>CAJVGC010000590.1:33344985-33396434 GCA_910822075.1 Senecio squalidus
ATGTTTAGTCAAAGCAAGCCTGTCTAGTTACAAAATAGAAGTCTTTCTCAACTAATTTTCACATGTTTTTATTTACATACTCAGTTACACTTCCACACTTTGTTGTTGTTAAACAACCTTATAATTACGTGCTTTCGAAGGTCATTTGGCACCTCTAAGGCTCTTGCTCAGTGTATAATGTTGATATTATCTTTGTTGTAAGAATCAGGTGTCGTGTTAGATACAAAACACAATAGATGTGCTTGTTGTTCAACTCTTTATTTTCTTATTCGCTTTCTTTGATTGTTATAGTAATAGTAAAACCATGTGTAGTTATAAATTATTACAATTTTCAGATAGTTGAGGTTGTTTGTTGCAAGCTGACTCCTCTCCAAACAGAACTGTACAAACACTTTATTCAATCAAAAAATGTAAGTTTCTGTCCGAGCATTATAACTATATGTTTTTTATATCTGCTGAAAGTGGTCTGAAACTAAACATCTGAACACACATGGTTTTCTCTTTTGGTAAACTGATTGAAGGTGAAACAAGCAATTGCTGAAGACGTGAAACAGACTAAAATCCTAGCTTATATAACTGCCCTAAAGAAGCTTTGTAATCATCCAAAGGTAAAACATTGCTGCAATAATCAAAACATCATTCTCATGAGTATCTCTTGTATATATATGCGATCATCTTGCTGTGTTTTAAATGCCATGAGGTGTTTGATTAAAAGTAAATGTTTTCTGATGCATATTTGTTTATATTAAAGCTGATTTATGATACGATGAAAAGTGGGAACCCGGGGACCGCAGGGTTTGAGGGTTGTATGCGCTTTTTCCCTCCAGAAATGTTCTCCGGAAGGTAAGCCTTTTTCTTATTATTTTGTGTCTTCTTGTTCGATTTTTTTTGTAGAAGTAGAAATTACGAACCACTTTCCTATGAATGGGTTGATTTGGGTCATGTTTTATCCAAAACGGGTTAAATCAAAAGTTTGGTTACAAATGATACTTGTTGACACTACTTGACAGTCATCCAATGTGTATTTCAAATGCTTACAACTTCCTAAAAATATATTTTAGAAATGAATAATAAATATTTTCGGTTCAACCAAGTCTTCCGACCAGTACTAAAGTTTCCTCGTTTTAACCCACTACCCGACTTGTCCGACCCGCCTGATCTGCCACCTCTAGCTTTTGATATTCAAATTCTTTTTGCTATTTTTTTAGATCTGGTTCTTGGACTGGCGGTGATGGAGCATGGGTTGAACTATCAGGGAAAATGCATGTATTAGCCCGTTTATTGGGTCATCTACGTAAAAGAACAGATGATCGAATTGTATTAGTTTCAAATTATACACAGGTTTGTAGATTCTATCTTTAGTTATGAATGTCTAAGAGTTAAAGTTGTCAGTTCTTTTAATGTCTGTATTTTCCTAAGTCTTGTATGGTGATTATATTAGCTTTCATTCTTCAGACGCTGGACCTTATTGTTCAACTATGTCGAGAAAGAAGATATCCATTCTTAAGGCTTGACGGATCTACATCAATCAGCAAAAGACAAAAGCTGGTCAACTGCTTCAATGATCAATCAAAGGTATTCATAATTTCCTTCATTTATCATTTAACATATTTATAACAAAACACGTGATAATATCGCAGGATGAGTTTGCATTTCTTTTAAGCAGCAAGGCTGGTGGTTGTGGCCTCAACTTGATTGGTGGAAATAGACTAGTTCTATTTGATCCCGATTGGAATCCTGCCAATGACAAACAAGTATGTTTTTCATGAATTTTCCGACATTTATTCTATCTTCTATGTTAATTATATTATCTGTTTTACATCTTATGTAGGCTGCTGCAAGAGTTTGGAGGGATGGGCAAAAGAAGAGAGTATACATCTATAGGTTTTTAAGCACCGGAACCATTGAAGAGAAGGTGTACCAGCGTCAGATGTCGAAAGAAGGGCTTCAAAAAGTAATCCAACAGGAGCAATCTGATTCCACGATCCAGGTGTTTATTACTTTGACCTATTGAACATTTTAAAACTCGTGTGAGTGCATAATACTAATATTACACATCACACATGCAGGGGAACAATCTCTCGATAGAGGATTTGCGGGATCTGTTTACATTCCATGAGAATGCCAGGCAAGCTTGATTTTTATCAACTGTGTCTTTAATGCAAGAAAATTCCTATTGCGTACCATTAACAGATTGGTGATTAGTTCGTTGGTTTGTGAATTATCTATACAGATCTGAAATTCATGAGAAGATGAACTGCACACGCTGTCAAAACTCCGGAGAACAAGCAGAAGATATTTGTATAGATGATGAAGAAGAAGAGGATATTGGGGGATTTGCAGGTATTTCCGGATGCTTGCATAAATTAAAAAGCTCAGAGAAACAGGTGGGCACCCCGTTAGAAGAGGATCTAGGTAGCTGGGGACATCATTTTTCCCCAAATACAGTACCCGATACTATTTTTCAAGCATCAGCTGGAAATGAGGTAATTAATAGCATTCCATTCATAATGCATCATAATATATCAAGTATACAAGTATTTTAATTTGTAATATGGTTATATTATGGTGCAGGTCTCTTTTGTTTTTACAAACCAAATTAGTGGAAAACTTGTACCCGTTGAATCAGTGGATCGGTCAAAAACAGATGACGTGAAAGCAGATACACACTCATCAAAGGGTAATTCATACAAAAGTTATGCGACACCATCTAAACGTCAACAGACAATACCATCTTCTTGGTCTTCTGGTATCAGAAGCAAATTACCAACTTCTGTTAGGAAATCACCTAAGGAGTTTATAGGAAAAACCATGGAAGGTACAACTAATGTAGCGTTAAAACCTAAACCTTCCCTTGAAAAATATTTGCCACAAAAGCGATTGCCTTGTCCTATTGATGACGATGATGATTTTGCATAATCCCTATCTATTGTACATGTCATCCTTTTTTTACACTTAACTACTCATTATTTTGCATTAGCTTAATGATATGCATGCTGCGAATCAGTCATTAAACAGACATCATCTGTAAAGTTGTACCGATGAAGAGTTAATACTGTAATTATCTGTCTTAATAATGGACTTCATTAGGGTAAGTAATACTTAACACTATTATCTTCTTCATGCGTAAAACAAACAAAACTTCCCTGGTCTTTGCTTGATTTCGTTTATGTTTTTTCGGTTCTTTTCTTACCTATACTATCTTCTGTCCTGAAAATAAGTTCAAGGAATTTAAAGACCATAATTTTGAAATACTTGTACTCCAGATTAAACAAACCAATAAAATGACCAATTCGGTTTATGAATGAAGGGTTATTTATGATCATAGCATCATCTTATCGTTAAGTTATAAAACCAGACTTTCTTTGGGATGGATTTCTAGTTATAAAATGATCCCATTTACAGGGTGGATGGATTATTATCTTTCCTAGCATTATAGGTTTTCTTTATGTATTCATTTTTGTTTCCATCTCTGGAAGAAATAAATAAAATTAGCAGATATTGGTAGGTGACCCGATTGAAATTGTCTAAGCTCTTGAGTTGACTTATTTTGTTTACGTTATATCTGATCCAAGAAGAAGAACATAAGTCTATTCTGAAATGAATATTGCCCATAAGATCCTTCATTTGAATTCAAGTTATCTTATCCTGTAATTGTCTTGTATATCTTGAATCCTATCAATCAGAATGGACTGTCTTGTTCTAGTTGGCACTTTTGTTTTACAGGCAATTTACTAATAGTAATAATCAAAATTGATTGTTTACTTAGTTTACATTTTTTTTTTTAAATACTTACTATGAGCCTCTAACTCTCGAGTGAAATATCAGTTCATTCGAGCGTGGTCATTTTTTTACAAATGAAAGCGAACCTCAGTATTATAGCACTGCGATAGGACCTAAATGATACTTCAACGTACTGATTAGATAAATAATCAACAAATTAAGTAAAGAGTTCACTTGAAATGAAGAAGCTTTATCCGTTAGTGGTATGTGATTTTATGAACAGTTGGGAGGTGACAGATTTGATAGTCGTCTTGTCAATGTAGTCACGTAAGTTAATTAATATGAAAACACGATGTTACGAGCAGAGCACAAGGAAACAAAAGACTTTATAAGTCATAACTTACGTGGCCCGAATAGTTGTTTGTGGAGCATTGAGGTCAGGTCACTTAATTATGTCGAGTTCACAGTCTCAAATTAGCATGTACATAAATAGATTACTCATGCTTAGTTATACATTCATGTTCTTTTTAGAGTAACTAAGCATACTCACTGTCAAGAAGTCTCGGCATTAATTAAATCATCATCAACTTGTTTCACTTTGTGTTTTTCGAGTTTAGAATGGAAATTCAGTTTAACGTATTTTGTTAAACGAGCCATTCAACACTACTAACGGACAACCATGATCTGATGAGTTAGATGCCACATTTTTTTCTTTTCTTTTATAACCCCTTGTATAAAAATACATATTGAACTTAACTGAATTAAAACTTATGGTAGGTACGTTGTAATGATATGAATCCTTCATACATAGACATAGCTCGAATTTTAGGACTCTAACTGAGTAGGGATATTCGGGTGTGTTTATATACAAGTTTTCATGTATAAGAGAAATTAAAAGTGTGAAACATTGTAGTAAAAGGAACAACTCGTTTTTCTTTTTCTTACACATAACTCCTAAGCTAGACATGGCAAAACGGATGGTTTTTACGGGTTAGGTAGCAAGTCAAAAATTAGAAGTTGTTTCATACGGACTAAAACATGTATTGTTTGTTGTTTGAACAATACCACTTTCTATCAACTTTTTTTTTTTTTTTTTTTTTTTAACTTTCTTATTATTAAATTTTGCAGTAGAAATGATTTGACAAAAATAATATATAAGTAATACATTTTTACAATAATAGCTTACTTTTCGATAAAGACTAAAGAGATAAAGATATACATTTTCCCAACTTTCAACCTCATTAACCGGTTGATCAGCCGACCCGTTTCATTTTTGTTAGTTTTCTTATTTGACTAGTTTGCAAGATAACGTAATCTGAATTGACCCGTTTATAAGTAAATACGCTGAAATTGAAACCTTTAACCTAGTTTTAAGCCTTACTTTTAGTAGCTACGCACCTATAGGAATAGGATGGTGAGAAAAAAGACAAAGTAATAAAAACCTGGACACAGGGCATAATTTGAATTTAAATCTATATCATTGACTTATTATTGTAGTTTGTCATTTTTCATGTTTCGTTTTCTTGAAAAATACCAAAATCAACGTACCTTGTTGTATTCATGGTCAAACAAACAATGGAAAATCATAGCTGCTCCTAGCTAGATTCCCTAATGCAGAATTTTGTAATCACCTTTGCTTCCAAGATTCTATTATATGATTCACCGGGTTTTAATTTCCATGTTTTCTTATGTAAACAACAAAACAAGGATACTTAAAACAATATCATTTTCATTTATCACAAACAACTTTCCGCCTATGTATTCGTTTTAAAATAAATGTTCACTACACCCGGCTTTAGAAAACTGTCTTGATTATAATTAAAAAATAATAAGATGGACACTTATTTCATGCTTCTTTAGGTTTTGGAAATATAATTTTACTTAGGGTAAAATGAGAGTTTAATTAATCATATATAGTCAATTTTTAGAATAAATTAAAAATAATAAGATGAACACTTATATTGAAAAAAAATTCGTAGTATATTAAAAGCCTAGCATAGACGAGCACGGACTGCCCGAGTCATGAATGTCGATCTACAACTAGATACTTGGGACATACTCTAGCGTGTTTTTTCTCCTTAATCCAAGGCTCTTATTAGATTATGTGATATGATAGTAATAAAATAGTTAATTGCAGATCTAAGGCTAACTAAGGGCATATAACAACTATATTTATCGTTATTATAGATTTAGATCTTTGAGGCAGTTTTTTCCCTGGCCTGTAATATAAGGAAACACCCTTGAACATGGGTGGGCATATAACAAAAATAATATAAAAATGATTAGTTTGACAAAACCATAAAGCAACATGCAATGCACCAGATTAAGATAATGAAACAGTGACTTTGTTTTGTTATCACTTGATCTAACCTAGCTAATTGTGTCAATGTGTACACTAGTTAAGATAAACAACAACAACATAAACTAAGTACAATAAAAACAAAAGTTGTAGACTGTTTAGCAGACCAAAAAATGGAACAAATGCCTTTAGACCAAGCTTTATTTTCTATTCAATTCATTGCATTTTGTGAGTTGATGAATGTGTGTGATTGTGGGGGTCTAGTGGGAGGAATCAAACACTTGTAGACATTTCATTCAAAATTCCTACAAAAAAGTGGATAAACCATGTGATGTTGATCAGTAAGTACTTGTTGATCAAAGGACATGAAGGAATCATTTTTCTAAGACCACATGTTGTTAGTCAATCTAAGTCTTTATGTTAGGTTCTAATTAGATAGCTCAGTTTCCGAGTTTCGTTGTCATAAGGTGTTTGGATTCCGTTTGTATATTAATTATCTGATTATTGCATTTTCAAATTCGCTATTAATCACACTATAGTTTGAGAGTGTTTGAAACAGGTCCACAAAAATAAAAAATAAAAAATTGAGGGTTTGAAAGGAGGCAATGTGATTGTGAATGTCCATAAATCAGGTTTGATAGCAACTTATCCAAAAACTGATTATTAAACAATCATTTTGGATATTTTAATTAAGTTTCAAGTCCTTACATAATTATCAAATGACTTCTAGCTTAACGGTAAGTGAGTTGACCTACTAATTAAGAATTTGGGAATTCAAGTCTTCGTAAAAGACAAAAAATGACTTATTGTGTGGTGAGTTGAATGTCAAACAACATAAGTGTTAAAGTTTGTAGTATAAGAAAGGGTAAACCCTTGATCGAAAAAGAATGGAAAAAATAAATGGTTAATCGGATCTTGCAATCGTCATACACATTTTTCAGAATTTTGAATCTCTTATTGCATGAGTATCACGGAATTCACTTTGGATAAGAAAATAACAATTATGTTTTGGATATAAAAAGAAAATTTACATTGGATTATCCTTGTAGAAAATATTGAGTCGGTTTTGTGGAAAAATATTATTATAGATCAACTGAAAACGATTACAGTAAGAGCCTATTTATAGGAATTACAAAACCTAACGGGCCCAAACCCACATACCGGGCTTGGGCTTACATTCAATAATTAAGCCCTATTTTTAACATTCCCCTCAAGCTGAGTAGTGAGATTCCCAATGCTCAACTTGCCAAGACAATGAGTGAAGATCTTTCCGGTAACTGTCTTTGTAAGAATATCTGCGAGTTGACCTTTGGAAGAAACAAAAGGAAGTTCGATAATCCCATCCTCAAGTTTTTCTTTGATAAAATGCCTATCAACTTCAACATGTTTTGTTCGATCATGTTGGACTGGATTTCCTGAGATCTAGATAGCAGCTTTGTTGTCACACATAATCTTACTAGCTTCCATTGGGGGATATCCAATTTCTGATAATAGTTTTCGTAGCCATAGAACTTCTGCTAGACCTCGTGCTATCCCTCGAAATTCAACTTCAAAACTTGAGAGAGCGACTACCTTTTGTTTTTTACTTCTCCAGGTAACAAGATTTCCTCCCACTAGTGAAAAATACCCTGATGTAGATCTCCTATTACCTTTGTCGCCTGCCCAGTCAACATCAGTGTAAGCATCTATTTTCATGTGCCCATTTGATTTGAACAAAACTCCATGTCCAGTGGTTCCCTTGAGGTACCTAATAATTCGTAGGGCTGCCTCCATGTGTTGGACTTGAGGCTGGTGCATGAATTGACTTATAACTCCCACTGTATATGCAATATCTGGCCGAGTATGAGCTAAGTAAATAAGCTTTCCCACCGTTCGCTGATATCTTTCTTTGTCTGTCTGTTCAGCTTCATCTTCCATAAATAATTTCTGGTTGGCAATCATAGGGGTATCCGCGGGTTTGCAATCTAACATTCCCGTCTCTGCTAGTAAATCAAGAATATACTTTTGTTGACAGATGAAAATCCCTGACTTGGACCTTAGAACTCCGATTCCGAGAAAATACTTGAGTCTGCCCAAATCTTTCATTTCGAATTCTTTAAACATGTTGGTTTTCAATTTTGACATTTCCTCCGAATCATCTCTTGTAATAATCATGTCATCAACATAAATTATTAAGCATGTTATGAGTTTACCTCTCCGTTTTAGGAATAAAGTATGGTCGGAGTTGCTTTGATTATAGCCATATTTCTTCATTACTGTGGTGAACCGACCAAACCAAGCTCGTGGGGATTGCTTTAAACCATACAGTGATTTCTTTAGCCGGCAAACTCTTCTGGACTCGGAACTATCATAGATTCCAGGTGGGTTTTCCATATAGATTTCCTCCTTTAACTCTCTATGTAGGAAAGCATTCTTGACATCAAACTGGTGCAATGGCCAATCCTTGTTTGCTGCTACTGAGAAGAGAACTCTAATAGTATCGATTTTTGCTACTGGTGAGAAAGTCTCGCAGTAGTCTATTCCATACGTCTGAGTGTACCCCTTTGCAACTAACCGAGCTTTATACCTTTTGATTGACCCATCGGGTTTATACTTGATAGTAAACACCCAACGACATTTAACGGGTTTCTTTCCTGGGGGCAATTCACATTCTTCCCAAGTTTCATTTCATTTTAGAGCTTCAAGTTCAGTACCAATTGCTTCCCTCCATTCCTTATACTTAAGCGCTTCTTCAACGCTGGTTGGTATACTTTCAGAACAGATGGCGTTTGCAAAGGACCTCGCCTCCGGGACTAAGTTTCTTCTTGCGATATTTGCAACTGGATATCTTGATCCTCGTGAACTTTTTTCAGGTGAGTATCTGTTGGGTGGAATCCCCCTAGTTGATCTAGGAGGGAGATCATACCGAGCTGGTTCAATCACACTCGGAATTTCCATCTCAACCTGTTGTTCATCATCACACATATCAGAATTATTTGAAATATTCGGAGATTGAGAACCACTTACCTCGGATATCAGTTGAGGAGGATCATTATTATTGGCAGTGGTACTTTCTTCAGGACTATCAGTAGGAGTGGGTGTATCAGTAGGAGAATCATGCACTAGCGGTGCCCAACTTATCCATCTTAATGCGTCATTGTCATTTTCCCCCTGACCATGAAGATGGGTGTGATAAAAGAACTCAGTTTCAAGAAAGTTACAGTTCATTGTTGTGAACATGTGACGCCTACTCGGGCTGTAGCACCGATATCCGTGTTGATTTACACCATACCCCCAAAACACATTTCTCTGCACATGGATCAAGCTTTGAACGCTCTATTTTTGGTATATGGACAAAAACAGAACATCCAAAAACTCGAGGTTCGAGGGTTAGAGTGGATGGCAATTTATGGAAATGTGAAAATGTTTGGAGAGGGGTTTTTAAGTCTAGGGCTCGTGTTGGAAGTCGATTAACAAGGTACGTTGCAGTGACAAGGGCTTCTGGCCAAAAAGTCTTTGGAACTTGGGATTCAATCATAATGGCACGTGTGATTTCCAATAAAAAAACGATTTTTCCTTTCTGAAACCCCATTTTGTTCAGGGGTGTGAGCACACAAAGTTTGATGAATGATTCCCCGTGTTTGACAGAAGGTTTTCATGGAATTGTTACAAAATTCTCCCCCATTATATGATATGAGAATTTGGATGTCACGTTTGAATTGGGTTTTTACCATGTTACAAAAAAATGTGAACTTAGTAAAAACTTCAGACTTATTTTTTAAAAGATAAGTCCATGTCATTCGAGTACAATCATCTATAAACAACAGAAAGTAGCGGAAATTTTGCCCCCCTTCAAATTTAGCGGGACCCCAAACATCAGAATGAATTAACGGAAACGGTGAATCAACTCTAGTATTATTTGGTTTAAACGTATGTCTATGAATCTTTGCCAAAATACAAGTGTCACAATGAAAAACTATATTCTTAGGAAACAAATGCGAAAAAACTGCCTTAAATAACCAGAGGACGGATGTCCTAATCTTCGGTGCCATAACCATGCTTTCCTATCGTTTGAACCACGAGTCAGCATAACAGAGAATTGTTGAGTAACTTCATCTACGTAGTATAGTCCTTGTCTCTCAGTACCACGTCCAATGATTATCCTCGTCCTGATATCCTGCAAAATGCAAAAAGTGGGGTGATTAATACCACACAGTTTAATTCCTTCGTAACGTGACTAACGGATAATAACTTGTGAGATAATGATGGCATATAAAGACATTTAGAGAGTCGTAATTCTTTTGATATTTCAATAGTTCCCCCTCCTTTAACTAGGAGGGTTTCCCCATTAGCTGTGTGAATTCGTGTTTTATCAACTCTCGAATTTGACGTTAGATCGGTTATATCAAAGGTCATTGTATCAGTGACACCACAATCAAAAATCCAAGAGTTACACTTGGCGTTTTTTGTTGCAACATGAACTTCGCCAGATCGAGAAACACAGTGCTCCTTTTTTTAATCATAAGTATTTAACTTATCAAGTAGATTTTTATTAAAACATTTTGGATTTAAAAATGAGTTATTAACCGGAGGGTTTGGTGTAAAATGACCAAACCCTATACCTGTTTCTGATTCGCTGCTGGCACTCTTTCCTCCGCTGCTAATTTCGCGGCTGCTTATGGCGGCGGTAACTTTTCCAGTGTTGGAGGTTTTGTGGTTATTATTCCACCATTCTGGATATCCGACGATCTTAAAGCATTGTTCTTTGGTGTGTTTCGACATACCACACTCTTCACACTTGAGCTTGCTTTTATCCACCTTTGATTGGGTCCGAAATGGCGGTTTTTATGATCGATAGTTCTTGGAGACGAGCCCCGCTCCATCTCCGGTGGTATTGAGCCCGGCTGCCACACCCATATCCGCCTCATGATTACCTTCAATAATGGCTTGGTGAGTTTTTTCTTTTCTTACCGTAGCATAAGCGGTTTCTGGGGATGGAAGCGGATCATATCGGAGAATTTCCCGTTTAATGGGGTCATACCTTTGGTCAAGTCCGTTCAGAAATTGGAACAATTTGGTTTCGGATCGTACTTTGTTATATGTTGCTATGTCGGCTGTGCAAGTCATCGGGTTTGGATCCCTGCGATCAAATTCTCCCCAAATTCCCTGCATCCCTATCCAGAACTCTTGCAAAGGCAATTGATGTTTTTTGAATTCATTGGCTTTAACATGGAGATCGAAAGTTTGTAATTTATCTTTACCGCTGTTGTAAGTAACCGCTAGGGCTTCCCATAGTGACTTTGCTGTGGGAAATTCGGTAAGATTGCTTGCAATACTCGGTTCGATGTTCTGAATCAACCACGAAAATACCACGATATCGGTTTGTTCCCACTCATCATAGTTTTCATCAGTAATGGCGGGAGGATTTTGGGTAAGGTGGTTAAGGTACACTTTCGATTTTCCCCCTATAGATACTCGAATCATTCGCGCCCATAACGGGTAGTTATTGCTGGTCAACATTAGGTTAATTTTGAGTTGGTCGGACGGATTTGGTTTTGGGTTTTGAAATTGGTTTTGAGCTCCATTTCGAAGCAAGTTTGCTAGTTGCATGACGAGATTATTATTGTTTACGTCAGTCATATTGGTTCGTGTATGAAGGATTCCTGGTCGAATGAGTCTGGTCGAATGGGTGGAGTTCGTCTATGACCAATTCCTGGTCGAATGGCTTTCTGGTCGAACACTAGAATTCGTGTATGACCAATTCCTGGTCGAATGGCTTTCTGGTCGAACACTAGAGTTCGTGTATGACCAATTCCTGGTATAATGGCTAGTCAAATAAGTCTAGTCGAATGCTATTCCAATCACCTAGTCGAATTAGTCTAGTCGAACAAGGTGAAAGTCAAGTCGAATGAGTCTGATCGAAAGGCTTGGTCGAATAGCTGGTTGAATGGCTGGTCGAACTGGTTAAAAAACCAGTCGAATGGTCTATTCGAATGAACAGGTAGTAACCTGCTCTGATACCATGTAGAAAATATTGAGTCGATTTTGTGGAAAATATTATTATTGATCAACTGAAAACGATTACAGTAAGAGCCTATTTATAGGAATTTCAAAACCTAACGGGCCCAAACCCATATACCGGGCTTGGACTTACATTCAATAATTAAGTCCTATTTTTAACAATCCTTCCAAATAAACCAAATACGATTCGCTAGTTTTATTCATGTAACATGTTTTGCCCCAATTGATCATCATGCTATTATTATTATTCATATCATATCGTCCCTTACAAAACAAAATCTCGAACGTTATGAATTCATATTGTTACAAAATGCTCATAGTCTAGTGAGTTGGTAAGGTGATGCTATTCTATATATACAATACATGCCCTAATGAAATTTGTTTGTTTGTATGTTGTGATGAAAGTGTAAGATGATGTGATATAGTTTGTCTTATTAAAAATTTGTACGTTTCTTTGACTTGGGTCGGTGTGAATGAACTGTAACTATTGCTCTACATGTTTCTGCACCAATTATGTCATTTAGCTACATTTGTTTTTACTATCAAACAAACAAAAATACAACAAGGGTGGGTTATTCAAATATGAAATCTTTCATCTTTTAATGAAAGATTTGATGGGAGTCTTTTTTATCCTTTTTCCCCTGACCAAATTCTTACTTGTATAGTACTATATGTTTTAGAATGATTTGGGTTGCATTATTACTTTTTTATGCTTGCTTTTTTTGTGTTATAAAGTTGGATTGAATGCCATAAAAATAGAAAGGAATGGGTAGGTAACAAAACAAAGTATTTGTTTGTTTGACCTTTGACCCACTGATTGTGTGTATAGGGAGCATCTTCTACAGCTCATTCACTGCCACCCATATTCAATTCAGGATAACATTTTGAAATTCATTGCTTTTAATCCTTCTTTCCTTTCATTTTTTGGCTGTCTATTCATTATGTCAAATGGCCACCACTAGAGATGCAAGAATAGGTGGTGTTCTTAGATTTACTACACATTAAAGTGTTTTTCAAGTGAATATTTAAGATTTTTTTAATATGATTTACTAATTATAAGCGATTTCTATCAATTTCAACTCTTTGGATGTCGTCTTTAAAAAAAAAGTGTTTTTAAAATGAGTCGGCTTTTTTTCCATTTTTTTTGCTCATATATAAGGAATAATAATGACTAAATATAGTGATCTATTAATTTTTTTTTTCTTCATGAAGTTGAATGTGTTGGACAGAAAAATATTGGTTGTGATTTTGAGTTTCCTTAAAGGCGTTGATACATGATTTTTGATCTTTTTGATTGCTTGAAGAAAATAATGCACTTTTGTTTCTTGATTTCCTTTAAAAGTAGTTAAAGATAAAAAGGTGTTTGGAATTGCGTTTGTAAACCGACGTTTATGTTGCTTTTCAAAACTATGTTTTCTTCATATTTTTTCATATGGTTTGCCATAAAATAAACTCCTATTTCTAATCCCCTTTTATTTTTAGATGATATTTTTTAGTTTTCGGTTGAATATCTTTAGACTTTTTTCTAAAAAAAAAATTCTATATTAAGTTAGCCTATTTACGTTTGTTAAAGAAAAAAAAAATCAAACTAATTAGAAATAACCGAGCACCATCTTTTTTAATGATATATTATAAATGACTCGATCATAACAAATAATCTTTTTGATTGGATAACCCATGACAATCTTCAAGGGTTACCATCATACATTTTATAGAAGAAGAAACAAAGAACAATTTAGTATACATTGTTACTCCTTGCTGTTAAATTATAATAATTTATGATAAGTTCAATGCTAACCAGATCTACTGAAAAATATAACTTCTAAAACCTTTTCCTTTCAGCTGTCTATTCTGGATATCAAATGGCCATCATCAAAAAACCACTCAATAGTTTCTTTATGTGATCTATAGTTTAGTGTTAGTTTTTTACACAAGTAGATCTATAGTATATGATTTGAGTTTATATAATTTCAAAATTACAAGCTCTAGTTTCTGTACACATTGACAAAACATAAGTTTTTTCAAGTCGCTTTTGGAAATATGTTAGACGTTCTTGGTTAGACGGTGTGGTCATTTTCATGTAATGTAGCGGATAATGTATATGCTTTAAAACGTCGATTACTCCACCTTTAATTTAACCACATTATTAACCTAAGTGGATACTCAAACTCTTTTGTATAAATGGTAATGGTTTGTACTTTGCAATGGGTATTACCTAGTGAAAATGATTGAATTTTTATTTTCATCACAATAGCCCATGACAACCTTGAAAGGTTACCATTGCAACTCATTGGAAGAAAAAAAAAATACAATTTGCATGCAATCTTGTTTCTTGTTCGGAGTAATACAATAATAATGCCTCAAAATTCATAATGAGGAGTTTAATGCTAAGATCTAGTTATATTTCTTTTTGTCATTACATATACAAGAATATGTTTTGGACGTTTGCATAAGACAGAAACAAAGATCGCCAGTAAATCTATGCCTCAAATATCTTCTACCATTTTCACTAGAAAAGTGTAGACAATTACTAATGAATTAGTTCCATGAATGTTTTTCCTAGTAAATATGATATTCTTGTATATTAAATAAGAATAAGAATGTACATTTGATTAATACTTTATTCGTTTTAAAATTATTCTCGTTATATAAGAACAAAGAATTTTAGAAAAATGCATAACACTCTCAAACAATAAAATAATATATTTACTACTTTAAGTTTTTTGATAAACCGAAATTAAAAACGAACTATTATTTTAAAACAAATAACAATAGAACGATTAATTATAATACTCGGACATAGAAAGTATATCGGTATGTTGTACTCATAAATGGGAGTGAAAGGGGGTTGGGGTTTTATATCTATCTATATAGTTATATATATTTTTCATAAGTATATTCTATGATAAAATATTGAAGTGTATGATTTTGTTTTTTGGAAATGATATTGAAACTTATGTTTCATTAAGTGGTTTATTAAATTTAATTTTTTGAATGAAACCTCAAATTCGATTCAGAGTCGAATATTTAAACCAAATTAAGATGAATTGAAGTTCTGATCAGATTTGCAAAACCAATTTTCATCGAGTTAAAACGAATGTGGAATTTAGAATTCCATTCAAGTCTACAAGTATTTACTCAAATCAAATCCATTTTTTGAATTAGGCGGAAAAACTTAAAACCAAAACAACCAGATTCGAGAAACCCAAAACCCGACCCGACAAATAGCCCTACATCAGATATGAACCTGGTCACTAATGTTCGTCTATGGTGCTTGTCACTAATGTTGCGTGGTGATCACTTCAATGAATTTGTAGTCATTATATATAACTTATTAGTGACTCTTTTAGAACCATAACTATCAGTAACCATTTATAACCTCTATAATTAATCGTTTTTAACGGTTGTGACCGCCAATTAAATCCATAATTCTTGCAAGTCCATACATATATTATGAATAAACATGAAATAAGTTACTTGAAGGTTTTCGTGGTTGATTATCGCTTTGTTACGATGATCAATTAAATATCTATCTTATCCTTAACAAATTTCTTTGATATTCAAACAATATTAGAGTCAAAATATTATTTCTAGAAAGTAAACATTATACAACCAGACTTTTGTTATTCATTACTACTGCATGAAAAACTGGTTACTACTGCAACACATCTCAATATTTTCCTCTATCCATTACTACCTTAAAGAGTTTGGAAGAAAAAGATAATCAAAAAATGGATTTGTATTTATCTTTTTTATAATAAGAATTGTATTAGAATTACAATTGTTTAGTCGTTTTCTAGAATAGTTATGTTTAGCGTCAAGGTCAAATACATAGATCATTGTGTTAAGAAAAATACGTGTATTAGTCTTTCGATTCTTGATTAATACATTGAGCCTTATTGGTGATATTCGTTATTGTTATCATTCGTATTTATATAACAATATTCGTTTAAACACATAACTTGTAATATCAAAGTGTTTATCTCCGTTGTTAAACTTCTTTGATAGATCAATATCTTATTTTTAATATTGTGTACATAAACCCTAATCGATCCTTGCAAATTTGATTATGTAAACTTTGATTCTAATTACGCTTTTATTTTGCCAAGAAATGAAATTACCAAAAAAACAAGTATTATTAAATAATAATAATAATAATAATAATAATAATGATAATAATAATAATAGTTGACTAAATAATAAAAATTATATTGATAATATTAATAACAAATAATTATAATGATAAATTACATGAACTGATAGAATTACAAAAATAAAATAATAATAAGAATAAAAATAAATATATAATATTAAAGAAAGATAAATTTAATATTATCAGTTAAGACATTAATAGTATGATAAACCATATTTATAATAATATTAATAATAATAATAATAATAATAAAGCTTAGTATAATAATTAATTAATAGTAATGGATAATAATAAATAAAAGTAATAATAAAATAAAAATCTCTATGGAAAACCAATGTAACTAAATTGATAATAATAATGATAATAATAAGGGCTAATGGCTTGTGTATGCTTCCAACTTGACACCTTTTGCTATTGTGTACACCGGATTCAGAGAAGTTCTATTGAGTACCATATATTGACTAATTTATTCTTTCGAGTGCACGTGGTGACCTATTACCTACAAAAAGTCTACGTGTAACAAGTTAATAACTTTTTTGTCCACCTCAGCTTCCACGTAGGATTTTTTTATCCACCTCAGCTGCCACGTAGTATAATATCAAATTCGTTTTTTTTCAAACCCGCTTTTTTCAAACCCGTTTTTTTCTTTAGATATTCATGTATTCCATTTACAGTAGTATAATATCCTTCGATTAATCCGCTAGTTGAATTCGATATCGGTTTCCAATTCATTAAATTTAATTTTAAACAAAACCCAGAAATCAAAATCAAATCTTGGAAGTAATCTGAGTTTCAGTTACATCTAAAATTTCCACAAATTCACCAAATTTACCAAAAAAATCTTCCAATTCGCACGAATTCAACAATTTAATCACACAAATTTACCAAAAAAATCTTCAAATTCGCACATATTTCTCAAAACTAAACAAAAATTCAATCACAAAACTACACCAAACACCCATCTTTACTATCATATGAAAAGGGATTTACAGCATTATTGATCCCATAAACATAAGGATGCAATGGAAGCACAAACAATCAAGAAAAAAAATACCATCAGGTAGAAAGATTTGGTGTAAACATAAGGATACATAAACCCTTCACACCTAATTCGATTTAGGGTTTCTGCATCGTTTTGGATCGGCTTTAAAATCGATTGGAATGGTTTGCAAAGATTTGGTGTAATTTGAGAGATTTGTGGAATGAGATTGTGATGATGAACTGGGTTTGTGATTCTGGTTAGGATAGTCTGCCACACCACCACCGCCTTCACACTACCACCGTCTGACACACCACCACCGCCTTCACACTACCACCGGCCACCACCGTCTGACACACCACCACCGCCTTCACACTACCACCGGCCACCACCGTCTGACACACCACCACCGCCTTCACAGTACCACCGGCCACCACCGTCTGACACACCGCCGCCGCCTTCACAGTACTTACGATTACGGTTACGGCGGAAGTGATGGTTGATTTGGAGACGTTGTCCCTATTTTAGAAATGGAAGTGAGAAATTGTGGAGAGGTTGATGATGATGCTTAGCTGTTGCAATGGTGGATTTCTGGGTTTTTTTTAGAAACGAGTGAGGAATTGTGGAGAAATTGACCAGATCTAGATTTAATTGGGATATATGGATATAAAAAGAAACCATGGTTAGGTAATGGTTTGGTAAACTATGGTTAAATGAGATGGCATCCTACGTGGCAAAAATGACTGGCAACCGGTATCAAAGGTTATTTGTGCACTCGAAAGAATAAATTAGTCAATATATGGTACTCAATAGAACTTCTCTGAATCCGGTGTACACAATAGCAAAATGTGTCAAGTTGGAAGCATACACAAGCCATTAGCCCTAATAATAATGACAATAACAATAACAACAATAATAATAATAATAATAATAAACTAATCCATTGGTTACTATACCATACCTATCAAAATGCCAAAACTAGCAATTTTTAATGTAATAAAATGTTGGGATAACGTTCATAAAGAGAGTTTTAATACTTTTTATTAAAGCCGCCCGTTTATATATAAAAATATCTCATTGAAGTTTAAATTCGTTGTCATTGATATTAATTTCGACTAATAATATGATAAATAACAAAATCAATTTTTAACTAATGACTTTTGAGAAAACATATATAACTTCATTTTAGTCATTTTATATACTTTGTTTTTGTCAAAATTGGTAGAGATGACATAATAAACATAGTTGGATGACTTATATGAAAGTTTGTATAGAAGGATCATGGATGATCTTAGTGAAAGTTTTTCGAAAGTTGGATGGCATGCATTATCCCTAAAATGTACAAATACCATCAAATTTAAAGTTGAATAAGTTTGTTTATTATTAATGGCTTTTATAATTATATAATTTTTCTTTTTGATAAAACACACCTAAGCTTGTAGATTGAATGGCGGATAAGCAACTACGTCGTCTATACTCACGTCGGTGTGACTACTATTTTTTATAAGAATAACTTTATTTGGGATTCACTTTGAGAAATTTAAAGAAAAGGACAAACAAGTTAAATTAAATGATTGAAAAATAATAACAAGGTTGAAAATCTCTAGAGAAGGTTTACAATTACAAAAGATGTATTACATTCACCGCTTCAAGGAAAAATTTATTAGTCACGAAATAAATTTGGTCACTAACGAATTTCGTCATTAAATATATTTTTATTAGTATTTAATTCTGAATAAAAATAACTATTAAATTAATTAAAAATAAAATGCATTAATATAATTAAAAATAAAATGCATTAATTTAATCAAAAATAAAAATATAATAATATTAAAACATCTTATAAAAACGTTTTTGGGGCATTGCAACGCAAATTGAGAAAATATTACGATACTTAAAAAAAAGCTTATAAAAACATAAACACGTTTTTGGGGCATCGCAACGCAAATTTGAGATTTCCTACTCACCACATCCTCGATGTCTTTCATATCATGCGAAGAAATTGGTACTTTGAAATTCATGGTTTTATTCAATCTTTTTTGTCCTAGCAAACCTGGGTCCGATCCCGGTTCGGCCCGGTTCTGGACCGTTGAACACCCCTACTCGTGGGCGTCTATTTCCACATTAGTTGAATTTTTGTGTATGGATGGCCAAATTTTTGTTCTGCAACTCAAGAACACGATACCAAAATGAATCACTTATTTCACTATTTGCGACATTAATTAAGGCACTCAGAAAATGTGAATCAAATGTTCTGCCAACTGTAAGGTTGGAAAGCATGCGTGGTTTTTGTTGTTGTTGTGTTAATAGTCAAAATTGAAACTTTTGAAATTTGGTCATGACCTCTTGATGGGGAGCATATTGCAAAGATGATGGAGTAATTCCGAGTAGTGATGTGAATCCATCAAGTTGTGTTTGAACATTTGTGAAACTACTTATTTGGGGATGAAGGTGAGTTGATATTAGAAGCGGTTTGCAGGATAACAAGAAAAAAGTTATCTAATTATAAAAATCGTTGGATTGATACATTTTATAGTGTGTTTGGACGTTTTGTACCGTCAGACTACGAACCCGATATTTATCTATCATAAACAAAAATGAGAGAAGAAGTTGAAATATAGGGTCCATGTATATTTTTGATATTTTTTGATAAGAATTTTAGGGCAGCCCTTGTGTGTTCGTGGGTGAGTTGGAGCTTGGTTAGTCACTATTCCTTGGGACATAGAAATAGTAATGGTTACCTGTGAACTATTTTTTGTCAATTTTTTTAATGAAAAAATAGCTATTTTTTTCGACATTTTGTTGGGTAAATTATTTTTTCATGATATAAAATTTTTCCTAGAATAAAGGAAATATATTTGTACATTTAGATGTGATAAGTCATTTTTAAGGTATTTATAAATTTGGATCATTTACTGTACATTTTATACAAGTATTTTTATGAGTTTTGCTTAATATTGCTCAAAGTTAATGGTTAACATATATATTTTGTACCATTACAAAAGAAATTATATATCGAATTGGTATGTCTACTATAACCACATTGACAATAAAAAAAAAGGAAAAAATATACTAGGAAAATAAATAAAAGAAGCAGTTGTTGTGTATAAATACTACGCCAACCACACAACCTCTAATTCACATTAAACAACAAAACTACTAAACTAGTTAGTGTGTGTAATCAATCAATCAATCAATCAATGGCATGCCTAAACATGCAACAAGTAAAAAATGATCAAAAACAAGGAGGAGGTTTCATGGGTCCAAGAATCTCTTTCTCAAATAACTTCGTTGATTCAAACCTTCTCCATGAGAACATCAGTTACACCGAAGCTCCCGTATCGTCCGATTTCGAGTTTTCGGTGCCAAGTTTCTCTTCGAATTCTGCTGATGAAGTTTTCTTTAAAGGCAAACTTCCCCCATTGAAAGAAAAGGTGGTGACACTTAGAGATGAGCTTCTTTCAGGTCATGATGATGATGATGATGATGAATTCAGCTTGAACAATAATAAGAACTCATCAAGTGGATGGTGGAGAGAGAAGTTTGGACTTAGAAAAACTCAAAATGCTCACAAGAATCTTGGAGGCTTAGAAACCATTAATGAAGCAAAGATTCAACCTACTTTTCAGACTCGCAGTTTCACAGGTAAATACTAATTACCATACAACTCTATAGTTTGGGCCAACTAACTCTCGCTAATGACTCTTTTAATCGGTAAATGTCCTAACATGATTCGAACTTGGTATCTCCCACCTTTGGTGTCTGAGTTTTATCCAATTTTAAATTGTCACTTTGACGTATCTCCCACCTTAAGTGTGTGAGTTTTATCCAATTTTAAATTGTCACTTTGACAAGTCCTGTGGGACGGGGCCAACTAACTCTGTAGTTTAAATTTTTAAATTTTTTTTTTTCTAAACTTATAAATAATATTTTAGGGTTTATCAAATGTGCGAAAAATATCAAGTCATATTACTTTTGTATATCATTTTGAACCACTGAATTTGGTTTTTCGTTACACAAAAAAGTTTTTTTTTTTTTTTTTTTTTTTTTTTTTTTTTTTTTTTTTTTTTTTTTTTTTAATGATATGTGAGAAATAAATGATGTTTTCTTACAAAGTTACAAGAATGGGTAATTTTGTTTACCCTAGTTAGGTTAAACACTACTATTAATGCAAACAGCATTGTTTATTTTGAGTTTCTACAAGAATGGTGATTAGTTTGTAAAGGCCGTTGAAATAAACTCATTAATAATAGTCAAATATGTAATTTAGCTAACCAATTTATTTCTTTTATAAAAAAAATGTTACAATTTTATGAAACATTTATTGTATTTCGTTACAAAGATAAAAAAATATATATTGTAAGGTATGTGGATCGAGTTACTTTTTTTTTTTTGAACAGCTAATTTTATTAAAATGTACACTAACAATATGTGGATCGAGTTACTGAAAGACCTTACTCAACAGCATATACAAATTAACAATGATTTCATTCAATAAAAATTCTTATCAAAGAATGAATTAATCTTTATTTAGTCATATACATTTGTGATTTATCATGATATTTAATAATTTTTTTTTTCTTACAGGAAGCAATGGATACAAGTGAAGTAACTAGTGAGAAGTTAATTAAGGAAATTAAGCAGATTATTATTGTGGGTGAAGGGTGGGATTTTTTTTTGGTATTTTCCAAGCTAATTAATATTATTAGAAGTGCTATTAGTTTAAAAAAAAATGATGTGTGCTTGTAGAGAAGTCGTTTAACTGTTTTTCGGTACGTATTTTGTACAAATATTTGCAGTTGAAGGAATTTTAATCCCTTTTCCATCGATCTATCTATTCATCTGTCTCGTTTAATGCATAAGTTCTAGTCACTAATTATAAATGAGTTTTGCTATTAACAGCCTTATGGGTTGTCTATAAACACTATTTATATATATAATTTGGTTGTATAAGTGGAATGTATTTGTGATTCTATAAATACAAAAGGTGATGTTTTAGAAATATGCATAAAAAAAATAAAACATGCAATAAATATTTATTGATAACCTATAGGGTTGTCAATATCATTTCCGCATATATATTCATATGGTGTTTTAAGATATATGTTTATTATTTACACACACTGATTTGTAATAATACTGTCTTTAGTTAATACTAAATTAACCTATACTTACTAAATATGTTTTACAAAATAAAATCAAATCCTTAATATAATTTGTCTTTTATAATGGAGGGAAACATTCTTTATATAATAAATATATAGCTGTTTAAAATGGGGCAATGAAACTTGGATCTTGTTCAGATCTCAATATATTTACAATATATATTGTTTATTAATGCTTTTCGAAGAGTGTTCCCTTGGATTACTTGGAAAATAACTTATGGAACCATCATGTTTCTTTCCTTTTGAAAAAGCATTAAAATTTATTAAAATAGATTAAATTTTGATGAAAGTATGAGAGAAGAATTTGCATATATTGCGTTAATTTTCAACCATAGTTGATGTAAAGATAAACATGCAATTGAACAAATTTCGAAAGTTTATTGTTGAAGTAATAAACCGATTATACGAAAGTCAATAAATTTTTTTTGTCGAACCTTTAGTCATCGTTCAACTCGTCTTTAATATGTAATATGTTCACAAGAAATAAACCTAAAGTTTATCGCTGAGAATCAATATTCGTGGACACTTAAAGTGGATATAGATAGTATGATGAATTTAATGATCGAATATGTAAAGTAAATGTTAATATGAATGGTAAAGAGAATCAATGACATTCAATGCATAGAATATTCTTGATTTAGGTTTTTAAGGTTAGAACCAGATACCCCTAAATAAGGTTTTCACTCTTATATTTATATTGCTTTCAGCTTCGGGCTATTATCCTCTGGATAATAGCCTGCTTCTTTTCTACAGCGCCCACAGACTTCCTTTCTCTGTCAACATGGTTAATACTGTACTCCTTCGGCTTCCCTCTATTATCCATTAGGTATTAGTAGTTCCTCAAGCATCTTTGTTGACACTCCACGTGATATAGTACCTTTGATTGTCTAAGCCTCTCTTGTGTCAGTTATGCACGTGCTTTGAGTAAGACTTTTCCTTTTTTACGGTTTAGTGATGTCAACTTGTTTTTGGGATAGAGCTTTGGCTCAAAATGGCTATCTCAAACATACCGGAGCTCAACTGAATATTGACTACTAGTCTAAGGCTTTTTGGAATATATTTATATATACTCCAGCATGCCTCCCCCTAGTCTAGTTTGACGGAGCACCTGCACCGTTACACTAAACTCTCGTTGTTGTACCTTCGTCCTTTATTTTCTGTTAGTCTTCCGTTGCCCCTCTTGATTCTTGGTGACTCATACTGGGCCCCCATTAAGTCATCATTAGTCTTAGTAGGTTTTTATTAAATGTCAGACCTTGTCTTATCACTTCCATTAATGCAGTCGTTTCTCATATGCGTGTCTTTTCATTCTTCTAGGCTTTTAGTGCGTTGGTGTCAGCTTTCCTAGGGTATAGACGCTTTTAATTAATGTGGCCGTTTCCGTTTCCCCACTCACTTGCCTCTTCGTTTTTCAAAAAATTCCACGCGCCTTATGACAACTTTTTGTCCATGATTTTTTGGGGATTCGTGCCTATCGTGCCCCAGACGGTTAAACTTCACACACTTTCTATGCCTATTTATACCAATTATTCACCATTTTCTTATTTTTACCATTTCGTGTTTTCTTACTCCTTTTTATAATCTGCAAATCTTCAACTTCTTTTCCTTCAATTTCATTCTTAAATCGTTCACGATTGCTCGTTGTTCCATTTATATTCCTCCCTTTTTAATGGGTAAATCCGATTTATCTTCTTCCTTCTGCAATCTGAAGCATAAAGAATTCAGTCCTAACCAGTTTTAGCGATCCACGTTTGATATCGCGCCTCCCTAAGTATACCAGCCTTAACCAGTTTTGACACTTCGTCCCTGATTACTTTAGCCCTATGTGGAGCCATACCTCTTTTCTTTTGCCTAATGGGCTCTATACAAGTGTAAGCTTTGAGATTATGTCCATCTACACTTCTTGGTACCCCGATCACGTCTTTTGGCTGCCATGCAAAGACGTCTAGGTTGTTACTTAGCAAGATGAACAACTGCTCCTTGCATTTTTTCGGCAACAAAGAACCTATGGACACAGTTTGCTCCGAAAACTCGGGATTGATAATCAACTTTTCTTCTGGGTCTACCTCCTTTTCTTTGAGACTTTGTTGAGGTCTTACAATGTGACAACCGTCTAAACTCAGGTCGAGAATGATAACTTATGACCTCGATACGTATGTTTGATACTTGCTATAACTAACTTTATGTGTTACGTGGTTACGTAGACATAAATCTTTAAGCTAAGCTCGTTGTAACTCACACAAAACTTTTAACGTAGGTTTACGTTACTTAAACTTTTAACGCGTGTGTCTCGGAACCGGAATCGGAATCGGAATCAAACCAACAATTGAACTCTAAAATACTATGAATACATACAAAGAACTTTCCTAAGTTCATTTGAAATCAACCGAGAACCTTAACGAACAAAAATGCCTAACGAGAACAAAAATCGAAAATTCCGCTGAACCAACCATTCAGCCAACGGCTGGGCTCCAGTCGGCGGCTGAAATGCTCTGGTCAGCCTTTTGGTGACTCATTTCTGCATGTAACACGAACCAACCACTTGTCTTAGCCCGATTTGACCCCTCAATTTGGCAGAGTTGTGCCATCCCTTCACCCCAAAACACTCCACCCTTCATTTATTTTCTTTCATTTTAACATAACACACACACACACACACACACACACACTGTGACAACCCACGAAAATCCAGGTTCACACCGACTAAATTCTTTTAACACTATTACTCAACTTGTATATGTTTTGATTTATTTACGACCGGTAGGTCAACCTATACATAAATGATACTGGTTAACTACGTCAAAAACATATACGGATACCGGGATTAGGTATACGGGATCAAATATTCACATAAAATAAACATTTTTACAACAATAATTCTAGTCCAATATTTCATGCATAAAATCATGATTTATGCATCAACTTTGCATGTATGGAACTTTGCATGCATATATATATATATATATCAAATACACAACTTACACAAAAGACCCTAAGCATACAAGGACTTCACTTAGGACCCTAGAGTTTGCAAAAATGACAATTTAAATAATCACCTACAAGTTGTTTGTTTCTTGCTTGACTAGTTAAATGAGTTGGTGGTGTCACATGGGTTTAGTCACTTACACACTTGACCATTTCACTATTGAACTCAATAGACCATACCTCCCATGTGCTAGCACTCATGACTCCACTCTCTCCTTTGGCTATAAATACTAGACCCCTTCCATCCATTTCACTTGCTCATTCACCACCAAGTGAAAAACTCTTCTCCCTCCCTCCTTGCTCTTTAAATTTTGGCCAAGAGAAGAACCAAGGAGAATCACCAACACAAAATCCCACTCACACATATTTCATACAAGAACTTAGAATCAAACCTTGGTAGTTTGAAAGTTGCATCAAGATCTTCATACATAACACTTAGGTATGTTATTACTAACCTTTTTACATATTTGATACTTCTTATATCATGTTTTATAGTTCATATATCATATTACATATAGCACATATTCATAAACATGTTACATATAAAGAAGTGTTAAAAAAACAAAACTTGAAAAACCCACTGTATATCCGACTGTTCACCATGACCTCGGGAAAACTATATTTCAAACCAGACTATGAGACCTATATCATCTAAAAGATAACTCAAACACGGTCGTTTCGATATAAAATTCATTAAAAACGGATAAATAACGAATGAGATACGGTATTTTAAAGTTATCATAATTTCTGGAACAACAACAACAGGTCAGTAGACTATTTTGACCATTAAAAACTTTCTGCTTTAAATTAGACCACGAGACCAGTGGCATTTGAAAGATATTTTAAACCCGGTCGTTTCGATATAAGATTCGTTAAAAACGGATAAATATCGAGCAAGATATACCATTTTGAAGTTTGACCTAATTCCTTGAACCCCAAACTGCATACCAGCGGACCTTTTATTAAAACTGGGAAAAATGGTTTTGAATTATGCCATGAGACCTGTGGCATTTGAAAGATAAATCAAATGTCTACATTTCCATAAAAAGAACACTAAAAACGGATAAACGACCAAGGAGTTATGATATTTTCAAGTTAGCATATACTTTGAGAAAACCCTAAAACCTACTGTTAGTATTTATGTTATAAATATCAGTAGATTTTCAATCTGGTTTCAAGGCCTAAACCATTTGAAAGGTATTTCAAACGCGGTCGTTTCTATATAAGATTCATTAAAATCGGATAAGAAACGGGCGAGATATGTTACTTTAAAGTTGGGTAAAACTTAAAGACACTTGCTGAGTTTTTATAAACTTTTATAAAAACTAACTTTTAAAACCAACTCGATAATAATAGCGATAACACAATACTAGGGAGCTTTGTATGCAATGATTCCATCTCGATATTTCGTAGTGCCGAGCTTGTTGGATTTACGATTTAAAGTGTCCTAGCTCCGCATGCGATTATAGAATGGTCTTGTATATAATGGCCCGAACGGTGTTAGTTTATTATTATCAAACCCGAAGCCTAACCCTACCTTATTCATACATATACATACATTTTCATGTGCATTGGACTAGAATATAAAAACCTAAATTCTAAAACTTAATAGGTCAAGGTTAGACCTACCTGATTCTCGGATTTGAGACTCCTACGTGTTGGCTTACACACACTGCCTCATTACTTTTAGCTGGCTTGCTAAGGTGAGTTCATAGCCCCGCTTTTTACTTGTTTTTATAACATACTTGGGGTGAGATTACATGCTCTTTTACTTATGGACACAAGTACTTAAAACCTTTACTAGTTGCCTAAGTTACCACTAAGCCAAAGGAAATTCCCCTATCATGAATCGTTAGTTAAGGACTTAAGCGCGATTGTATTGGATAGATCTATTAGGGTTTGACAACCCTCACCCAACGGCTAGACGATGTAACCCACGTCTACCACAACTAACTCGTGGACTCGAGTAGGGTGCTTTACTTTTGAAACTATATATGTTATTTGGCTATAACATAGGAACACTTATGGGGTAAGGAACTTTGTTACGCTTCGATGTCATGAGCTTAGGTGCAACTGTAAGACTTTACTTAAACGGAAATCTTGTGGTCCACTTTATTACTAAACTAAACCTATGAATTCACCAACTTTATGTTGACTTTAGCATGTATGTCTCAGGTGCTTAGTCGAAAGGGCTTTCGACGGAGGGATTTTGGGATATGACAGAGTCGCATATTTCAAACTCACGCTTTTGGGAGATTTCCCTTGCATTACTTATTTTCTTTTAAGTTATGTAATGTAAATCTTTGTTTTGTGAACTCTGGTAACACTTTTCCTTAATCATGTAAAACTCTGATTTTCAATATCAATGAATGTATGTTTTTTTTAAAACGACTCATATAGAGGTCGTTCGCCTATATATCATTGCTATCTGGGACCCATGAAGTCAACACCTCGAGTCTCGGGAACACGAGATTTGGGGGTGTGACAGATTGGTATCAGAGCTCTGGTTATAGCGAACCAGGTTGCATTAGTAAATGTCCTGGTCTATAACTGAGCTTTAAAACTTACTGCTTCCGCACTACTATACTTTTATACTTATTATTATTTACGACCATTTGGGCCTTGTCACAGCATGTCTACCCCTCACTACATCATACTGTCCGACTCTGAGGACGAGTACCTCCCTATACCTACTGTCGACCTATCTGGCTTCGACTCCGATATAGATATGGACATTTCCTCATCCATGTTAGGATCACATGTCACTCCACATTTCTCACCTACATCTGACGACGAGATCGTCACCCATCCCGCATCGACCGTCAATGAGCCGATGGAGACCGACCCCTCCGAGGAGGAGGAGCCTAGCGAGGAGGATCCCAGCGATGAGGATCCCAGTGAGGAGGAGATCGAGACCACTACCACTCCTACCCCTGTTGTCGCACCACCCACTGCTCCATTGTCCCCACCCTTCTTCTACAGGAGGCATGGCAACAGACCACTCACCCGTGCCACGACTAGGAAGTCCGTGAGACTACCCCGATAGGAGCTTTGTATCTACGAAATTTAAAACTTTGATCAATAATGCCCCAACTACCTTAGAAGCTAAGTACACAATAGAATTAGCAAACGGGAAATTGGTAACAACAAATAGTATCATTCGAGGTTGTACCTTAACCTTAGCTGACCACCCATTCAATATCGACCTAATACCTATTCAACTCGGAAGTTTCGACATAGTAATAGGAATGGATTGGCTATCTCTAAATCACGCCGAAATCATATGTAACGAGAAGATTGTCCGTATTCTCCGCACCGACGGGAAAACTCTCTTGATCAAGGGAGATGGGAGCCGATCAAAGTTAAGCATCATATCCAACTTAAAAACGCTGAAGTACTTACAGAAGGGATGTGACGCCTATTTGGCTTACATGACGGAGACGGAGACGAAGGAGAAACAACTAAACGACGTACCGATTGTTCGAGAATTTCCCGAAGTCTTCCCAGAAGACTTACCCGGACTTCCACCTCCAAGACAAGTCCAATTTCACATCGATTTAGTGCCAGGAGCCGCACCAGTGGCTCGAGCACCATATCGACTCGCTCCATCGGAAATGGAAGAGTTATCCAACCAACTCCAAGAGTTACTAGATCGAGGATTCATTCGTCCAAGTTCCTCACCTTGGGGAGCACCAGTTCTTTTTGTCAAAAAGAAGGATGGATCCTTCAGGATGTGTATCGACTATAGAGAACTGAACAAGCTAACCGTGAAGAATCGTTATCCACTTCCAAGGATTGACGATCTTTTCGATCAGCTTCAAGGATCAAGTATCTACTCTAAAATTGACCTACGGTCAGGTTATCATCAACTTAGAGTACGAGAAGAAGATGTTCAGAAAACCGCATTTAGAACTCGCTATGGTCACTACGAATTCCAGGTTATGCCTTTCGGTTTGACCAACGCACCAGCGGTATTCATGGATCTTATGAATCGGGTGTGTAAACCGTACCTGGATAAGTTTGTGATCGTATTCATTGACGACATCTTGATATATTCGAAAAGTAAGAAAGAACATGAAGAGCATTTGAGGTTAATCCTTGAATTACTAAAAAGGAGGAACTGTACGCAAAATTTTCTAAGTGTGAATTTTGGATCGAGAAGGTTCAATTCCTTGGCCACGTTATCGACAGTCAAGGCATCCACGTAGACCCAGCAAAAATTGAATCTATTAAGGATTGGGCTGTCCCTAGAACCGCAACGGAAATACGCCAATTCTTAGGTCTTGCCGGTTATTACCGACGCTTCATCGAAAATTTCTCCAAAATAGCTAAAGCCTTGACGAGGTTGACGCAGAAAACTGAGAAGTTCGTTTGGGGTGAAGAACAAGACTCAGCATTCCAACTATTGAAGCAGAAGCTTTGTAGTGCACCGATTCTATCATTGCCCGAGGGAACAGAAGATTTTGTGGTATATTGCGACGCATCACACAAAGGATTAGGTTGTGTGTTAATGCAAAGGGAAAAGGTTATCGCCTACGCCTCACGACAGCTCAAAACTCACGAAGAAAACTACACAACACATGACTTAGAGTTAGGAGCTGTAGTGTTCGCACTCAAGATCTGGAGACACTATTTATACGGCACTAAGTGTACAGTGTTCACAGATCACAAGAGTCTGCAACACATTCTTGATCAAAAAGAATTGAACATGAGGCAGCGTCGTTGGATCGAACTACTTAGTGATTACGATTGTGACATCCGTTACCATCCTGGAAAAGCCAACGTAGTGGCAGACGCTCTAAGCCGAAAGGAGCGAGCTAAACCATTACGAGTTCGAGCTTTGGTTATGACGATTCAATCGAATCTACCCACACAAATCCGCGATGCTCAAATCGAAGCCCTTAAAGACGAAAACATAAAGAACGAAAACCTGCGAGGTATGGACAAATCATTCAAAACCAAAAGCAATGGAACCAAATGTTTTGAGGACAGAAGTTGGTTACCCCGCTTTGGAGGATTAAGAGAGTTAATCATGAAAGAATCACACAACTCCAAGTACTCCATACATCCCGGATCGGACAAAATGTACCAAGACCTCAAGATGCTGTACTGGTGGCCAAATATGAAATCGGAGATCGCTACTTTTGTGAGCAAATGTTTAACATGCTCAAAAGTAAAGGTTGAATACCAAAAACCTTCTGGATTATTAATACAACCCGAGATACCTCAATGGAAATGGGAAGGAATAGCAATGGACTTCATCACAAAGCTACCCAAAACCCCGCACGGTTACGACACTATCTGGGTAATAGTTGATCGTCTAACAAAGTCCGCGCATTTTCTACCCATCAAAGAGACAGACAAAATGGAAAAATTAACACGGTTATACCTTAAGGAAGTCGTCTCTAGGCATGGGGTTCCTGTTTCGATCATATCTGATAGAGATAGTCGTTTCACATCTAGATTCTGGCAATCATTGCAAAAGGCTCTAGGAACGCGTCTGGATATGAGCACTGCATATCACCCACAAACCGACGGCCAAAGTGAAAGAACAATCCAAACATTGGAGGATATGTTAAGAGCATGTGTCATCGATTTTGGAAAGCGATGGGATTTACACTTGCCCTTAGCAGAATTCTCCTACAACAACAGTTATCACACCAGCATCAAGGCTGCACCATTTGAGGCACTTTACGGACGAAAGTGCCGATCACCCGTATTTTGGATCGAAGTTGGGGATAGCCAACTTATTGGTCCAGATATTCTTCACGAGACCACAGAAAAGATCGTGAAAATTCAGGAGAGACTCCGAACGGCGCGCAGCCGACAGAAGAGTTACGCAGACCGAAGGCGTAAGCCACTAGAATTCCAAGTTGGAGACAAGGTGATGCTCAAAGTCTCACCATGGAAAGGCACCATTCGCTTCGGAAAGCGAGGAAAACTAAACCCCCGATACATCGGACCCTTCAAAATTCTGGAAAGAATTGGACCGGTAGCTTACCGACTCGACTTACCACAAGTACTAGACGGAGTACATAACACTTTCCACGTCAGTAATCTGAAGAAGTGCTTGTCGGATGAAACTCTAATAATCCCACAAGAGGAACTTCAGATTGACACCAAACTAAACTTCATCGAACAACCCGTCGAAATCATGGATCGTGAGATCAAACAACGTCGACAGAGTCGAATACCTATCGTACAGGTTCGATGGAATTCCCGCCGAGGACCTGAATTCACTTGGGAACGAGAGGACCAGATGAAACTCAAGTACCCTCATCTCTTCTCAGACACCCAACCTCCAGAACAAACCAACTAAATTTCGGGACGAAATTTCCATAACAAGGGGAGACTGTGACAACCCGCGAAAATCCAGGTTCACACCGACTAAATTCTTTTAACACTATTACTCAACTTGTATATGTTTTGATTTATTTACGACCGGTAGGTCAACCTATACATAAATGATACTGGTTAACTACGTCAAAAACATATACGGATACCGGGATTAGGTATACGGGATCAAATATTCACATAAAATAAACATTTTTACAACAATAATTCTAGTCCAATATTTCATGCATAAAATCATGATTTATGCATCAACTTTGCATGTATAGAACTTTGCATGCATATATATATATATATATAATACACAACTTCACAAAACACCCTAAGCATACAAGGACTTCACTTAGGACCCTAGAGTTTGCAAAAATGACAATTTAAATAATCACCTACAAGTTGTTTGTTTCTTGCTTGACTAGTTAAATGAGTTGGTGGTGTCACATGGGTTTAGTCACTTACACACTTGACCATTTCACTATTGAACTCAATAGACCATACCTCCCATGTGCTAGCACTCATGACTCCACTCTCTCCTTTGGCTATAAATACTAGACCCCTTCCATCCATTTCACTTGCTCATTCACCACCAAGTGAAAAACTCTTCTCCCTCCCTCCTTGCTCTTTAAATTTTGGCCAAGAGAAGAACCAAGGAGAATCACCAACACAAAATCCCACTCACACATATTTCATACAAGAACTTAGAATCAAACCTTGGTAGTTTGAAAGTTGCATCAAGATCTTCATACATAACACTTAGGTATGTTATTACTAACCTTTTTACATATTTGATACTTCTTATATCATGTTTTATAGTTCATATATCATATTACATATAGCACATATTCATAAACATGTTACATATAAAGAAGTGTTAAAAAAAACAAAACTTGAAAAACCCACTGTATATCCGACTGTTCACCATGACCTCGGGAAAACTATATTTCAAACCAGACTATGAGACCTATATCATCTAAAAGATAACTCAAACACGGTCGTTTCGATATAAAATTCATTAAAAACGGATAAATAACGAATGAGATACGGTATTTTAAAGTTATCATAATTTCTGGAACAACAACAACAGGTCAGTAGACTATTTTGACCATTAAAAACTTTCTGCTTTAAATTAGACCACGAGACCAGTGGCATTTGAAAGATATTTTAAACCCGGTCGTTTCGATATAAGATTCGTTAAAAACGGATAAATATCGAGCAAGATATACCATTTTGAAGTTTGACCTAATTCCTTGAACCCCAAACTGCATACCAGCGGACCTTTTATTAAAACTGGGAAAAATGGTTTTGAATTATGCCATGAGACCTGTGGCATTTGAAAGATAAATCAAATGTCTACATTTCCATAAAAAGAACACTAAAAACGGATAAACGACCAAGGAGTTATGATATTTTCAAGTTAGCATATACTTTGAGAAAACCCTAAAACCTACTGTTAGTATTTATGTTATAAATATCAGTAGATTTTCAATCTGGTTTCAAGGCCTAAACCATTTGAAAGGTATTTCAAACGCGGTCGTTTCTATATAAGATTCATTAAAATCGGATAAGAAACGGGCGAGATATGTTACTTTAAAGTTGGGTAAAACTTAAAGACACTTGCTGAGTTTTTATAAACTTTTATAAAAACTAACTTTTAAAACCAACTCGATAATAATAGCGATAACACAATACTAGGGAGCTTTGTATGCAATGATTCCATCTCGATATTTCGTAGTGCCGAGCTTGTTGGATTTACGATTTAAAGTGTCCTAGCTCCGCATGCGATTATAGAATGGTCTTGTATATAATGGCCCGAACGGTGTTAGTTTATTATTATCAAACCCGAAGCCTAACCCTACCTTATTCATACATATACATACATTTTCATGTGCATTGGACTAGAATATAAAAACCTAATTCCAAAACTTAATAGGTCAAGGTTAGACCTACCTGATTCTCGGATTTGAGACTCCTACGTGTTGGCTTACACACACTGCCTCATTACTTTTAGCTGGCTTGCTAAGGTGAGTTCATAGCCCCGCTTTTTACTTGTTTTTATAACATACTTGGGGTGAGATACATGCTCTTTTACTTATGGACACAAGTACTTAAAACCTTTACTAGTTGCCTAAGTTACCACTAAGCCAAAGGAAATTCCCCTATCATGAATCGTTAGTTAAGGACTTAAGCGCGATTGTATTGGATAGATCTATTAGGGTTTGACAACCCTCACCCAACGGCTAGACGATGTAACCCACGTCTACCACAACTAACTCGTGGACTCGAGTAGGGTGCTTTACTTTTGAAACTATATATGTTATTTGGCTATAACATAGGAACACTTATGGGGTAAGGAACTTTGTTACGCTTCGATGTCATGAGCTTAGGTGCAACTGTAAGACTTTACTTAAACGGAAATCTTGTGGTCCACTTTATTACTAAACTAAACCTATGAATTCACCAACTTTATGTTGACTTTAGCATGTATGTCTCAGGTGCTTAGTCGAAAGGGCTTTCGACGGAGGGATTTTGGGATATGACAGAGTCGCATATTTCAAACTCACGCTTTTGGGAGATTTCCCTTGCATTACTTATTTTCTTTTAAGTTATGTAATGTAAATCTTTGTTTTGTGAACTCTGGTAACACTTTTCCTTAATCATGTAAAACTCTGATTTTCAATATCAATGAATGTATGTTTTTCTTTAAAACGACTCATATAGAGGTCGTTCGCCTATATATCATTGCTATCTGGGACCCATGAAGTCAACACCTCGAGTCTCGGGAACACGAGATTTGGGGGTGTGACACACACACTCCACTCTTTTTCTCTCAACTCTCTCTCTCTAAAATCTCTTTTCCCCCTTTCACTCCAGAGATTTCCAGCAAGAAAACACCATTAAAACATACTAAAATCACCATTAAAAACGTTCTATTAATCAAGGGTATCAAGGAGCTTGCACCAAGACATCATCTCTACCGTTTTGAAGCCGAAAACACCACCTAGAAGCTCTAGATCATCATCCATACGCATTCTTTGGGTAAAAACACTTTTCCTTTACTGATTATATATAAATAACACTTTGCATGTACGATCCATCACTTAAAAAACAAGTTTTTATGAAGTTTTTTAACGATTTTTCTACAAAAACGGGTTTAAATAAAAGGTTACTTAGATCTATATATTTGTGGCCAAAAATCCAAAAGAAACTGATATTTGAGCATATATATAAGTAATCTTGATGAATATTCAGTTGCATGTCGAAATCTAGCTAAAAAACGCTTAAAAACGCAAAAATGGCAAAACAAGGAAATCTGTCTCGGCAATTCAGCCGCCGGCTAAAATAATTCAGCCGCCGGCTGAGTAGGTCTGTTCACAAAATCGTATTTTTAACGTTTTAACGGATAAATCGAGACACGTATACTTTTCACAGTTTATAAACATAACATAACAGATTACATATTTGTACTTTGAATGATAAGATGAGGTAGTTAAATAACTAATTCATTATAACGATATTTAAGGATATTTTATGAATCGTATTAAGCGGGAAAGTGGATAGGAAATTTTGGACATAAATTTTATAGCGCGGAAGCGCTGCCCAAATTTTATTGGACATACTTATAACACTTAAACAACAAACCATTCGTTGACTAACGACTTTAAAAGCTAACGAGTTATATACTTACACGAAAACTTGGGTTATACTAGGATTCTGGTGATTCCGAGCACCTTCGAGCTATTCCGAGCACGCTAGAAATCTTCGCAAACAGTGAGTTACAAACCCCTACTCTTTAAACGCTTTTAATACTTTTTGGGGTGAAATGCGAGTCTTAGGCTTAGACACTACATTTAAGCTGAAGCAAACTTTGAAACGCTTTGTTACACGAAAACTATTGTGAAACGCTTTGATACTCGAAAACTATTGTGAAACGCTTTGATACTCGAAAGCTATTATGAAACGCTTTGATACTCGAAAACTATTATGAAACGCTTTGATACTTGAATACTTTTATGAAAACGATTTGATACTCAATGCTATTACGAAAACACTTATGTATTTTGAATGCTACTATGAAATGCTTTGATATTTTGAATACTAAAACGAATAACTATTTTGTCGACATTGTTGAGGGTTTTGCCAACAATTTCGAGGACACGAAAGCTATATTTGCCAATGACTAAAACAATCGATCGTCATGTTGCGGACTTTGTACAACATGGACGTGAGAAACCATTGAAAATTCCCGACAACTACCAAGGACATTAGTTGCTATTAATCCCTTTGGAAAGGACCGTTAGTAGATATGGATAGCGCTATTAGGGTAGATTGACCCTCACCACAACGACTTATAACGATGGTGCATAATACTAAATGGGTAGGCTTTAGGCTTAGCAACGATCATTGGGCAAAACTTAGGATTGTCGCATAGTCGCGCTATGTGGACGATGCCTATAAACACAAATGCTATACTCTATACATTTTTGTGTGATAACTATTTTTGAATGCGATACTCTATGATTGGTTATGCGATTACAATTTGAAAACTATGCTTTTACTTAAACTTGTAGCTCACTAACTACGTCTCCCGTAGTTAACACTTGACTCATATTTTCACGTAACGAGTAAGCTAGCTGATGACTTCTGCTTTTGGGGCGAATGACTTCAAGAACGGGATGGGTTTGGGTGGTTTGGTTGAACACCCCATTTTGTAATTCGGATATGTAATCTACATTTTTAACTATCATGTAAACTTTGATGTAACCTTTTTATTTAATATAACTTGGCGTTTATCTATATCTTGCTATCGAATGCTATTGCTCTTCACATCCTGTGTTCCGCTTTAGCGGGGTGTGACATACAGAGTGACATTCTTTCTTTTGCCTTCTCTCCGATCTTATCGTTGATACCCCATGAGGGGTAGGGAACTTTATAGAAGAGTGAAGTGTGGAAGGCACTGCTCCTAGTAGGAATAGGTCGGGCCTCCCTAAAATGACATCATAAGGGGACGGAGCCCTTACCACGGAAAAATTCATCATCTCCGTCCGTATTCTGGAATAATCTCCCAAGGTTATCGGCATGTCAATTTCTCCTATAGGCCATGATACTTCCCCAGAAAAGCCTTGCAACTGTGTTTTAGATTTCATCAGTTGCGCCTGGACTCCCATCTTTAGTTTCCTGAAATAGTGTTCGTATAAGACTTCGGTGGAACTTTCTGTGTCTAGGCAGACTCTTGGGATAGGGGCGTTTCCGAAGATCCCCTTTATAATTATCGGGTCTTGGGAAGGACAATACTCGCTCCAGTGTGGGAACGATGTTTCCTGGTTCATCTAGTTAAAAACACTCGGCGTCTTCCTCCTTCGTTCATCCAATTCATCTTTAGTTTATGTCACCATGTGTATCTCTTTAGCCTTGCCTTTTTGGTTGCTTCGATTGTCTTGGTTGGAATTCCAACCTCCTTTACGGGATCCTGATCTGGTTTCAGTCAAGAGGTGTCGCAACTGGCCGGAGCGAATTGCATCTTCAATATGCTTCTTAACCTGGTAGCAATCGTTAGTGTTGTGACCCTTGTCTTGGTGGAACTCGCAATATCTGTCTGCATGCTTCTTCTCCGGGTTTCCCATCATGGGTGGAGGTTTAAGGAACTTTTGACAGATAGGCTCAGTTGAGTCTATTTCACAAGGGGTTTTTGATAGCAGTTGGAACAAATTCTTTGGCCTGGCAGCCGGGGAGTAAAAATGGGCATTCGGAGCTACGACCCGATGATCTAGAGGCGGTCTTTCATTTCTTGGGTTAGGGGAATATTGCCTACTTCCTCTTTTCCAATTATTTTGTCTTTCCTCCCTAACCAACTTTCTGGAACTCCCTACGTCCCCCCCAGGACGCTGCTTCTTTTCCTCTGATGAAATCTTGCACCCTTTCCATCATTTCTTATCCCGTCAGGGGGATCTGGTTGTTGAGCCTTTCTATTAGCTGCTTGTTTCGGATTGCGTGCATGATTACTGAAACTCCCATCCCTTCGATGGCCCCCCGGATCTGTAGGCTTTCCCTATTGAAACGTTCCATGAAACGCTTCAGGCTTTCTTCCTCTCTCTGCTTTATGTTGTGTATTTCCACCGGATATCGTTCATATCTCATCTGTTGCATGAAGTTGACTCGAAACTTTTGTTGGAGGTCTTCGAAGTCATCAACACTTTCTGGAAAAAGGCTATCAAACCACAACTTGACCGCTCCTATAAGGGTCTGTACGAACATGTGACACCATATCGGCATGGACCATTGTTCCACTTAGGCAGCTCCGAAAAAGATGTTGAGATGATCGACAGGATCTTGTGTTCCATCGTACATCTTCACATTCGAAGGCATTTTTATTTTTGGTAGAAACTTGAACTCGGCGATCCTTTTAACAAACTTGGCCTCCCTTTGCCGATGACAAGGTTTCGCGAGATCTTTGGCCTCATACTTCTCTACCAACATTCTTGCATACCCCGGAGGTAACTCCCACGTGTTTGGGTTGTATTCTGAGGAAATGTGGGGAAACAGAGGATGTATCGGTGTAAACGGGGGCAAGGTGGACCCCTGGGTCCTTTATCTTATTGCTCCGATTGGCCACATTAATGTTCCAATGGGGTATTGCGACGCGAAGTTTTCTGGGGGTAGATCAAAGAAAACTCGAGGAGGGAGTTGTGCAGATTGTTGGGGCGCGTAACCCACTTGGGGCCGAAGGGGATGAGCTTGAGAAGAAAGGCCTCCTATCCAACTTACTCTGGTTCTTGGTGTCTGCGTGAAGACCGTCGGGTGTGTTCTTCCAAAGAGGTTCCGCCCATGCACCAGACTAACTTTTTCCCCTCTTCGGATAATTTGTCCTCCTTCTCGTGGGGAGGGGGTGGCTGACCCGTTGGTCATGCTTTCTTCTTTCACGTCCCCGTATGACAGTTCGATGTCTATTCCTCGTTGTATTTCCCTTTGCACGTAGGTGTTCATGAGCCCACGTAAGCGTCTGAAGTTATTAACGACGAACTCCGGTGTGATCTCGTACACGCCACTTTGAGGAAGTAATTATGTCGTGTTAGCTGCCGGAGGAGGTTTTGGCGACGGTTGGGACAGTGGTTGCTGTTGTGGTTGAGATTGGGGTGGCTCTACGGCACTCGCTGATGGTTGAACGGAGGGTACAAGAGTGGACATCCCTGAAGGCATGGGAGTCTCCATATGACCTTACTCCTGCTCCAACTTGTGTCAGGTAAAACGTCCCACGGATGGCGTCAAATGTTGAAGTAATAAACCGCTTGTACAAAAGTCAATAAATCTTCCTTGTTGAACCTTTAGGCACCGTTCAACTCGTCTCTAATATGCAATCTGTTCACAAGAAAGAAACCTAAAGCTTATCGGGGGGACTCTCCCGATAAGGCACGAGCTTGAGAATCAGTATTCATGGACACTTAAAGTGGATATAGATAGGATGATGAGTTTAATGATCGAATATGTAAAGTAAATGTAAATATGAATGGTAAAGAGAATCAAGGACATTCAGTGGAGAGAATGTTCTTGATTTAGGTTTTTAAGGTTAGAACCAGATACACCTAAATGAGGTTTTCACTCTTGTATTTATATTGCTTTCAGCTTTGGGTTATTATCCTCTGGATAATAGTCTGTTTCTCTTCTACGGCGTCCACAGACTTCTTTTCTCTGCCAACATGGTTAATAGTGTACTCATTCGGCTTCCCTCTGTTATCCATTAGGTATTAGTAGTTCCTCAAGCATCTTTGCTGACACCTCACGTGATATAATACCTTTAACTGTCCAAGCCTCCCTTGTGTCAGTCGTGCACGTGCTTTGTGTAAGACGTTTCCCATTTGACGGTTTAGTGATGTGAGCTTGTTTTTGGGATAGAGCTTCAGCACAAAATGGTTATTTCAAACATACCATATCTTAACTGAATATTGACTACTTTTCTAAGGCTTTCTAGAATATATACTCCAACACTTATATAAATGCATGTTTTTAGTATGCTTAGCAAAACTCTAATCTATTTGGGTTTCTCAAGATAAATACGATATATAAGTTCATGTAAGGTTTATGTTTTCTTCTTGTTCATTGGTGAGAGGTAAATACTTTTAAGAGTTAATTACATGGGTCGTCCCTATGGTTTGCACCATTTTCACCGGTCATCCCTATAACTTTTTTATTACACCACTCGTCCCTAAGTTTAAAATTTGTTGCTTCGCAAGTCCCTATTTTGGATGTGCCGTTAAAACAGCCGTTAAGTCCTATCATGTGAGAAACATGTGAGGGCAACTTTGTCTTTTCACATATCATCTTCCCCGTTTAATTACAATTAACTCCAAAATTTTCCACTGAACCCCCAAAATTCCCATTCTCTATACATACACATATACATATCTTTATCTATATTCTACATCTATATATAGACAAATAACAATCATAGATCTCAATCAAACCAAATTAATTTCAATAAAAAAAAACCTAATTAATAATTTGCCCATATATGTACACTATAGTGAAAGATCAAACAAAATAAATTCAAGATATTCTCGTGATACAGAGGACCATCGAAATGGAAAATCTTTAAATAGCTTGCAAACATAATCATGAAGAACAACACAATTGAATGAAATTTTTTTGAAACCCAATCAGAAAAGCAGTGAGACAAACCAAAAGGTAATACAGATAGTGGATTCAATTCAACGGCCACTCCGGTAGGTGGTATCCAACGGTGGAGGGAAAATGCCAACAATTCGACCAAATAAATGCAGACTTGCAGACATATTCATGAAGAACAACACAATTGAATGGAAAATTTTTGAAACCCGAATCAGAAAAGCAGTGAGACAAACCAAAAGGTAATACATATAGCGGATTCAAGTCAACGGCCACCACCACCGCCGCCGCTACCACCACTACCGCCGCCGCCACCATTGGCAATCCTAATCACCTCCAGATTATCTTCATCCTTCTTCACATCATCATCTTCGCTGACCCGCAATTCAGATTGCCTTTAAATCGCCTTGAATATTCGGTGATGGATGCCACCACATCCTTTACAACCACCACCCACCTACCTTCCAACTGTGTGGATACTTTGGGCCAAAGCCAGTCTATTTCGTTTCCTTATTTTAGGCACTGGAAACTCAGTTAGAAATCCGATCGAGCACCTAAGGTATTAGTTTTTAGTATCTGTTTATTTAGAATTTGAAAGGAATTTTATGGGAATTCCCGATATATACATATGATGTACTACAGATGTTTGATATTAGTAATCAATTAGAGAAAGAATGGTTTGATTTTGGGAATCGGTAGAGAGAGAATGGATAAGTGTGTTTATGACAGTGATTTTTTTGGGATTTTGTGAGGATTGTGAGAGAGAAAGGTAAAAGGACTAAAATACCCTCACGTGTGACTCACGTGAGATAACTTAACGGAACATTTAACGTCACATCCAAAATAGGGACTCCGCAGGTAACAAAATTCAAACTTAGGGACAAGTGGTGTAATAAAAAGGTTATAGGGACGACCGGTGAAAATGGTGCAAACCATAGGGACGACCATGTAATTAACTCTACTTTTAAATTTGGGTAAAATTATTACCCATCTTTAATTCTTTTATTCAAGTATGTATTAAAATAACATTTCTAGTTAGTTTCAAAAATCATTCAAGTGGTTATTACAAAAATTTGCTCATTCTCTAATATTTCCAAAGTGTATTCACTGTCCATATATGAAACTTCCGAGTTCATTTCCATCATTTGGAAAAACATATTACTGAATTGCCCTTCTTATTAACCCCATTTAATTTTCTTTTGTATTTTATATTTTTTTTTTAAATCATGAATGTTCAAGGAAATAAAAAAATTCAGTATTTATTTAACAATATCAAAACATTCATAGACCAATTCACAAATCCATTCAAATACACAAAAATCATCATATCACCATGTTTGATCACAAACCATACACTCAAGTAAATAAATATCAAAGACGTTCAAATTTTATTTAATACAAATGGAATGTTCATAAACCTAAACATTAAATTGAATTGTTTTTCCTGCTAATGCTAATATGGCATCACCATCTTTAGAAAGACCACCGTCGTTAAAATTCCTCCCTCGAGCGTCGCCACCACCCCATATGAACCTTGTAGATTTGTGTTGGAAATAATGGTAGGGGTGGTGAGTCTTTCAATAACAAAAAACGGTTAAAGATAAAGTTTTTATGTGTGTAGTGAGTTTAAGATGCATTTTTCCATTAGGGACCAAATTGAATTCGAACGTTACCCACAAGGATGATGTTGCAATTTTGAAATATTAAAGGGATTCTGAATTTTTGTAATAACCATAATAACGTTGTTTGCAATTAAATCTAACGTTTTTAAATTTTAATGATATAATTATATTGATTAAAAAGTGTAATAGATGCATTTTATTAAAAAGGATAATTACATCTATATTCTTATAAAACATCTGAATTGCGTCAAAATCTTTACAAAAATCAAAATTACGTGTATTTTGCCCAATGGGAGATTAATTAGCAGTTCTTTTAAAATTTTGAAATGGGTTTTAATTTAGTCAATGTACAATAAAATCTTCAAACTTTAAGTGTGTTAAATCATTAATTTATCAAGGTCTTCAAAACTAGTCTGTGATATGATTTTTTTAATATGACATAATAATTATGCATCATTTTCAGCAAATCTAAAATAAAAGTACATATAAGTTAAACAAAGGAGCAAAAGTAGAGACTAGCAAAGTAATGTACAATTTAAAGGCTTTTCTATAAGATTGTATAACAAGATGATTTGGAATCCAACAAATTGAATATCCAAACACAAATAATGGGTGCATTTTAGAATGAGGCAACTCAAACAAAATCGACATCAATTCGAGCATGACATTAGAATTGAAGGGGAAAGAATAGGGTTTGGTCTTCTTGTTGTTATTATATATCACTCTTATATTGACTCCAACGAAACATGTCGTCTTCACTATCATGAGACTTGGTTGGACTCTCCGCATCTTTAACTTCTTTTTCTAACTGTTCGGGTTTCTTCGCATACCCAGCTCCCTGTAAACAACATATGTTGTATTAGAATGCAATAATTTGTAATTGATTGAAAACATTGATATTATTATCGAACTCCACATAGTATTTGTTAAGAGAAAACAATGAAACTAAAGAGGTCATACATTAATGTTACTAGCCCATACCTCATCCTCCTCGCCTGTGAGATTGATTGGTTCTTCGTCTTCAGACTCCTCTCCCTGGGCTTGTTTTAAACGCTCGATTACAACTTCAAAATGAGAATGACCTGAAACAGGGAGAATAACATTATAGAAAACGAACATAGCCTCTCATGTATAAAAAACTGTTTAAGGTCTGAAAAAAACACAACTTCCTCATGTGCAAAGTGCAAGGTCTTATTATAGGAGGACTTAATATATATAGGTGTAACAAAAAAAGATTCTTGAAAATATCCAAATGGAAATCTCTTCATTCATCATAAAAGTCATTCTTTAATACCCTTTGCGGCCAAGTTTCGATAAAGTAGACTCCCTTATTGCTTTTACATATGCGGTAATATTGCATAAATAAACACGACAAACTTAGAATGTAATCATTTTTGTCACAAGTTGAAAGTGTTGGTCACCTTTACAAGCAAAATATTTTCCAGAAATATGACCAGATTTGTAAATCTTTAACGATATACATGCATGAATACATGCTAAATCATACTGCAACTATACTTAGTTATTTGGTTTTAACTGTAATCCTATAACCAGGTTAAAATACGCGGACAATATATGTTTATAAGATAACACACGCTTTTACTAATATATTAGCAATCATAACACGTTTTTTTTTAAAGTAAAATAAATGAATTCGTAAAATGATATGTAGGTGTTACCTTTAGCACGAGTGGTTAGAGCATCATTAAGCCTTAAAGGTTGTTGTCTCTCTTCTTTTTTGTACTTGGATTTTATCTGTTCACGAGTCCGCCCAGGAAAACATTCTTTTATCATTGATAGATCTGTCCCAAATTGCTGAATGGCCTGTCATTTTAAAAACGCAAATTAGCAATGCATTAACTTGGCAATACATATCGCAAGACTAGAAAATAACTTGATCCTTTGAAGGACTGTAACCCCCATTTATCAAAATAAACCAATATAAATTGCAAACTGGGCGGGTCTGACGGGTTAGGTAATGCTCAATACCGACTTGACTCAGAAGAACCATTTTTTTAGTGCGTCAAGACAGGTCAAGTCTGCTTGGACCGACCCACATGCACTTTTTAACCCAATTCTTTTGAATTTCATAAATTGTTAATAGCTTACCTATATTAAAGAAAAGTATATCAATATGTTAGAATAATATCTAGTTTTATCAATAAAGCGCTTTCAGAGTTTTACGCATTTGAACCCATTTCGCATGACTATCGACATCTTAACCCATTTGACCGGTTTCTTTTTAATTAAATCTTTTAGCTTAACACATTTAACTATTAAGAGAAAAAAACATAACCCACATTGACCCAATGGGTCAGAATTGCCTCCAAAATATACTCCCGATCTAATCTATAAGAGCACTTTTGTTTCTAATTTAGAAAGGGATATGAAAAAACTCTCAAAAATCTAAACTGAGATGGTAATGGTTTCTGTTAATGAAAATCGAAGCAATTAGCCACTCAATAGTGTACCTCGTAGAAGAGTTCAGTATCTTGTTTAGACCACTTCATTCTCGGAGTTATTTTCATATGAGTTCGATAATTATAGTAGGAAGCATTCTGTGCATCTGTTGGTACATCATGTTCGTAATCCGAGCCCATGCCTTGTGCAATACCCCCATCTTCCTTACTGCATAACCATAGTAACACAGAATAAGAGATTGACAGATTATTGTTCGCAAACCTGATAGATATGATATAATTAGGAAATAAACGCATCTTAAACTAATCATCTACAGCTTCAGTACCTTTGATTAATTGTTCCCGATGTAGATGCGTCCTTTTTCTGCCAAAAATAAAAAAGACCATCGATAAATAAGATTTAGATAACTTAAAAAAATAAAAATAAGGGTGATAATCATAACAATAATGTACCGCTAAACGCTCTCTATGCTCTGCAAGTCTGATTAATTCCTTCATAGGCACATTATGCATATGTAATTCAAGTTCATCCTCAGGGATTTTAAGTAATTCAGGGTCCACTATAGCCAAAACCAAATAGTCAATACGGATCAAAGATGTAGCTGAAACACTTTAAACTTTCGAAACTAAAGTTACCTGGTCTTTTATTTCTTCGAGTGCGGTGAGAGAACTTCTTTTTAGTTACTTTAGTCGACTCGTCTGTTACCTCACCTGCCTTTTTACGCTTTCTAACCGGTTTTTCCTTATCATTCACAGGTTTCGTCGACTTTGACTTTTCCTTTGACTTACTTCCCTTTTTTTCACTTAAAGATTCATTTTGCGGAACATATTCGTCGTTATTATTGTTATTTTCATTTCCGTGTACTAAGGTATTATCAATACCTTCATCCTCAGACTCGTCTATAAGTTGAAGTCTTTTACTCTTCTGTCTTCTTGATCTCTCAGAAGATCTACCAGCTTCGTTCATAGAATCCACTTGAGAAGTTTCTTCCATATTTATGGTCTCCCTGAAAGATGGTGAGCCGGACTTTTCATCGCCTGTAAATGAAGGAACATGCTCGATGTCCATGAAGTCAGTTTGAGTGTGAGTGGGCCCTACATCCTGTTCAGGTGTGTCAGCAAGCTTTTCCACTTTACGAGTTTTTACCTTGGGCTTTGGCTTGAATTTACACACCCTTAGTCCTAATTATGAAAATTAAATGAGTAAAGCAACAACTTATGTAAAAGAGCGTAATGAACTATACATATATGTCGAGGCAATGGGTAGGGTGGGTTGAGTTGAGAAACAGGTGAAAACGGATTAGTGTCAAATTGGGTTTTTTTTGGGAGGATCAAAATGGGCAGTTCGTGTTGACCCAAAACACTTTTTGTCTAGAACTTAAAATTTTTAATTGATAATTAGTGTGGAAAATATGAATAACAAGTTATGTTATTTCAATAACACTATTTTTTTTTTTTTTGAACAAAATGATTTAGGAGGTATATTGCATTAAAATACCTCGTGGGGAAACTTTCAACCCATTTGACTTGTTTCTTTATAAGCTATTCTTTGTTTTAAGTGTTTGACCCGTTAATAAATAAAACATTGTTGGGTCGAAATTCCAACCTCTACTTGAATGAAGGAAGTGACAAACCTGAGCGAGTTTTTGACTGAGACAAAATGTCAAGGGATTCCCACGAAGGGAGGATTTCCGCATCCTAAATTTAAAATCATCCGAAATCAATGGTTTATAGTGAAAGCGTATTGACACAGCTTTTAAGTAAAAAACAAATGACAAACTTATGTCTTTACCTTTACTCCCGATGATAAATCTTCTATTTGAAAAACTTCATTATCATTAAAAATAGTAGCTTCCTCCCCTGTTAACGGATCTACCTCCGCAATACATTCTAAGTTTGCGGAAGCATCAACATTACTGCTCAAATCCATTTCTACGGGTCCTGTCTCGATATACTCGTCAACGGAAACATTAACAGATGGTGTCATATTCACTGCATTATAATTAAATTTAAGGCATTAGTTTTCAAAAATAACAACTGTTGCATATATGCCTATCTTCAAGGAATTAATCACAAGTTCTATAAAATCAAACTAACCTGTTGTCGTTGTAGACTCGGGAAGAAAGTCATGAAGTAAATCCAATGTATGAAACGAATCAGCATTCTATAACAGACCGTAAACAAAATTAGGATAATGTGGTAATCGTAAACAAGTATGCTAACAATAAAACTTAGTCACCTCTTCTTGTGATTTTTCGAATGAAGACTGGCAGTTATCAATATTATTTCCGAATATTTTGTTCACACCATTTTCCAGCAGGTCCTCTTTGGTCTTACCTATAATCTCATTATTATCTAAAGTAGCCGTCACCATATTTTCAACAACTTTTGTAGAAGAAGTTGGTGCCGCTATTACTTCTGGTTGGGTTATCGGTTTAAGTTTAGCTTTCGGTTTTGGCTTAGCTTTGGGTTGAAACTTTGTACCGCCTTTTGCTGTAACAGAACAACAACCATTATAATGGCTATAAAAACATACATACAACGGAAATAATCAAAAGAAAAGATATCTGCTTACCTTTATTCGAAACATCACTCGAGATCAAATCACCAAAATCCAAATTCATTTTCAACGAATCTCTGCGATATAACAAAAAATTGAATCAACCAATCATCACCTTTCCTAAAAATAACTTTCCGATTTAATCACATTCGGTTACCACAATATATTACCAGCTGCGAAATAAGCAGGTGACAACCGGTCTAGTTAAACCGGTATCGGGTCAAACAACTAAAAATTTATTCTTTTTAAAATTTCATAAACAACCAAATACATCAAATCCAAGTTATATTACTACAAAAAGAAACCCTAATTCTTAAAAAAAATGAAACTTTATTTACAAAATATTCTCCAAGTTTTTTTTTATGTAATCCCTAAAACCCTAATAGCAGATACATTTACTTAAAAAAAAATATACAATTTTAAATCTAAGCTAATAAATAATATTTTGGAAATTTATAAAAATAATGAAATTGATGTTAGATAATAACTAATGGAAATAGCGAGTTAGCGACGAACCTATTGTGCGGCGACGGTTGTAACCGGAGAAGATAGACTGCCCAATTATCTTAAATCACTATTTCTTTTATATCTTTTTTTAGTTACAATAATAGTCCCTCTATTGTTTGTCTATTTACATATCTAGTCAATTTAACTATATAAATTTAGAGTTATTAGATTTATTTATTTACAAATTATTCATTATATTATTTTTTGAAGAAAAAAAACCAATAGAAAATGCTTAGAGTTGTCATTTGCCGACAAGTAGACAGATAACAATGCGGACTTACTATCAACACGATAAGTTTAAAAAAAAAAAAAATGTTAGTCGAAAAATATTAGGAAATGAAAACACTATAAATTAGGGGTTGTTTGATAGCTGCAGACTGAGTAGGAGCTCAGACCGAGTTAGGTGCAGACTGAGTTTGTTGTATTTGATTATGCCTCGGACCGGCTATGTTGACCGAGAAAAATGACTATTTTACCCTTCTGTTTATTTTTATATTGAATGTCGTACAAAATTCAAATTAACCGTAAATCCAAATTAAATATAAATCCAAATGTCTTACAAAATCCAAATTAACCATAAATCCAAATTAAACATAAATCCAAATGTCTTATAAAATCCAAATTAAACAAATCCAAATCTAGATATATGCATAACGGATGAATTATAAAATCATACTTCTTAGCAAACATCCTTACAATATTTAAAACCGAACATATAAATTGACAATTGATCCAATAGGAAGGCATATGAAAGTTCTAAAGCCATAAATCCTCCAATTATAAAAACACAAACAAAATCAGAAGGTAGAAACCTCTGTAACTCGTGATAAAACAGACTCAAGCGCAGTTTCATCAAACTACAGATTCATCCAAATAAAAGAATAATTTATGAAATCAAACATCACTCGGCAATCTATATAGGTCGTGTTCGTACATGTTTTATTAATTTAATTTAGTTCAACCTGCTACTTATCTATATCCGTGAACATTAATCGCACACATTCATGATAAATTACCGAAAATCAGCAACTAAATATTTAATTATTGTACCATGTCAAGTTACAATATATCAATATCAATGAATATTAATCTAACACGGTAGTGGTGGTAAAATAACCGAAAATAAAAACAATCAACAATATACGTAGAACAATGATACCTGGAGGAGGAGCAGCGGCGGTGGAGGAGCAGCGGAGGAGAATCAGCGGCGGCGGTGGCTGGAGGAGGAGTGGCGGCGGCGGTGGTGGCTGGAGGAGGAGCGGCTGGAGCTTTTTTGGCTGAGGGTATTTTTTTTGAAACGAAGATTATAAAAATAATGTTTAGAATTGAGTTGGAGATAGAACATGTTGCATTGCAAAGCAATTAAAAAACAACACTGATAGTCTGATATGCATATAAATTATATTATTATGTTTATATATATTTATAAGAAATAGGTTATTAGTCGTAAAAATTAGAACACACATGATATAGAGCTCTTTGAACTTTTCGCTAAAGTCTTGAGAAGTTAACTGTAACGTCATGGCTTTTAAAAATCACGATTTACAAAAAAAGTTTAAGTTATAAAGGTTTTACACAACGGAAAAAACATCTTTTATACAGACCATACGTTACTTGAATTACATTGCCAAAAGCATACGACAAAACTATACAAATGGGGAAAACATCTACCCCAAGCGATCCGGCCTCACCAGGCTAACGTCTAGCACCCTACGAGCAAAAGACTCATTTGAAAAGAGTATCAACAAGGTTGGAGAAACAATAGATTAGTAAAGACAATAAAAACATTACGTAAAATATTTAACTTCATAATCTCAAACCATACTCGCACCATCGTAAGCAGATATGTTATAGATCATAATGTAAAAATGAAATGATCAAATTAATTGTAAATATGTATCTTATATAAAATTCTATTAATATTAATAGGTAAATGATTAATTAAAGACACAATCTTGGTCATTTATTCCATTTTAATTTAATGGTTAACATTAAAACCAAAACTCAGTTTTCTTTTATTTTTATTTAAATTAATTTATTTCACAAAACGTTAATCGTTAGACGAAACAAATTGCACCGTTGCGACCGACTTTTTTTATCTTCAATTAGAGTAGTGGTATATTTTCGACGATTTTTTTTTTTTTTTTTTTTTTTGTATTGAAATTGTAAAGATAATATCACATATCACATGTGATAGTATTGTATATCATATGTGACAATTTTGTTTTTCGTTCATTCTTTTGACATAAATGTTATAGTATGCATATCACATGTGATAGTACGCATATCACATGTAACAGTACGAATATCACATGTGATTGTATTGTATATCATATGTGATTTTATTATGTATGTAAAATTTTAAAATACTTATAAGGCAATAAAACACATGATTTTAACTTTAATTGTTAATTTTAAAACACAAAAATATTATATGAGGTAAATCTATATAGACCCGGGAAAAAAAAATTGACGATTTTTTATTTTTTCGATTTCGGACAAATTTTGATATTCGTAATGTACAATCGCATATTATTTGAACACTAAATATGGATTTCAAAACATATATTTGTTATATTATATATATTCAACTATAATCGAAAAGAAAAAAGAAAAAAATATATTTCAGACTGCTAAAATCAAATGTGATAAAATCGTGATTTTATAGTATAAAATTTCAAAATCCATCAAAATAACCGGGAAAAATTTTTCGTCAAAAATATATCAAGTGGGTACTCTATATAAGATAATTTAATACTATATATATAATTTAATACTCGTTATAATGGTGTAATTTATTTATTTAATATATTTACTTTTTCTAAGATATTTAATTTTTAAACAAAATTAAATTTTAAGTGGGTTTTATGACGAAGAATTATGACTTTTGGTTTCAAAATTTTGAATGGGTTTTTAATAATCTCAACCCAATATTAAAAATGGTTAATAATACTATATTATACGTATGGGTAATTTTGATGTAATAATCAAACAAACAATTTTGATTAACTTTTTTATATTCATTTTGATAAGGTATAGTTAAATTTAGATAAAGATAGAAAAGTTTTAAAATTATATTCATTTTCATACGACGGATTGAGTATGCAAACTTTTCGAGATATGACAGTAACCTTTTCCGAACCCTTTACCCAACCACCACCAAAATATTTATCTGGAAGTTACATCTTACCATTAGACCACTTTGGTGATGGCTATTGTTTTTTAGTATTTTATATATTTCAAATAAGATAAAACAGTGTTGCAATTTTTTTTTAAATATATCAAAAGTTAATGGTTTATCATCAATCTATACTATATTATAATCAATCTCCCCTTAGAGTCTTAATCCCTTAATTTTAAGTAATTGAAATTACCTTAATACCCTTAATCTATATTTATTATTATTTAACTCAAACAACACTCTCTCTCCTAATTAATTTATAAAAAATTTAACATCTAACAAAGTAATTTATAATTCATATGTAATTAAAAAAAAAATTAAAATACTTTCTATTTAATTTAAAAACTTTCAAAATTATAAATTTTATTTTATAACCCCATAAACTTAAAATAATTAAAATATTATGCATTTTTTCTACTAAAATACGTATACTAAATCTACACTATAATATAATCTATTTCTACTATATTATAAAACATTTCTCAAATAGTCTTAATTCTCTAAAACCTTAGTAATTGAAATTACTTAACTACGGTTTTTATATCTCTCACCACATATCATTATTCAAAATAACTTATAATTAAATAATGTTGGTTAATAAAGTTTTAGCCTTTTAGAGTAAATGAACGGAAAGATACTACTTAGAAGTGTTTCTTTACCATAATAGCAATAACCGATTTCGTTTATATTGATTAAAGAATTTATGATTGGAAACCAAAACCGACATGTAAGTCCATACCGTAATTAACGGTATTTATTTGTTAACAAATGGGTCAAATTCATAAAAAAGTTCGATTACAAACCATGCAAAAATTGATGGAGAATAGGAAGTCGAAAGAGGTTCATCTTAAAAATGATTCCTAAGTTTGTTTTGTAATTTGTTTGATGTTG
>CAJVGC010000590.1:33396534-33608019 GCA_910822075.1 Senecio squalidus
TTCGGGTCAACCCGACCCTAATAAGGGTAAATCATATCGGGTATAATCCGGTTTCGACTTTGAAAAAGTGACCCCGACCCTAATAAGACTTCGGGTTTTCGGGATCGATTCTCAAAGGGTCGGGTCTAAATCAGATTCAACTCGGGTAGGGTTTCGAGTCTAGGAGTATAAAAAACAAAATTGTCTGCACAATAAATGAAAAAAAGAAAAAAAGAAAAAAAAATTGCATATGTATGGGACTTATAACTAGGGCTGACAATTCGGGTTGTGTCTGGGTTATTGGGTCGTGTTTCTGTTGACCCAGATAATTTTGTGTCAATTTCGTGTCGACCCATTTTCGACCCAACTTAATTTCGTGGCGGGTTCGTCTCGAGTTGTTTAAATTCGTGTTAGGTTCGAGTCGTGTTTTGGGTCGACCCATTTTACAGACACAAATTTTTTAACCTACTGTTTCTTGGCATTTTAGACCACAAATTCTTGGAAAAAATATAAATTACCAATTTTATTACAATAACAAAAAGTCATTATAGATAACTACTTAATTAATAGAGAAAATTACAAAAATAATCATCTTACACATATATATTTCAAAAATAATCCTATGATTCGTGAAATTTTTTTGCGCCGCCTATTTCGTCCGTGAATAGCCTAAATGTGAAAGATCAAATTGAGCAAGAATCTGGTCACGATAATGGTGGACTTCGAGCATGATGGAGCAGAATGCTGACACAATTTAAACCTCTTGTTTAGGCGCGAGAATGTGACGTCACAACAAATCTATTCCCTCGACGAGAAAAGTGGCGCGATAACTTTCACGAATTTGGTGATTAGTTTTAAAATATGTATGTGTCGAATAATTATTTTTTAATTTTCTCTAATTAGTATCTTATATAGACTGTTGGAGCATAATTAGAGTGATGGTTGAAGCTTCTAAATCATCATTAGTGTAGTTTTGTTTCTAAGGAATTAGTTCGGGTGAACAATGTTGTCACACCCCGCTAAAGCGGAAACACGGAATGTGAAGAGTAAAGAATCATTTCACAGGTTACACTTAATTCAACGGTCCAAGTCATTAAATTAAAGTTGGAAAAGTACAAAAGTTCAAGAGATACAACCAAGATTCAACGTTTAAGACCATAATACATAACAAAATGTTTCCAATAGAAATTCCCAAAAGATAAGAGGTCTCATTACCGGATTACACTTCACATAACTGGCTTGACCCGCCTGAGCAATGCACTTCATAACTTACGCTTAGTTCCTGAAACATGAGATAAAGTGTCAACTACGAAAACGTAGTGAGTGAGTTACAGTTTATAAGTTGACCAAAGGTTTCTAATAAAAGTTCGACAAGTATATATATAAGTACAAAGTTTTCCAAAAGAAGTAAGCGGATAAGCAATCGCTTAAAGGTAGTTTATATACTGTCGTAATAGTTCGATTCAAGAGCTTAATGTTCGTAAAAGTTCAAGATCGGTTCCAAGTTCAAGTCGCGTAGCAAGATAAAAAGTGCATAGTCATTACCTCAGCGGTGGATTAATCCACATGTGTAAGACGGCAGGTGTAAGTAGTCATTACCTCAGCGGTGGATAAATCCACATGTGTAAGACGGCAAGTGTAAGTAGTCATTACCTCAGCGGTGGATAAATCCACATGTGTAAGACAGCAGGTGTAAGTAGTCATTACCTCAGCGGTGGATAAATCCACATGTGTAAGACAGTAAGAAAGTATATGCGTAAATAAAGACCTATGATTCTCGAGTCGTACCAACCACTAAGCTTAATATAAAGTAAGATTTAGTTTTGCACACTAATCCGATTCTGGTCAAGTTCCAGCCCCTAGTTCCAGTCTAGAGTTCGAGTTCGCGAGAACTTAGCAATATGTACCCAGGTTGCTACCCTAAAGTAAGGAGTGACCGCTCCTAAGTATCGATACCCATAATTTATGCTAACGGCTTGTGTTAATAGTGTGTAGAGTTCAGTTCCAAGAAAAGTTGCGGGGCATTTAGTTCGTTCTGTTCTAAAAATCGTTTGTTTGTACTTACGGCGTTTATATCCTCACCTAGGGTTTTGCTCCAAAATACAACCAAGCTATCATTGTCTAATCAAATATCCAAAGAGGCAAACCTAGGGAGTCTAAAGTAAGCCAATCCGAATAATGATGTTGTTTACGCATATTAGTTGCAAGTTCTAAAATAGTTCAAAAGTTCTCAAAGTTCCAAGAGTTCAAAGAGTTGCGAGTTCAATAAGTTTCCAAAATAGTAAGGTAGCTCAATTAGTTCAAAAGTTTCCAAAAATAGAAAGGTAGCTCAATTAGTTCAAAAGTTTCCAAAAATAGAAAGGTAGCTCAATTAGTTCAAAAGTTTCCAAAAATAGATCACAACACGTTGTTCATAGATTCAAGCACGTAAAATAGTTTCACATAAAGATATTGTACACAAAAGAATTTGATCTCATGTTTCCCCAAAAAGAGTACTTAAAATGTAAAAGTAAGGAGGGGTGTAACTCACGGGTTGCGAAGATAAGGACTTGGAAAAATGGTCGGAAATGAGAGCCGGAAATCACCGAACGCCTAAGGATACCAAGATTTGTAGAATTGTTATTATTATATTAAGTTATTATACCTAATATATAATAGATGAAATTTGTGTTCTATAATGTAATATAAGTAAATTTTAGTCAAACTTTAAGTGTCAAGGTCCATTTTGTCCAATATAGCCCAAAACGGTTATCGTTTTGTTTTAGTCAAAAAGTCCAAAGTTGATGTTATTGTTATTATGTTGAATATGTTTTGTTTGCCAAAGTGTCTTATATTTTCTAACAAAATTTGGGCAGCGCTTCCGCGCCCAAATTCTATGTCCAAAAATATCAACCACTTTCCCGCTTACAAAACACATATACATACATAACGTTTTTAAACATGTTTATTTTAGCCAATTAAGTCCAATACAAGTCACCAATATGTCCATTTTTACCAAACTCAGTCCCAAATGTCGAGTCTCAAAAGTCAGATTGCGTAACCAAGTTTTAAACGGCCAAAACGACGATTTTCGGGGAGGACAGGAGCCCGGTGCGCCGCACTGGGCAGGGGTGCGGCGCACTGCTGCTGTTCTTCCCCGTTTTTGAGTTTTTCTTGCAAAAATCGTTTATGTAAGTGATAGATCTTGACATGCAATCGGTATAAACCTTATTAATCATCATTAAATTAGTTTATATGTAACTTTTAGCCACAAAAACAAAGATTTAAGCATCATTTAATAAAGTCCCGTTTTTGTATAAAAATGGTTATAAAACTTCATCAAAACTTGTTTTTATAGCTTAGATCATACATGCAATGAGTTATATTAGTAATATGAGTAAAAAGGAAGATTTCTACCGGATGAAAATGCTTAGATGATGCCTTAGAAGTGTTTTGAGCTCCAAAAATGGTGAAATAAGCTTTTTAACCGAAATCCTTTGATTCCTTTGGCTTCCTCTTGATGTTAGAATGATTTTTTAGTGGTGTGAAATGTGATTTTTGTGGCTGTAAATCTCTGAAAATGTGATGTTCTTGAGGTGAGTTTGAGAGAAAATGGAGAGAAAATAGTTGGTGTGTGTGTGTTTGTTTATAAAAAAAAATAAAAATGAAAATGAAAAGGGAAAGGTAAAGTAAACAATAAGAGGGTCTTGGGGCCGTGAAAATACATTATTGGCAGCCAAATCCCGTGTGGGATTGGTTTTGAGTTTGTGTAAAACGAGGCAGAATTTAAAAAAAACGATTTTTGTGAAATCAGCGTGGGCAGTGCGTCGCACTGCCTCTCTGTGCGGCGCACTGACCCAATTTTCAGGATTTTCGTATAAAAAGTGACATAAATCTTTATAAAAACTCGTTTTTATTGTTTAGATCTTACATGCAATTAGTAAAAACAGTAAATAAAGGTAAGATTAAGATTTCTACCGAATGAAAAGCTTGGATGAGGAGTTTGGTCGGATTTATGCTTCAAAAATCTTTACAAACTTGGTCCTTTTTCGGTATAAACGACACCCCTTTGATTCTCTTGATGGTTGGAACGGTTTATATGGACTAAAAGTGGATTTTGATGGTGGAATGTCTCTGGTTTTCTTGAGTTCTTGAGAGAAAATTAGAGAGAAAAGGATTGTGTGTGTTTTTGTGTGTGTAAAATGATTTAATAAAATGAAAAGGAAATGGAAAAGAAAAGGTAATAATGATTCTGCTCTTGGGACTGTTAACTTGCAGTAATGAGTGGTTGAAGTCGTTTTTAATTGGTTGGTGTTTTATAAAAACGAGAAAAGGACTGAAAATGTAATATTTTTGAAGTCTGGGGGCTAGGTGCTGCGCACCCAGCAAAGGGGTGCTGCGCACCGGGCTGATTTTCAGCTTTTCTGATTTTTCGTTTTTACGTTATTGCTTCGTTGGACCTTTTTGTTAACTGAAAGTTCTTAAGTATGATTTGTTATGAACTTAGGAAAGTTCATTAGGTGTTTTCTTGGTATTAGGACTTATATAATTGATTCCGGGAGTTATTCCGACACTAGTTCCGACAAAGTACAGACTCAACAATTACGATCTAGAACAAAGTGAACACGATAAAAGAGTAACTAGAGAATTGAACCGATATAATAACTGAACAAGTACCTGATTTTTTTAGACGGTTGTCACATCATCCCCGGGTTGAAAGAAATTTCGTCCCGAAATTTGACTCGTCACATCAGGTAGAAGTATCTTTGAACAAATGAGGATACTTTTGACGTATCTGGTCTTCACGTTCCCATGTGAATTCGTGACCACGTCGAGAGTTCCAACGAACTTTGACAATAGGAAGACGGCTTTGTCTGAGTTGCTTGACCTCTCGGTCTACAACTTCAAGCGGTTCCTCGATGAAATTGAGCTTGTTGTCGATTTTGACCTCGTCGAGTGGGATGACGATGGTCTCATCGGATAGGCACTTTTTCAAGTGCGAGACATGGAACACGTTATGAACATTGGAAAGAACAGGCGGGAGTTGGAGTCGATAAGCTACTGGACCAATACGCTCGATGACTTCAAACGGTCCGGTGTACCTCGGGCTTAGTTTACCGCGTTTCCCGAAGCGAACTACCCCTTTCCATGGCAATACTTTGAGAAGTACACGATCGCCGACCTGGAACTTGAGGGGTTATCTCCGGTTATCGGCGTAGCTCTTTTGCCGAGTACGGGACGTCTTCAGTCGCTCCCTGATGGTGGTGATCTTTTCGATGGTTTCTTGAACAATGTCGAGCCTTGTGAGCTGTCGATCACCAGCTTCTAGCCAACAAAGCGGCGATCGGCACTTGCGTCCATATAAGGCCTCGAACGGAGCACACTTAATGCTGGCGTGGTAGCTGTTGTTGTACGAAAACTCGACCAATGGAAGGTGAGTATCCCAACTTCCTCCAAAGTCAACTACACATGCCCTAAGCATATCCTCAAGCGTTTGGATCGTCCCTTCGCTTTGACCATCGGTCTGAGGGTGGTAAGCTGTGCTAAGGTCTAGTCGCGTCCCAAGAGATTTCTGAAGCGCGTTCCAAAAGCGAGACGTAAACCGACTATCCCTGTCAGAAATGATGGAGAGAGGTGTACCGTGGCGAGAGATGATCTCGTTGATGTAGATTTGTGCGAGCTTCTCCATCGAGTGGGTTTCTCGTATCGGTAAGAAGTGAGCAGACTTAGTCAAACGGTCCACAATTACCCAAATTGTGTCGTTACCCTTTGCCGTCCGGGGTAATCTTGGTAATGAAATCCATGGAGATTTGCTCCCATTTCCACATAGGGATCTCCGGTTGTTGCAAAAGTCCTGAAGGTTTCTGATATTCCGCCTTGACCTTGGAGCAAGTGAGACACTTGGCTACATACAAGGTGATATCTTTCTTCATGCCCGGCCACCAATAATACTCCTTAAGAAATTTATATAAGCCCAAACAAACACCCCGAAGTATAAAAGGGGTATATCCATTACGATTTGAAAATATAGTAAGTTTTTTTTTTTTAATTTGGAGATTATAAGTTAGTTTGGTAATATGTGTTTTTCATAACTATCTTTTACCAATTTTAACCTGGGTACATATTACTAAATATAATTGTGTATTTCTATGATCACTGTGGAAAAGCACGACGATTGTAGGCTAGCAGATAGAAAATGTCACGAACCATGGAGGATTCCTTACAACTTACAAGCTTGCAACAGGCATGTTGAAGAAGGTGGCACGAGCCAAGTAAGTCAACTTTTCAGAATCCTTTAGCTTGAATTCTATACCGATAACTGTCAAGTTCCTTCCACTCCTTACCACTGATGCATCGACGATCACTTCTGCCTGGTAATATACACAGATGAAACATTTTAACTCAATGGAATAAAACGCGCAAAGAATAAATTATCATTCATATCACTAAGATAGAGCATGAATCAGATATGCTCTGATCCAAGTATGAATAACAGTCGATTAGATTGAATTGAAAACAATAAGTTGAAAATGTATGTATAAATAGCAAAAGTTTTGATTTATGATGCCCGCAGATTAAACGTAACGATTGTGTTTTTCTTTTCCTTTTAGGCTAATTTTAAGGTAAAATTACATAATTGTCATTCTCATCATTATAGATTATAAACAACATTGATTTTGGTCCACAAGATTGTAATGTTCAAAATCCCAAATTAAAGCTGCTGCTTAAGTTTATGCAATTTCTGCCACTTTGATTAGTTTGGGTCGCCTAATAGATAGATAGTCAAGATGATAAGCAAAACGTCCAATTAGCGATTACTTGTTGAATTAAGTTTCTCAAAAAATTAACTCGGGATTAATTGCCTATTCTCTTTATGTGTTTCTCAGCCGGTATTTCTGAGCTTGGGATTTTATCTTTGATCAATTAGGAATTTCTTGATCTTTTCTAACATTTTCACCACTAGTATCTTCACTGTCAATGTTTTCTTTTTCTTTTTCTGTAGTTTCTTCCTTGTTGGACATATTGACCTGCTCAGCTTCCTTTTCTTGCTGCTCTTCATCTCTTAAAAGTATTTCATCTACCTTATCTCTCACTCTCTGTCTTTCTTCCTCTCCTTCATCCATATCTATTATTACATCTCTGATTTCCCTATCATCTTCAGTCTATTCATCAAAGGAATAAGGTTTATTTTGATCACCAGTAACACTTAGATCAGTAGTAAGAGTTGGATCCTCTTGTTTCTCACCAGTAGCATTCATTTCATCTTCAGCAGTAGAAACTTTAGACTGCTCTCGATCTTTCATTTCAGTATCAGTAAAAACATTCTCCTGAGTACCAGTAAAGACAGTCTCATGCTCATTTGCATCCTCCTTTCTCTTCTTTTCACCAGCAGTGTCTTCAACAGAATCATCTACTATCTCCCCCTTTTTGGTAGCATTCTAGTCAGACCTGCCAAAAGAGCTAGAACTAGAACTGGATGGAGTTGGCAACTTGTATGATCTTTTCTAGGTAGTCCTATACTCCCCCTTACAACCACTATTCCCTGCTATTTTCACATGTCTCTTCATGGAAAACCTGTAATGATTGACTTCTTTCACCAGTTTGAACCCTAACTTCTTTAGTTGCTTGATCTCCTCAGTTGGAGCAAGAACCTTTTCAGTGTATTTAACGAAGTGCTCCATCAATTCAAGGTTTGAGTATGAAAATCTTTCCTCCCCACCTTTCTGTTGAGTACCAACAGTGGCGGTTCCTAGGAAGTAGGTTTAAAAGGTTCCTCTTTCCTAGCAGGATCATCACCTTCCCCCATGGTTTCTTGCCACCTGGGTCCTCTTAACAATGATTCAAAAGAATCATCATCATCTAGAGTTTTCGTTGGTTGGGTCTTAGTGCCTGTCACACTGTCCTGTGCACCACTAGGTGGTACATCGGTAGTATGAGCTCTTCCAAAATGGTCTCCCCCCTCCTTATGGGCCACCTTCTTTTGGAGCTTGGGTGAGGGCTCAGTTGTACTCATTTTCTATGTATCAGTAGGAACTGATTTGCCAATTTTAGTATGAACTTTAGGTTTTGTGCTTTGGGTTGTTCTTTAAGACCAAGAGGTGGAGGAAACCTCTTAGACTTTCTAAAATATTCTTTCAAGGATGCTTGTTTAGATAAAGATGAAGGTGTATGAGAAGCACTTGGTTTTTGTTCTGTAGTAGAAACTGAGGATGAAGTAGGTGGTGGGGTTTGGGATTCAAGTGGAGTACTTGATCCTTCACTAGTAGGAATTGTGCACCTACCATTGTAGAGAACAATGGGGTCACTTTTCCAGAAAAAGTATTTACTTGTCTCCTCATGTTTGAAAAACTCTTTCTAGAATGAGAATCCATGAGTATGAACTTTCCTTTATTGGAATAAGTACAAATTTCTTTATCCATAATTATTGTAAAAAACGTGGATACATTAAAAACTTGTTTTCTGGATTTGCAAGATTCCACTTTAAATCACTGAAAATCATATCGGAAAAATTGAACACCCTTCATGTTGCTAAACAAGCCATAGCAGTAGCAATGGTCTTGTTAAACTCATTCCATGTGTCTCTTTTCTTTGAAATACACTGTTGTAAGACATGAACGACAAACCTCCATTGGGGGAAAAGAAGTGATTTTGAAAAGTAAATTTAGACAAGCTTCCTTCATACCCCATTTGTTGAAAAATTTCAAACAGTTCTTGATTAGGAATAGAAGTTATACCATAGTCATCTTGAAGTTCAAGATGAGAACGAATTGTAGACTCTGCAACAACAACATCCCGTTTGTCTACTCGTGCCCTAATTTTTTGAACTCCATTAACCTCTTCGAAAATCGTCGTAGTCCAAAACGCTCTATTGTGCTTTTCATAAACCTTAGGGTTAACCGTTAAAGCATAACGTATTCTTGATTGGCGAAGAAAGTTGATGATGGGATGAAAATCAATGGCGTCGAGATGAAGTTCTAAATCGGAAATGGTGTTATGAAAAAGGCCAAAGACTAGTTGTTGATTTGCCATCGAATAAGATTTAAGGTTAAAAGATGAAGATGAATTAAGGGTTTCGGCGAACAGATTTTAGGGTTTATTGAGAGCGAAAAGGTTTAGAGAGAGAGCGAAAATTTGATTTGAATGATCTTTAATAATCGTGGAGATATTTCGCTATTTTATACCAATTAGTCCCTGCAGTAGAAACACCAAAAATAAAACATTCCCAAAAGCAGTGGTAGAAATTGTCTGTTAGCACTTGGATGGGATGTCCTTGAAAATATCTCCTCAAACGTCTAGACGCATGAACCAAAGAGAGTGCCAATTTTTCCAAACATGGATAATTAACCTCTGGGCCTTTCAGTGCCCTACTGATGAAATAGATCGGCATTTGTGAGTCGCCCCGTTGGGCTACTAAAACTGCGCTTACACATTCCTTGGAAGCAGCCAAGTATAGTTAGTGTCTCCCAGCTATTGGAGCCGTGAGTGTTGGGAGATTGGCCATGAATTTCTTCATTTCTTGAAATGCCACTTCTGCTTCTTCAGACCATGAGAAGTCTTTTTTCCGAATGCATCCCTTTAAGGTATTAAAGAAAGGGAGGGATCGATCTGCGGCTTTGGAAAAGAAACGGCTAAGTGCTGCTAGCTTGCCATTTAGGCTTTGGACTTGCTTTTTGGTGGAAGGAGATGGCATGTCAATGACTGCCTGAACCTTCTTAGGATTGACTTTGATGCCATTAGGTGTAACAATATGTCCCAAGAATTTTCCTTCCTCCATGCCAAAACTACACTTGGATGGATTAAGCTTCATGTTAATATTACGTAATGTTTGGAAAGTTTCCAGGATATCAGCCAACATGATGTCTTCCGTATTGCTTTTGATAACTATGTCATCTACATAGGCTTCTATGTTCCTTCCCACTTGATTTTTGAAAGTTTCATCTATTAGACGTTGATAGGTTGCTCCAGCGTTTTTCAAGCCAAATGGCATTTTTTGGAAACAAAATATGCCTTGGTCTGTGTGAAAAGCTGTTTTGTCTTCATCACCTTTTTCATACAAATTTGGTGATAACCTTTATATGCATCTAAAAAGCATTTGAGTCTAAATCTATCTAAGGATTCCACTTTCCAATCGATTTCTGGTAAAGGATAGTTGTCTTTTGGACAAGCTTTGTTAATGTCTTTGAAATCAACGCATAATCTCCAAGAACCATCTCCCTTCGTGTTAACAATGAGGGTTTGTTAGACCCATATAACGCTATATATATAAACCGGCGGCTAAAAGCTAACAGGTGTGTATACGGGGCCTCGTACTACCACAAAGGCGGTACAAGTTTGGGTAAGACTAACCTAAAGCATTCATATCCATAATACATAATCATAATACATATATCATAAAATACCTTTATACAACGCTAATCATGCCCAAAAAGTAAAAGCGGTAAAAAGGGCAACGAATAACTCACTGAATAGCAAAGCAATCCAAACACGATATGTCGGGAAATAATCAGATACGGTCAAGCTCCCACGTCTAAGTGCCCTAAACATCACGTAAATAAACATGTCTAAGTATCTCTAAGTCTAGTGGGGTATGCCTTAACGATTAACGTTTTATACGGGTTTAAAATGACCAACAGGAACATCGATTTAACAGAATTACAAACGTTTCGAAAAGTCCGGAAGTTAGTTACGTATCACGTAACTAGAAGTTACGCAACACGTAACTCAATTACGTGACAAACAAGTTACGGGATCAAGAATTACGTGACAAACAAGTTACGGGATCAAGAATTACGTGACAAACAAGTTACGGGATATACAAGCTACTTACGTGAGCTACAAGTCACGTAAGTGACAATTACGTGAACATCAAGTAATTACGTGACCAACCAGTTACGTGCACTACAAGTTACGGGATTCAGGTCTTGTTACGTGACCAGCAAGGCAATTACGTGCCTAGTTACGTGGTTATGAAGGTGTTACGTGATCAGTTACGTTCACGTAACACAGTTACGTGACGTAACTGGGTTTTTACGAAAAATTACATTCGGGATTCGATTTCTGAGTGTTTTAGGTGTCAAAATCATCCCATATTGGAAACCTATGTCCAGAATACGTTTAGGTATAATAACCCTCAATAAAATTCGAGTTTAGATGGTAAAAAGTGGTATTTCCGAGTTTGAATAAATAAAGTAAAGTTTAAAACTAAATCTAAGAAATACTTACCCGATCGAAATGAAATTTGGAGGAATGATAGAGGTGAATACGGTGAACAATAATCAAGCTTCGAAATTTAATTCCGACGGTCGGATCTCTGGATAATTTAGAGAGAAGTGTGGGTGTTTGTGTGTGTTTTTAGAGAGATAAAGTGAAAGGTGAGAATGGTGAGGATGAGTAGGTGAAAATGGATGAGACAAAAATGGGTATAAGACAAAAAGTTGGTGTCTAATAAGACAGATAGTTGGTAGGGACGATTTTTGTAATAGAATTCTCCCATAGGACTAGTTTTGTAATAAATTTCTGAAAGGACTAAGATTGAAATACTTTTTAAAAGTTAATCTTAATCGTATAAATAAGGCATAATACCCCTAAACTTATCATAAGAGCATACTAGACTTATACTAAAGGCACTTAGAACTACACGTTCCCGACATAACGATCCGAATCACATAAAATACAAATACGATACTCATAAAATACGAGAAATACGAATACAATACTCATAAAATACGAATACGATAAAACATAAAGGAATACAATAGGGTCAAAACATAAACATAAATAAATAAAACGAATACGGGTCGATAGAAATATACCTAGAAATTCGCGAATGTCACAGTCTCCCCAAGTAAAAAAGAAATTTCGTCCTCGAAATTATCACTTGGTACTACTTCCGGGGGAAAGGTGAGGATACTTCCGCAGAATTTCATCTTCGCGTTCCCACGTGAACTCAGCTCCAAAACGGGAATTCCAACGAACCTTGACAATCGGGATCTTACTTCGTCGCAGACGCTTAACATCACTAGCAACGATCTCGATCGGTTCCTCAACGAAATGAAGCTTATCATCAATCTGGAGTTTCTCAAGCGGAACTAATAACGTTTCGTCAGCCAGGCATTTCTTCAACTGAGATACATGAATACATTGTGTACGCTGCTCAGTTCTGCCGGCAAATCTAGTCGATACGCAGCTGGGCCGACGCGGGCTAAAATCTTGAACGGACCCGTGTATCTCGGACTCAGTTTGCTGCGCTTCTGGAATCGGACAACCCCTTTCCATGGAGATACCTTCAATAATACCATATCTCCAACACTGAACTCAAGAGGCTTCCTGCGCTTATCAGCATACTTTTTCTGTCGATCTCTTGCAGTAATTAATCGTTCCTTGATCTTGAAGATCTTGTCAGTGGTCTCTTGTATAATCTCCGGACCAGAAATCTGACTATCTCCAACTTCTGCCCAACATACAGGCGATCGACACTTGCGGCCATACAAAGCTTCAAAAGGTGCACACTTGATACTCGTGTGATAGCTGTTGTTGTACGAGAACTCAATCAACGGCAAATGAACGTCCCAACTACCACCAAAATCAATTGCCCAGGCTCGCAGCATATCTTCCATGGTCTGAATAGTTCTCTCACTCTGACCATCGGTCTGCGGATGATAGGCGGTACTCATATCTAACCTTGTACCCATAGCAGTCTGGAATGTCTTCCAAAATCGTGAGGTGAAACGAGCATCACGATCGGAAATAATCGATACAGGGACTCCGTGTTTCGATACAACCTCTGCAATATATAAACGCACGAATCTCTCCATCGGATAATTCTCACGAATCGGTAGGAAATGAGCAGACTTCGTCAATCGATCAACAATAACCCAGATACTGTCATAACCACTCGAAGATCTCGGAAGCTTCGTAACAAAATCCATAGTAATACGCTCCCATTTCCACTCGGGAATCTTCGGTTGTTGGAGTAGCCCAGACGGTTTCTGATACTCAATCTTCACTTTGGAACAGGTCAAACATCGACTAACATACTCGGCGATTTCACGCTTCATACCCGACCACCAATAGAACTCTTTCAAGTCATGATACATTTTGTCGGAACCCGGATGGATGGAATAGTTAGACTTATGTGCTTCGTCCAGAATCAACTGACGGATACTAATCGGAACCCAAATACGCTCGAGGAAATACAGAACTCCATCCTCCTTCGGTTCTAATTCCAACGCCAACTTATACAATCTTTCCTCTTTAACACGGTCCTCTGTCATAATACCCTCCTGTGCCTGAATAATCCGAGCCTTCAAGCTCGTTTGAATAGATACCATCATAGAACGGATACGGACTGGTTTGACTGTTTCCTTACGACTTAGTGCATCAGCAACAACGTTCGCCTTACCAGGGTGGTAGCGAATGTCGCAATCATAGTCGTTCAATAACTCAACCCAGCGTCGTTGTCTCATGTTCAGCATCTTCTGATCGAATATGTGCTGAAGGCTCTTGTGGTCGGTAAATACAGTACACTTGGTCCCATACAGATAATGTCTCCAAATCTTCAATGCGAATACGACGGCTCCCAATTCTAGATCATGTGTCGTGTAATTCTGCTCATGGACTTTCAACTGACGCGAAGCGTAAGCTATAACTTTACCATTCTGCATAAGCACACAACCCAGACCCTTGTGCGAAGCGTCGCAATAAACAACAAAATTCTCGGAACCAACTGGCAGACTAAGAACAGGAGCGTCACACAACCGCTGCTTCAATACCTGAAAGGCTCTCTCCTGATCGGAACCCCAAACGAATGGTTCACTCTTCTGTGTCAACTTTGTCATAGGTGAAGCAATTTTGGAGAAGTTCTCGATGAATCGGCGATAATACCCAGCAAGACCCAAAAACGAACGGATTTCGGTCGGTGACTTTGGTGCAACCCAACTTTTAACAGCTTCAATCTTAGCAGGATCAACGTGAATACCCTTCGCGCTAACCACGTGGCCAAGAAATTGAACTTCGGATAACCAGAACTCGCACTTCGAGAATTTCGCATACAACTTTTCTTTTCGAAGCACTTCTAGAACAAGACGCAAATGCTCTTCATGTTCCTTGCGACTTCGGGAATAGATCAGGATGTCGTCGATGAATACGATAACGAATTTGTCAAGATACGGACGACAAATACGGTTCATTAGATCCATGAATGCTGCAGGGGCGTTTGTCAGACCAAACGGCATCACCATGAACTCGTAATGACCATATCGAGTACGAAAAGCGGTCTTAGGTATATCATCTTCCTGAACTCTCAACTGATGATAACCAGAGCGAAGATCGATCTTAGAGAAATAGCAAGAACCCTGAAGTTGATCGAATAAGTCGTCAATACGAGGAAGGGTATAACGGTTCTTCACAGTCAGCTTGTTTAACTCCCGATAATCAATACATAAACGCATGGAGCCATCCTTCTTCTTAACAAAGAGAACAGGAGCACCCCACGGGGAGAAACTAGGACGGATAAAACCCTTATCGACCAGTTCCTGAATTTGTTTCGACAACTCGAGCATCTCGGAAGGAGCCAAACGATACGGAGCTTTAGCAACAGGTGCTGCTCCAGGAACAAGATCAATACGAAAGTCGGTTTGTGTCTGGGGAGGGACTCCAGGTAAATCTTCGGGAAAAACGTCAGAATACTCGCGAACGATCGGTACACCATCAATCTTTATCGTAGAATCTTTCTTCACCAAATGAGCGAGGTATAAGGAACAACCTTGGCGGACATACTCGCGAACTTTCAAACTTGAGATGACCTTAAGACGTTTCCCAGCCTTGTCTTCGTGAAAAATAACTGATCTCCATCCGGCTTCTGAATACGAATAAGTTTCTCATAACAGACTATCTCGCCTTTATGCTTAGCTAACCAATCCATACCGACTACGACATCGAAACTACCGAGTTTCATAGGAATAAGGTCGATGGAAAAAGGAATATCGGCTAATACGAGGGGAATATCACAAATAACTTCTCTAACACAAGCACATCTACCATCAGCTATTTCTACTTCATAAGCAGGCTCTAAAGGACTAGAAGCACGGTTTACTAAGGGACGGAAATCACTAGATATAAAGCTTCTATCGGCACCCGAATCAAACAAGATAAAAGCAGGATAATCATCGACAAGAAATGTACCAGTGACTACAGTGGGATCCTGGTGAGCTTCGGAAGATTCCATGGCGAAAGCTCGGCTCTTGGCAGGATTTCCTCTTGCACTAGTACCAGCACCGTGAGCAGGAAGGGGAGTAGGTGCTATAAGCTTGGGGCACTGATGACGGCGGTGACCTACTTCTCCACATTCAAAACATGCTCCAGTAGCTCTTCCACAAAACTGCTCAGTGTGGCCTAACTTCTTGCAGCGTTTACAAACCCAGCAAGCCACATTCGCCGCATGCGCACTGCCGCATGTACCACACTTCGGGCGCACGCCCTGATAACCAGCTCCAGAACCCGTCAAAGCATACACTTGAGGAAGTTGGGGCCTCTGGTCCTGACCACGACTTCTCTTCCTCGAATTACCCATATCTCTTCTATCAGATCTTCCAGAATCTCTTCGGCTCACAACCGGCTGAAGAACACCACCACGAATCATACTTGCGGTCAACCGACCAGCAATATCAACCGCACTCTGTAGAGTACCCGGGAGATGAGAAATAATGTGGTCTCGCATAGTCTGGGGCAACCCTTGAGTGAAACGTTCGATTCTTTCATTCTCCGTGCGAACCAACCGAGGAGCCAAAACACACAAATCATAGAATCTATTCACATACCCACGAAAATCAGCACCTTGCATAGTCAGGTTCCACAACTCATTCTCCAACCTCTGCGTCTCAGATGTCGGCACATACTCCTTCTTCATCATGACCTTCAGATTTTCCCAACTCATCAAGGTAACAGCAGCCCGGCCCTGAACCCGTTTCACCGAGTTCCACCAAGTTAGGGCTTTACCCTGGAACAAGAATGTAGCATACTTAACTTTGCTCTCCTCAGCACATCCCGAGACATCAAATACCGACTCGATCCTCTCAAACCACTGCAGGGTAGCAACCGCATCTTCAGTACCCCTAAATTCAGTAGGTCTGCAATCCAGAAAGGTCTTATACGAACAGCCTCCGGGTGGATCCTCAATAACAATACTCGGTCCACCGACTCCCACATGCACTGCTCTTCCCACATCAGAACCATCGCGCCCAGACGCCGTACCTTCTGATCCAATACCCGGTATCACAGGTTCTTCAAACCCTATGTCGGCATCCTGCACCGGTGTCTCCTTGAGCTGTGCCACAATCACGGGTATTGCCGCTGCAATCTGCTCCGCAATCAACTGACTGATATCCGGAGTAGTGGTATTAGCATTGGGGGCAGCAGTGGTATTCTGAGGCGTAGCACCCGCTCTCGTACTGGCGCGACCTCGCCTCGTCGACCTTCTTGTAGCAGTGACGGCCGGAGTAGACCTAGTAGAAGCTCTCTTAGGCGGCATCTTCTACGAATGTCAAACATAATAAATCAGAACGATAACCGGATGTGCGACTAAAACAAACAGGCCTCAAAGCATAAAATGCAAAACAAAAGCACATAAAGCATATGAATCACATACAGGCCACAAAAGAAAGTAATGCGCACATAGAGTAAATCAGATAGGTCCAAAAGCCTAGGTCATAGTCTAAGTGATTCCGTAAGGTCACTTAGTTCGCTATAACCATTGGCTCTGATACCAACTTCTGTCACACCCCGCAAAAAGGCGGAACCGAGGTGTACAGAGAATACGGTATCAGAGATTCAAAGGTTACATCAACATAAGTAAACCATACATAATCAACATAGATAAATAAGTTTAAAATAGCATACTTATTACAATCATCCGAAAATATCAAAATACGGCTACAGCGTTTGGGATACTAAGGAATTAACAAAAGCAAAACAAATTCCAAGCAAAAGATCCACGTAGCCAACAAGCATAGCATCAAAAGTGTAACCTCAAATCCCTGAAAAGCGTTAAAATACGACGTCAACATAAAGTTGGTGAATTATTCGCAATAGTTTATAAAAAAAAACATAATAGTATAAAAGTTTCAATATGTTTTGACCCAAAAGTGATAAGTTTTGAAGATAAGTCATTTGAAAAATGATGTTTCAAAATATACATGAAGTATACAAAACCTTTTGATAAAATACTCATACATATACCATAAAAATACTATAATCATTTCATAAACATAGCATACTGGATAGATAATAGCTTTAGGAACATACGATACACCTGAACCATAACAATACTGGCAACTAACCCCACCTAGTGTCTTAAGCTAGGTTGTCCTCGAAAACATCGGTCATAACATTGCTAACACGGACAGGCCGCATCCATCATCCATCGTGTTAACAATGAGGGTTTGTTAGACCCATATAGCGCTATATATATAAACCGGCGGCTAAAAGCTAACAGGTGTGTATACGGGGCCTCGTACTACCACAAAGGCGGTACAAGTTTGGGTAAGACTAACCTAAAGCATTCATATCCATAATACATAATCATAATACATATATCATAAAATACCTTTATACAACGCTAATCATGCCCAAAAAGTAAAAGCGGTAAAAAGGGCAACGAATAACTCACTGAATAGCAAAGCAATCCAAACACGATATGTCGGGAAATAATCAGATACGGTCAAGCTCCCACGTCTAAGTGCCCTAAACATCACGTAAATAAACATGTCTAAGTATCTCTAAGTCTAGTGGGGTATGCCTTAACGATTAACGTTTTATACGGGTTTTAAAATGACCAACAGGAACATCGATTTAACAGAATTACAAACGTTTCGAAAAGTCCGGAAGTTAGTTACGTATCACGTAACTAGAAGTTACGCAACACGTAACTCAATTACGTGACAAACAAGTTACGGGATCAAGAATTACGTGACAAACAAGTTACGGGATCAAGAATTACGTGACAAACAAGTTACGGGATATACAAGCTACTTACGTGAGCTACAAGTCACGTACGTGACAATTACGTGAACATCAAGTAATTACGTGACCAACCAGTTACGTGCACTACAAGTTACGGGATTCAGGTCTTGTTACGTGACCAGCAAGGCAATTACGTGCCTAGTTACGTGGTTATGAAGGTGTTACGTGATCAGTTACGTTCACGTAACACAGTTACGTTCACGTAACACAGTTACGTGACGTAACTGGGTTTTTATGAAAAATTACATTCGGGATTCGATTTCTGAGTGTTTTAGGTGTCAAAATCATCCCATATTGGAAACCTATGTCCAGAATACGTTTAGGTATAATAACCCTCAATAAAATTCGAGTTTAGATGGTAAAAAGTGGTATTTCCGAGTTTGAATAAATAAAGTAAAGTTTAAAACTAAATCTAAGAAATACTTACCCGATCGAAATGAAATTTGGAGGAATGATAGAGGTGAATACGGTGAACAATAATCAAGCTTCGAAATTTAATTCCGACGGTCGGATCTCTGGATAATTTAGAGAGAAGTGTGGGTGTTTGTGTGTGTTTTTAGAGAGATAAAGTGAAAGGTGAGAATGGTGAGGATGAGTAGGTGTAAATGGATGAGACAAAATGGGTATAAGACAAAAAGTTGGTGTCTAATAAGACAGATAGTTGGTAGGGACGATTTTTGTAATAGAATTCTCCCATAGGACTAGTTTTGTAATAAATTTCTGAAAGGACTAAGATTGAAATACTTTTTAAAAGTTAATCTTAATCGTATAAATAAGGCATAATACCCCTAAACTTATCATAAGAGCATACTAGACTTATACTAAAGGCACTTAGAACTACACGTTCCCGACATAACGATCCGAATCACATAAAATACAAATACGATACTCATAAAATACGAGAAATACGAATACAATACTCATAGAATACGAATACGATAAAACATAAAAGGAATACAATAGGGTCAAAACATAAACATAAATAAATAAAACGAATACGGGTCGATAGAAATATACCTAGAAATTCGCGAATGTCACAGCAACCTATTTTTCTATGATCGACCTCCGTTCGGGTTATCATCAGGTTCGAGTCAGTGAAACCGATATTCCAAAAACCGTTTTCCGAACTCACTACGGGCATTACGAATTTCTCGTAATGCCATTCAGTCTAACCAACGCACCAGCGGTGTTCATGGATATGATGAACATGGTGTGTAGACCGTATCTGGATAAATTTGTGATCGTATTCATAGATGACATTCTCATCTACTCAAGGAAAAAGGAGGATCACGCGAAACACTTGAAACTCATCCTAGAACTCCTTAGGGATCAGAAACTTTACGCCAAATTCTCGAAGTGCGAATTTTGGCTCCGAGTGGTACACTTCCTTGGTCATGTGGTCAACCAAGAGGGAATTCATGTTGACCCAGCAAAGATCAAAGAGATCGAGAAATGGCAAGCCCCAACGACTCCTACGGAAATCCGACAATTCCTAGGATTGGGTGGCTACTACCGAAGGTTCATTGAAAATTTCTAGAAGATCGCTAAGCCTCTAACCGAACTCACTCAGAAGGACAAATATTTTCTTTGGGGTAAAGAACAGGACGAATCCTTCGAGAAGCTCAAACACAAACTGTGGCACGCACCAATTATGTCCCTACCGGAGGGTACAGAAAATTTCGTAGTGTATTGCGACGCATCTCACCAAGGTCTTGGATGCGTCCTTATGCAAAAGGACAAGTTCATCCCATACGCTTCGAGGAAACTGAAGGTACACGAGCATAATTACACAACACACGACTTAGAGATGGGAGTTTTCGTGTTCGCATTGAAATTTTGGAGGCATTACTTATATGGCACTAAGTGCACAGTGTTCACGGATCACAAAAGCCTTCAACATATCCTCGATCAGAAAATGCTTAACATGAGGCAACGGAGATGGGTAGAACTATAAAGCGACTACGATTCCGAGATCAAATACCACCCCGGTAAAGCAAACGTAGTAGCAGACGCCATGAGTCGGAAGGAAAGGGTAAGGCCATCTCGAGTCAGAACATTGGGGATACATGTTCAGACAAACCTACAAACGCAAATCGCCAGAGCTCAGCAAGAAGCGTTGAAACCCGAGAACCTTAAGGACAAAACCCTACACAACCATGAGAAGGAATTCGAGCTCAAGCAGAACGGAATCCATTATCTCAAGAATCGAGCGTGAATTACGAGATCCGAAGGCCTTCGTAAACTTATTTTGGATGAGGGCCACCGTTCCCGATACTCTATTCATCCGGGATCCGACAAGTTGTACAAGGATCTATGTGAATACTACTGGTGGTCGGGTATGAAAAAGGATATCGCCTTGTACGTAGCTAAGTGTCTTACTTGCTCGAAGGTCAAGGCGGAATATTAGAAACCTTATTATAAATTCATCTTCATTCTTTAATGACCTTTCAGATTAAGTTTATAATCATATATATTTATTAATTAACAATATTTGTATGTATGTATAATGGCTTAAAAATGTGTATATGAATAAGCAGGAATACATTATATAACAGACGTGTGTTTACAAACGACACAGGGATCTATTTATATAGACCTTGAGGAAACCCTAATAAAGATTAGGTTAAATCTAAAGAAATCTACGAAGATAATTATCAATATATTGTTTACATAATTATCTCCTTACAATGCGCTAACAATATCTATCATATAAACAGTACTAACAAGCGCGGCAGTAGAAACTCTTCTCCATGCATTCCATGCAGCCAGTATAAACTATCACCAGTCTTATGTCAATAGTAGTAATGTACCAGTAGTAATCTTCACACTTGATCAACAATATTATTACTCACCAGTATTAACAATCTTGTTCCCAGTACTAACTGACACGACTAGTATAAAACCTTGAAAACCCAACATGCTAGCATTGTTAAAGTTGGGGGAAGGGTTAAAAGCTTTGCAGTCAAATCATCATCCTTGGTACCTTCCAGAGTTGTTAGTTTGAAGAAGAAGATGTTGGATTTCAAGAAAAAGCTCTTTGAAAGGCAATATAAAATTCATTTGAAGAGTTACCTTGTGACTGTTGGGGGAATGAATTCAAGATCTGTAGGACAAATGAAGATGGAAACCCTTGAGAAGAACTGGATGGATATTCAAACCAAGATGATGGTAAGAGATCTGAAAGAAAAGAAAGAAAAGATGGTTCAGGGAATATTGCTGAAAAGACAAATGGAAAAAGCCACTAAGGATCCAAGTGTTAAAGATTTCTCTACAAATGAAGATGATCAATCTATTCAAACTGATAGAGTGACATTGAAGACTTTGGTGGAGAAACAAAGTCAAGATGTTCATTCTAAGACAAAGGTAAAGATAGAAGAGTTTTCTCAACACATGGAGAAACAGTCTTGGTTTTCTGGATCATCTCAAAGACAAGAACAAATACCAGCTCAATTTTCTCAACCAACAGTTTCTGTCCAAGATCAACCATTTGTTCAAGACAAAGAAAATGCACCTGCTCAAGCTTCTCAATCTCAGTCATCTTCTTTACCTAAAGATTACTACTTGAATGATCCTGCTGTTAATGCCATGATAGAAGAAATATTTGAGTGGATGGAGAAGAATGCAGATGATAGAGGGGACCTTGATCAATATGGTTTCTCTGTTGATGTTGATTCTCATGCTCAAGGAGAAGGTAGCAGTTCTGGATCTAGAATCAAGGATGTATCACAAGATAAATTGAAATCAGAAAGAGAAGAGAATTTGAATTTAAAAAAGGGTATCCTCCCACCTATTGTAGGTTGGAGATTTGACCACTACACTGGTGCAATAGTCATCAAAAGAAAAAGTGTAAGTGGTACAATGACCAAGTCTTACAAGACTACATAGCAGCTAAGAGAAATTTCAGAGGAGGATGCAAGGCAGTTATGCAAATTGAAAATGATCAATCATGGTGGCTATGCTCATGGGTATGAATATGAGAACTTCATAAAAGAATGTTCTAGAACTCGGTTTGTGAATTTTGGAAAGAAGTCCATGGCCAAAAGAAAAAGGATGACCATGCATGTAGCACCATTAAAGAGGATCAAAGTGGTTAATCAAAGAGCAAAGATCTTGAGATGGTAGGCTGATTACACAACTGGTGAATAGGTATTGGATAGAGAAGATGGAGAGCAACAAAGGTTGTATGATATGGGTGATATAAGAGATCTAACAAATGAAGATATCATTGCAATGTCAAAACTTCCATTAGAAAAGATGGAACATGATGATACAGAAGGAATGATGGCAGTGGAGTGTGTTTTTATATTGTTGGATAAAGTGAGTAAGGGAAAAAGGAAAGGAAGATAAACTGTGGTAATATTGAAGATGGAAAGGGAGCTTAAATTTAGAAAGGCAAGGATTTCAGAAGCATCATCCAAGGGGGAGATTGTTGGAGCAAACAAAGAGTGATGGTGAAGCTTACAAAGTGTCCAAGTCATAGTTTAGATTAGAGTAGTTTCAATTCGGGTGAACTGCGTTCATCACCCGAATTGATTAATAAAGTGTAAACTTTGGAAGGGTTAAGTTCGGGTGAACTAATTCTTCTCCGAATTAAGTTCAAGTTTACCCGAACTGATCTAACTAAGTTGTAAGTTTATGTTTCACCCAAAATGTTTTTTAATAAACATAAGATGGCATTTATGTAATAGTTAGCTAGTGTACGACTATAAATAGTAGCTGGCAACATGCATAATGTACGTTTTGAACAGAATACTCATTTGTAACTGAATTTCCCGCTATCTAAGGCATTCAATAAACTTGTTCATTCTTCTTTGATTTCGTTCTCTAAATCGTTCATTTGCTTTGTTCAATTACTACTAATTCTGCTGCATCTCCACTGCACTTAGACCTTTCAAGTGTACTAGACCATGTTATTGGGGATGCATTCTTACGGAAGGTATAAGCAACACCAATGTATTAGTATTATAATTTGAGGGAACTGTACTTGGTATGTTAAAAATTGGAGCAAAACTTGAATCTCAGCTGATTTTTTTGGAAATAGGCTAATCGAGCATTAAGGCAGGCGACACTGGGTACTTTAAATACACTAATTGTTGCCTATGGTGATAAAATTGGTTCCGCTGCTTATGAAGTTATCATTGTGGAACTTTCAACTTTGATCAGGTTTCCCACTTGACTTTATATAATTGTTTCATCTCTTTATTGAATTGCATTTTTTATCTCTAATTAATGTATCTACTAGAGGTGGCAGTTTGACCCATTTCTTGGGTTCATTTGGGTTATATATCATATTTATGGGTTATAGGTGAACTTTAAATACTTAGTTTAAATGATACATATATTAGTACGGCGGGTTTACAGTTATTAATATCACTAATCTAATTTTTTAATCCAGTTCTAATATGATACTCGCTATAAACTTATGTAAGATGTTTGTTGGTCAACAAATTCCAGCCTTACCTGTTGCAATAAATTATCCGTTTCGACCTTTTGTGTGACCTAGCCATTTTTTCCACCTGTAGTATCTATTGATTCTGGCCCTTGGGATAATGACATGGTTTTGTGATAAAATGAGAATTAATTTTAATGACTGTTTTCCAATTACCAGTGATTCAGATTTGCATATGACGGCTCTTGCCCTTGAACTCTGCTGTACATTCATGTCAGACAGGAGGTCTGGTCCCGCTGTTGGTGTGACAGTCAGAAATAAAGTTCTTCCCCAGGCTTTGACTTTAGTCAAAAGTTCATTGCTTCAAGGGCAGGCCCTATTGGTACCATACACCAATATCTGAATGATTTTTTCTTTTTTCATGTAAGAAGGGTTTGCTTTATTCCAAATCTACTGTTTGTAAACTGCAGGCTTTGCAAAACTTTTTTGCTACTCTGGTTTACTCTGCAAACACGAGTGTTGATACTCTCTTGGAATCTCTTCTTTCAACTGCTAAACCATCTCAATCGGGCGCTGTTGCAAAACAAGCTTTGTTTTCTATAGCACAATGTGTTGCTGTACTATGTCTTGCTGCAGGTGACAACAAATGTTCCTCTACAGTAAAGATGCTCACAGAAATCTTGAAAGATGACAGCACTACTAATTCAGTATGTTTCTCCTCTCATTTTATGTGGCTATTTCATGCTGATGGACTGGGATTGGTTTTAGTTCAAAACATTTAACTTTGGTGTCGGTTGGGCTAGACTGGGTAAAAATCATATTAGTTCCACAATAATCTAAAATGCCATTAAAAAATGAACGTTTACAATAAAAATAAATAGTGCAAACTTATCATATACAAAATCATACAAAATAACAAATGGATCACAAGGGAACTTAAATAAACAAAATAAAGTTCCACAGTAGCACAAACGATCCAAGCAAATACACTAAGGCATGTCTCAAAATCAGCATCCTAAATCTCCTGAAAAGCGTTAAAAACGACGTCAACAAAAGTTGGTGAATCTTTCGCAGTTTTATAAGTAAAAACTATATAGTTTTGAAATAGTGAAATTTATTGTAAAATATAGTTGGTTTATATATAAATTCATAGTTCGTTCATATAATAAATGAAATAAAAAAAAAATATTTATCTCAATTTAATAGTTCAAGTATGTGTAGAGCAAATGTTATAGAGTTTACCACCTGAGCCTGACATGTAATTTATGTGTCTGCCCCACCATCGGGTTATCAATCCAATGAAAATGTAATAATAATAAGTTACGGGTCATAACATCTATCGATAGTTTGGTGTTTTCCCCAACTTCTATCAGATAGATGAGGGCTAGTCGGGCCCATATAGATCTATATATACGAACCGGGGGCTCAAAGAGTTAACATGTGTATAGTTTTTGGGGCGTGTATATCACACAAATATACGAGATGATAATAAGAATACTCTAGCAATTAATCTCAAAATAGATCCACATACAATTGATATAAATAAGATAGTTCAAATAATAGTTACACTTTTCACCCCAAACATAGTGCAAAAGGGGTACGAAAAAATCACAGTAAAAAGGTGTGGGGATAGAATTAACGTACGAAGCCGCCTCCTAAATGCCCTAGATAAAAAGCTTAATATAAGTACCTCTAGGATTAAGTTTAGCCGGTTATATAGTTCGGAATAGATCAAGGTAGTTCAATATTGTTCAAGATAGTTCGATTATCGTTCGTTATGTCATAGTTCGATAAAATTTATTATAGTTCGAAAATGAGGTAGGTTGAGACGATATTTTGTGTCAAAATGACGAGTAAAAGGTAACGAAATTTCGTGACAAATTGACGATTAGAGCGGAATGATATTTCGAGCCGAAAATGACTAACAAAAATATCGATTGCAGATTGAATATCGGTACCAAAGTATATTCAACTAGAATCGAAAAAAAAACACAAAAATCATAAGTAAAACTACTAAAATCAAATGTGATAAAACTTTGATTTTATAATATAAATTTTTCAAAACCCGGAAAAACACCCGAATTATTTTTCGTCAAAAGTATATAAAGTGGGTGCTATATAGAAAGAGAAAATAATGCTCGTTTTAATTGTGTAATTTATTCGTTTAATACATTTACGGTTTTTGAGATAATTAACTTTTAAACAAATATAAATTAAAATGGATTTTTAAAATGGAGAGTTGTGATTGGTTCCCTTAGAGCACCCGGAGTGGGGGCGTTATAGGCCCGTTCTGGTGCTCACAACGAGCACTATAGCTCGTTATCACTCCGAGCTGCTCGTTGTGAGAGCACCGTTGTCCCAACAACGGTTCGTTTTGGGTTAAAATGTTTTTTTATTTTTTATTTTTTTATTTTTTACCAAATTTCACCTATAAATACAACCTCATTTTAACCAAAAAAAATCACACCTTCTTTCAACAATCTTATTCTTAATCTCATACAATCTCATACCAATTCCAAAACCCTAAACCCTAAACACAAAATGTCTTCATCTTACTCAAACGCTCCCCAAACAAACACAAACAATCTTTCGACGCCACAATCACAAACTTGAGCAGGTTCAATGGTGTTATTCACAGTCTTCCTACGAGTCCTTACACCACCATCTTCTACATCACTTAGAAAATAACTAGGTCGTTTTCTTTGTCGTTGGGTCGATACATAAACGAATTTCCATTTTGGATATGGTCTCTCCAGCAATGTTTTCCAGAATAATTGAGCTTGACATCCATCGAAATATTATATATTATAAAATATTTAAATGAATAATATTATTGTGTAAATATTAGTCGTAATTTATGAATGTATTTTATGAATGGAAACTGCAGCAAGTAAAATGCTTTCACCATCTTTATCTTTACCCCCAAGAACCCATCTCAAACAATCACCTCTACCTCCTTCAGGTGACAAAAAGGTTTTGTTTGAATTTTTATCATTCAAATTGTGGAAATTAAAAACAGATTCTAGAATTTTCTTGATCGGCGAAGGTTTCTTTTCACAATCGACGAACGAAAATAAAATATTCGGCAATCTGTTCGTGATTAATTTAATCTTTTTCGTCAAACCGGTTCTTCGTAAAGCCAGTTCGTGAAATTAATTGGGCTCAGCGAATTCAATTCAGTAGGTGTTCGTTAATGTGCAGCTTCTTGTTCTTTCATTAGTTGGTGTTTGGTTATATCATAAGCCATTTACAGCAAAGAAATATTAGTTATCAAATTCAGTTTTGAAATTCATATTTAAATTCGTGGGCCTCCAGGTTCACGAACTTGATTTTAATATTTAATAAGTGTGATTCGGTAGTGGAAAACTTAAATAAATCCGTGGGACATTTAGAAATTCATGGAATTAACTATTGTGTTTGGGTTTTATGTTTAGTGGAATTTTACTTGCTGCAAATTCCATTCATAAAGATGATGAAAAACAAGAATCAAAATGAGTAAAATGTTTTGTTAGGGTTTTTGATTTGGGGGAAATTGATTGGAGATGATTTGGGGAAGAACACATGAAGGGGGAAAAAGAAAGGCGAATTGTCTATTTTACCCATCACGTGCCTCTCACATGGGACATTTAACGATTATTTTTAACGATTGTTAGAGGGAGGGACCAAACGTGCAACCAAAGATAGGCTCCAGGGACTTGACCCGAACGAATTGTGACCCAGGGACTGGACCCGTTGTTTTGGAACAAACACAGGGACAAATTATGTAATTAACTCTAATAATAATAATAATAATAATAATAATAACAAGTAAATATAATTATAAAATAATGTAATAATAATAATAATAGTAATAATAATAATAATAATAAAACTATTGTATATACAAGTATTAAAAACTAAATGCTAATACTATAATAATAAATATAGAAATTGTCAAATAAAAATAAAATATATAATAATAATAATAATAACAATAATAGTAATTTTTATAAAAATAATAATATAATAATAAGATTTTATAATAATTAAAGATTATTATTATAATAAACAATAATATAGTATGTTAAATATAATATATAATAATATAACTGATATAACAAATAAAATAATTGAATTCCTTTATATAAAGAATTTCTTTCAATTTAAGTAAAGAATTCAATTAATTCATTTGATTCAATTACATTCCATTAGATTTCATTCTTGTGGTTAACCAAACAGGATACCGAATTCAATTCCAATTTCTTATGCCAACCAAACAGGTAATCAGATGGAATCTGATTCAAACTCCATCAGGATCCATCAAATTTCTGTGAAACAAACACGTCAATAGTTACTGTATGTCTCTAAGGGTTCAATACTTGAAGCCAATACTTGAAGCAGCGTGTATTGTCGGACCCAACAAAACATGCCTGGAAAATCAGTGAAGTGAAAGTGTGTATACTGATCTTTGAACAAATTTTGTGAAGAGATTATGTAGCTTGTATTTTCTTTCCGGTTTATATAAAAATAATGAAAGCGATCCATTTATCAATAGAAATCCTACATTACTAATTTGGAAATGTTTATTAAACATTAAACAACTTTGTAAAAAAAAAAAATATGCCGCAAAAACATGGAACCATTCAGACGAAGATTTTCCACTTCAATTTCATTTTAGACACATATTAATTTGTTGTTAACCTTACAAATGAGAACACAACCCCACAAAGTTAAAATTATATCTACAACATATACATATAATTAACATGTCATGACAAAAAATCATTTTGTAGTTTTGTACAAAATTGGTATAAATGAATCTAAATCGATATTTGAGTGACATGTATTCTGTTGGAACATTAATGTCTGTAGATTGTATTCAGTTGAATGTGTCATCGAGTTAAAATGTAATTAGATCGAGTTGTAAAGTCCAAAACGCATTTACGTAAACAGTTACTCTGTAACTAAGTTACGGAGAGTAACTAACAGTTACTCTCGCGTAACTGTAAGTAACTAAGTTACGGAGAGTAACTAACAGTTACTCTCGCGTAACTGTTTAGGGTTTCGGGTCAGCTATAAATAACAACCTCGGGATCATAAATGCGGTAGTTGAAAGTTGTCAGAGCCGTCACATCACTCATAGTTACGCGAGTTAGCTTCTACCGAGAGTAACTGTGAGTTCTTGTGTGTTAAAGTCTTGTAATCGATTGTTTAGATACTATTTCGTGTTTGTAATTGAATACGTAAGTTTAATAGTATCAACCATTTGGTTACTTGAGCTGTTCTTCACCTTATACATATACATATTAGTTATTCCGCAATTAGTGTGTTGTAGGGTTCAAAGAGATCTTGAAATAGGCGACCAATATATTCCATATTAAAATGACATTAAAATTTTATACATTCTAAATACAAAGCTACATTTCTCCAAATTCTTACATTTTTCTCATGTGTCTACAAATACAAATTCGAATTGCCAAACTATATTGTAACCAAAAGAAGGATAGGCAAATCGATTACAGTTATTAGATATTGAAGATCAAGACTAATTATAAAAAATTACAGATTTCGTTTGAAGAAATCGGTCATATAATATATCAACATCATCAGATTTTTCGGGTAAAACACGTCCATCTGAACTTAAGTTACTGCTGTAAGACATTACAAGTTCGAGTGTTTGCTAACCAATATTTCTTAACGCATTAGAAGCTGAAATCCTTTGTTGTCACTTTCAATTTCGTAGTCGTATCCTAGATCGTTGGCTATACTACGAAACTCATTTAATTCAGTTGACAGAACTTGAATACCAATTAGTACATTTGCACCTGATTCTCCCTATAAAAATATAAAACCATTCATCTGGCATTAGAATCTCTAGTAACAAAAGATTTCTTGATAGTTAGTGTCAAAAAAACTTACCTGAGAACGGTAATGAAACAAGCTAATATTCCAACGCGGACTAATAACGTCCAAGAATTTTAACAATGCTCCATGCCTCTCGGGAAAGATAAAGCGACAAAGAAGCTCATTTTCAACGTTTGATCTACCACCCATCTTGAGATTCAAAATGGTTAACACATAAGACATGAATATGGACGATAATCATTTAGGATATAACATAAATCAAAAATAGTTACCAGATGTCGTAAATGGTCTTTAACCATGTCATTATTTGTGAATTTAATAGTTTCTAGCTGAAAAAACTTCATTCTCTCGATCATATCTTGAAGTTCAATCTTCGTATGAACACCAACGCTGTTATTGTCATTAAAAGAATAAGAACATATATTGTTTAAGTTCAAAACTATTACGATTTGAATATATATATATGGGCTTGCCTGTACAAAACTAGAGCTTGGTTTTTGTTAGAATCATATCTATACTTGAACTCCATGATACTTATTGGTCCAACCTGCCGACAAGTTATTGTTAGTTATCGTCTAAACGAAACCAAAATTAAGAATGGAAAAAAAGGGACAAACATGGATCATCGTTTGTGCTAGCTTATGGTGTACTTACTAGATTGCAGAACTGTTTAATGCTTCCAGGCTCCTCTGGCATGAACGTAGTAAGCACGGCTTCTTGCTGTCTACCGATGTTTGCTAGCTCGGTTACCAATCTCAATCTATCAAAGTTCATGTTGGCTCCACTGGTAATGGCCACGACATTCTCATTTTTAAGGTTATAATACTGACAATATGCTTCTGCACCAGCAAGAGCAAGAGCACCTGCTGGTTCCAAAATGCTCCTTTTCTCCTCAAACATATCCTTCAAGACAGCGCGCACGAGATATTATAAACTTTAATGCTACAAGAAACAGTAAATAGAACGATCTATATTTCGACTGGAATATGATTGTCAGTGGAGGTTAGTTATTGTTGCTCTTTGTAACTTAATTTGTCACTACCATGCTTAGCAAATAAAACATGTCACTATCAAAATTAGTATAAACCAAAAGGAGAGACTCTAGACTATGATAAACTAACAAATAGAATGCTAACTTTTATGGATGCGCAGATAGCGTCACGACTGACAAGAACTACTCCATCGATCAACTCCATGCATAAACGAAAAGGTTCAACACCAACCTCCTTCACCGCAACACCATCCGCAAAGCCTCCCACTTGATCAAGCATAACTCGTTGCCCATGATGCAAGGACAATGCCATTGCGTTTGCATCCGCTGGCTCTACTCCAATGATCCGTACCTATGAAAGTACATTCAAGTAATTAGTGTTTAAAGAGGATTATTAAGTAGGCTAGGTAAATTTAAACACGCACCTCTGGTGAAGCAGTTGCAAGGATCACACTTGCAGTTTGCTCCACACTTGCATCCGTTTCCGCCCTCAGCAACAAAGCTGGTCTCGGATCCCTCAGCAAATCTACATATTTATAAAACGATTATCTATATTTTCCGGACAATAATTTTGGAAAAAAGTAAATGATACAATTGGAATTGTAGTCCATAAACTCAAAACATTGTACATAACCATATATGTCACAATCATGTTTTCTTACGCTAGTTTTTAATAAAACGTGTATGTATACGGAAAAAAAATCATTTTTAAAAAGTATGGTTGTTGATAAAAATTTGTATGTTTTTTTTATATAGTTATTATAAATGATATAACTTATTTGTGCATCGAGTAGAACTACTTACGTCATCCTTGGTGCAACACCGTCGATGATGATCATGGTGGCAGTCGAATTCTCAACGTTGCATCTGTTAGAAAAATAAAGTCGTTTAAAAGATATTAAAAATCAAAGAAACAAAACACAAGCATAAAAAACTTTTTTTTTCTAAGAAAAAAGGTAAAATAGTTTTTAAGAAAAGTATATTACGAGTTGCAGTTGCAGCTTGAGCCGCATGAGCAGCTTGAGCCGCAGTTGCACTTTCCGCTTGAGCAAGACATGATTCGAAGATTTTGAGATTAGTTCGGGAAATACTAGGAAGAAGTTGTTGTTTTGATTGAATTCGCTAAGCGTGTTTTTGTAGAGTGATTATTGGGTTCTATTTATAGAATAATCAAGGAATAACAGTCGTACACGTGTATGGATACGATTGCATTTGCGTATGATTTTCTTTAGATGATAGCTATTCCTTATATCACTTTCACTACTTGGTTAATATAATAATTTAGACAGAATTTCTCTCTGCGAAAGATTAAAATATCATATATATGTTTGCAAAATTTAAAATAGAGTTAATTACATAAATCGTCCATAGGGTTTATCCCACATTATAGATTTCGTCCCTAAGTTTAAAAAGTTGCATAAATCGTCAACTTTTAGAAATTAATTATCCTTTTTGTCCTTAAAGTTTGCTCAAATTAAGAATGTTGTCCCTAAGGTTTGCCCCAAATTACGGATTTTGTCCCTAAGATTTTCTCCAATTATAGATGTCTATTACGAATTAAAGAACGAAAAGCGTAATTAGTTTCTAAAAGTGGACGATTTATGCAACTTTTTAAACTTAGGGACAAAATCCATAATTTTTAGTAAACCATAGGGACGATTTATGTAATTAACTCTTTAAAATATCATAGAGGTTCCTACAAAACCTTAAAATATTCATATATATCTATATAAAAAATTTAATCATAAATAATTGATTTTAAATTTTAAAACTCGTAACTAATTTTCAAGTAACAAACTAAAGGAGGATTTTGCCCATTTTCATTATCACCAACTACAAGTTATTCAAAGTAAGTCATATAACGAAGTAAAGTCGTAAGACGATAACTATATAAAGTTATACAAATCAAGTAACATCGATTCAGTTTAAGTGAAATCGTAAGATTTTATATATACATAGTTATAAAGAGTATGATACTAAATTCTAATAGTACATAGTTACGAATTTAAGATTAAAAAAATTATAAGCAAGTAAGTTGGCTAATTCAGCAGATCTTTTCACGAAGGCACTTCCTACTGCAACTTTCAGAAAACATGTCTATGATATTGGAATGAGACACTTGCATAGTACGTAACAGTTTGCGGATGTCTAAATGAGGGGGAGTCAACCGGACACTGCACTATTTTTCCCCTAGCTAAAGTTTTTTCCCATTAGGTTTTTCTTTGGCAAAGTTTTTAACGAGGCAGGACTTTATAGTTGAACTCTATTTTGAAAGCGTGTCATCCAAGGGGGAGTGTTATGAATTATTGGTGAAAGAATGGACAATACGTTTTCAACTTGCATGTCATATCTATTACTATGCTATTGCCTAGTTCTTCATTTGCTTGGTAAATGTATAGGTGATTTTGTAGTATAAATACATATGCAATGTGAAGTTGTAAGATACACCATATATACTTTCCTAAGTGATATAATACTTTCTTCCATCTCTAATCTTTGTTATTGTTTTACAAAATTAGTTAAGTTATTATTAATCTCGTCATAATATTAGCAAATTTATAACAAATAACAATTTTTTTTGGAGACATCTTCTCTTTCTATTTTCTTCATGTAAAAAACGAAAATACAATGTTTTTGTTAAATAATTTATTTAAAATGAAAAAATATATTTAATTTAAAATTTAAAATTTTTATGATGGTCAGAAATGAAAATAGTAGAATTATCCAGTATATGTGGCCATGAAGTCTGTACGTATTACAAACTATCATCATCACTTTCTTTCCTTCATTTCCACATAACACACTCATCCATTCCTCCATAACCACCAACATTCAGTAATGGCCGCAGCTCCGGCCGCCACCAACCTCACTTCCGGCCTCCTCTCCGCTCCATACATTCCTCACCATCGCCATAAACCACCACACCACCACCACAACCAGCAGCAACCAAAACAGGTAACACTAACTCTAGCAGTTCGAAGAAACGGGATTGTATGCAAAGCCTCGGGGGTTTCGTCGTCTGGGGTGACGGAAGATCGACGAAACTGGATTCCGGTAGTGCCGTTGTCGGCACTACCGAAAGGTGAAAGGAGAGTGATTATTCAAGATGGTGAGACGATTTTGTTGTTGTGGTATAAAGATGAAGTGTTTGCTATTGAGAATAGATCACCTGCTGAAGGTGCTTATAGTGAAGGACTGTTTTTCTAAAAAAAGAAATAATATATATATATATATATATATATATATATATATATATATATATATATATATATATATATATATATATATATATATATATATATATATATATATATATATATATAGAGTTGGTTTCATTTAAGAACCATGTAATTATTTAGGAACCATTAGGAACCATTTTTAGGCAAGGTGACAATTTTGTAATTAAACTCAAGGTGGCAATTTTGTAATTAAGTCAAAATTGAGAGCCAAATTGGAAATCAATTAAAACCACTTTAAAATCGTAATTAACTTTAAATTAACATATCTAGAGTATAACTAGGTTTTAGGAAAAACTAAATACACCATTAGAACAAGCATTTAATTATTTCCAACGAGCACCCACTTGATATACTTTTGACGACTTTTTTTTTTTTTTTTTTTACAGTGAGTTTCGGTATATACACTAGTGTATATACTAAATATTCACCAGTGTATATACTAATTCACAAAAAACACATCTGAACCATATATACTATACACTAGTGTATACACTATATTCACTAATGTATAGTTATACACTAGTGTATTTATACACTACAGTAGTGTATTTATACACTAGTGTATACACTATATTCACTAATGTATAGTTATACACTAGTGTATTTATACAATATACACTAGTGTATACACTATATTCACTAATGTATAAGATGTATTCTCTATTGAATACATGGTATTCACTGGTGTATATTGTATATTCACTTGTGTATATTGCGTATTCACTGGTGTATATTGTATATTCACTTGTGTATATATATATTGTATATTCACTTTTGTATATTGCGTATTCACAATTAAAAGGAAATTAATATAAAGATTCGTATACATTAGTGAATATAGTGTATACACTAGTGTATAGTGTATATTGTTTAGATGTGTTTTTGGTGAATTAGTATATACACTGGTGAATATTTAGTATATACACTAGTGTATATACCGAAACTCACTAAAAAAAAAAAAAAAAAAAAAGTCGTCAAAAGTATATCAAGTGGGTGCTCGTTGGAAAGATAATTAAATGCTTGTTTTAATGGTGTATTTAGTTTTTCCTAAAACCTAGTTATACTCTAGATATGTTAATTTAAAGTTAATTAGTATTATAAAGTGGGTTTTAATTGATTTCCAATTTGGGGATTTGACTTAATTACAAAATTGCCACCTTGCCTAAAAATGGTTCCTAATGGTTCCTAAATAATTGATGGTTCCTAAATGAACCCACCTCTATATAGATATATATATATATATATATATATATATATATATATATATATATATATATATATATATATATATATATATATATATATATATATATATATATATATATATATATATATATATATATTATAAAAGTAAAGTTTATTTACATAAAAAGTAATTATAAAAGTAAAGTAATTATAAAAGTAATAAGTAATTATAAAAGTAAAGTTTATAAAAAGTAATAAGGTAGAGAAACTTACAATTAGACTAGGATGTATTCAGAAACTGGAAATATTATTATGCTTCACAAATATTACAAGGAAAGTTTAAAACAAAGTAGAACTGGAAAATAAAGTGGTGCCTAAAAACTAAAACCTGAGTCCCCTTTTATAGAGAGTGGAGCTCAATGCCAAATACAGTACAAATTATTATGGCCGACATCTTTTATTGATTGTGGGCTCTTTAGACAAAATCATTTAGCCTTCACATGGCTATAGTGAGATTTCTTTAGATATTCTCACATGGCTTCTGTCTTTCATTTCTTATCCTCTGTGTCTTCACTCATTTTAGTTGTATCTTCCATCTCTTCATTAGTTTTGGACGATTCTCCAATATTTCTTGCCATTTGATACTTCAATTCCATGAATAATTCCGGTATGGACAATTGCATATCCTCTTCTATGAAATCACACGTATTTAAAATTGTTCACATGTGAACGTTTTTTTTTTCAAAAAAGAGTTCATATATGAACGAAAACTTTTTACGTTATTTTATATGATTTTTTTTTAGTTTTTTACATTTATATTTACCTGATTATTAATCTCCAAAAGAGTTTGTATGTGAATGAACAAAGTGAAACGTGATTTAACACTTTTTGTGAGAGTTCTCGCAGTTCTCGCAAAAAAAAGAGTTCTCGCATGAACCATTCACTATATATATATATATATATATATATATATATATTATGATATTTAATCATGTTATTAAATTAGATTATGATTAGTTTTACTTAAAAATATTGGTTTATAAATTTGGTTATAATGGTATGTAAACATAATATAATCATGTTAATTCATATACAAAAGTGACTAAATTTGTTAAATATGAAGTTATGAATGGTGATATAACTTAAAAAGAACTAAAAATGTAAAGGTTTTATAAAAAGATATAAAATATTGACTTAAATGAAAACGTATTAATTTTGGACAATTAACTGATAATTGGACTCGGGACTAGAAACTAGGTATTTTGGAACGAAATAACGTTTAACATATCGAAATAAGACTAAAACGTTATAAACAAATGAAAAAAAATACTTATACAATATTGGTCTTATAGGATTTCGTTGATTCCGATTCTACGTGACGCGAGTTCCGAAATATCGACACACACCGACTTATTATAACAAGTGAGTTACAAACCCCTTTTTCAACTATTTTATACATGTTTTTGGGGAAAGAGTATGTATGAGCCTTTCATTTTCTTTTGGAATCATATTCAGTCTATGTCTGAGATTTATTCATGTCTTTCACCCAATACATACATATATCCATGCTTGAAACTTACATGTAAACGGATTAGGTTTTCTACCTTAGTTTTTATGTAATCAAGAGAAGGTTATCCCTCTACTTTGCTTCTTGTGTATTTGTTCCTATGTACTTACCCAAGGTCATGGTTATTAACAAATTGAAATCTATTATGATCAAACTCGTACTGGTTATCTTGGGCGGCGAGAGTTTTACAATGCTCTCAAACTTGTAACAGTTGCACAAAGTAAGAGAGACCTTACTCCAGATATCGTGAAGAGCGCCATGTATGGACCTGCTTCTGCTAAAATTCCTGCTCCTCATATCAATCTTGGAGCCTTACCTGCTCCTCAGGCAAACTTAAATGCGGGTCCACCCGTCCAGCAGATACGTAGTAGTGCTCCAGTACCTTCTCATAATAACATGGGTATACGAGGGCCACAAGGTTATCAACCTCAGCAAAGTCAAAACATGAGGCCACAGGTGGCACCAGTACCTTCTCATAATAACATGGGTATACGAGGGCCACAAGGTTATCAACCTCAGCAAAGTCAAAACATGAGGCCACAGGTGGCACCACTTCCTAACTCCACATTGCAACCACAGCATGGAGTGAATCATGGACTGCCAAGTGGACCCACAATGTCGACTCCTCGTCCTTCAACTTCAAGCCTCTTCAATGATTGGCTCGGTGAAAAGAATGCTGGCCCCACACCTGTTGCATCTCCTCAAGTTCCTAACAGTGGGCTTGCATCATCAGGGTGGACAGCCACGGTACAGCCTAGACCACAGGGCCCTAACAGCTTTTCGGAAAATGTTGCATCCAAACCAAATGGTTCTACTTTCGCTGCTGCTGGGACCGGAGCTAAAGATTCTAGTGGCCCTGTTGCAGGAAATGGGTTTGTGTCAAACTCAGCATTTGGTGATAAGTTTTTTACCGATTCATCCCAGGGAAAGCAGAATTCTCCATTGCCTGTTTCAACTGTACCTAGGTTAAATGTCTCATCATCCAATGGCACTGCCCCTGTTGGAACCCAGTTTCCCAATGTGCCAAGTCAAGCCACCCAAATCAACATTGCCCAACAACCAACCGCTGTCCCAAGCCAGCAAATGCAGTCAAATTTGAAACAAAATCAGCAAATTCCTGTGCAGAATTCCTCCAGCTTTTCTGTTAGACCTGAACATGTTCCTTCACTTTTGTCTAAAAACTTAACTTTGAGATAGATGATCCATCTATTATTTAGAACAATCCCCTTCCCAATTCATCAAATCTTTAATTATTTCACTAAAGATGTTGGGCTGTTGTAGGTCTTATGGTTTCGAGTTTGAGAATCATAACAAAGGCATCCCTTCCACGTACACAAAAGGGTCTTCGAACAAGTACACAAATTTATTTCGTGCTCAGTTCCCTCATCGTGCTTCTATGCATCGTCTGCACCAACATGTTAGACAAAATACCAGCGATTAGATTCTACAGGAACAAAAAACACATTGAACCGACCAAACACATTTCAAACATGTCAAATTTGTGGGAAGTTGTGAAGAAGGTTCGGTGGCTAGTAACAGCTATCTTTGTAATCTACGTGGTTTCATGCTCGATTTTCCCAGGGTTTTTAAGTGAAAACGTTAAATCGTCATATTTTAAGGATTGGTATCCTATAATATCTTATTACAACGTTTAACGTTAGTGATTTTTTGGGAAAGTGTTTGACGGCCATTTATGTGCCAAGGGGGAGTAAGGTGGCTATATGGTGTTGTTTTATCCAATGTTTATGGCATATATAGACGGACCCAAATGGATGCATACGGGGGTTCTCGTGATTGTTTTAACCTTAGTTCTTAGTGTGAGCAATGGATATTTGTCTAGTGTGCTTATGATCCTCACACCCAAGTCCGTTCCCATCGAAGAATCAGAAGTGGTTGGGCTTGCGATGGAAACATTTTTATTTGTTGGGTTACTTTTAGGTGCGGCTCTTGGTTGGATGTGGAACCTTTGAATATATACTCGTAATCTATACATAGTTTTGACATTATTTAATCTTTAAAAAAAGTGTTTCAAAGAATCATCAACATATTCCATTATTCGATTAGAAATTTTAATCAACATAAAGTTGATCGATATATGGGTTTGGGTCTATCGCCTAATAGATATTTGTTATTTAAAAGTTACATCCATTTCTTGGACAAATCCTCTTTTTATCAAGTAGTAATCGCTACACGTAACATGATATTGATATATGGTATTTATTTAAGTTCATGATCATAATAAACAATTTAGATATCTATCCTTTTTCAACTTAAATACTAGACTATCAAATATAGTGAATCATGTCACTAAATGCTTAACTTGAAGCCATGTATTGTTTATATATATAATCGTATCAGATGAACTTAAGTTGACAAGATCAGATTATGAATCTACCAAACAATTAAACTAATACATAACATCGTTTTACCAAATAATTTGGTACAACATACGAGTATACTTATACATATACCACAATCAATAAACAATAACCATTTAATCCCTAACATCCCATGATCTTCCCGGCTGCAACTTTAGGTTTTCCGGTAGCTACGGTGCCATCATTTCCAGCCAACATCTTATACTTGTCTTTCCTCGTAAAATTCGTACACTCATAAGACAAACTTGAAGCAATCATTCTTTGAATATAATTCGCCACGTCATGACTTGATTTTTCATTTGCACAAGTTAACTCATAAGGTAACTTGTTCAAGAAGGTAACTTCATAAGCCGGACTAGGGTTCATAAAAAAGTAAAAAGGGTCCATCCCTTTCCACCCTCTAGCTGTGGTGCCATGAAACATGCTCATCTTGTTCGACATCGCCACAGGAACCAACTCGTCTGTAAGCTCAGCAAAAAGAGCTGAAAACCTTAACAAGAATGGTTCTCTACACGTGGTTCCTTCTGGACATATGACTAAATCACCTTCTTCTAAAAGCTTCTTGATCATATTTGCATCCGCAGTCCTATCTCTCGTTAAACGAACAGTTTTAATCGGGGAAATGATTTCCGAGAGTCTTGATAACGAGTAGGTCACCGCGGGGATTGGGCGACCGAGGGCAGTTGAGAGAAAAATCGGGTCAAGGAGAGAACGGTGAGAACATATAAATAGAACTCCCGTTTGACCTGTTGACTTTTTGGCTCGTGGAGGAGGTGTCCCTTTAATAGTGACTCGTACTCCGAGTATCCAAAAAGCGTAGTAAACTAACGGCATAGGAAGTAAGGAACCCGCGGCAATACGTAGACATGCAAGAAGGAAACCAACAGGAATCCAAAGAATAGTGATTAGGGCCGTTAGCGGGGTTAGTTTTTGGACGAGTCGGCCATCGTGGAACACCACCGGTTTTGGTAACTTGACAACTGTCACCGCTTGTAGCTTAGCCGTTGCTGGTGGTACTATATAACCTTCCTGCAGTTAACAAGATGAGGACCGTTAGGAATCATTAAATTTCTAGTCAACGCAGACGTAACAAAGTGTCAAACTAACCGATTGACTTTTTGGCTAAAAAGTCAAGTCAAATTCTAAGTATTATAGTTTAATAAGTTTATACAATCGTTACTGAACGAAAATGCTTATATTTTAAGTGTTATATTATGGTCTAACGAAAATCAGGCAGCGCTTCCGCGCTATAAATTTTAAGTCCAAAATTTCCAAACACTTTCCCGCTTACAATTTTTATAACATTATTCACACTAATTCACCAAACACCATATAATTTTTACATGTCAAATAAGTCACTTTAAACACAAGTTTTAGTTTGTTACAGTAACCTTTATTCAGATTTTAAGTAATAAGCTCAAGGTTACCATTTATGACCGAAATGACAATTTTTCACAACGTGACCCCTGAATGCGTTGCATTGGTCTTGAATGCGGCGTATTCAGTGCCTGGATTTTTAGTAAAATCGTTTTTATGTTGAAAAATTCATCTTCTGATGGTGGATTTAGACATGTAAATGATAAAAACATCAAATTACTTTCTAATAACAGTTTCTTTTAGCTTTTTAACCATGAAAACAAACATCTATGTAATAATTTATAAAAACTCGTTTTTTCTTATGTAAATCACCATGAAACTTAATAAAAGAACATATTTTTAGGTGATAGATTAAACATGCAATGGATGATTTGAGTAAAAATAGTAAGTAAAAGAGTTTATACATGTCACATTATTTTACTAAACATATAATGCTATATTTAATATATTTTAATAAATTATGATAAAATATAATTATTATAATATATGTAATATAACATTTAATATAAGAACACATTCATAAAGTAATTAATAGTGTAATTATTAAGATTATAATGTAATGAATAATTTAACAAATAAAATGTATAGCTAGAATGAAAAAAGTCCTCTACCTTTACTGTTTACCTTGATATATATAGGAGATATACGTTTAGCGAATATTATATTAATAAATACTACGTTTATGATTGAGATTACGTTTTTGAGACCAAAAACGTATATTTTTCAATATATACTACTTTATGTATAATAATATAGATATATATACTTATGTTCGCTCAAAATTTGTAACGTTTTAGGTTCTGAGGCTCACTGCGTCGCAAAGGGACTAAGCTGCGACGCAACTAGTTTGTGACCCAAGCCCGCTGCGGCGCAGTAGATGACTACTGCGGCGTAGTAGATGACTATTGCAGAGCAGTAGGGCAACAGTGGCAAAACGAGTTTTAAACTTTCGTTTTTGTATCGTTACGTTAAGTTTAATCTTATATTAATATATCAAGAATGTATATTATGTATTAATACTTATATAAGTTTATTTATATATTATATATGTAAGTTTGGTACATAATAATTGTGTCAACACATGCTCCTTACACTTCTTTGCCACAATCCGTCATAGCTTCAAATTGTAAGATAGTTTATATATATATATATATACATATATATATATTAACATCATGTATTAACTCTTTACAAAATATTTTAAACCTCAAGTTCTCCAGTTTTTCCGTCTTTTCATCATTTAAGCTCATTTCTTCACTCCTTTCCGCTTCCCGATCATGTAAACCTGTAAAATAGATAAAGACACTTTTTCACACGATTAAATGTAAAAACATATCTTATCCATCATGTTTACTATGAAAACCGACCAAATATCGCATATAAATATCTATATAAATATGCGATATCACTTAGATTGTTTATTTAGAGATAATTTAGACTAGTTATTAGTTTTTTATTTGGACAAATTATATTTTGCTTATATGGTTAACTTTACATATCATATTTGCAGCTTCTTTTGGATGCTTTGAATGCTTACTTAGGGTGAATTTTCAGCTTCTTTTGAGACGAAGTCTTTGCATCCCTACAGGAAATGGGATTGGAATATTTCTACGAAGAGAATGACATTGCTTTTCTTTTTAACCTTCGAGCATCAGATAGTTTATTGTCTCACGTTTTTTTGAGGCGACATGTTTGTATCTCGATCTGAAATTGTTGATTAAAAACATTCTTTTCAATATATAAATAAGATTATTGTTAATGACACATATAATTTAAACTGATCGAGTAATAAAATAAAAAGACACTAAAAATAAAATAAGAAAAAATTACACGACTACAATTAATTATCTATAAGATTTCTAAATTAGAAATCTTCATAGTGGTGTTATACGAATGATTTGTTAAAAATAACGATAAAAAGACCGATATACATCTAAAATTGTTCTTAATTTGAACATGAAAAACGCATAATCTTTTATCTTTATGTCATCTCGGTCGATCATTCCACATCTATTAATGAAGGCTCATTACAACAACACTTGGTCGTGGTTAGAAACGATCGATTATATATGTTGACTAATTTCAGTTTTTTAACCGTAGAAAATGTACATTTTCTTTCTTGACAAACTTCTTTTCAAGTATAAGTATGTGTCAATTAAATATTTATAAAAAATTATCGCGATTTATTTCTTTGTCCATTGGATAATGTTACAAACTCATTTTTTAATATTTTCTTTACTTTTATTTTTAACATTTCCTAATTTATATTATCCCAAAAGGACAACATTCTCACAGACCTACTTTTCAAGTTTTCATTATTTGTTCTTTATTTATTAGATAGTCTATAACCTTAGTCTATAAAAAAAAAAAAAATTGAATAAGCTACATAAAATGAGCTAATGAAATATCCTATATATAAGTTTATAAGTTAAATTTATAAGCTCAATCAAAAATTATAACGCAACTAATTTATTACTAAAAGCTAATACGATCACAAGTCAAATATATAAGCTAAAACTAATTCTTAATAATCTCGTAATTCTTGAAACAAATAAAAATGGCAATTAAGACACAATCACGTAAAGTTATCCGGATTCCGTGTTTTGGGAAACGGGTCGCTACCCGGTTGTCCCATATGCCGTATTTAATTTAGACAGTGAAAAATTGTACCTGACTTTTGTTGGTCATTTTTACTAGAAATAATAGTTATTAAATAAAAAAAATACTATTTATTCTTTTATTTCATATTTGATCTAACATTTTCAATACACAAAAATATTAAATTTCTAATATAAAGGTAATAAGATTAGTTAAAAAACATATTGTTAAAACTGTGTGATAGATATATGTTAAATAAGAAAGGTGTTTGAGTGTTTTTTGAATAGTTTACAATTCAAAATAGCTAAAACATTCATTTAGAAGCTAGCCTGGCCATACAATATTTGATAAAGTAAACCAATGGAAATAACTAAAGTCATTATGAAAATTAAGCACTATGTAACAAGCAAGACTGAAACATTCATTAAGAAGCATTTTATTAGTACATGAATTCGGTATATAGATAATGAACGACACAAGGGTAGAGTGCTTATTCTAATCGTGACATGGTGCACGATTTATCACAACATAACATAAATAAAAAGGAAAAAGATAACAAACGAAATTTCAAATACATTGACGTTGCGTCGATCTGAAGCAGAAGACACAACTCTTTATTTTGAAATTAAACAAGGTACCTCATATATACAACAACAGTACCTACATATATGTATGCACGCTGCTGTATAAGATAGGTCGGCCTTGCTAATTCTCGGGAGAAAGTATGGCTCCGATACTGTCCAAGTAAGTACCAAAGTTTCCATAGAATCCGACAAACTTACCCTCAGCCAGAGGTAGTGAGAAATGAGTTCCCTGGCGTGTTCCAAATGTGGCATCGCTGTCTTTGCTTCCTTGAAAAGACAAGGACGTAATCACATCTCCGTAACTTCCGCCAAAACCACAAAGGTATTCTCTCTTAGCAAGGGTAAACTGACCAAGCAAAAGAAAGGTATATAAAAACTCAATTCATAATATTCGTGTTCGTGTATAATCAACCTTTTGAGTTCTATTGTTACACTGATCATTAATAAAAGTATAATACTAATCTCTAGTTAGTCCTTATGTCCTTATTTTTCATTTTTACATAGGGCCGACGTCTGAATAAAAGAAATCAGAGATAATAACCTTTAAAATATAAGATCGATGTGATAATATTGAGTTTACGTACCGTTCCTTCCCTACCACCTTTGGCACCATGTGTTTCAGAATGTTCCACATTGTCTTTATCTTTATAATTGAACGTGATGGAATATACATACCATGAGTCACTACTGACTGTGATGCTGGTAATCTTACAATGATCTTCAAGAACGAACTTCCATGGGTTAACTCCGCCATCGCCCCCCCATTCTCCAGCTTTTACAACCTGTATATTTATTCATCAAAATTACATAATTAGTAAGAACCCATGCACAATTGATAAAAAGTAAACATGTACATATAGTAACATTATGTATATTAAGAGCGAGTATTACCATTTTCTTCTTGTTAGTAAGTAATAAGGAGTATGTGAGTATTGTTGTTTGTGTTGTACATCTATCTTTAATCCATGGCATATATATAGGCTTTAATCAGGGTTGTAAAGTAATTTACCTTTATTTTCTATGAAAGCTAAGCAACTCATCAACAGTTATTAATTATTAATTATTAATTCAATAAATTAATCATGTATTCGAGCTTTATTTTTGGTGAGAATTTCCTATGTTCAGCGATACTTAATAATATGATATATGTTATGAATAATTACGGTGTGGATGTCTATATCATGAATATATTGATAGATATATATTTATATTATATTAGTAGATATGTTTATTTAGAATACTCCATATTATAACTATAAATGCATATCTATTTATGAGATGAATATACAATTATTTATTCTTTCTCTATTTCCTTTTGTCTATTGTTCTTGTCTTGTTTATTGCTTTATAACATGTTATCAGCACGCTCTAGACCTCAGTTTTAAATTCGATTTAATAAAGAATGGAATTTTGGTATGGTTTTTCTTTTTTCCTTTTTCCTTTCTATTGTTCGATTTGGAGGTACATGTCCATCTATCTAATATATCTATATAATATATTAATTCTCAGTCTAAACTTACGTGTTCGTAGTATTTGTTATTTTTATGTTTCTTATTTGCTAAATTTACAAACTGTTAAGATTGAATGTGATAATTGATAAGACTAGCAAAAGAGAAAATTAGATAAATATTAAGTGCATTTAAATTGGTTTTGTGATGATTCGACTATGGCTCATAACCTACCTTCTTTTTAACTTATAAATTAGTTATGTGCATATAAATCGGTTAGGCGGTATCTTTTTGGTGGAGGGAACGAACTAATGAGAAAGTTTTAAACATCTATTAGTACGGTTTAATATCTAAGAACATGAATTTTGTTATTGAATGTAGTATCAAATTTATTTACATAACAAAGCTAGATAATATTTTTGTAAGGTAAACTTATATATTAATATGATATTATTATATTAATATATGTTTATTTGATATACTCGATCTTTGAAAAATATGTATAAGTTTTCTTATATGTTGAATAGTCGTTGAGTACGAATATCTTTTACTATATCATTGTTTTTTAATCCCACATAGGCTATGCAATTTACCATGTACCTTTAACATAATATGAAAATATGACGAGTCTTACATATCATGGATTTGTCTTTAAGATGTTAAAGTTGTCTAATACTTGTGTGCTAGGTATGCTATAACGTCATATGTTGTATAATTTAATATTGTTTCTTAGATGTTAGTATATATAATCATTAAGTTTTTGAATTGCATTAAGTGTATTAGTATACAATTCCTGTGCTTTGATTTGTTTATCCAATTGTTTTATTCATGATTATGTGTTACAAATACGGAAAAATATGAGTTTGGAATGAAAAACTATGAAACCCGTCTAATTGATTTTGCTTAATTCCTAAAAGTGAACGTAACATCTATTGTAGTGTTAGACGTGGTTGATGTAATTGTCAATATTATTGAACACCATTTGTATGATTTGTTATTCATGTTAATTAGTTATATATGTTTTGAGAACAAGAATTTGTGCTTTATGAGTATCATTTGTGAGATATATGTACTTCAATACGAGTATTAGATCGGATACTATTAATTGAAATGTCACGAAAAGTAAATATGAATGTCTTTGTTTCTTAAATCTTATGTTATTTTCTCACAATCGAACATGAGCTAAACTCTTAAAAGTGATTGCTTGGATTATCGAGTTTGAATCTATGGATAATTAAACTTTATGTTTGAGTTAATTTGTTTTTCCTTTATTATTAACGTTTAATCGCAATCCATGTTTATTTAAAGTTGTTAGGAACTACTAAGCGTGATTAATAAACTTATATGATAACTAGCGTTCATATAGGTTTATTAGTTATTTCCAATTATATAATTCGTTAAATAATTGGAGCTTGAGACTTAATTGAGATAGACTAAGAATAATAGTATCCTAATAAATTAAACGAACAATTCTATCATAATTGAATAGTTGAGATTTTTGTTAATTCGTAGTCGACAGGTTAAATTGTTAATAATAGTAACTTTAAAGCACAAATTATGATGGATAGTCTAAGATAGCTTTTGATGTACGATCATTCGTATGATCTTTTACTAACTTTGTAGGATTAGATAAACGTAATCGGAAGTCTAGTTATAATAGGAATCACAGTTAAACCAATCAAACATATTTTTATTATTCATAATTCAAGTGAAACGTAATATCCAAGTAATCACTGCTTTTAAACATCTGATTAAATCTAAATTCTTTTCTAAACATCTTTCATTCGCAAATCACTTTAGTTAATTGTTTGTTACTTTATTTTTATTAGTAATTTTCTAAAAATACGTTCTATCAGAACTAAAACGTCCCCCTGTTTATTTTCTTTTATTAGTTTAATTAAATAATTTAGAATAACAAATATAAATACACGTTCCCTGAGTTCGATCTGGATTTACTAGATCTTTACTACTATACGATCATGTACATTTCCTGTATTGTGTAATAGTCTACTTTAGTAATATCCATTTTTTTAAAATAATTTAATTCAGATTTTATACATTAGTAATCTTAAAATATATAAAAATCATTAGCACGGGAGTCTCTAGATATGAGAGATCGAAAAATCTATATATCAGAGGGGTAATCTTACTATATATATATATAAAACCCTTAACGTGAAAACGCAGTAAAGATAAATTTATTATTGTTACTTGTTATATACACTGTGTACGTATGAAAAAAAAAGGAAATTAAAGTAAAGGAAAGTATTTATTTTACTTTACGATCACCGAAAATATGGTCGAATTGTTTTATTGAATAAAATGTATAAACTTTATTTTCTAATCCTTTTTTTTTCTTTGCTTTCCTTCCTAAAAAAAACTTGAGAACACGACAATTTATTTATTTCCTTTTCTTTACATTCATTTACCCTAAAAATAAAACCTGAGAACACACATAGAAAAACTAATTTTTTCTTTCGATTTTAAAGAGCAAAAAAGAAAGACAATAACTTTTATCATGTTGATTATTTGTTGTGTTTCACACTCATATAAGGTCTAGCAGACGATTAAATTTCAATATTACTCGATATAGGTGTGTTTTAATAATGTTTTATAAAGTTTAATTTAACTAGGGGAACAATCAATTTTTGTTCTTTTAAATAAAAATTGAGGAATATTTGGGTCTAAGTTCACATAATTTGGTATTGTAGAAAATGAAGATAACTTTTATGGGATTCTTGACAAGGATAGATAAGGGGAATAAAGTTGCAAGGAGTCAAAGGTTGCATCCATTACGCGCGTCTCCATATTATTAGGCCATCATTGATTCGAAGCTTAATGGAAGGGAGAAATGTCTCCGCATCTTCTTCAATGTGGACATTAGGTATAAAGACATTCCGGACCATCATTCATCTTATCATTCGAATTCGAATCTGAATTTGCCTTGTGTGGTGTCATGATATTATACAAAATTGCGATATCGAAAGATATTGTACCTCTGTCAACTAACCCGGAAAATAAACAAATTTGAGAAATGGAAGAAACAAGATTTATTTTAGGGGTGTTAGGTATTTGTATAGTTTTTACGGTTTTAGATTAATATAAAATTTTGTTTGTTAAAAAGCTATTAAAAGTTTAAACCGAAAGTGTTTGCATATGATTATTAATAGTCAATAAAGTGATATATGCATGTCGTCTGGTTTGACAAAAGAATTACATGGTCTTTTATGGTTAAACTAGTTTATTTTCTCCATGTACACGTAGAATCTTACCCAAAAAAATACAAGTGCTTATATGAGCATTTAAAAGTTTTAAGATGTAAAAGCTGTAAATATTGTTGTCTTTTGTTATTAGCATATTTTCCTTAGATTATAGGATACTTAACCCAGTTGTTTATTAAGGTAATATCAAACTTAAAGTTTAGATCTCAATCGGTAGGAATGAAGCCAAGATTTCCGGTTAGAGGGACTAGAGATTTCGGAAATAATTATCACGAGGAAAATGTTTAAAAGTAATTAAGTTTAGAATGCGTCATTGGATTTTTGCTTTTCATTGAAAACATTGGATTTTTGCTTAAAGGAATAATTGATCGTTCCTTTCATGGTCATGGTTTAATATGATGATAAAGTTACATCAGCAAAATAATAAAAAGCAATACAAAAATTAAAACATAAGTCATGAAAGCACAGATAATAATAAACTTGTATATAAGTATTATAACGGTTTTGATTAAAAACATATAATCTTATGTTTCTCCTATAACTCGACCGTAATCTTAAACTCTTTTATAATTAAAGTATAAGATTGTCGTTTGATATAAATCAAGTATTTTTATAACTAAAATACTACTCTTTTAAACGATATTATTAATATAACAAATAACGTTAAATCGTATAAGGCAACCCTACTAGACTAGAGATACTTAAACTTATTGATTATGTTATTGCTAGGGCACTTAGGCGTTGGAGCTTCATCCGCTTAATTATCTTTTACCCGAATTGCTATTCGCTTTACTGTGAGTTATACGTTGCCCCTTTCTCTATTTTTATTTTACTTCGGGCATGTTAAGCGTAGTCAAACTCTTATTTTATGTATCTTGATTAGGCTGGTAGATTATGTGCCTTTAGATTTATGTGTCCCTTTTTCTTATACAGCCTTGGTGGTAGTATAAGGCCCTCAATGCAAACCTGTTAACTCTGTATGAGCCTTCGGTGCATATTAATAGATCTATAGGGGTTTTACAAGCCCCCGTCGCTGTTATGGGATTCTGACCTTTGTGCGGTCCCTAAGGGTCGACGTTATGACCGGTTACTTTCGTGAATTGCTTTAGTTTGACACACTAGAGTAGAGGGTGGTTGCCTTTTGATGTAAGGTTCAGGTGCGAACAATATCTAGGGTATACATAGATCTTACTAGATTCCCTGATTCAAGATATGATACATTGGTCTTATTTATTTTTACTACTGATTTTAATGGGTCAAAACATCTTAAACTTTTATACTTACGTATTTTTACTAAAATGTGTATAACCCACCAACTTTATGTTGACGTCTTTTTTTAACGCTTTTCAGGGATTTGAGGTTACACTTTATTACAAGCTTTGCTTTTGATTGGCTAATTGGATATTTTGCTTCGGAACTGACTTCCTTTTGTATTGTATTTAGTTCCCGTAGTATCCAAAACTTTGTAGCCTTTTGTAATTTGATTCGGATTTGTTGTAACTTTGTAATCAAATTCTATTTATTCTAATGAAGCTTGTATTGTAACTTATGATTTGTTGTGACCTTGTGAATCTCTGATACTGTATTGACTGTACACCTCGGGTTTCCGCCTGAGCGGGGTCGGCGGCTGGCTAAATTCAGCCGGCAGCTGGAAATCAGCCGGCGGTTAAAAAGTGATGTGTGCAGTTTTTCCTGAAAAACTGTAATTTCAAAAATCCGATTAGTCCAATTAACAATTATCACGTAATACAAAATAAATGCAACTTCCAGAAAGATAAATCTTTCCAAAAGGATCGAATAATTACAAATTCAAAATTACGAATAAAAATAGCTACCGTTCCCCGGCAGCGGCGCCAAAAACTTGATGTGTATTTTATAACATAAAATTATTTTAAGTTTAGAAAAGGATTTTTACCAACGTATATCAACTCACAAAACAGGCAGTGTACCTGATCGTACGCAAATATAGAATCAGTAAGTCCGGATCGAACTCAGGGAACGTGTATTTATATCCGTTATCTCAAATTATATAATTAAACTAATTAAAGCAAGTAAATATGGGGGCGTTTTAGTTCTGTGAGAACATATTTCAGAAAACAAATAACTAAAATAAATAGCAATTTAATTAACTAAGTGAATTGCGGATGAAAAACTGTTTCGAAAAGTCTTTAGATTTAATCAATATTTAGAAAGCAACGATTACTTGGAATTACATTTCACCTGGATTATGATTTTAACAAGAATATGTTTGATTGATTTAACTGTGATTCCTATGATAACTAGATTTCCCGCTAGAGTTATCTAATCCTACAATTTTAGAGAAAGATCATACGACTGTTCGTACATCAAGAGCAATCTTAGATTTATCCACTCTAAATTGTGCTTTGAGTTCACTATTGTTTACAATTTAATCTGTCGACTACGAATTAACAAAAGTCTCAATTATTCAATCCTGATATAACTGTCATGTTCATTCAATTCATTAAATCACAAATATCTTAGCCTATCTCAATTAAGTCTCAAGCTACAATTATCTAATAAATCATATAATTGTAAATAACTGATAAATTTATAAGAACGTTAGTTATGTTATAGATCTATCAATCACGCTAAGTAGTAGATTTAATAACTTTGAATAAACATGGATTTCGATAAAACGTAAACAATAATGGAAAAATCAATTAGTTCAAACATAAACTTGATTAAAACATAAATCCAGGTTCAACAATCCAAGCAATCGCTTAATGAATTTAGCTCATGTTGGATTGTAAGCAAATAACAATAATAGTCTTAAAACAAAACATTGTATCAAGAAAATAGTGCGTAAAAGTTCAAACCAAACAATTGCTAGCTTCAAAGATGATTAATTGTGATTAACCAAAGCTTCCAAGTGTTTAACGGCTTCTAGGACTCTCCTTGCAGCTTTCCAGGGTGGATGCAGGTTGAAAATAATGAATAATGTGTGTTTAATCCGAACCCTAGAAGCCCTATTTATAAATTACTGAAAACGTCATTTTAGCCGTCGGCTGTTTTGATTCAGCCGGCGGCTGGAACACGCGGCCTAAAAAGTTGCTTCCGCGCACGTTTTGAACGATTTGTGAAAAACTTTAATTTAGCCGTCGGTTAAATATCTTCAGCCGTCGGCTGTTTCTCCATCTTCACATTTCTTGCTCGTTTGTCTCCGTTTTTAAGCCGGTTTCAGCTCCTTTTCGCTCCATGATCCAAATATTACTCTAATATGCAATTCTCACTAAAAATATACCAAATCATAATAAAAGTTGCAGAAAAATGAGCTTAAAATCGATAAATGTGGCTACAAAATATGGATTATTTCAGGCACATCAGCAAGGAGCCCCGAAAGGTTCCAAACCAGCAAGATTAGGCTTACGACTATTAAGCAGTTCTTAATCATCTTCGTTCCATATCTTCTAAAATAAAAGCCTAGTCGTCTCTTCTTAAATCTCAATTTGAATACTGTTTGAGCAACGATTGACGTGCTCACAGGACTGGGTGTGATGGCTAACCAATACCGTCTCCTGCTAGGGCAGTGCAAACCTACTAAGCTCTTAGCGAGCCTAAGGTGACGTATTGATTAGAGGGAGTGACGTAAGAGAGTGGGAAAATCTCTTGAACGTAGGTGATAAATGTGAGAATGATGATCCCGAAATCTGACAAATGGTCAGATATTTATAGGCATTCGTTTGTGGGCCGTGGGCCGTCATCGTAGTTTTTGGGCCGTCATTTCATAGTCCAAATATGGAAACTGACGTAAAACTAATGACCTATGACACCCCTTCAAAAGGAGTGAGCTTCCCTTTGAAAGGACTGGAATACTAGCTTAGCTTCACCTTAAAGGGACTGATAGCTTGGATTCACCTTAAAGGGACTGATAGCTTGGCTTCACCTTAAAGGGACTGACAACTTGGCTTCACCTTAAAGGGAGTGACAGCTTGGCTTCACCTTAAAGGGAGTGACAGCTTGGCTTCACCTTAAAGGGAATGACAGCTTGGCTTCACCTTAAAGGGACTGACAGCTTGGCTTCACCTTAAAGGGTCTGATAGCTTGGCTTCACCTTAAAGGGACTGATAGCTTGGCTTCACCTTAAAGGGACTGACAACTTGGCTTCACCTTAAAGGGAGTGCCTACCTTAAAGGGACTGACAGCTTGGATTCACCCCACTTGCATGCTTTTGTATTTTTTACTCGCGAGATCACTCCCGTAGGAAGTGCCTACCTTGCCTCTTGTGGAGGGGAAAGGTGAATAAATGTTTTGCCAAGTCGGCTTATATGGGACTTAGAAAAAATTTCTAAGTTTTATCCATTTTTTCTGGTTAATGCAACTTATTTAGAAATTTGTCCTTAGTGATGTGAATAGTTATGGAAAGGAAAATTCAATTCATTCATCATAAGTAGAACGGTACAAAATATGGATCTGATCATTACATGTAAAAATTTGACCAGTCCTTGCATAATTCTTTGTGAACATGATTTTCTAGGCATAGCATTTTTTCAAATTCATTGCGTTCCAAGTCCTAGGGATAGGGCATCCTGCTAGGTCAGAGAGGGTATAGGCACACGAATATTATTTATTTCACATGACGGGAGATTGTCATCTATTGACCGATCACATTGCGGTTGATGGTGGCAATGTCCTGTTTGCGGGGGAAAAGGGTGGCAAGATAACGGGACAGGGAAACATCTCCAACGGCGTAGTGACTTTTCAAAATGTCAACTACGTCAAGGAGTTAAAGCATAATCTTCTCAGCGTTTCACAAGTGTGTGATGAGAAGTTCTCTACGCTGTTCACAAGCAAAGAGTGTATGATTCTGCGAGAAGGTTTTGTAATTGATCCATCCTGGGTAGTGTTAAGGGCTCCTAGAGTCAACGACATCTACTACCTGGATATGTCTCAAGCTACATCAAGCGAGGAGCATCTGTGCTTGGTGTCTAAAGCTTCGGAGCGGGAGTCAATCATGTGGCATAGACGGATGGCCCACATTAACTTCCGAAGGATGAATTATCTGGTGAAGCACGAGCTTGTCACAGGAGTTCCTAACATGAGCTTTTCGATGAATGATTCATGTGTATCATGTGCAAAGGGGAAGCAACACAAGAAGTCGCATCCCTCGAAGCTTGTGAACTCAATCTCTACTCCATTGGAACTTCTTCACATGGATCTCTTCGGTCCTGTCAGTGTAAAGAGTAAAGGCGGGAAATCGTACTGTTTGGTAGTCACGGATGACTACTCGAGATTCTCATGGGTTTTCTTCCTAGCAAGGAAGGATGAAACAGGCGAACGACTAAAGTTTCTCCTTCTTCGACTAGAAACCCTCCTCGAGTTAAAGGTCAGATCTATCCGAAGCGATAATGGCACGGAGTTCAAAAACAACAACATGGAGCTATATATGTTTATTTTGCTTGAGTGTTTGTTTGTAATGTGTGTGATGCATGATTCGGTAGGCTTTTGATTCCTATTTGAGTTATGTAGTCCGGTTTGCGTTCAAACTTCTACTTTCAAGTTTAATTTACATGCTTATATCTTAAGTTTAAAGCGTTTAGACTTCGCAACATATAACAGTTGCGAACTCGAACAAAAACCGTTTTGCTTAAATGCAAAACTCTTTTCAAAAGAGTCTAAAGTTTTGAAACTCATCGAGTCTAAAGTTAAATAATCTCGGATGAGTCTAAAGTTTTTGAAACTCATTGAGTAAAAGATTCAATAATCTCAATTGAGTATAAAGCGTCCAAATGATAAAAACCTAAATCTTTGATCGTGACTTCGAAACTTTTATTTTTAAGTTTTTAGGATTTGTCTAGTTATAAAATCAATAAAAATCAGAAAAACATAAAAAGAGGGGGAGAAAGTTTGTGAAAACCTTAGGAAATGATAGTACATCGCGGATTTTAAAACTTAGAATCATAAGTGTTTGTTCGATGTATTAGTAGGTACGGCCAATATCATATAAACAATTTTCCGAACCTGTTTCTAATGGGTAACACGGTTAAGTTTGTTCATCTCAGTGATAAGCTGAAAACTTTCGGTGTGCCTGGACTCTGTCACCATAGGATTATATATATATAAATAAGTATCTGAGAGTAATAGAAAAAGCGAGGAAAAGAAAAATTGAGAGAAAATAAAAAAAAAAATAATATAATAAATCGTTTTTTCTAAAACTCAAAGAGTTTTTTTATTAATAGCTCCTAAACACCTTGAGGCGCTCCAGGATTCTATAAGGTTGCGAAATCATAGTTTCCTGCAGTTAGTATAAAGGTTGAGGAGCTAAGTAAAACTCGTATCCTTGAGGCGCTCCTGGATTCTATAAGGTTGCGAAATCATAGTTTCCTTGCAGTTAGTATAAAGGGGAGAGTAGAGTCAAATAAGAATTCCATAACTCTTGATGCTTACTTGATAAACGGCAAAGACAGAGGGAGGAGTTCACGAGTCTATAAAGCTTTTAAGCTCAAAAAATATATAAAAAAAAAAAATATATATATATATATATATATAAATAAAAAATTAAACCAAAATTAAAGTTTAATAAATGGGGTTAATCATCTTTGGAGTAAACTAATGTCATTATTTTGGAGTGTAATTCGTCAATTAGCAGAAATTGAAGCCATGGTAATTTTCTCCAATTCTTTTAATTTTAATTTCTTTAATTTATTATTTATACTCAAATTACTGATCCAATTAACTTAAAAAACCATATAATCGTATCGATTTGGTGATATTTTTGTTTAAATGTAACGGATTTTGTTGCAATTATTGTAATTTTGATTTTAGGGTTTGTAATTTTGGGAATCAGTTTTTAGTCTAGGATTAGTTCTTATTTGCACATTTTAAGAGATTCTTGAGTTTGAGATTCTTAAAGTGGACTAGCTTTGATAATGTTTGTGAAGTTAACATAAAACGGTGTCGTTTTTTCGACTGTTTGACGATAATTGGTCCATAAGTGTGTAAAGTTGTATTTTCTGTGGTTGGCGTATTATATTTGTATAGGCACAGTATTGTTTACGAGTTAAATTCAAGCAAAATATACGTTTACGTTGAAAACTATTGGTCGGGCACCAAGGATACAAGATTGCAACATAGAGTTTTCGTAGTACGTACTTCCTTGTAGAGTCTGTTTTTGAATTTAGCGAATCAAAATGTTGACACTTTTTTATCCAGTTTTTTCTAACCATGTTATAAATAGTTGATGCGGTAATAATTGTTACAAAAACAATATTGCTACTATTATAATCCAATTCTACGAATGAAAACAATTTAACTTTGTACTCTTTTCGGGAAAAAAAATGATTTCACTCAGATAAACCTATTAATAAGTAAATGAGTCGAAATTGCTACCTAAATTAAAAATATTGAACGTAAAAGCAATTTATTTGTCACTTAAAAGTCTATTATAAGCTACTGGTTAGGTTTTGTTTACTGGACTAGAAATTGTAATGTATGGTAAGGTTTTTAGAAAATTAGGGTTTAAAAGTACCTATGGGTTTTTAGAATTAGGGTTTTGATTTTCAAAGGGTACTTTTTGTTTGATTGAGTTTTTTATGGATGAATTGGCTTCTAATATCCTTCTTCAGACATTCTTCACGTCTTTTTGACCTACGGGATTATGAAACATGAATATACCCCACCTAAACCGTGAATCTAAGTCGTACCGGATGAAATCTAGGTTTTATAAGGAAATTAGGGTATTAATGGGTACAACGTGGTTTGGATTGTTGATTTCGGTTATTATAAAGTTTATTAGGGTAGTGTGGGAGTATGGACTAGAAATTGTAATGTATGGAAAGGTTTTTAGAAAATTAGGGTTTGAAAGTACCTATGGGTTTTTAGAATTAGGGTTTTGATTTTAAAAGGGTATTTTTTGTTTGATTGAGTTTTTTATGGATGAAATGGCTTCTAATATACTTCTTCAGACATTCTTAATGCTATTGTTACCTACGGGATTATGAAACATGAGTATCACCCCCCCTAAACCGTGAATCTAACTCGTACCGGATGAAATATAGGTTTTATAAGGAAATGAGGGTTTTGAATGGGTATAACGTGGTTTGGATGGTTGATTTCGGTTATTATAAAGTTTATTAGGGTAGTGAGGGAGTATGAACTAGAAATTGTAATGTATGGAAAGGTTTTTAGAAAATTAGGGATTAAAAGTACTTCTGGGTTTATAGAATTAGGGTTTTTATTTTAAAAGGGTAATTTTTGTTTGATTGAGTTTTTTATGGATGAATTGGCTTCTAATATCCTTCTTCGGACATTCTTAATGCTATTGTGACCTACGGGATTATGAAACATGAATATCACCCACCTTAACCGTGAATCTAGCTCCCTCAATTAAAGTTCTATTTTTCCATTCTGCAACTCCATTTTGTTGTGGAGTTCTTGGGGAGCTATATTGCCTAAAAATTCCCTTAAGGGTGCAAAAGTCATTCAGAGTGAAATTCTTAAATTCTGTGCCATTGTCACATCTAATAATCTTAACTTTCTTATCACAAAAAATTTCAATTTTAGTGAAAAAGTCTTTTATTAGCTCAGCTGTTTCACTTTTATGAGCTAAGAAAAAGACCCATGAAAATCTTGAATAGTCATCTGTGATAACTAAACAATAAGATTTCATGCAAAGACTTTTCACACTGGCAGGACTAAACAGATCCATGTGTAGAAGGTGAAGGAAGAAGTTTGAGTCTTTAGTTTGAAACTTGATTTATGTTGTTTTCCTTTAAGGCATGAATTACAGTGATCATTTAAATGAAAACTCTTTTTAGGCAATCCAGAAACTAGATTTTCTGAAACCAGTTTATTCATGCACTTAAGATTTACATGACAAAGTCTTCTATGCCATAAATCAGACTCTTTTTCAGTAGTTTTAGATATGAAACAACTTGATGATTCATTTGACTGAGCAGTGTTCATATCTAAAATATACAAGTCTTCACATCTTGGTGTTTGAGTAACAATCATGCCCTTAGGAATGACAAATTCTTCTTTAAGAATATAAAAGGAATCTTTTGAGAAAAGAGCATAAAAATTATTGTCACATACCTGAGACACTGAAAGCAGGTTGTAGTTTAATTCTTTAACATAATTCACCTGTCCCAGAGTCAAGGATCCATTTGTCACATTTCCTTTTCCAGTTATCAAACCGCCAATATTACCACCAAAAGAAACATCTCCACCTCTAAAAGCGCTGAAATCGTGTAATAATTTGATATTTCCTGTCATGTGTCTTGAGCACCCACTATCAACTACCCATGTGTTGGCTTTTAAAGGATTTATGAACTTCCTCTGCAAAAGTTAGAACTTAGTGAGATTTTGGAATCCAAACTTTTCTAAATTTTGAAGACAATCCTTTGAATTTGTTAAATTTGAAATAATCATGCACTTTTCTTTTAAAATCAAACATGGAAAATTCTAAATCATATTTGGAATTATCCGAACTAATGCTATCTACATCCGAATTCTTATTTTTCAACCGAATTTTATCCGAATTGATTTTGACAATGTGTTTTTCCGAATTAACTTTCATTTTATCCGAATTCAACACATCATCATCTAAATTTAACTCTTTTAATTTGGACAAGGAATATTTTAATTTGGATGATTTCAAATCAATTAGCAATGTTGGATTTATTTTACCAAACTTCAACTCATTTACATTTTTGAATTTGTTGTTTTCTCATCCATGTATTTCTTGAAGTCAATTTTTTCAAATTTCAAATTCACAGAAGTTAACTTACCATTAGACACAATTTCCTTTTTAGACTTTAGCCAACATTCTTCCACTTTATGTTTCTTTTTGCAGGTTAAACATTTTAGTTTCCTTTTTGATTTATTCAGTTTAGTCTTTTGATGTTCAACGTTTTCACTTTTAAGCACATATTCATTAACAGATTCAGATAGATTAACATGCACACATGCAGAAACAGTTTCATAATTATTTAACAAAACATCATCCAAGACAAAGTCTTCTACACTTCCAACATTCATGTTCAAATTATGAAAAATAAAACATCTTTCATTTTGACAATTGTGCATATGTTCAACAAATTCCTCTTCAATTTCAAATAAGTCTAAGTTATTAAAGTCTTTGACTCTTTCTTTACAGATACCCTCGATAAATTCTTGACCTTTTAAATTTCTGCCTTCTACACAATTAGATGTTCTATTTAGACTAGTATTATTACACAGTGAATTCATGTTATGCATAGAAGAACAATTTTCCTGTGATTCTAAATTATCATGTAGAGCAGATGATTCATCAGAGCAATTTTCAACAAGTAGACTACTTTTGAATGATGTAAGTACAGGCTTACTTGAGTAGTTGTCATTGAAAGTAGGAGAACTGCATTGAATCCAATACCTGCCTTTTCCTTAGGCACCATTTGATGCTCAATGATTCCACTCAAAGTTTTTGATGAAAGGTTGAATTTCTCAACATGAATTTTTTATTCTTTGAATTCATTTGAAACTTTTTGAAATCTTTCAAACAAGTTTTCATGTTGAGTTTCCAACCTTCCCAGTTTTCCTGTGTATGCATCTACATCACTTGTCAATAAGTCTATTTTTTCTTTATAACCTTTTCTTTCTTTAAAAACTTTCTTTGATGAAACTTGATCAAATCAATCTTTTTAATTAAACTCAAATTATGCTCTCTTATATATTTAACGGTGTGTAAACAAGATAGAGTGCAAGTATTTGAAAGTACCTCATCAGTGTTGACAGAAGAAGAGATTTTACCCATCAAGGCAGAAACACTATAGTTTTTGAAATCCTTTTCAGCAACCTCATCCCATTCTCTAAATGTGATCAATGATGTTCCACTAGAGCTTGATCCTTCTCTGTCATTCTTCATTTCTGATCCAATTATTTGTTTTTGATCAGTTTGTTGATAGGTCCTTTGATATCCATTGCTTTGACCGTTTCTCCTTGGTGCTCTGCATTCCCTTGCAAAGTGACCATTTTCTTGACAGTTGTAACACTTCACTTTAGACTTATCAAAACCTATCTTATCACCATTTTCCTTTCTAAAATTATTCTTACCAGTCTTTTTGAAGAAACGATTTGATCTAACACTTACCATTGCCATCTGCCACTTAAGATCTATTTCCTCTAAGTCATCTGGATGTAGCTGTTCTAGATCTTCTCTTGCAAATTTTGCTTGATTAAGACTTCCTGCTACAAAAGCTTCATATCTAGCAACAAATTCTTTGTAGAGAGTCTCTCTATCACCCATAGATGATGGCCCTAGTATTGCAGACGGTGTAGTTTGACCATATTGACCATTGTACACTGGAGTTTGAGAACAACAGCTTGTGGAATGACAGTCCCTAGAGTAATGACTAGTATATGATTGAGGTTGTGGCAATGCTTGACTGGAGTAATGTGGAGAGTTGACTTGAGTTGATGCTTTCAATGCACATCCAAAGGATTTTTGTGACTGCTTCTTTTTATCCAGCTGCATATCAACTTCATATGATTGAAGAACTCCAATTAGCTCAACAAGTGTCATTGTGTTTAGATTTGTTGTTCTCTTAATGATCATCACTTGTACAACCCACTTAAGTGGAAGAGATCCTAGCAGCTTCTTCACAATGTCACTGTCCATCATCATTACTCCAACAGTCTTCAAATCATTCACTAAAACTGAATACCTCGAGATCTGCTCAGACAAATTTTCACCTCTGATATATTCAAACGCCTCATATAGTTTCTTCAACATGTCTCTCTTACTTTCCTTCAGCTTAATACTTCCTTCATACCTTAGTTCCATTGCATCTATTAGTTCCTTTCCTGATGAGAAATCCTTGAAGTTGTTGTAGAATTATGTAGGCAAAGCTAGAATTACTGCTCCTAAAGCTCTGAAGTCTCGGTCAATGAGCTTGTTATCCGTCTCAGTATACCTTTCAGGATCCAGATCAATCATAACAGTTCCTCCTGTCTCCTGAACCATTGGCCTATGCGGTCCATTGACAATAGAAGCCCAAATCTGTCTATCGCTGTAGTATACAAAAGCTTTGAATTTCAATTTCCACATCATAAAGTCCTTACCTAAAAACTTAGGAGGCCTACCACCGGAACCGGTGTCGTTATCATAATTCACTGCAGTAATGTTTGCTGGAATAATAGACATGATGAAGCTTTGCAATTGATTTTAAATCGGAGAGATGTGTACTTACTTCGGACTAATTGATTTACCTCAAATAGACTATAGATCACTTGAAATCACTGAAATCTTAATGAAAATTACTAATAACAATGAAGCTCAAAGTAGAAAACACTTAATTCGATTAAACTAATTCAAGTATGTAGTAATCAAATTTTACCGCCAAAATTTAAAAATTCAAACCTCAAACAAACGTGTTGATCTTATATCTTCTAAATCCTCGGTTGATTCAAACACTTCGATTGTAGCTGAGCTGAATTAAATTAAATTGATAACCAGCTCTGATACCACTTGTCATGTCTCGTAGATCCTCAACAGCTATCAACAAGTGTAAGATCTCACTTACGTCTAGCGGAATTAGACATAATTGATTGAACAAATGATTTAGAGATAGTAATCAACGATGAATGGAAAAGTAAAATGAAAATTGTATTTGGGCGGGAAATTCAGTTACATGTAATATTCTGTTCAAACACATGCATAATACATGATTGCTAGCCACTATTTATAGACCTATGCTATCTAACAATTACATAAATGCCATCCTTATGTTTATTAAAAAACATTTCGGAGTAGACATAAACTTATAGTTTAGTTGGTTCAGTTCGGAGGAACTTGAACTAATTCGGTAAAGAATTAGTTCCCCCAAACTGAAACCTTCCTAAAGTTTACACTTTATTAAACAATTCGGAGGGTCCGAATTGATACAAATCTACTCTAAACTATGATTTGGTTATTTTGGAAGCTTCACCATTTGACTTGATATCTCCAACACCTATAGTGGTATCAGCCAAACCATAGTAATTATATTTTGGATTAATGTAAAACATCAAAAGTCGTGGGGGATCGAGGTTTGGGATTAAATCGAAAAGTTAAAACGTAAAATCTGTACCTCATTGCGCCGCAGTGACCATCAAGTGCGGCACAGCGGACAATTTTATATAAAAAAAAGACAATTTTTTTAAAAGTTAATTAGATACTAAATCTTAAATGCAGATTTTGATGTTTTTTTAATTGTGTGCCATGTTTATTTTTTATGAAAATTATGTTTATTAAGTTTCTTGCATATCTTAATAAACATAATTAGATATTGTGATATAGTAAAAAGTACATTGCATATTATGACATATAATAATAGTTATTTGATATGTGCGACACTAATTGATATTGGATATAAAATTATTATTTGTGGTTTATTTGATAAATTGTATTGAACACATATTGAATAACTTACGCAATCCAAACTTGCCTTGTTTGAACGGATGTATGTGGTCTGTTTCCATTTGAAACGAGAGTTATTCAATATGTGGACAATGACCATGAAGACTATATGCTTTAGGGCTCCCCCAATTTTTTTTGTGTAGTTTTATTCTTATATTCATATTAATGATTAATGTCAATTGTTTTGAAAGTAATAAGTTAATATGACTAAAGAAGTATGAAACGAATTTTTAATTTATTTTGGCACTTTTATACGTTCAATTAACTTTAACATATATATTACTAAAATATAATCACACATATGTAGAAAACGATCTTTAATAAATATTATATTATATATTTAGGGTTTTATTTGAATTATTTGTACAGGGTAAGTTTGTGAAGAGTGTTACTACTGCTTGAAGATTTTGAAGAAAACGATAATTCCAGAATAGATTTGTACTTATCTTTTTCTTAATCAAAACTGCAGTACAATTATAATATTTTAGCCGTTTCCTAAAAAAGCTATGTTTAGCCTCAAGGTCTATATAAAAACATAGATCCTTGTATTAAGAAAAACACGTGTATTAGTCATTCTTAATCGATTAATGCATTGAGGCTTGTTGGTGATATTCGTTATTGTTCATATTGTCTTTCGTAAACAATATTCATTTAATCACATAACTTGTAATATCAAAGTGTTTATGTGACAACCGTCACTTTTTCCGTCTCAAGTTAGTCTAGTATGTTTGTACCTCATTACCGACTCTTATTAAAAACTTTTTATAAGTTGCGTTATACTTTATTGATCTGTGATTGTTGATGTGATTCTTGAGTGTGTATCATTACCTTGTTGTACTTGTATTATACTTTAGGTGCACGGGTTAGTAAAACCCGCTACATAAGCTTCTATGTATACTTTTAGAAAAGTTAACGGAATTGCGTAATCACAACTAATTTAATTATACCAAGAAAAGCTAAGTTTCTTTTTTGGATAGTTTTGAAATCCCGAGTCATATTTTATAACAAGGTTTTTATAACCCTGCGCATTGCTGCGGGATAAAATATCTTACTCGAAACTTAATAAATATATTTCCACTGTTATTAAAAAAAGGTTGGAGGCATCAAAGTCAATAGTCTTTTCCTTAATTTCTTTTTATAAATAAACTTTTTTTTTATATGGGAGTTTAATGTAAAAGAGGTTTTTATGTAATGTTATTTAAGGGGTAAAGTAAAACTTATAAGTAAAAAAGAAGGGCTTTAAAAAAAGGGATGACAAATGGATAGGTAGAGGAGAGGAGAGGAGAAATCTTGACCTCTTATTCTTAAGCTAAAAGCACAAATCACTTCCTCTACTTTACTTTTTGATATATGTTTTGTTCACAATGTATATAATATAATAAGATCACTAGAATAGTCATAATAATCTTGGTAAATGTGAGATGGTGAATTTGGTTGCTTTGGTTATTTCTTGAGTCATTTTTTCTTTCTATAAATGAGAATTCATTTAAATTTTGCTAGCCCGATATGTTTAGCCCGTGTCTTAACCAATGGATTATTCATTTAACCAATGATCCATAATTTAACCCATATCCATGTTATAACCTATATTATAATCCATAACTCATGCATAAACCCATAATCCATTTTAAATCCCAACCCTAATTGTCGACTACCTCTCCTGGTTTCTTTCTTACTCGATCGACCAAGCAAGTGCAGTAGCAGTCGGTCCCTCCTTCTCTCTTTTCCGTTCAAGAAACAGCAAGACCCTATCCTACATTAATATTTCTAGTCAATACTCCCACACTACCCTAATAAACTTCATAATAAACAAAATCAACTATCTAAACCACGTTATACACACCAAAATGTTGTTTTCCTTGTAAAACCGAGATTTCAACCGGTACGCGTTACAATCACGGTTTAGGTGTGTAATATTTATGTTTCACAATCCCCTAGGTCACAATAGCATTAAGAATGTCTTAAGAACGCTATTAGAAGCCATTTTATACATAAAAATATCTATCAATCACCAAATACCATTTTAAAACCAAAACCCTAATTTTGAAAATGCATTGGTTGTTTAAAAACCCTAATATCACAATACCCTACCCTACATTACCATTTCTAGTCAGTATTCCCACACTACCCTAACAAACTTCATGATGAACAAAATCAACTATCTAAACCACTTTATACACACCAAAATATTGTTTTCCTTGTAAAACCGAGATTTCAACCGGTACGCGTTACAATCACGGTTTAGGTGTGTAATATTTATGTTTCACAATCCCCTAGGTCACAATAGCATTAAGAATGTCTTAAGAACGCTATTAGAAGCCATTTCATCCATCAAAAACTTTATCAAACCCTAAATATCATTTTAAAACCAAAACCCTAATTTTTGAAATCCATAGGTAATTTAAAAACCCTAATATCACAAAACCCTATCCTACATTACTATATCTAGTCAATACTCCCACACTACCCTAATAAACTTCATAATAACAAAATCAACTATCTAAACCACTTTATACACACCAAAATGTTGTTTTCCTTGTAAAACCGAGATTTCAACCGGTACGCCTTACAATCACGATTTAGGTGTGTAATATTTATGTTTCACAATCACCTAGGTCACAATAGCATTAAGAATGTCTTAAGAACGCTATTAGAAGCCATTTCATCCATCAAAAACTCAATCAAACCCCAAATACCATTTTAAAACCAAAACCCTAATTTTTGAAATCCATATGCACTTTAAAAACCCTAATATCACAAAACCCTATCCTATATTACTATTTATAGTCAATACTCCCACACTACTCTAATAAACTTCATAATAAACAAAATATCCTTTAATCAACTTGGAGGACTTTGTACTCTTTGTTTTCTAGAGGAGGTTAGCGTCTTAATGCTTTTGAACGTAGTTTGTAAGTTTAATCTTACAACTTTTATAATGATAAATAAAATTACTTGTGCAGGTTGACAATTTGATAAGCCAGAATCATTTGTTTAAGCGTAGCATTATACTGATTAAAGCATGGTGTTATTACGAGAGCCGTATATTGGGTGCTCATCACGGCCTTATATCCACTTACGCCCTTGAGACCTTGGTTCTTTACATATTCCATGTCTTCAACAACTCTTTTGCGGGTCCTCTCGAGGTTATCTGTCTGACAATGTTTATATTTCCTGAATTTGTATTTAGAGGGTGTTTGGATGTGTGTTCTCGTAGTAATTCTTTTTATTTGAATACTCAAAATCGAATACACAGATAATCAGTTTATCAAGGGGTGTTTGAAGTTGCGTTCAGTGATAATTGCAACATAACTGGCTATTCACCATGCTTTTAGTTCCGTTTCTCAAACCAGCTCTACTTTTTTCATAAGAATGTCAGTTTTGGTCATTTTTTCTATTAAACACTGTTTTCTACTTTCATGCGACTTGTTTCTATTTATTCAGTCATTAGTATCACATAATCACTTTCATAAACGTTCACCAAACACTCTTGAAATACTATGGTGAGGTAAGTATTCATCTACTTTGAAATAATCAATTTTCATACAGCAATTCACTATCATTTTTTTACAACACACTCTTTATATTTAATCAAACACCCTGTTAAGATGGTCCACCTACTAGGATACTATCTATTCTTCCTTTTACGTTTGAATGTTGTCATTTCACCTGCAGGTGCTTTATCGGTTTCTGGAGTTCTTCAGTAAATTCGACTGGGATAATTTCTGTGTTAGCTTGTGGGGACCTGTACCGATAAATTCCCTTCCGGATGTAACTGGTAATAGTGTTAAACATATCCATACTTGATCATAAGCTGATATTTATTTTATTCGTATTGATGGTGATTTACTTTCTGTAATTACAGCAGAGCCACCTCGTAAGGACAGTGGAGAATTGCTACTTAACAAACTGTTTCTCGATGCTTGTAGCTCGGTGTATGCTGTCTTTCCTGCTGCTCAGGATACACAAGGACTGCCTTTCCTTTCAAAACATTTTGATGACGTACCATCGGTAGCCGATAGATGTCTATCGGCCAAACCAATGGTACGTCGAAAGATCTATTAGTTGGGCACAATCTTTAAGAAAGAGAATCTAAACAACACCTATTATCCGAAGAACATCCTAAGGACCATGAGGCCGAAGGATGACTTCTCGACAGAAAGTACAATACTTCGCAATACCTCCCGGATAAACAAGATATTGTACTTAGAGCACATTATTATCCGAAACTCAAGATCTATAAATACCAAGCTCACTCTTCACTTCAAGGGTAACGTTCATAACACTATACACTCTTACTTTATTCATTTACTCTTACTCTTCGTAATCTTACTCTTACGCCCGAGGTGAACCAGGGGATCATCCCCGCTCCGTTTACTCGTGTGTTTGCCTCCTTGTGCAGATAGTTCAAGATCGGAGATAAGAACTAGGCTGAAGGTCTTCTTCGGATCAACTCTATCGGATCCGAACCTTCTACCCGATTGTACTTGTGATATTCCGGTGTCGCAACATTTGGCGCCATCCGTGGGACTTACATGGCTTCCACAGGACCATATATGACCTTTACGGCTAATACCTCAGGAAGTAACAGGGAAACGGTAATTGAAGACGAGACTCCGGGAAATAATCAGACTCATGTAGAGACCGGTATGGGAATCTCAGAGGAGTTCCTGGAAAAGAATTACAATGCACTTAAAGCCATGCTGGAAGAGCATGAGCGGAAGAAGAAGAAAGATCATACCCGGAAGACTCCTCCGGTTGTCCGGAAGATCCGCTACGCGAGTGAATCGGAGCGAGAAGATAGTGACGATGAGGAAGATCTGAACCTCCCCTATCAGTCAGACTTTGCTTCTAAGTTCACTCGAAGAATCTCTACGTTCAAAATGCCTCGAAAGGTGAAGATGCCTAGCATCGTGCGCACCTATGACGGAAGTGGTGACCCGGATGATCATTTGGCCATTTTCTCTGGCGCGGCAGATACCGAGGGTTGGCCGATGCCGATCTGGTGCCGAATGTTCGCCCAGACTTTCGTGGGGCCTGCTAGAATATGGTTCGGCGAGTTACCGGAAGAGGGTATTGATAACTTCAAAGACATGAAGAAGAAGTTCGAACTTTACTTTATGCAACAACGAAGATACACTCGAGGCCCGACAGATATTGCTAAAATCAAACAGAAGGAAAATGAAAGTCTCCAAGACTTTGTAGAAAGATGGAAGCGGGAACTCCTGCAGATTAAAGGAGGAGACGATATGCTAAAAGTTTCGGGGTTCATGGAAGGGATCCGGATACCGGCTCTCATCGCAAAGCTCAACGCCAGAGTACCCGAGACAGTGGATGAGATGATGGAGCGCGTGAAGAGGTTCCTCAATGGGAAGGAAGCCTCAAGACAATACTTGGAATCCAGTACAGCTGCATCCCGAAAGGGATCGAAAACAGTCTTTCCACCAGCAAGTCCTCCATGGAGACCTTCCCCAAGCAGAAAAAGCTTTTCTCCCGGCAGTCATGAGAGAAGGTTCGGACGAGGACCTGTCCGAACATCTCCTTTCGTTTCTTCCGGAGAAGCCCGAAGGCAAGTCAGTTTCACGGAACTAAGCAAGACTCCTAGCGAAGTTTTGGCCACCGAAAAAGGAAAAGTACACTTCACTGCTCCAGCTCCTTTGGTAGGAACTCCAGACAAGAGGTTCCTCGACCGATGGTGTGAATTCCACCAAGACAAAGGACACTATACGAACGATTGCTTTCAGTTAAAGAAGCAGATCGAGGAAGCCGTAAGAACTGGTCAACTGAATCATTTAATGGAAGGGATCAAGCTAGGAGGCCAGAAGAAGCAAGGACCGCAGTACTCCGGAAAAGGAAAAGGAAAGGAGATACAAATGGTTTTTTGTGAAGGAGAAAGTAGTGGACGCCGGGAGAAAAGAATGGAACCCTGGATGGTACAGGAGATGTCTTTTCCTCCGATAGGCACTGCTGAAGGAACCACCGACCCAATGGTCGTGGTAGGGGACGTTGGAAACCAGACAGTACATAGAATCTATATCGACAATGGAAGTGCTTCAGAAATACTTTTTGAACAGTGCTTTTTGAAGCTAGATCCTGAGGTACAAAAGAGAATGGAGAGATGCTCTCAGTACTTGATCGGTTTTTCCGGAGAAGCAGTGAAACCGATAGGACAAATCCGGTTACCCCTCACCATTGGGACTGATGAAAAGTTTCGGACAATTGAAATTGATTTCCTGGTAGTTCGGGCCAGCTCCCCGTACAATATCATTATTGGAAGGCCCGGGATAGCAAAGCTCGGAGCTATTGTGTCGACAGCACACTCCCTCATGAAATTCCCTACTCCCGAAGGAATTGTGGAAATCCGTCCGGAAGCGCATAAAGTATTGGAATGCCAAAAGATTGAGAGGATACTACGGAAGGAAGAAGAAGAAGTCAAGATGGGAAAGGTTATTATTCATCCGGATCATCCGGACCAAACCGTTACGATCGGAAATACATTCACTCAGGAGGGTAAGGAAAAACTTATTACGCTCCTCCGACAAAGCAGAGATGTCTTTGCCTGGAAACCCTCAGATATGACGGGGGTACCAAGAGGGTTAGCCGAACATAAGTTAACCATCCAGAAAGGGAAAAGCCCGATAGTACAGAAGAAGCGGGGTCTAGCGCCTGACCGAAGTAGAGCTGCGTGTGAAGAAGTTAAACAATTAACCGAGGCTGGAATTCTCCGCGAAGTCCGGTACCGGACCTGGGTCGCTAATCCAGTTATGATCCGAAAAAGTGACAATACATGGAGGATGTGTGTCGATTTCAAGGATCTCAACGACGCTTGTCCGAAGGATGCTTATCCGCTGCCAGAAGTGGACTTAAAAGTGGAAGCTCTGGTTGGCTTCAGATACAAGTGTTTTCTGGATGCATACAAGGGCTACCATCAAATACAAATGGCCAAAGAAGACGAGGACAAGACGGCTTTTCACACCGATATGGGGATCTTCTGTTACCGAAAAATGCCTTTCGGATTGAAAAACGCAGGGGCAACTTATCAAAGATTGATAGATAAGGCTTTCTCGGAACAGATTGGAAGAAACCTAGAAGCATACGTGGATGATCTAGTTATAAAATCCACATCGGAAGAAATCATGATGCAAGACATTCGGGAGACGTTTGCCAATCTCCGAAGAATCAACATGAAGCTCAATCCCAAGAAATGCTCTTTTGGGATGGAAGAAGGAAAGTTCTTGGGTCATATCGTCACCCCAAACGGCATTAAAGCAAACCCGGAGAAGATTCGAGATTTAGAAGGTATACCGTCTCCCAAGACGATGAAAGAAGTCCAGAGCCTAAATGGCAAAGTTATAGCCTTGGGACGATATCTCTCAAAATCTGCCGAAAAATCATTACCAATCTTTCGGACCTTAAAGAATTGTGTAAAAAAGGGAGACTTCCGGTGGACGTCGGAAGCTGAAGAATCTTTACAGGAAATGAAAAGGTTTATCATGGCACTTCCAACTCTTACGGCACCCAAAGAAGGGGAAACCCTGATCCTGTATCTATCAGCTACGACGGAGGTTATTAGTTCAGCCCTTTTAGCTGAAAGAAAGGGAGAACAAATGCCCATCTACTTCGTCAGCAAGGTGTTACAAGGTCCCGAAAACAACTACACCCAAATAGAGAAGATAGCGCTGGCCTTAGTTTATACATCCCGAAGGTTGAAAAGATATTTTCAGGCACATAGCATCCGAGTAATCACGGACCAACCTTTGAAACAAATCCTAAGGAACGTAGAAACGGCTGGCAGACTTACAAAATGGGCCATTGAGTTAGGAAGCTATGATATTGAATATGTCCCTCGGACATCTATCAAAGGGCAAGTGCTAGCGGACTTCCTAGCTGAAGTTCCTGATCAGATTGAACACCAAGACACCGCCCCGAAAGACATCATTCCGAGAGAAACTGCGACAAAAGCACCGGCAAAAAACAAAAAGAGAAAAAGGTCAACAGAATCGTCCACCGAAGAAAAAGGCACTAATCAAGAAAGCACTTGGTGTCTCTTTACTGACGGATCCTCTAGTTCGGAAGGATCAGGTGCCGGAATTTTGCTTGTTAGCCCAGAAGGAAAGGAGTTTTCATTCTCCATCCGTTTTTGCTTTGATAACACCAATAATGAATCCGAGTACGAAGCCCTGATTGCCGGATTACAAAAAGCCAAAGAGAAAGAAGTAGACCACTTGAAGATCAAAGTGGACTCAAAGTTAGTGGCCAATCAAATTAATGAAACATATGAAGCCAAGGAAGACCGAATGAACAAATATAAAGAGAAGGCGAAGAAGTTAATGGGCACTTTCCAATCATGCACGATTGAACAAATTCCAAGAACGAAGAACAAGGTGGCGGACACGCTGAGCAAGCTAGCGTCCATAGCATTCGGACACACAGCGATGGAAGTAATGGTAGAAAAACAAGATCAGCGGGCTATAGCTAATCCGAAAGAAACCCTGATGATTGTGGAAGATGAAGGAGTCACTTGGATGACACCGATAATGGAGTTCTTACAAGAGGGAATCTTGCCACAAGACTCGAGGGAAGCCCGAAAAATCCGGATGAAGGCACCAAATTACATAGTGAAAGGTACCACTCTTTACCGAAAAAACCCACTCTCACCCTTACTCCGTTGTTTAGGACCATTACAGGCCAACTATGTGGTCCGAGAAATGCATGAGGGAGCATGTGGCATGCATGCCGGACCACGAAGTATGGTCTCAAAAATCATGGGATTGGGATACTTCTGGCCAACTATGCACTATGATGCCATCGAACTGATCCGAAGGTGCGATGCTTGTCAAATCCATGCACCCATTCCAAGACTGCCGAAACACAATTTAGTGTCCATACTATCGGCATGGCCGTTCCAAAAGTGGGGGATAGATATTGTGGGAAAATTTCCAACTGGAACCGGAGGAATGAAATTTTTGATAGTAGCAGTAGACTACTTCACAAAGTGGGTCGAAGCTAAACCCGTCGTCCGGATCACAGGAAAACAAGTTCAGAAGTTCGTATGGGAAAATATCGTGTGCAGGTTCGGTCTGCCGAGTGAACTAATATCAGATAATGGAAAGCAATTCTCGGACAATCCACTGCGACGATGGTGCAGCGAGCTGAGAATCAACAAACTTTTACTTCGGTAGCACACCCGCAAAGCAACGGCCAAGTTGAAAGGATTAACAGAAGCATTGGGGATGGGATAAAGGCAAGATTAGGCAGGGAAGGAACGGACTGGGTGGACCAAATACCCATGTATTATGGGCACACCGAACCACCCAGAAAACGAGCACCGGTGAAACCCCTTTCAGCCTAACGTATGGATCCGAAGCTGTTATCCCAGCCGAAATAGGGATGCCGAGTCACCGAGTAACATCCGGAAGTGATCAAACCAACCAAGAAGAAATCCGGCTCAATCTGGTGTTACTGGAAGAGCGAAGAAATGCAGCGGCAATTAGAGAAGCCGAATACAAGGAAAGACTCGAAGAAACCTACAACAAGAAAGTGAGAAAGTTGGTGCTGAAAGAAGGAGACTTGGTTCTCCGAAAGAACGAAGCGAGTCGGCAGGAAAACGAAGGTAAACTGGGGCCAAAATGGGAAGGTCCATACAAGGTGGTCGAAGATATGGGCAATGGCGCCTACAAGTTGGAAGACATGACCGGCACACCCATACCCAGAACATGGAATGCCATGAACCTTCGAAAGTATTATAGTTAACTAACTATGAGTAATGTAATCTTTTTTCATTTTTTATATGAATGAAAGGCCCTCGTAGCCAATTTTTCCTTCATTTTACTATTAGCACTATTCGAATGAATGTTCGTAACGCTTGACGAAGTGTTGGAACATACAATCAATTCAGATAGTCTAAGAAAAAATAAGGATGAGACTTCACAATTATTGAGCCTAACCTCAATATGTATCGGACCTAACTCCGAAAGAAAATTGAGCCTAACCTCAATATGTATCGGACCTAACTCCGAAAGAAAATCGAGCCTAACCTCAATATGTATCGGACCTAACTCCGAAAGAAAATTGAGCCTAACCTCAATATGTATCGGACCTAACTCCGAAAGAAAATCGAGCCTAACCTCAATATGTATCGGACCTAACTCCGAAAGAAAATTGAGCCTAACCTCAATATGTATCGGACCTAACTCCGAAAGAAAATTGAGCCTAACCTCAATATGTATCGGACCTAACTCCGAAAGAAAATTGAGCCTAACCTCAATATGTATCGGTCCTAACTCCGAATAATTTTTCTAGAGATTCACACAAAGCATTTTAACAACATATAAATTACAACAAGTAAAAGATGCAAATGAATCTGGAAGTAAAATAAAGGAAAAAATATATTGATCATAACTTGTTTGTGGCAATATATCTCCACAGGTCGGAGATACATTTCATTACAATATAACAAAAGAAAGACGGGTCACAGAAGCTTCATTCCTCATCTGAAGGAGGACCTACAACAGGCTCGACAGCTTGAAAGTCTTCTATCGGAGAACCATCAGTGGCGGCCAAGGCTTCAAGGTACGGATAATTAAGGTGGGAAGCATCGGCCATGGCCTTCTCCAGCTCCGAAGCAGCATTGGCATTAAAGAATGGAGAAGTAGAGGCTTTCTGTTTCAGGCGTCCAATATTGACACCGGCAACTAAACCATCATGACACCCGAGTCTATAGTTAAGCATCCGAATGTTTGTCTGGGGACGGGAGTACTCCTGGCTAGAATGTAGCTTCTGAACGACGTGTTTCGGACCCATTGTTACCAACCAACTTCTGTCCGAACGAAGTTCCGCTAACTCAGATGCCTGATTCCTCAACCGTTCTTCCAAAGACCGGAGCACATCACCATTCATATCGCATTTGGCCTGAGCCTCGGCCAAGGCAATGTCATGCTCCGCCTTCAAGCTGGCTATGTCAGTCTGTCTTTGGGCATCCATGAAGCTTTTCAGTTTGTCCAAAGCTGTTTGATGCTCTACCTCCCACCTCTCCCGAAGCTCTCGGGTGGCAACCTCAGTAAGACCGGAGGAAGCAGCTTTCAACTTGGTCACCTCCTTTGACAAACGATGGCTTCTGTCCCGATACTGCTTCTTTCGCTCAAGGGCTTCAGCCAACTCTTTCTTGGCCGAAGTAAGTTGACCATCAAGTTCCAGGACCCGGAATCTATGCTCTGCCGTTTCCCGAGCCGATGATTCCATTCGGCGTCGGAGGTCAGGACCTACTATGTTTAAAGAGGCCAGAGCAAAGTCAAACTCACGTCCTGCTTGGATGTTCCCAAGTTTTCCCAAACGAAGAGTTTCAGCAGGGGTAGCGAGATTATCAACCAGATCCCGATTGATTTCATAAGAGTCCGGTCGAAAGAGGTCCCCGCACTTGATCTTACTAATCGCCGGAACAAAGGATGTTCCGGCCAAAGCAGTGTCCAGACCTTCAGACTCTGTCTCTGAATCTTCTTCTTCCGAGGGCACTTGAACGTCCTCCATACGTTCGTCCGCTACTCGATTACCTGAAAGACAATAACTGAGGATCAATAAGCCCCGAAAAAGGAGGAGGTTGAACAATTCCAGAAAGAAGAAAAATACCTTCCGGCTGATTCACCAACACTTGTGAAGTCTCAGCCGCTAAGTCATCATTCGGCTCCGGTGAAGGAATGATGGGGGATATGGGCCGATAAGTCACAGTCTCTGGCGATAGACGCCGATACCCTAGATCATCCTGCGCCTGATCCAGCAAAACCCCGACATAAGGCTCCTGTAGAGGTTCGTCAACCAAGTTAGGAGCCACAAGCTCCTCATCCGTTGGAATAGCAGAAGAAGCCTCTCCGAAAGACTTCTCACCTGTCTTTTTAACACCATCATGCGACTCTTCAACAATCGGCTCCTCCATAATCGGTTTCTCAACAACAGGTTCTTTAACGATCAGATCTTCAACAATCGGCTCCGGGTTAGAAGTGATAGCTTCAGTTTCAGTTTGAGGACCTGTCGGGAAATCATCGTCAACTATCAGTTCGAGAGCTCTCCTTGTTTCGGAAGAAGTCTCATAAGAAGGGGGATCAAGATAGCACTCCGTACCATCTAACGAGACACCTCCTTCTTCCGAACTTTCAAGAACAATAAACTTACCCCGGAAGACGGAAGTAGCAACTTCTTTATTTTTCTCCCCAGCTTTTGAAGTATCGGTCTCTGTAGCCGATGGAACCTCAGATTGTTGATTTCTTCTTTTCTCCCTGATAGTCAAGCTGGTGGCAGACGTAGAAACTTTCTTCTTTTTGCTGGACGCCTCAACCGTCGGTGCAATCTCTTCCTCCGACTCCCCACCTTCAACATCATCATCTTTTTTACCCTCGGATGATTTCGGAGGAGCAAACCAGTCCGTAGCTTTTCTCTTCCTAGCAACTGCATTTCCTACAGAGGATGATGTCTTCGCAAACAAAGCACGAAAAAGCAAAGGGATAGTATTATTATTACCACTCTTGGCCGGATGAGCACCACTACCCATGATAGTCCCTGCGGCTGGCTGAATGAAATCCTCATCTAAGGGATTTCTTAGTGTATAACCCGCCGGAAATACCGCATCAGCTTCGGTGTAAGGAGCAGGAAGTCTTTCAGAAGACATGTGTATCACTCTAGAATTCGTCCGAACCAGCCAGGATACCTCATCCTTACCAAGAGTACGAGAAAGGTACTTAACCGAGGACCAATCACTCAGCTCTAGAAAATCTATCAGAGGCAATTCTACAAAAAAGAAAGACAAGGCAAATAAGTAATCATCCTAGAATCATCGGTACAACGAGCACAAGAACGTAACATACCTCGGCCGTGCAACTGTAGACAGGGTTTGGAAATATTCGACGTCCAAAACCGACTTATACCGGCCATCACCAATACGTGCTCCGGTAACGTACGGCACTCAACTTGGTGAGTCGTCAAAGCTTTTACAGCATCATCCGAAACTTCTCCCGGCTTTACCTGCTCATCGGCAACAGACTCATCCTTATGCTTCCATCTAATCCGGATGGGAGCCACGCCGGCATTCACAAAGAAGAATTTGGTTTTCCAGTTTTCCCGGCCAGAAGGAGCACCGGAAGAACAAACAGGATTAGGTTTCCTCCTCTTATCAAAGGTAAACCAGTCCCCCGCCTTTCCAAGTTTATAAAACACCCGGAAAAGAGTTACCGAAGGTGTATACCCAAGAGCCCAGCTCTGAACCTCAAAACAGGTAAGTCTCAAAGCTCCGAGAGGATTCATCTGGGAAGGATGAAACTTGAAGTATTCGCAAACCTCCAAAAAGAGTCTGGAGAATGGAAGCCGGAGGTTTGAAAATTCAAACCACTCAGCGTAAACCCCTATTTTGCCGGGAGGCGCATCCAGAATGGTGTCGTGGGGACCAGGAAGAGTAACGCCATAGCCAACGCCGATGGCATATTTGTCACAGAGGACATCCAGGTCCTCCTGGGTTAAACTATTGAAAGACCTCCGAAGGTTTTCCTTATCTTTCTTTGACATCACGAAAGAATGAGAAGACAAAAAAGCAACGAAAGAAAGAGTGAGGGGAGAAAAACACACAGTTAAAAGTGTAATTGAGAAAACGGTGAGAAAAAAGTTACAAATGGGGTAAAAGAAGCTATTTATAGGCAAGTGTATGTCAGACGATGGGACGCGCGTCTAATCCCACCGCCTCTCTCGGCCAATGGAATAGTGACAAGTGGCATAAGCATTAAATGCAGCAATTTGAAAATCCTCCCGCCGAAGCTAAAAACCCATTATCCCGCCTAAACAGTCAGACGGTTACAAATTTCCGAAGAAACTCAAGAGACACACCCCAGTCGACCGAAAGAAGAAGCTGAAAGAGTTGAAACACTTTATTTTTTCTTCTAGTCAAGCATTACATAGTCTTAACTACGTAATACTGGACTAGGGGGGCTGATGACGTACCATCGGTAGCCGATAGATGTCTATCGGCCAAACCAATGGTACGTCGAAAGATCTATTAGTTGGGCACAATCTTTAAGAAAGAGAATCTAAACAACACCTATTATCCGAAGAACATCCTAAGGACCATGAGGCCGAAGGATGACTTCTCGACAGAAAGTACAATACTTCGCAATACCTCCCGGATAAACAAGATATTGTACTTAGAGCACATTATTATCCGAAACTCAAGATCTATAAATACCAAGCTCACTCTTCACTTCAAGGGTAACGTTCATAACACTATACACTCTTACTTTATTCATTTACTCTTACTCTTCGTAATCTTACTCTTACGCCCGAGGTGAACCAGGGGATCATCCCCGCTCCGTTTACTCGTGTGTTTGCCTCCTTGTGCAGATAGTTCAAGATCGGAGATAAGAACTAGGCTGAAGGTCTTCTTCGGATCAACTCTATCGGATCCGAACCTTCTACCCGATTGTACTTGTGATATTCCGGTGTCGCAACACATTTTAATGTTATTGATCCACTGCGTGTGAGCAATAATCTTGGACGTAGTGTCAGTAAAGGTAGACTTAACTATATGCATACTACTTTTTCATGTTATTTTGAAAAACAAAGTGATCTGTCGTTTTTTCTTAAATCCATATTGCTTATTTACTTTACCCCAATACGGAAGTCTCTTGCATTGCATATCTTTTTGGCGGATCCTATTTTTACCAATGTGCACATTAAACATTTATTTCGAGTTCAATTCGTAATACTCAGTGACAAAAACTAATTAGGATTGAAACAAGTAGGGGTTGTTTTGTTGCAGATGTGTTTTCTAGAAAAAAATCATGTAAAACCCGAAATTACAGATAAACATGCTGAGATCAGGAATTTTCAGAAAATTGTTCAATGAAAACAGAAAACTCTATTTTCTAGAACTAAAATAAATAAAAGAAAAGAAAATTGCATTTTTTTGTCGTTTTAATTAGTTCAGTTAACATTTAATTAACAGGGTAAAACTATAATTTGATAGAGGAGAAAATAAAAATTAAAAATAACAAATTAAAAAAAAATACGAAAAAGATTAAAAGATCTTAAAGAATAAAAATTACAATTGAATAATTTTTTTTAATATCAATTAATTTGAATTATTGATACTGTTGTTCAAATGCTCATTTGTCTTGTGATTTTTTTTAAAAAGATTGTTTTCAACTAGGTCCCAGTGTATTATATATATACTAGCAAGAAATTCATACGATGTAACGGGATAAATTTTTTAATATTCGATATAAATTATATTAACTATACTAAATTTTATCATATTCTTTTAGGTATGATATTGACGATATACGCAACAAATGACTTTTAAAATTTTATAAAAACAAAGATAGCTAGGAACTTGGCAATAAGTGTGTTATGGTTTAAATTAATTTTCAATATAAATTTTAATTAATGTATTTTTTGATAAAGTCTTATTTATTAAGAAAATATATGTTTGATAATTAATGATATCTCAAATGGATTACTAAATTTAAAATTATATTTATATAACAAGTTAGAAATAATTTAATAATTTTGTTTTTAAAATTAAATTTTAAGATTAATAGTCCAAATATAGATTATATAATATGGGTCTCACATGGGATAAATTATGATTCTCATTTGACTTGATAAATGTAATAATTTATTCCTAATAATAGCAATATCACATGCAATACATCATCATGCATAAAAGGGCATCTTTTACTCCACCAACTATCTTGTACTCTACTCAATTGCACTAACTAGTCTATAGATAAAAACCAAGCACGCTACCATAAAAAGTTTACAATTATGAAATTACAAATATTTATTTGATTAAAAATTTTATCTAATTATCTAAAGATATATTGCCATTACAACGATTTCATGAATATCGTTTAGACGAACCAATTGGTGAACATTGGGGATTTTTTACATGAGACTCGTGTTTATATATTATTTGTTTCAAGTCATTGGTGTTTTTAGACTGGTTTAAAATGTGTAAGGTGTACAACGGTACAAGGCTTCGAGGATGAAAGGGGTCCACTCATATATATATATATATATATATATGAGAGTTCTTATAAACTAAAACTTAAAATAAAATAAGTAAAAAAAATATGAAAAAATAATTTATTATATGTGTAATTTTGTATTATGTTTATTTATTCAATTATAACAAACTTTAAAAAAGCAAGTTTTGATATGCATCAAAATATATGTCGTTTAGGGACTGTGCATCAAATTCTTTGTTTTTGTGCAGTAAATATTCAAATTTGATGCACAACGGTAAAACTACCCATTTTATGATGTACAACAAAACTTCGTTTTTTAAAGTTTTAGATATGATTAAAATGAACGATAATTCAAAATATCTAACGTTATAAATTATTTTTTAATTTTTTTTTACTTATTTTACTTATTTTATATATAGGTGTCCAGGAGTTCCCTCTGAGTACTAAAATAACCACTTGTGATATTTGTTATTACTTTTAGTGCAAAATCTCACTTTTCATAAATTTTTGCCCTTTACCAGAATAGACATGGATAAGTCGTGGATGAACATAGTTCAAAGGACAAAGGATCAAAGATATGAAATAGGTGTTAATGAATTTCTTAGTTTTGCATATCGTGAGAAAGAAGACTCGATGGAAGTTCCGTGTCCTTGCAAAACGTGCAACAATTTTCGTTGCCATAATAAAATCACTATATTTTCACATTTGATGCAAACGGGAATTTCTATGAATTATGATATATGGATATATCATGGAGAGTCTTCTAAACAAGTTGATGGCGATGATGATGATATATCATTTAATGGAGACGATGATGATAATGACGATGACCTTGATGATATGTTAAATAACATAGGCCAAAGTAAGTGGGATGATAATTGGCAATCTAGTGGGGAATCTTCGTTTAGCATAGACAAAGATTTAGAAAACCTTCGTACATTATATGATGAATCCAAAGAAGATCTCTATACAGGATGCCAAAGTTATACAAAGTTTTCATTCGTTGTTACTCTTTTGCATTTAAAGACGATGAGCGGTTGGTCTATCAAATCATTTGATGCATTACTTGATATATTCAGAAAAGCCTTGCCAACTCCAGCATCGGTTCCGAAGAACTTTTATCAAGCAAAAAAATACATACGTAAACTGGGGTTTCAAGGAAACATAATTCATGCATGTGTTAATGATTGTGTTCTGTATCGAAAAGAGTATAAACTCCTTACTAAATGTCCGAATGATAAATGCAAAGAGCCACGCTTTAGCGGGCATAATTTGAACGTGCCACGAAAAGTGCTTCGATACTTTCCTCTTAAACCTAGACTTCAAAGATTATTTGTGGATAAACAAATTGCAAGTGACATGAGGTGGCATATGGAGAAGCGAGTTAATGATGACAATATAATTAGACATCCCGCTGATAGTGAGGCATGGAAACACCTCGATAGAGAGTTTCCTTCATTCGCTAACGATCCACGCAATATACGTTTAGGTTGGTCAACCGATGGATTCAATCCATTTGGTAATCTTAGTAGTTCTTATAGCATATGGCCTGTTTTTATTGTCCCGTACAACTTGCCACCATGGAAGTGTATGAAAGATCCGTTCTTGTTCATGTCGATGTTGATTCCTGGCCCAAAATCACCTGGTAATATTGATGTTTACCTACAACCTCTAGTTGATGAGCTAAATGAGTTGTGGGTTGGCGTAAATGCTTATGATGCATATAGAAATGAAAATTTTATGCTACGTGCAGCCCTCTTGTGGACAATAACGGTATGCTTTCAGGTTGGAGTGTCAAGGGCTACAATGCTTGTCCAACATGTATGAATGAAACCTCATCCCTTTATTTGAATCATAGTAGAAAGGTATGTTATATGGGACATCGAAGATTTTTGCCATCCTCACACCAGTTTCGAAAGGATAAGAAGAATTTTGATGGGAAAGTGGATATTCGGGAACCGGTCACACTTAAATCTGGAAAAGAAATTTTGGATGATATTGATTGTACGATCGCTGAACAACATGTTGTTAACACGAGAAAGCGTAAGAAACGTAAACAGTTAAAGGTCAAACGAGGATGGAAAAAAAGAGTGTGTTCTACCAGCTTCCATATTGGATTCGACTAAAATTGAGACACAACATAGATATCATGCATGTTGTTAAGAATGTGACAGAAAGCTTAATTGCCACATTATTCAACATTAAGGGCAAGACCAAAGATACATGGAAATATCGTGAGGATTTGAAGGACCACGGGTTGAAGAAGAGTTTACATCTACAACGATCTGGCGATTCATTCATAGTTCCTACTGCTTGTTATCATTTGTCTAAGGACGAGAAAAAAAAAATAGTTAATTTGTTGAAGTCACTCAAGTTCCCAGATGGGGTTTCCTCGAACATATCTAGATGCATAAACGGAGAAGAGCTACAGTTGTCTCGTATGAAAAGCCATGATTTTTACGTCTTCATCCAAAGAGTGCTTCCTTTATTAATTAGGGGTTGTTTGACAAAGGAAGTTCGACTCGTGTTGTACGAACTAAGTGAGTTTATTCAGAAACTATGCACACGGAATATGTACCTAGATGTTCTTGAGAAACAAGAAGAAAAAATTGTTGTTATCCTTTGTAAGTTGGAGCGTATATTTCCTTCCTCATTCTTTGACATTATGATTCATCTTCTTATTCATTTTCCATATGAAGCAAAGATAGCTGGTCCACCTCAGTATCGGTGGATGTTTCCATTTGAGAGGTAAGTATATTTTCTTCGCTATTCTATTAGATTATCTTTTTATTCTTTTGTGGACAACTTGTTACTTTTTTTAGGAAAATGGGTACTTTAAAGGGATATGTTCAAAATAAAGCTCGTCCCGAAGGATCCATCGCTGAGAGATACATTGACAATGAATGTCTAAGTTTCTGTTCCATGTATTTGAACGACGTTGACACTGTTTTCAACAAGGTTGAGCGTAACAATGAGAAAATGGATATTGCTGGTGAAATCTCCATTTTCACATGTAGAGGACGCCCATTCGGTAAACCCGAGACATGTACTATGAGTGAAAATGAGTTGGAGAAGATTCATACATACATTTTAAATAACTGCCATGAAATAGAAGAACAAATAAAGTAAGTATATTCACAAACTAGATATCATATTTTTATTGTTCATATAATTACAATGCTCAAGTACTTACTTTACTTTTTGATCTCTTTAGTGAACACAAACTTGAACTTGAACTTAAGGAAGACAACGTTAACAACGTAAACGAACTTCATGACAAACAATTTGCTTCATGGTTCCGACAACATGTAAGAAATAAGTGCGAGATTTATTATTTTTAAAATTTAAAATGAAATTTTAAACTTTGGTTAACCAATTTTTTTTTATGTTTTTAAGGTGAGTTCTTGTCCACAATCCTAATCTCTTCAAAACTGCAAGTTCCTCAGCTTGAGCATCCACCTTTCTTGTACACTCCAGGCACATAGTAACCATGATGATTACGGTTATGATGGTTATGATGGCTATGATGACCAAGTGGTTGATCTTCAGGGTGCTCTTAAAGAGTTCCGTGACTTCAAGCTTAGCGGGAAGGGTAGGAATTGATAGATTTCGGCGTAGTCTATAAGGGAGGCCTGTCTCTCTTATATAGGTGTTTTTTTGGTTTTTTGTTTTGGTTGTTGCCCATGTTATGGGTTGCGATATAGGATTTCACCTATATCCATTGTACTTCAATGCTCTTTTTTGGTTATATAATTTACCGGGGATATTCCCTTTTACCAAAAAAAAAATACATATAGGTTTTTAGAAATTGGGTTTTGATTTTTAAATGGTATTTTGGGTTTGATTGAGTTTTTGATTGATTAAATGGATTCTAATAGCATTCTTAAGCATTCTTAATGCTATTGCGACCTAGGGGATTAAGAAAGAGGAATATTACACACCTAAACGTCATTCTAACTCGGATGAAATCTAGGTTTTACAAGGACATGACAGTTTTAATGGGGATAAGGTGGGTTTGATAATTGATATAGGTAATTAAAAGTTTATTAGGGTAGTTTGGAATAGAAATGGTAATGTATGGTAGTGTTTTGTAAAATTAGTGTTTTAAAATACATATGGGTTTTTAGAATTTGGGTTTTGATTTTTAAATGGTATTTTGGGTTTGATTGAGTTTTTGATTGATTAAATGGATTCTAATAGCATTCTTAAGCATTCTTAATGCTATTGCGACCTAGGGGATTAAGAAAGAGGAATATTACACACCTAAACGTCATTCTAACTCGGATGAAATCTAGGTTTTACAACGACATGAGACTTTTAACGGGGATAAGGTCGGTTTGATAATTGATTTAGGTAATCAAAAGTTTATTAGGGTAGTTTGAAATAGAAATGGTAATGTATGGTAGTGTTTTGTAAAATTAGTGTTTTAAAATACATATGGGTTTTTAGAATTTGGGTTTTGATTTTTAAATGGTATTTTGGGTTTGATTGAGTTTTTGATTTATTAAATGGATTCTAATAGCATTCTTAAGCATTTTTAATGCTATTGCTACCTAGGGGATTAAGAAAGAGGAATATTACACATCTAAACGTGATTCTAACTCGGATGAAATCTAGGTTTTACAAGGACATGACAGTTTTAATGGGGATAAGGTGGGTTTGATAATTGATTTAGATAATTAAAAGTTTATTAGGGTAGTTTGGAATAGAAATGGTAATGTATGGTAGTGTTTTGTAAAAGTAGTGTTTTAACATACGTATGGGTTTTTAGAATTTGGGTTTTGATTTTTAAATGGTATTTTTGGTTTGATTGAGTTTTTGATGGATTAAATGGATTCTAATAGCATTCTTAATGCTATTGCGACCTAGGGGATTAAGAAAGAGGAATATTACACACCTAAACGTGATTTTAACTCGGATGAAATCTAGGTTTTACAAGGAAATGAGAGTTTTAATGGGGATAAGGTGGGTTTGATAATTTATTTAGGTAATGAAAAGTTTATTAGGGTAGTTTGGGATAGAAATTGTAAAATATTATAGCAAACCATTCTGAAAAGTTCAAATCAAAAACACAAACCATATCAAAATAAAGTGTTCAGTCAATATAAGTAAATATTTTTTAAATCAACTAGTTTAAGAAAAAAAAGAATTGATAATTTCTAATTAGGTTTGATAACCACAATCATTAAATTAATAATTGAATTGCATTAATCAGTTGTATACTCATAATTGACACAATGCATTTCGTGTATCACATCTAAATTAATTAAATGTATAATTAACTAAACTACACGAAGATTAACTGCTATTGATCAAAAATTATTTGGAGATTCTGCTATACTCAAAAGGTGTAGACGACACATATATCACAAACGGGCAAAGTCTTGAAGAAATACGCAATCCCTTGTGATAGGAAAGTCTAGACGCTTGATGAATGCAGTTGTTAACCATACTGTAAAGTTTCCGGATCAACCTAGAAAAGTCAGTAAACTAATCTCGTGCAAAATCAAAACATTTTCAAAACCTGAAACGCACCGGAGACAATAGAACGGAACGCACCAAGCCGCGCGAAACACACCAAGCCGCTGGCTTGCTTACTCGTGGTCCAGGCGGTCGCGATCGGTTTCTCCTATAAATAGGATGCAAATTTCACCATTAAAAAACACTCCTACACCTCTCTACATCATTTTTCACTACATTTCTCTATTAGTATTATTATTTGTTTGAGTAGATTTTGTATTAGATTAGAGCTTTTCTAAAACTAGAGAAAGAAACCTCCCTCTCTCTCTCTCTCTCCCTCTCTCTCTCTCTCTCTCTCTCTCTCCTAATTAACTTTAATTATCTAAAAACTAAATCATTCCTCTTGAATACAGTGAAAGTCCTAAATAACTAAGCTTTAAGAATCAAGTCGATGTTAATGGTTTAATATTATGAAGCTTCCTCTCGAATAGCTTAACTAGTTTTCAAATCCAAGTTTTTATAATTATTAACTAGCGTTCTCGTTTTAACCTAATTATTTAAGTTTCTATTACTAATTCCTCTCGAATATTAGTAATTCTAAATCAATTATAGACCGATTGATTATTTCATTCAATGTTTTAACCTAACTCTAGATTCCTCTCGAATACCTAGAACTTCAATTAATCTAAAGAATATACGAAACTTTAATAATATTTAAGATGAAAACAAAAACGGATCTTCGATTAGATATAAAACATCTAATAACATTCAATAAATCAAAAGCTAAATCATCCTAAATGTTGGGTTACACTGTATTACTACTGGTGAAGATGGTTACAACTAGTCATCAGTCAAAGTTACCACTAGTAACTATTACTACTAGTGAAGATGGTTAATACTAGTCACTGGTCAAGTTACTACTGGTCATCACTATTACTACTGCTGAGCTGATAAGGTTAATTACGATTTAGTAGCAGTTATATTTGTAACAGATTTATGATAATAACAAAGTATATTCGATTAGATATTGTAACCCGATTATGTCTAAGGTTAGTTAGCCTCAAGGTCTATAAATATAGATCCTTATATCGTTGTAAATATACGTCTATTACGAAACCCTAATTCTAATAGATTGAGGCTGTTGGTGGAAATCTTGTGTTCTTAATCGTTTATTCATATTCATAACTTGTTAATTACTATCTTGTAATATCAAAGGGTTGATCCGCTGCAACTCCTTTGATAGATCTAGATCTAATTGTTTGTTTTATACAAACCTATCTCGTTAGATCATGTCAAGTGGTATCAGATCACAAGGTTGATCTAGATCTAAGATCTACAAGACGTTTAACAAGTTTTCACAAACAGATCCAAGATGTCTGATCTCAATGAAGGCGTTCAAGCAAATAGGGTTCCAGTACTCACATCATCAAACTATGATATGTGAAAAATTCATATGTATCAGTACATGCTTCAAATGTCTTATTTTACTTAATAGTGTAATTTGGGAGGGAAAACTAAAGTATCGTATATTTTGTGGCAAATTATCTTTTGTATCAAAAAATTTCGAGAGAGCAATGACTCGTTTGCCCTTTTGTTAAATCCACCCATTGTCAAGGAATTTTAATATTGGATAAATTCAATATTTGTATACGTTTATAATCGGATATTGGCGGATTTTATAAACATGCCCCTACTATAAGGTTGTACAAATAAATATAACAAGTTCCCAATTATAAGTGTGGAAATTGTTATGTTTACTCCAAATTTTCTTCACACTTGTACCTGTTACGATTTTATAAACATTTTCAAGATCAATTAAATTGATAAAAAGTTTCAAACATTTAATGTTGGATTAAAATAAGATTGATTCATGTTATTAAAATACCTCCTGATGATCCTGTGATGTTGTTTTAGCCATTGATTCCCAAAACAAGATGATCGTATTAGGATGGTATTTTGATTATGTTAGAACCAAAAGTGAGAGAGCACACTTATGTGTGTGTTTTAGGATAAAAGGGATGATGGTAAAAATGACCAACCCTTCTAAGGGTTTATTATATCCCTTATATACACACTCAAATTAGGAGTGTGTATTATTTAGTCCAATGGTGTTTAATAAGTGTTTACATTTAAGCTCTCATAATTCCGATCACCTAATGGGAAATCTATAGTGTCGTTAAGATAAATACGTCCATCGAATATTTACTAGACACAGATTTCAGTTAGTGTCAGTCATCATATCAGTAAGGATAAATGATCAATGAGGGTCACAAATAATATGGGTCCAACATTCTCCCACTTGACCAAGTGGATCATTTATCTATGAGTATTAATAAGTCCGTACGAGATAATACTCATTTTGTTTAAAACCGAAATCATAGTTGATAAGTACAGTCGTAGAGAAGAACATCTACTCAGGACCCCCACTAGTCAAACTATGACTCAAATTCAAAACTGAATAAGCAATGATAGACCAACTAAGACAAATTTTGTTATAATAATGTCCAACACAGTTATGCGCATAAGGTGTAAATAATAGACAAACAAAATCTGAATAAGGAGGAAAATTTTCATTAATAAATAATAATGACCAATAAGTACAATATGCTATTAAATTAAGTCTTTTGTAAGCCCCATATTCGACACGTGTCCTATGAATATATTAGGAGGAAGACCTTTGGTCATCGGATCCGCTAGCATGTCATGTGTACTTATGTACTCAACACAAAGAGCATTTTCCTCAACCCGTTCGCGTACAAACAGATACTTTGTGTCGAGATACAGCCCAGCGCCAGTCGAACTGTTACTGTTCGAGAAAGTTACAGCAGCTGAGTTATCACAGTAAAGCTTCAATGGTCTAGAGATTGAGTTGACGAGTTTGAGTCCACTGATCAGGTTCCTTAACAACATCCCATGACAGGTTGCATTATAAACGCAACATATTCAGCCATCATAGTAGACGTCGTGGTCAGTTTCTGTTTATGACTCCGCCAAGAGATTGGTCCGCCAGCTAACATGAAAATATACCCAGAAGTAGATTTATGGTCTTCTTTGCTTTTAGCAAAGTCAGAGTCAGAATAACCTACTACTTCCAAGTTGTCACTTCTTCTATAAGTTAATTTGTAGTCTTTGGTCCCTTTCAGATATCGTAGAACCTTTTTAGCCGCTTTCCAGTGTGCTAATCCGGGGTTAGATAAGTAACGCCCCAGCATACCAGCGATGTAAGCGATATCTGGTCGAGTACAGACCTGAGCGTACATAATGCTCCCAACTACAGATGAGTAAGGTATCATCCTTATTTCAGCCTTCTCAGTTTCAGTGCTCGGAGTTTGATGAGGTCCAAATACGTCCCCTTTAACTACCGGAGCCACAGTGGGTGTGCAGTGCTGCATGTTATAGCGTTCTAGAATACGGTCAATATAAGCCCCTTGGGAAAGACCTAGAACACCATTACGTCTGTCTCGATTTATTTCGATACCTAAAACATAAGAGGCATCACCGAGATCTTTCATGTCGAAATTATGCGAAAGCATTCGCTTCGACTCATGTAGCAGATCCAAGTTGTTACTTGCAAGCTGAATATCATCCACATACAAAACAAGGATAATAAAGTTACTCCCACTGATCTTGAGATAGGTGCATTGATCCACTTGATTCTTTAGGAAGCCATCAGATTTCACGACTTCATCAAATTTAAGGTACCATTGTCGTGATGCTTGTTTCAACCCATATATCGATTTATTCAACTTGCAGACCATGTGCTCTTTACCTTCTGGAATAAATCCTTCAGGTTGCTGCATGAATACGTCTTCTTGCAAGTCACCATTTAGGAAAGCGGTCTTGACATCCATCTGATGTAACTCTAAATCATAATGAGCTACGAGTGCCATGACGATCCTTAGGGAATCTTTACGAGAGACAGGAGAAAAGGTCTCTTGATAATCAATTCCTAATACGGGAAAAGACCTTTGATACTTGGGAATTTTTACTAAAATACTTTATTATGTATTTGTCGTTTTATACTTACGGATCTTGGTTGTATCTTTCGAACATGGTTACCTTTTTAATTTCAATTTAAAAGACTTGAACCGTTGACTTTTGGTATAACTCGTGAAATGATTCTTTGCTCTTCACATTCCGTGTTTCCGCTTTAGCGGGGTGTGACAGACTTGGTATCAGAGCACGGGTTATAGTGAAAACGGTTTTAAAAAATTTTTCAAAAAGTTTTCGAAACCAAAACTATAACCAAGGCTTTTCAGAAAAATCATTTCCGGGTTCAAACTTTAGTACATTATTCTCTGCAATTGCATGATTATCTTTTTCAACTATGCGTGATTTGATCAACCATCCATAGTTCAAAATGAATTATGCAAGAACGGAAAAGGAATTGCTATCGTTAACGGTTTTTGGGTCGAAAAATTCCCGGTCTTATCAATTCCCGATTCTCACATAACTGACCCGTGCATGCAACTTACTTACGTTTTTCCTATTTCTAGTTTCCCCCATACTTGTGTAACTCGGTATTCGCAGATCCGTCACACTTCAGTCGACCCGTTCGCGATCACCTTTTCGATCTCAGTCACGACTCCCACCCGAGCCGTTTCCCCATCGCGCGAACCTTCAAAGGGCCACACGGCCTCCGGAAGTTAGCGTCACCGGACGACCGACCCGACGGAGGATACGTCAATGGCAATCAGCAACAGTAGCGGATCCAGCCCGAGGACTGTACTACCACCCCCTCCACCAGCGCCCGCTACAGCATCGCCGCCGTTCTAAGGGCCTCACCCTAGGTTGACCGCACGTATGCAGATCATCCACCCTGGCCGCCTGCCGGATCGGATGGCCGGACAACAGTCCAGTCCGTCTCAACCCGTTCCTCTCCATATACCGACCATGGATTGGTACCATTGGGAACGCCAGTTCCTAGAGGAGAGACGACGTGCCCAGGAGGCCGGACCCTCCCGACCTACGATGCCACCTACCCTTCAGCCTCCCCCGCCAGCCGCATTCTTCCACTTCCACTGAGAGGTTCGGGGACTTGCAGAGGAGACCCAGTAGTAGGGGCTCCTCATCAGCGAAGTCACCAATGCTGCGCATCAGTTGTCCGAGACGTCGTTGCGAGTCATCGCATCGACCCGAGCCACAATACGAACTGTGCAGCGTCTCGTTGGGACGTGTCTGATCATGAGGACTCTGTAGGCGGTCACTGTCGCCAAGATGTTCCTAGGAAGGCGTCATTAATCGGATTTCCTTGGTATTTGTACCAAGGGCTTGAGTTGCAACTTTCCCTTGAACACAACCCAAGGCCATTCTTACTTCTATTTCCTTGTGTCATACTCGTACACTCTCTTTCTTATTCCGAACTATGTACTTGACTCCTTAGTATTATTGTTAATGGAAATTCTCTACCTTTATCGTCCATACTAGCCATTCTCGTGTGAACCCTGACATCGTCGTTGAACCATTCTATTGTCATCGCTTAAATCATCATCGTGCATGTACTAATTATCTGTTCATATTACTCTTGTGTATTGGTTACTATTAACCCCTGAGTTAAATTCTTATCACAAATTCCTATTCGTGCGCCCTAAACTAATTCCTTCTTTCCATTGTGGAACCATGCCTCCCAAGAGAAGCCGCGTTGACCTTATGGCTGAGCAGATCACTGCGCAGTTCAAAGCGGCACTCCCAAGCACGGTCGCCCAGATCATCGATGGGATCAACAACGGAGTTTTCGGGGACGACAACCCCAACGTCGACTACCCGGAGTACAACCCTGACCATAACCTCCCCTTCTTCCCAGCCACCATCGAGCTAGAAGAAGGTGAACACCTCGGAAACAATAAACCCCTTCTCCCTCCTGTACCAATCCAACAGGATGAGGACGAAGACCTTGGAGCCAACAACCTCCCTTTCCCTCCAATCCGCATCCAGCGAAGGGGGAATAAGAAAAGGGAAGGTTCATCATTAGCCCACAAGGAGAAACAGTAACAAGCAACCAACACCTCCGTTTGTATCAAGTCTGATGTATATCATATATGATCAATGTCATATAGGGTCCGGTCGAGGGCCTCGACATTCACAGTAACACGTCGGAATGTCTAATAACGGCCAATAGATCTATCACGTTTCCCGTTTAGTATATACATATAATGAATGATTGATTGTTTGAATGTTTGATTTATCGTGTGTGCATCCCATAATGATTGTGTCACTTGATTCATTCCAATGTTTGCCATAATACGAAAATATAGTATCAAATATGAATATAAGTACATATAAACATAAATGACTTTACGAATGAATATAATACAAAAAGTATATATATAAACATGATTATAAGTGAGTATATAAACATGAATATAAGTTTTAATATGAATATAAGTATGAATTTCAATATGAATATAAGTCTGGATATACACATAAATATAAGTATGAATATAAACGTAAATATGAATATGAATCACCATATTACTATAAGTATGAATATAGACATAAAATATAAATATGAACATAAGTATGACCCAAAATGACAATCGGATAACTAGAAACCAATCCAAACGAGTGTTTTCCCATATCTTGATTTATCACAAAACGATACTTGTCAGTTTTAGTTAATTTAGAAAACCCCAAATTGTTACGTGTTATTTGTTACTTAAAGCTATTATCTCAATTATAAATAGTCCCTGTGATCGAACCCGTAATTTGCCAATACTTTACTACGATCGACAAGGGTACACTGCCCGGTGTCGTAGTCTAGTTAAAGCCAATTTTCGGAAAACTAGATTTCGCACATCAAGTTTGAGTCAAAACGTAATGGATAGCCTCGTATTACTTATTTTTGTGTAAAGTTTATGTTTTAGGTGTTTTAATATGTTTGGAGTCAAAAAGGATGAATTGGGGACCAAAAATGCAGCTGATAGTAAAACAGATGTATCAGGAGCATACGGACTCGAAAAGACCTCCGGTCGGCGCCAAAACAACCGCAACGAAAAAATCTACAAAACTGGGAGCTACTGACCCTTGAATGGGCCGCATTCAAGGGCCAATTCGCCGCATTCCATGGTTTCAGCTGTTACAACTCGTTTTTGATTGCTAATTAAGTGGGGAAGTGAAGGGTTTTTGGTTACGAGCTCTTAAGGACGATTTTTGGCAGTCATTTGGAGGATCTTACACCATCTTTTTCACCATCTTGGGAGGCTAATACATCAGTTTTTATGATCCTAATCCATCAAATAATCACAATCAATCGTTGGAGAAATTTCAATCATAGGAATCATTAGTTAATTTTGGGAGAATCATTTGTGTTATTTCATTTCTTTTAGATCATCTTGTTACTTTGGACATCTATTCTTACTTGATATTTATAAATGGATTTTTCTCCATTTATAAATTATATATAAATTAATCTAAATTATTTTATAGGTGAGGTATATGAAGTGTGAAATTTTGATTTGAACCATGTTAAGATTAATAGAAGCTTGTCTCGGTCTTATTCACTTGTACGGAAACAGGTGCCTCAAAAGTGGATTAGGAAACAGGAACACACGGGTGTTTCTAATGATCGTGCATTTCAACCGCGTCCATTTCGACCGTCTTTCAGAAGTTCTAATCCATACTGCCTGAGTCAGAGAGAACCTTCCTTTTATCAGCAATCGAGATCTTATTGTCCACCGAGGAACCACCTGAATTCTAAAGTTCAAACTACTGTGACTAAAGATGATGGTTTCTTCAAGGAGTTTGTCTATGTGAACGAAAGAGGACAATCTAGACGTGTTATGGCATGGGTTCCCCACCATAACTGATCAATTGCTAATTTAGCTGATATTATTGTAACTTTGTAATTTCTTATTATGAAAACTAGAATCGACATGAAAACCTCAAATATTTCATGTCGATCATCAAAAAAAATAAAAAAAATAAAAAATAAAAAATTGGAATCGACATGAAATACTCAATTTCGTGTCGATATCTTAAAAAAAAAAAAAAAAAAAAAAAAAAAAAAAAAAAAAATTTACTAATTTTTGTTTGCAGGTTACGAGGCGCGTACGAGACTCTACTCTTGAAACTGCTGTTTGAGACGTTGTTCATCGTCAGACAGCTCAGGGGGAGTTTTGTTATCATTTATGGAAGCTCGAAGAATACAAGAAAAAGTGATGAACTTAGTTGAGTCAACCAGTGATGAAGACTCTGATAAACAACGAAGTTCACAACAACAAAGGGAGCTGCCTAACTCTTCACAAGCATTAACGGAGAATACTAACTTTTTGAAAGCGTAACCGGAGAAGACTGTATCTTCACAAGCTTAAACGGAGAAGACTGAATTATTGCAACAATTCAGGGGGAGTTATTCAAGACAATGATGAGTTAGAAGAACCTGCAAGGAACATAAGGAGAAAAAGACTATAAAGACTTTGAGCGTATAACGGAATCTAGAAGCAACAGTCAAGGGGGAGTTTGTTGGTGCAATATCTGTGACCGTTGTTCTAGATTAATTAAGTCTTTAGTAATAGTTTATTTGAGTTTGTAATTGTCCAATAGCATTGTATTGTTAAGTGGGCTATTTAGTCTGTTATGGGTGTTAATGGACTTTGCATAGTCCATGAGCCCATTAGTGGCCCAAGCCTGTGAACATGTCTCTATATAAAGAGACATTGAGTTTAGGTTTAGGGCTAATCAGTCAGTGGATGGTTTATTAGAAGAGACAGACTGAGGGAGAATTCTGTGTAGACTAATTATTGTAATTGAGTGATTCAATTAATAAGATAGTCAGAATTCGGGTATTTCGTGTTTGTTATTATTTACTGCATTCGATTATAACTTGTATGATATACTGATTACGAGATTCCGCCTCGTGATTAGTTAGTTTAATCATGTAGATCGGACCACTGGGACCTACAGATCCTTCTTCATTGCTTTGCACAAGTGTATCTTCAGGGTCAACAGGAAAACCATATTGATCAAGTTCTCCTCCATCTGCAACAGTATTATCCACCCAGTTTGAAAATTCTTTTATGATTTCATTAGCCACTGGATCATTTAGATAGTAATCTTCAGGAAGAACTGATTTGGCTTCTGGTTGAGCTTTTATTTGATTTCCTGTTTGAGCCTTTGAAAACCATCGTTCATTCTCCATGCACTATGTAAATGGATCATCCTATTGTTTCACCTTCATCTTCAACTGAACCTCTTGGATTTGCTTCTCAACTAAAGACTTCAAGGTTACAGTTTGATTTGGATCAACTGTTTGAGAAAAAGATCCTCCAATATCTTTTTCAGTGGATAAAGGAGTCACCAATGGTATTTCTGTTGTTTGACTTTCAACATTTGTTTGAACTCCAACTTGGCTTTCAACATTACTTTCCACCTCTACTACAGATGAACACCAACCTTCTCCTTTTCAAGCTTTTCTTTCATCCATCTATTCAACTCCTCCTCCATTCTCTTTTCTTTATTCAACTTCATGTCTCTAATCAAGATCTTTCTCTGAATATCCAACCAATTCCTTTCTAATGTCTAAATTTTCATTTGTCCAACTGGCCTTGCAGATAGACCACCAACCAATACCAAATAATTCTTCAATTGAAGCTTGTAGTTTTCCTAAGTTAAGTCTCTTTTGTATCCATACATTCTTTTTTAAGTTCAACTACCTTGGCAGGTATCAAACTTGTAGACTTCACAGCCTTTGATTTTAGTCTACCTCCAATAAGATTTTCTTTAAAATTACTATTTCCACTTGTAGTTTCCTCATGTTTATTACTTAATCTTCCTCTTCATTTACAATCACTTCAACTTCTTTTTCAACATCAGATTCTCCCATATGCTCATCATCACTATCAATATTAATCACCTTTTCTTCTCACCACAGCTCCTTATTCCATACATCACTATCTCCATATGCAACAGTTGGAATTGGATTTTTCTTCTTGATGAAAACGATGAAGATTTCAGTTGCATTCTTATCACATTCAAATGTTTATCAATTTTCTGGATCAGAAGGAGGCGGGGTTCTACCGGGCTATATGCAGTGGTTCTACGAACGCACTGTATTACTTATCACGTCTCCGACTACACAAAAACTCTCCAAACGTGTATCCAGAATGGGGTGGTGTTCAACAAACTCATGTGATATATACATACTTATTTTATATTATATATTAAATTAAAAATTTTATATTATATTCAAATATTTGTATATATTATATATTTTTAATATTATATTCAAATATTTATATAAGCATTGAGGGAAATCCACAGATCGTGCACAACGTGCAATCGACAGTGGAGTGGGTAATAGCGAGATGTGGCAGGATTTTGTTCAAATCCCTACTCAAGCTATGGGATATGGACATAACCCGGACCGGATGAATTACGGGTCCCAACAATATGCGTTTCCCCAACGTGCTAAGTCCTCAAGGGTACACTGGGTCTCAACCATATTACGGAGGTCAGTTTCAGGCTGGTTGGAGTGGTTCCCAGTATGGACAGCAGTTTCAGGCTAGTGGAAGTGGTTCCCAGTACGGGAAACAGTTTTAGGCTGGTAGGAGTGGTTCCCAATATCAGCATGATGTTGGAGAAAGTGGTGCCCAAAATTATGATAGCCTAGACATGATTAATGAATTGCTTGAAACCAATGCGTGACTTTCGTTGTCACCAAATATGCATGGGAGCACAGTAACTGGGTACAACCAAATTACCAAAGAGACCCGGATACTGAAATGGTTGCACACCGGTCTGCCTATGCTGATAATAGCCCGGTTCAAATTCAAAGTTTTGGTGATTTTGGGTTATCACAAAACATAGATATCAACCAGCCACCCAACACACAAAACGACGCCGCTGGTCAAGACCGACGTACAAGACCAGTCAGGAATCCTCAAACAACTAGATGTGGAACGACAGTCATCTTCTACTACAACCTCCCCGCCGTCGCTAGAGTTTTAGAACTGTTTGTATTTTTATATGTTTTATGTTTTTATTAATAAAAACTTATATTGTTTGTGTTTTAAATTTTGTTTCGTGTTTTAATATTTGTTTGTGTTCAATTCATACATACATAAATCATTTTTATAGTTTGCGAAAATTTCACTATTCACCCTTATAAACTTTTTATTACATCGATCATCCGTAAGTTTGAATTTGATTGACCGGACCGTCCCTATCATGAATGTCCCGTTAGATATTCCGTTAATTGAACTCACATGCATTACATATGAGGGTGTCTTTGTCATTTCATCTAAAGTAAAATTCCACCCACAATTCTTTTTCCTCTATCTCCATTTACCATCCGCAATTAACTTAAACACTCAAATCAAATCTCTTTTTGAAATCTCTACTCAAATAATTATTTCTTTGATGGGAAAAAATAATTAAAAGAAACAAACCATTGTATTTTCTTTAAACCCGAATCAACAGTTTCAATAGATTATATATAATTGTGGATATATATATCCACAATTTTATATTATATATATATATATATATATATATATATATATATATATATATATATATATATATATATATATATATATATATATATATATATATATATATATATATATATATATATATATATATATATATATATGGGAGAGTTCTTGTGAAAAATTTCAAACTTGTAAAAAGTCAAGGAAAGATTGTGGCATGGACGTGTGACAACTTTTGGGGAAAAAAATCGAAATTTTCCGGGGTTAAAAAAAAATTAGCTCGAAAAAGTTATGCACGAAAAAAATATAATCCACACCTATGATGAATATTTATGTTTGCATAATAGTTGAATATCTTAGCTACGCAACATGTCACGTCACTGTCATGTACCGCCATGTTATTTGTGCATCATATTTTTTTTTATCATATTGTGCATCATATTTTTTTGTGCATCATATTGCATATGATTCTTAATATGGTGTTTTTTATGTACATAAAGTGTTTGTTAAAATATGTGAACCAACTTTTATGATTTTTGAACCCGATTTAGTAACCAACTTTTATGATTTTTGAACCCGATTTAGTAATTTTGGTTGCTATTTGTTTGTGAATTGTGTTGCTTAAAGTTTGATTTGTTCATTTTATGATTTACGTTTCTTTAATTTTCTTAATGTTATACATTAGCCTACATATTGACTATATTTTTTTTTCTAATTTTAAACCCAAAAACAAAACCGACTTTCTATTGTTGGTCAATTTTTTTATGTTTAGATCTTGATAGTGCTAGCTATGGATTTTTATATTTTTGATTTTGAATATTTGCATGCGATTGAATTTATAGCTGATGTTGGGATTCCATATATTCATCATAGTGATGGGGGATGAAGGTGATGGTAGTAATTTGTGGTGGTGGATGTGTTATTATTTGGTGGAGATGAATAGATATGGTACTGAAAGGGAAAGGGGGAAAATCGAAGTAAAACGACGAATATACCCTTACATGTCATGCATATCAGTTCACTTAATGAAATATTTAACGGGACATCTATAATAGGGACGGTTCAAGTAATAAAATTTAAACTTATGGTGATCGGTGTAATAAAATCCTTATAGAAATGAACGGTGAAATTTCGTAAACCATAGAGACGGTTTATGTAATTAACTCAAAGTTATATTTCAATAAAAATTAAAAGGAAAGTTGGAGCTATTAAATCATATTTTTCAATATATATATATATATATATATGGGGAAGTGAATATGGGGCTGTTACACATGTAAGCTTACATGCGAAACTCATTTCAACAATTTGTTTCGACTTTTAAACCCCCATTCTATTTGTCAATAAATACCTCCATATCCACTCCTTTGAAATCACTCCAATATTAACTAACACTCTCACTATTTTAGTACTAGTATTATTATTATTTGATCAGTCAATTTGTTAGCCACTATGAGCTTACTTGACCAGCTTTGGGACGACACACTTGCCGGACCTGCCCCGGATAAAGGTCTCGGAAAGCTGCGTAAATTATCCACTTTTAATTCCCGCTCGTCGGGTTCCAGCAAGGGTACGTTGTTACCTGCCGTTTTTAACTACATAATAATCTGTTAAATAATATGTTAAAACTATCGTTAGTTAATTATTAAAAGAGTTAATTACACGGATGGTCCTTAACCTTATACCCAAATGGCACTTTCAGTCCTAAATTTTGGATAATTACATGGCTAGGCCTTTATTTGGAATCTTTGCACACGGACAGTCCTTTGGTCCGTTAGGGTTAACTCAGTTCTGTTAGTTATATCATAATGACCAAATTACCTTTTTTGTCTTATTCGCAAAGGACCATCCGTGTAATTAACTCAAAAATTTATTAAAAGTATTAAAGAAAAAAAATATACATTTACAGGTAGATATATGTATATGTATATGTATATGTATATATAAACACACACACACACACTTCTCCTCTCGTAATAATAACTAACCAACTCTCTTCATTTCACATACTTTGTTAAAATTTCAATTCCATATTCATATCAACACAATCTCACAATTCGATCTATTTTACTGTTAATTTGTACTAATTTCATACTCTATTTCACAGTTTTGATGTCTCGATGAACTGATTTAATGAGCGATTGAGTAATTTCTCTCTTCATGCAATTCGACCGATTCGAATTGAGGTATTGATATCAATTCCTGTTTATTTAGATCTGTTTATTATTCATAGAATTTGAATTCGGAAAGCTAATTGTGTAGATTTGATAGTTAGTTAATTCAATTTCAGTTTTAGCTTATGTTAGGTTTAATTGCTCTGCAGATAAGACCTATATATATATATATATATATATATATATATATATATATATATATATATATATATATATATATATATATATATATATATATATATATATATATATATGTATGTATATACTGTGTGTATGAGTGTAATTAAAATTGTTTGTGTTGTGGTAGGTAGGTAGGATGATTATAAATGTGATATTCCTTTTGAATATAAATTTTGGATATTGTTTTTAATATATTAATCTATATGGATTTTTTGATATTTAGGGGAAATAGGTTACATAAAGTACAGCTGAGGGTTTTGAATTAGAAAACGAGTGACGGATATGAAAGAGGTAGAGATGAACGTAGATCCTCGGTTATGGCATGCGTGTGCGGGTGGGATGATACAAATGCCTTTACCGAATACGAAGGTCCTTTGGACCGGAAGATGTTATTGAAGCTACATCTTTTTGTCTTATTCACAAATTTTGGATAATTACATGTAAATTTATCTTTTTTATTTTGTTTTTAAGTTTTAAATTTTTTCTTTAATACTTTTAATAAATTTTGAGTTAATTACACGGATGGTCCTTTGCGAATAAGACAAAAACGGTAATTTGGTCATTATGATATAACTAACAGAACTGAGTTAACCCTAACGGACCAAAGGACTGTCCGTGTGCAAAGATTCCAAATAAAGGCCTAGCCATGTAATTATCCAAAATTTAGGACTGAAAGTGTCATTTGGGTATAAGGTTAAGGACCATCCGTGTAATTAACTCTTATTAAAACCTAACTAATTAATCATGGTTTTTGTTTTTTTTGTTATTTTTTTTGGCGCCTATTATTTTATTATTCTAATTTTAATAATAATCGGTTCATTTCATGCTGTATGTTTTAAAATAAAACAATTATTAGGATTAAGATAAATAAAAGTAAATATTAGAATAATTTTGTTGTTTACTAGAAAAAAAAAATATTTACTTACTAATAAAACAACGTATATGTCCTCAGCAGAAATGCAGCCGGTTACGAATACCGCAACCGAGGATCCAGCAGCAGCTATGAGAGTAACTCGGAGTATAATGATTGTTAAACCTGAAAGAACTCTTAGTGACACTCCGCCGGCATCACCTGCATAAAACTTGTGTATGGAAATAATATATGTTAGGACTTAAAGGCTCAATTTAAGACGTGTTCGAAGATAAGACCAAAAAAACCTGAAAACATAGTGAACTTAACCATGTACACTTAATAATATTAAATGGATTAAAGTTAAAACTTTCTCTTTACAATATTATTCTTTAATATCAATTTTTTAACTAATTTTTCTAATGAATAGTATCATGTCTCGTTATATTACATTTTCATTCCGTTATTATATATATATATATATATATATATATATATATATATATATATATATATATATATATATATATATATATATATATATATCAATAATATTTTTGTTTTACCCATCAACTTTAATTATTTACACTTTAACCCTTCGAATTTGATTAATTAGAATTTGATTATTACATTACGTTTCATTATTACATTTCATTTCCATTTAGCTTTTAATGATTATTCTTATAACAAAGCGCGAACAAGTAATATTTCATTTAAGTTCAATTAACATGTCGTACACCAAGTGGATTTCTTTTTAAAGTTTTTAGCCACATATATAAAAAGGCATTATAATTGTGGACCAAATAGTACAAATGTGATCATTACAAAAGGAATCTATGTAACGAGGCAATTATACCAAATACCCCTCAAAAGAAAAATTCCTAAGCATTGTCTTTCTTTTTTCTTTTTTTCATAATCATACTAGATTATTGTCCTGTGGTAGCACGAACATATATACAAATTGAATTTTAAATATTATTTTTATGTAGATTTTAAATTATTATGAAAACACAGTGTTATACGTATAGTAACATATATATAACCTTTACGTTTATACACATGTTTTGATATTTTTTATTAGGGGGTGTTTATGTAAGCTTATTTTTTAGGCTTAGGCTTATGTTTTATAAGTAGCTTATGGCTTATGAAATATAAGTTTTTAAATTTTTATGAAGTGTTTGGAGTAGATTATGAGCTTATTAGCTTATGACAAGGTAAAAATGTTTGATAAGCCCATAAGCCACACAAAAGGAGCTTATGAAAACCCCCTTACATAAGCTCATAAGCCTAAGCTAATAAGCTCAAACAAACACTTAAAATGGGCTTATCTATCTTATATAAGCTAATAAGCTAATAAGCCCCTTCTATAAGTTATAACAAACACCCCCTTAGAAGATTTTAAAATAACAATAAGGTAAATCATAGTCAAAATTAAGTGATTTTATAATTAATTTGAATTTTGTTTTTATTTTAGTTGAGATGAAAATTAAAGAGAGAATGTTATTATCTATTGTAAGAGAGTGTAAAATAAAAGTAATATTTGATGACATCATCAATTGAGAAGGTTTGTATATTAGGGACACACAAGCTATCGAAGCAGTTATGGGATGCTTTTGAGTTAGACTGTGAGGGAAACAACAAGTTGAAATCTATGAAGGGAAGAGCACTGAAAAAGGAATTCGACAATTTTACCTGCCTACATGGAGAGTCCCTATTCAACCTTATCATACGTTTTCAGCATTTGATTAGTGAAATAAACGGATATTCGGTAGAGACAACTGGTGCAGAGAGGGTAGAATGTTTTGCGGATGCTTTGCCAGATAGCTGGAATGGATATATAGAGATGTTAAAGGAAAGTGGATATCTTGCTCGCACAACTTTGAATGATTTATTTACAAAGCTAAGAGAGAAGGAGCAGGATGATAAGTTTCGTGCTCAAAGAAAGGGACACACTCAAGATCCCTCACTGTACTATGCTGATCCCAATCCAGCCACTCCTACTCATGCTCCACTGAAGACAGCGTTTTCTGCTAAAGCCTCAACCCATTCAGGAACTTCAGGGTGTTCCAACTCAAGTTCAAGTCAAAGTACTCCGGTTCAAAAGTCTCAAGCTCAAGCAAGTTCAGAATCAGCGTTTACAAGTTTGAAAGTCGAGCATTTTCATAAAGGAAATGTGGAGGGTGTAAATGAAGATATGGCTATGCTGAGTGCTTTAGTTGGATCCTATGACCAACTGCTACAGGGTAAAATTGGAAATGTACACTTAACTGGGGAGGATTATGAGCAGATTGATCGTGATGAGATGGAACGAATCGACATTATGTGGGGTTTCGCTAATCTCGTCAGGAGGGCTAAAGAGTATGTGAAAAAGACTGGTAACCCAATCGGAGCCAACAAGGAAACTAAGTATGGCTTCGACATGTCAGCGATTACTTGTCACAACTGTGGACAGAAGGGTCATTTTGCTCGAAACTGTGAAAAGCCAAAACAACCAAGAACAGTACAGAATCCATTCAGAGATCAGCAAAACAGGAATATGAACAGAAACGCTCCTGAGACAAACAAGAATACGGCTTTGGTGACGACTGGCTCGACTACCTATACTGGTACTGAGAATTCAGATGTTAAGGCCTTGGTTTTTCAATCTGACGAAGGCTTGGATTGGGGAATTCAAATTGAAACCAATCCATCTGATGCTAAAGTAAATGTTGTAAAGATTTTGAATCTGAATGAAGAAAGTGACGGGGAGGAGTCTGTTACATCTGAAGAATCATCTGAAGAATCTTCAACAGAATCAGAAGCACCAGTGCCTAATAGAGAGTTCGCAATGATGGCAGGAACTACTGAGTCATCAAAGGTACAATCTGAAACTACAGTAACTTCCTGTTCAAACTGTTTTGTTTTAGATAAACGAGTAAATGAGCTTAGTCAAGAAAATAACAATCTTGTTGATGAACTTCGTAAAAACAAAATCGTTAAGGGAAATGAAAAACTGTTTTCAGAAAAGAACAAACTTTTAGCAAAACAAGTAAGTGACTTGGAAATTGCTTTGTTAAACAAACAGGACTCGATCAACAAATATTTAAAAGATATTGATGCTCTTAAACGTGAAAATGCTTCTGTTAAAATCAGTTTTGAAACTTTAAACCAACAAGTTAGAAGTTATTCATCTGCATCATATCTTTTGGACCATATTTTGAAAGAAAAACGTCCTGAAAATGGGGAAGGGAAACCAGGGGTTGACTACAAAACTTGTCCACCTCCTATCTTTAACAAACTGATTAAGTCTCCAAAGGAGGAAGGGGATGTTGAGTTCATTCTTCAACAACCAGACCCAGCTGTTCAGACCCCTAGTGTCCAAACACCAACTGTCCAAACACCTACTGTCATTACTAAAAGTAATGTAAACGAAAAATTGAAAGAAACCGTCATAGTTGAAGATTGGGTTTCTGACTCAGATGAGGAAGAAAAGGGTCCAGGTTTGGGTTGTCAGTTACCTGATCAAATGAATTTGGGTCGCAAACCTCACATTAAAACAGGCTTAGGTTATCAGGCTCCAAATAAAACTTCAAGTCAACCTAAACAAGTTAGAATTTTGTAACGACCTGAATTTAAAGGACCAAAATTTGTCAAAACCTGCGAATCATCAATCGCATTTGAGTCAAAAGAAACAGAACAAGCAAAGTTCATACCACCTCATAGGAGACAGTCACCCACAAATCCCCAGAAGCCCCAAAATGTTCAACAACATAACGGCTCCATGCATCCAAATGCTATATTCTCCAAACCTCATACACACCACCGGAGAATGACGCAAAGTTCTCAAAATATTAACGAATGGAGAACTTGTTTTGATTGTGGGGAGAAAGGCCATGTTAACTATAATTGTCCAAATTTGAAACAAAGGCCTAGGAATAATGTTGACCAAAACAGAATGTCCACTGGAAATCGTTTTTCAAGTCCAAATCGAAATCGATTCTCAAACAATAGGTCATCATCTCCTAAACAAAACAATGAGTTGCTTCCTGCTGGTAAATCCAAACAGCAACCTATTGTTAAACCAATTGAAAAAAGGCCAATTTCACCAACTGTTTATGTCAAACGTGCATGGAAAGCTAAGAATGAAACTAATGGTACTGGACCTTCAAACGTGTCTGATGGTTCCAATGGAAAATGGGTTGACTTACAGTTCCAAGGTGAAGATGGCAAACCCAAGGCTATTAAGGCTTGGGTTTGCTTTGGGTATTAATAATCTAAATTGTTGTGCAGGTCGTCTATGATTATATCAAGAATACCTGGATTGTTGATAGTGGGGCGTCTAGGCACATGACAGGAAATATGAAACTTCTTTCTAATGTTCGTTCAATTAAAGGTGGTTATGTTTCTTTTGCTGGTGATAAGGGAGGTTATATTTCTGCTCAGGGATCCGTCGCAAACAACAAATTAAGTTTTGATAAAGTGAATTATGTTCAAGCATTGGTCAACAACTTGTTGTCCGTTTCTCAAGTTTGCGACAAGAAGTTTAAGGTGATTTTTGACGAGAATCAGTGCTACATTATGAAGAAAGAATTTGTGATTCCAGAGCACTTGATTATTATGCAATCACCACGAGTTGGAGATTTGTATGTGCTCGATATGTCGAAGACTACTGTGAATTCGACCGAACATCAAGCTTTTGTCTCGAAAGCTACTGAACGTGAATCAATATTATGGCACAAACGTATGGGACACCTTAGTTTGAGAAAGATGAATCATTTGATGCACAAGGATTTAGTTATGGGAGTTAATGTGAAAACATTTCAGTTGCCGGAAACCTGTACTTCATGCAAGAAGGGAAAACAGTCCAACAAACTCCCCCTTGGATGTAGCTTGTATTCTTCAAAATTGTCTTGAACTTTTGGTGTCGAGAGATCGAGAGTTGATCCTTTAAACTTCACTGAGCTTCTACGGTGTACAGTCTGTAACCGATAACTTGCGAATCTTTCAGTCAGCTAATCTTCATCATTAAGCAACGCGGCTCCATGAATATCAGCTTCGAGTCCTTGACTTCCAGGAAGTGCTATACTCTTCAAGATCCGATCCTTAACTTTGTAAAACCTGGCTTACAAAGACAAAACTGACCAAATACGTGTTTTTGTTCTTTAAACTGATAAAATTTCTCATTTTTCAGAAAACACGTGATAAAACCTTTTAACCATTAACGATACGTGACAACGAAGAAAATAAACATAGAAATAAAATATATTTTTTTTTTGGATTTTTGTTTGTTTTCTTAACCTAAAACCGAAACTCTTTTTGTGGTTTTCAACTATAAGCTATTCACACTACTTTAGCACCCTACAAAAGGGCAAATCTTTTTGGATAGGGATTAGTTTGCTTTTAGGATCATATCGCAGAAGTCGAATCACAAGAATCAGCCGATTATTAGTATATTTGTCCTCTTAAATACAACATAGATATCATATAAAAAATCTTCCGATTATTTAATTTACAACTGTTTATATGGATCCCACTTATATTTACACTTAGCTAAATCCGAACTTCCCTCAAAGCGTCATCAAACTTCCAGGTGCTTATCTTTCGACGAAGGGATTTTGGGATATGACAGAGTCGCATATTTCAAACTCACGCTTTTGGGAGATTTCCCTTGCATTACTTATTTTCCTTTAACTTATGTAATGTAAATCTTTATTTTGTGAACTCTGGTAACACTTTTCCTTAATCATGTAAAACTCTGATTTTTAATATCAATGAATGTATGTCTCTTTTTAAAACGACTCATATAGAGGTCGTTCGCCTATATATCATTGCTATCTGGGACCCATGAAGTGAACGCCACGAGTCTCGGGAACACGAGATTTGGGGGGGTGACAACTGTTCCTTAAGTCGGTGACTTTTGGTGGGAATTTAAATATAATATTTTTAATACTTTTTAATTAATTTACCCGTTTTTTGAAAATGATTATATGATAAATAGATATTTTAATGGATGTAGAGGACAGTGTTTAAAATTGATGCGTGCAATATTAACTGATTCCGATTTCTATTCCGAGACACACACGTTTACGGCACTTCATGACTTACACTTGGTTTCCTGAAACACGAGATAAAGTGTCAAACTACATAACGTAGTGAGTGAGTTACAGTTTATAAGTTCTTGATAAAAGTTCCGACAAAATTTCCGACAAGTATATATAAGTAGAAAGTTTTCTTAAAAGAAAGATGAGCGGAAAAGTCGCTTAAAATATATATATACTTTAAGAAGATATAAGACAAGTAGAGTAATACTTGTAAAAGATTAGATGCGGAGTAATCGCAAAGTGGATATGTATATGCGTAAATAAGGTAACATATGATTAAAGAATTGTATCAACCACATGGCATAATATAGCTGTAAGTGTTCACACTAAACCGATTAATCCTGATCGTGATCAGCCCCAACCTCGCACTATCTACGAAGTTCGTCTGTCTTAGTAATATGTACTTAGATTGCCATCTAAAGTAAGGAGCGATCCTCTCCTAAGTATCGATACCCATAGTTACTAACGGCTTATAGCTAATAGTGTGTAAACGTCACGTCTGAAACGAGGCACTTTGATTTGATTTAAAAAATGATAGTAGGCACTTACATACATGTTATATTTTCATCAAGGGTTTAACGGAGGTGCCTGGCCTGTGGAGAGATCGTATAATACAAGCAATCATAGTTTTTAGTCATATGCCGAAAAGGGGCAAGCCATAATGTCAAAACGTCAATGTCAAAGAGTGCTGAATAAGGCGATTTTTAATAGTTTTACGCATATGAGTTATATCAACGTCAAATAGTTCAATAATGTCATAGTTCATAAAAGTCATAGTTCATAAACATTTGGATCTCATGTTTCCCCCAAAAGAGTACTTAAAAGACATAAATAGAGGGGATGCAACTCACAGATTGCGAAGATAAGGTCTCGAGTGAAAAAGAGAAGCGGAACACGTCGGGACCACTTTTCTCTCTCATTCTCACTTCCTTCAACTCTTGTTTTCTCTCTAGAAGTTCCAGAGAAATAAGAGTAGAATACATCAAAATTGAAGTGAGAATCTAAGGTAAAAAGACGGAGAAAGTATCTCGTACAAACACCCTTTGAGTTCTACATATTCGGTAAGCAAATTCCTAAGATTTTCTTTCTTTTCCCATCTCTTTTCTTTCCTTTTTGTTAGAGATTCCTAATAAATGATATTTCCTTTGTTCACCAAGCTCTTACTACCGTTGACATCTTTGAAGTGGTGAGGTTTCGGTGATCTTCCTTGGAGAACATAATATTCGATTTTTGGTATGTAAACTCTCCAAGATTTACTCTATTCCTTTTTCTATTTGAAATATCTCTAACTCCTTTCTTTTATGGGTTCACGGAGATTTTCTACTCCCATAATTCCTCTACCACTTTTGGAGTTTTGGCTACCTTTCTCGGAGAAAACTCTACCTTACGTGTTGGTAAGATAATTCTTCGAAATTCATTTAAACTCTTTCTTTGTGAGACTTCGTACTAACGGTGGATTTTATTTGTATTTTGGAGCTCTTGACCTCCTCACCACCACCATCATAAAGTCTCTCTTTCCGAAATACTTGCAAGCCTTTCGTATCTTCACGTCTTGCGGGTGAAATCGGTAAAACCATCATAATCTCTTATCTTTTCTTTTCATTATCTTTAAATTCGGTTTTAAGCCTTGAAAACGGTTAGGTTAACATATTAGACCAACACCTTTCGTTCTCGGAACTTTGGACTTAAAACGTGTAAAATATGTTAAGATGAGATTATTACCGAAATTAACATATTTTATGATAAATATATGTAAAACCACACATTTAGACATATATGACACTTGGTGAATGCTAAATGAACCTAAACTAACATTTGATCAGTTTACACTTTCACACTAAAAACGTCAAACGAAGCAGTTTTCGACAAAAACGTAAAATTTGTTAACGGGAATCACCCCGGTGCGCAGCACCTACCCATAGGTGCGCAGCACCGGGAGTCTGATCTTCCAAAAATTTCATTTTTCGTTACTAATCGACTTGGACTCGTAACATATCACAACTTTAAACTTATATCAGTAATATATTATGTATAAAAGTACTATATAAGCCAAATACCGTCTTTGGACTCAAAGACATTATCGCAATATTAAACATTATCGAAATAATTATACAAACGTTTTACCTATGTTTTACAACAAATCGTTTAAAACCGTCATAAATCATTTTACTCCATTATTCTGAAATAAAAGCGTTTTTACTCCTAAATTATCAAAGTCATATTTCAAATCTAAAAATCATCAATTTTAACTTTTCTATAAATCTTTGATTTTGACTTTTCTATAAATTGTTGACTTTGACTTTGACCAAGTCAACATCTTTGACTTTGACCAAGTCAACATCTTCGACGTTGACTTTGGTCGATTTCAATAAACTTTGGAAACAGTATTCCTTTCAATCGACGTTCCTGTTAGTCAAGTTCGGCTCGGAATGTTATTCCCTTCTAAAAGTCTTTATGACGTGAAATTATCGATATTTTCCTATCGTCTCTATCGGCGCAGAACATCCTACAACAACAGTATCGAGAACGTGGGTTTAAAAAATACCATGAGCTTATATCCGTTCTCCTTGTTGCTGAACAAAACAATGAGCTTTTGATGAAGAATTATCAAGCACGCCCACTGGTTCTACTGCGTTGCCTGAAATAAATGCAACCTCAAATGTAAGGGGTAATGGTCGTGCACGTGGTAATAACCGTGGCAATGAATGAGGTCGTGGCCGTGGTCGAAACAATGCTTGGCATCGTGATGGTTACAAACCAAAACCCTCTGATTTTAAGAAAAAAGATGATAAAGGCAAAAGGATGCAACATCAAGCTCCTAAGAATCCTAGAGATCCTTGCCACAGATGTGGCATGACAAATCATTGGGCAAAACAATGTCGTACCTCTAGACATTTTGTTGACCTTTATCAAGCATCACTAAAGAAGAATGGAAAAGACATTGAAACAAATTTCATTGATACTTTCAATGCTGCTGATGAGCTAAACCCAAATGTGCATTTCGACTCCTCAGATTTCTTTGATGATGTCAAAGACGTGGTTGCTTCCTTTTCCAATGATCAAAATGCCAACTAGTTGTCTAGTTTCATTTTACTTAGTTTTTCCACAATAATTGTTTTAAGTTTGTGTTGAATAAGCTAGGTTAGTTCTAGCATCGTTACTTATGTTTGAAACTTTAATTAATGCAATATCCATTTGTTTTCTTTAAAGTGATCTTATTATGAAATGCTTATTTACTTATTTTTTTATGTTCAAGGATATGAAAAGCATTTTGGAAAACGGTGAAGACGAGTGTCTGGTTGATAGTGCAACAACAAAAACCATTTTGAAAAATAAAAAATATTTTTATGAATTTCATATAGCAAATGCAAATGTCAAAACAATTTGTGATACTAGCAACTTGATTGAAGGTTCTGGCAAAGCCTGCATTGTGTTACCTAAAGGTACACAATTGATAATAAATGATGCGTTGTATTCTAGTAGATCGAGGAGAAATCTACTAAGTTTCAAAGATATAAGACGCAATGGTTATCATGTTGAAACCATGACTGAAAATAATATTGAGTATCTCCAAATTACATCCATAAATAATGGAAAAAAGTCCATAATGGAAAGAATGAAAGGTTTATCTTCTGGATTGTATTTTACATGCATTAACCAGACAGAAATAAATATGCTTTCTACCCGAAAGGGTATCGATCCTAAAATATTTACCATTTGGCATGATCACTGGGTCATCCAGGTGATATAATGATGAGGAGAATCATTGAGAGCTCAAATGGGCATCCATTAAAGGATCTCAAGGTCCTGTTATCAAAAGATTTATCATGTCGAGCGTGCTCTCTTGGAAAAATGATAACTAGGCCCTCAATGAATAAAATTGAAAATGAATCTCCCTTGTTTCTTGAAAGAATTCAAGGAGACATTTGTGGGCCAATTACTCCTCCATGTGGACCATTTAGATACTTTATGGTATTAATTGATGCATCATCCCGATGGTCTCATGTCTGTCTGTTAGCATCAAGAAATGTTGCTTTTGCAAGGTTACTTGCCCAAATAATTCAACTAAGAGCACATTTCCCAGATTATCAAAGCAAGAAGATTAGGCTTGATAATGCAGGAGAATTTACATCTCAATCATTTAATGATTTCTGTATGTCAATTGGGATTAAAGTTGAGCATCCTGTAGCACATGTGCATACACAAAATGGTCTTGCTGAATCTTTAATAAAAAGATTACAACTAATTGCTAGACCATTACTTATGAAATCAAAATTGCCATCTTCTGCATGGGGACATGCTATCTTACATGCTGCTGCTCTTATTCGATTAAGACCAAGTGCATCTCATAAGTATTCTCCACTTCAACTGGTTTCTGGAAGAGAACCAAATTTGTCTCATCTAAAAGTCTTTGGTTGTGGTGTATATGTCCCAATATCACCACCACAACGTACAAAGATGGGACCTCAAAGAAGATTGGGCATTTATGTTGGCTTTAATTCTCCATCAATCATCAAATACTTGGAACCATTAACTGGAGATGTTTTTACAGCACGTTTTGCTGATTGCCAATTTGATGAAAAAATGTTCCCAATCTTAGGAGGAGAAAATAAAAAGTTGGACAAACAAGATGTAACTTGGAATGCATCACAAATATCTTTTCTTGACCCTCGGAGTGGTCAATGTGAATTAGAGGTTCAAAAGATCATTCATTTGCAACAAATAGCAAACGAATTACCTGATGCATTTACGGATACAAAAAGAGTTACTAAATCATATATTCCAGCTTTAAATGCACCTTCTCGGATTGATATTCTTGAAACTCTAGATGTCACACCCCGCTAAAGCGGAAACACGGAATGTGAAGAGCTGGAAAATCCTTACACAGGTCATATAAAACATAACGGTAATCAAGTCATTAATTTAAAATAAAAGTGTTTACAAATCCATCCAAGACACAATAATTTAGTACATTGAAACACAATTAAAAGTTCATTAAAAATTCCCAAAATAACTGGCCACGTCTTTTCCCGAAAGGGTTCTCACACAACCGCCTCGACCCGTCCATGCCATGCACCTCGTGCTTACACTAATTTCCTGAAACATAAGATGAAGTGTCAACTACGAAAGTAGTGAGTGAGTTACAGTTTAAATAGTCGACAAAAAAAAATGTAAGTAAAGTATATAAGAAGTAGAAATTTCCACGAAGGAGATTAGCGGAGAAAAAGTCGCTTAGTTTATATATACTTTAAAGTCCAAGTAATGGGCGAACTGGTGATTTAGGACATTAAATATAATCATCCTATGTTAAATCAAGCCTTTAATATTATATCAAATGGGGTTGGGATTCCTAGGGGTGGTTCTAAAGCTCGTCACTTAATATTTAATAAACACATAAATATATCATAATTATTAACATATTAATTTATACCCTAATTTCCTTATAAAACCTAGATTTCTTCCGGTACGAGTTAGAATCAAGGTTTAGGTGGGTGATATTCATGTTTCATAATCTCGTAGGTGAAAATAGCGTGAAGAATGTCTGAAGAAGGATATTATTAGCCATTTCATCCATAAAAAACACAATCAAACAAAAAATACCCTTTTAAAATCAAAACCCTAATTCTAAAAACCCATAGGTACTTTTAAACCCTAATTTTCCAAAAACCTTACCATACATTACAATTTCTAGTCCATACTCCCACACTACCCTAATAAACTTTATAATAACCGAAAATAACAATCCAAACCACGTTACACCCATTAATACCCTAATTTCCTTATAAAACCTAGATTTCTTCCGGTACAAGTTAGAATCACGGTTTAGGTGGGTGATATTCATGTTTCATAATCCCGTAGGTCAAAATAGCGTGAAGAATGTCTGAAGAAGGATATTATTAGCCATTTCATCCATAAAAACCACAATCAAACAAAAAATACCCTTTTAAAATCAAAACCCTAATTCTAAAAATCCATAGGTACTTTTAAACCCTAATTTTCTAAACACCTTACCATACATTACAATTTCTAGTCCATACTCCCAAACTACCCTAATAAACTTTATAATTACCGAAATCAACAATCCAAACCACGTTATACCCATTAAAACCCTCGTTTCCTTATAAAACCTAGGTTTCATCCGATACGAGTTAGAATCACGGTTTAGGTGAGTGATATTCATGTTTCATAATCCCGTAGCTCACAATAGCATTAAGAATGTCCGAAGAAGGATATTAGAAGCCATTTCATCCATGAAAAACTCAATCAAACAAAAAATACCCTTTTGAAATCAAAACCCTAATTATAAATACCCATAGGTACTTTTAAACCCTAATTTTCTAAAAACCTTACCATACATTACAATTTCTAGTCCATACTCCCACACTACCCTAATAAACTTTATAATAACCGAAATCAACAATCCAAACCATGTTATACCCATTAATACCCTAATTTCCTTTTAAAACCTAGTTTTCTTCCGGTACGAGTTAGAATCACGGTTTAGGTGGGTGATATTCATGTTTGATAATCCCGTAGGTCAAAATAGCGTGAAGAATGTCCGAAGAAGGATATTAGAAGTCATTCCATCCATTAAAAAACTCAATCGAATAAAAAATACCCTTTTAAAATGAAAACCCTAATTCTAAAAACCCATAGTTACTTTTAAACCCTAATTTTCTAAACACCTTACCATACATTACAATTTCTAGTCCATTTCCTCCCATGTTTCTATCGACTCTGGCTTTAACTCGTAAAACCATGTCCTAGCCTCCCCCCTTAATGATGATTGAAACAAACTAAGCATTACCCCTTCCTCCGAAGCCTCTCCATACCTAAACATCTTGCAAATTTCGGTAAAGGTGGCTATATGCTTATGCGGGTCAGCCTTGGAATTTCCGTCAAAAGAGTTTTCTTGAATCATTTTGTGATGGTGTCCTTTGACGAAAAAATTGTTTCCTATGTCTGGTGGAATAATTGGTGATCCTCGGGTGATTGGCACGGGTCGGTTTCGGTTTCGGTTAATCATACGTTCATCAAATGGGTTGGGTAGGTTGTTGTTAATAACAACTCCATTTAGGTTTCCGTTATCCGCCATCTCGTTTGGTTCAAAATTCTCCTCCTCAAAAACTAACTCTACTCCCTCTTCGGAATATTCCTTATCACTAAAAACCACGGCTCCAAGTCCTCGTTTTCTCAAAATCCTTTCCGGGTCAGAAAGCGGGTTGTTTACTTGCTTCCCTTTGGACCTCGTGAACATCCACAATCAATTCCGTGAAAATCACAAAACTAACAAAGAAAATACCGTGAAATATATTCAACACAAAAATAGAACAAACTAACTAAAATCTCAACTAAATCAAGTCCCCGGCAGCGACGCCAAAAACTTGATGTGCGAAATCTAGTTTTCCGAAAATAAGCTTTTAACTAGACTATGACATCCGGCAGTGTACCCTTGTCGATCGTAGTAAAGGATGGGCAAATTCCGGGTTCGATCACGGGGACTATTTATAATTGAGATAATAGTAATAAAGTAACAAATAACACGTAACAAGTGGGTTTTAGTCTTAGGAAGACTTAATGTAAAAATGACTAAAAGTGATTTGTAATTCAAATATATATAAAGTACGCTTGCTTGGACCGTTCACGAATGTGTAATCTTTCCTAAGTATGAATTGATGATAAACTTCTAATGTAAAATCCTAAGTTCCTTTCGAATACCGGATTTCTCCGATTATTTATCCATGTAACTATTCCTTTCGAATATAGTTAACACCTAAAATAACCGTGCATAAACTTTCAAGTCGATGTGTGAGAATTAACCTATAAGCTTCCTTTCGAAGTTTATATTTCCTATAAATAGGCATTCAATGTAATCTGTTCATTTGTGCACTTTATAATAAGAGATCGTGGGAGTGTAGCAATCTCTTGATGGTTATAAATATCTGTTCATTTCACCCCATTCTCTAATAGAGTTGGTTACGTGGATTTTATAATTATTAAGTGAATGATACTATTAACGTCATAATTTATATTTAATGTTGCATGATATTTTACAAACAAAACATATAATTCTTTCTTGTAGTATCAGGATATACTATAATTGTTAGTATTCATTTAACTTATATAGTTAGTTCATGTATCTATTTTGATAATTAAGAAATATTAAACAAAATAATATTTTTTTTTCTCCACAATTTCTTTACAGTTACTGTGTTGTTATCAAAAGTTTCTCATTTTCGAATTCAAAAATCCCAACTAGTGTTACATTTTATTCTCTAAAAAAATAAACTAAATTAATACTACCTTTAATGCTATGTGCATATTTCAAATGTTTGTTCTCTCTTTAGATTTTGGGGACCCAAAAATCTTTTGTGAATATTAGAATTGAATAATAATTAAAGTAAGGACACAATTTAATTTTGTTTACTCTTTCTTATATTGTTTGTATATGTAAAAGTAATTATCATAATTTTAAAATATAATACTCACTTGAGAAGGATTATGGTAAAAATGGTTTATAAGATTTTTGGATATTTAATATCAAAACAAGTTTTATAATAAATTATAAAGAATAAGAATTAATCAATGTATAATAATAATAAAACTATCCAAATTTTAATTAAACATTTATTTCAATTAAGGCTACCTACAACTACAATCACATAAAAATTTATTGTGTGAAATATTAAAATAAAACACAATGAAAGAGATGTTTTATTATATTCAATATTTAACTATTATATTATTATTGAAGGAAAAAGACTATAACATCCCTATGTTTTTCTAATATATTTATTTGTTTTATTACTTTAAGAAAAAAAAGGAAAAAAACAAAGACGAGTTTTGACAGTATGAACTTTTTCTTATTTTTATTTTTTAGTTTATAATTGTTATTTTAGTTCTATTTAAGATTATAAGTAAATGGTAAAAAATTATTAATCCAGAGACGTGTTTGACACTATTCATAAAAGCAAAAAAGAATTTGGAATTTTTAGGATCTTCGATATGAGAACAAGAGATAGTAGGCACTTAAGAATCGTTATAATCTCATCATGGGTTGGTCTCGCATACAAGTAATCAATAACTAGTTTAGCCGAAAAGGGGGGAAGCCGGTAAGTTTAAAGTAAGCCAGTAGGGCAATAAAGTGTTTACGCATAAAAGTTTCACAAAGTTTCCAAAATAGATCAATAGTTCCATAGTAGTTTCAAAAGTTCACAATAGTTGCATAAGTTCGTAATAGTTTCCAAAAGTTCACAAAAGTTGCAATGTTCGTAAAGTTTCCAAAATACAAGTAAATCTTATGTTTCCCCCAAAAAGTTATGCAAAAATACATTAAGTAAAGGGGTTGTAACTCACGGATTGCGAAGAGTACGAATACGGAAATCGGTCGGAACGGAAGCCGGGAATCACGGATCGCCTATTGATACCAAGATAGTTCAATTGGTTATTATCTTATTAGGTTCTTATATCTTAGATAAAGAATTATTAACCAAAGTACACGTATTAGTGATTCCTCCACTTATAAGGTGTAGTGTCCAAATAGAGTCCGAAGGATGGGTTCCGAAAAGTGGTATCAGAGCCTCTATACATATTATAGATGTTTTTGGATCCATTTGGTGAAGATTAGAAGATTTGGAGAAGATTTGGAGTGTTCAGGTTATTTGGGTTTTCAAGACTATTCTTTCAGATCTACTCATTTCCGGTGATATTTTCGTGAAATTGATTGTTGGTTTATGTTTAGTATCATACGTAGGTAGATTCTGGAAGATATGGTTTCATAATTCCGCTCGATTCATAGTTTTTGATTCAAATAGGTTATTTTTGTTTTGAAGACTTTTCTTTCTAGATCTACTCATTTTCGACGTTGTTTTCTTGAAATTTATTGTTGGGTATGTTTAGTATCATAGGTTGATAAATTCTGGAAAGTTTGGTGATCTAATTCACTCCGTAGCTAAGATTTCACACTTCAAAACTCAAAATTATGTTCGTCCAGCGAAACTCTTTTAATAGAAACAGTTTCTCTACGGAACTCTTTTTCTGAAAGAGTTTCTCTGCGAAACTCTTTTTCTGAAAGAGTTTCGCTACGTCAAAGAGTTTCTCTTTGTATTTCTGAAAGAGTTTCTTTACGTAACTCTTTTTCTTAAATTACATAAACAATGTTTGGAAGAAGATATGCTTAGATATTATCAACTTTTTGAGCAAAATCGTGAAGAAAATGCAACTAAAATTCATGATTTGACAATAACGAATAAAAATCATCTTTATACCATAAACAATTTACGTCCATGCTCTTTAAGATGAAAAGAAAGAGGTCTCAAATGCTCAAAATGAAATTGCAATTTTAAAATCATCGTAAACCATATTCTGTTAATGATAACAAGGTAATTTGTGCTTTTGAAAATGATGATTGAAAATTAACATTTTTTGGAACTTGAGAATGTTTTAGAAAAGAAAACAAAAATCTTTGATAAAGAAAAATTTGTGTTTGTGTCTGAAATTTCCAATTTAAACCAAAAATTAGCACAACACAATAAGATTTTTAAAAATGAAAAATCTGTGTTTTCCAAGAAGAATGACAAGTACGAAACTTGTTTTCTTAAATTTGAAAAACGAAATGCTTTCTTAAATTCTAAATGTGAAACAAGTGTTTATGTCATTTCTTCATCACGAAAAGAGTTGAGTGCTTTGAGGAAGTTTATAACCGTTTGAAAGAACAATTTGATTCCCCTAAACGCTTAAAGAGCATTTCTCAAATTCATCAAAGTTCGAAACCAAAATCAAATGTTCCAGAAAAAATTTACACGGGGTAAATCTTCAAAACCTTTATTGAAAAAGGTTTCTCAGTTTACTAATTATTCTCTAAACAAAAATAAGAAGTATTTCAAGAAATCTAATTTAAATGGAACTTTTGTCGGTCCAAGTTGTTTTCAAACAACAAAGGTTAATTAGATTTCATCACAAGAAAATCTTAGATGGAAGTTTATGTTCAACCTTTGAGGAAACATAGAATGTTTTGTTTAAACAAGTTTCTAATCGAGCTTTTACAAAAGAAAATGCTTCATCTTTCGAGCTTAAGTAAAAATCAAAATCATTTACTTATTCAATACCTGAGTTATTGAATCTTGAACCAAAACAAACGTCAAAAATTGTGCAAAAAATTTTGGTTTTAAAACTTTTAATTTTTTTTTTCATGATTATTAATGAAATGTCGATAAAAAAAAGGTAAGATAACAAAAAGAAGTAGATTTCCAATATGTGACAATCCGTCTTTTCGAGGCATATTTTCATTATCGATATTTACTCTTTTTATTCGCAATGATTTGGACCCTTGCATTTCGCTTTATATTTACTCACGTTTTATATTTTTGAGTCGGGTTTTATGTGTGTTTTATTACCTTGTCTCTCGTGCGGCGCATTAGAGGCCAGAATTTGGCTTTTGTTTTGTTTTGTTTTATTTTTTCTTTTCGTTTTTTTTTGTGTGTGTTATCTTTAAGCATTTGCATTCGTTTAAAGTTTACAATTGTTTTGCATTGAACTTAGGCAATTTCATTACATGTTTTTTGGTATTAGGATTGAATTATTGATTCCGATTTCGATTCCGAGACACACACTTTTTTCGGTAAAAGTGTAAATAAGGGCAATGACTAATTATCTCGAAGATAAAGAATACGGAATTCACCTGAACTTTAGACGGTTGTCACATTAGGACCCATGAATTTTTGTAATCTGCTTAGTCTGGTGGAGAAGGAGAGAAAGAAGGTTAAAGAAAGGACTGCTAATGTGACTAAGAAGGAAGAACAAAACAAATATGAGACGGAGAGGTTGTTTAAGAAAGCTCATGAGGCTGGAAGAGCTATGTTTAATCCTCAAGGTGAACAAATTCCTAATCCTTTTCATACCAAGCAAATTAGTCAGACTGAGCAGTCCAAAAGAAAGAAATCCTTTGCTGCAGGAGTACCAAGCAAGAAGCCTAGGCTATATGATTCTACTATTGCTTCTACTGCTTCCAAAACAGTTGAAAGAGAGTCACCTGCAGTTATGCCTATCAAAACAGAGCCAAACAGTTCATCAATTGTGGAGAAGGAAGGGGATGTTGAAGTTTCTGAAGAGGACTGTTCTGCCCTCATAGTACATGAAGAAGGTATGCATGCTGAACCTCTAGATGTGGAGCTTCCTGAAATCATTGATTGGGAATATATTGAAGGAGCTAATAAAACAACCTACTTGGTGACAAGAGTTGATCAAAAGAAATATGTGATGCCAGCTTTCTACAGGATGATAAGGTAATTTTTAAGACAAGATGTACAAAAGCCTTATGATATTGGTGTTAGAAAGTATTCTCAGAACAGAGGTACTTGCGCAGGCACTGATCTTGAGCTTGATTGGTTGAATGGTATGTTTGACCCTGAAGTAGAGATGGTAAGCATAGTATTTAAGAAGGAAGGAGTTGACAATCCGGTTATCAAATGGTTCCTGTATGAAAGAAGTGGAGGTCACTCCATTGTTAGAAAGCATGGAGCTATGCAGTTCTATTTGGTAGACAGGAGGTATAAACTGGACTTTGGAACTCTCCATGAGATGATCACTATCAAGTTGTATGTTGTAAGATCTTCCCAGATGGCTCATGATTTAGTGTGGAGGATGGTATTGCAAAGGAATGAAGAACAAGCGAGACTCTATGAGGAAAGAGAGAAAAAGAAAGATAATGAATGAGTTGTGTAATCAGTTTGTTTTCTAATCATCAGTCTTGATCTTGTAAAAACTTGTTACTTTAATGAAATATAAAAGTTCAAGTTAGGGGGAAATTGTAGGGATTAAACTGTTAGTTTAAATAGTTTAGTTTCAATAATACTGATCAATAGTAATGTTAGTTTATACTGCTTGGTTAATATTGGAAGAAGAAGGTTAATACGACAACCATGCATGAAGACAGTTTATACTGCTTGGTTTAGCCTCAAGGTCTTTAAATACATAGATCCTTTTACTAGGAAAAACACGTATGTTAATCATCTCTTTAAGATTAATATATTGAGGCTTAATATTCGACAAACATTATTGTTCATTGCGGCGCATTTGGCAGATTTATGGGATTTTTCGTTTTTCAGTTTTCGTTATCGTTAAGCATTTTCGTTTGTTGAAAGTTTCCGATTGTTTTTGCAATGACCTTAGGTAAGTTCATTATGTGTTTACTTGGTATCAGAGAACAAGGTTATAGTGAATACAAGGTTTTTAAAATTTTCAAAATTTTCAAAACCAAACTATAACCAAGGTTTTTTCGAAAAATCATTACACGAGCTTTAAACTTTAGTGGATTAATTCCGCAAATGCCTGGTTCATTACTACCTACGCGTAATTTGGCCAACTACTCCTAGTTTGGAATAAATTATGCAAGAACGGAATGTAATTGCTATTGTTATCGGTTTTTCGAGTCAAAAGTTCTTGGTCCCACTGATTCCCAAATCTCACGTGACTGACCCGCGTACATGCAGTAACATTTAAATTTTTCCTTTTTCCCCCATACTCACGTGTACTGCTTATTCGTTACGACACGTCTCGATCATCACATTCTCGTTCGCACTCCCTCTCCCGAACCGTATTCTCGACTGAGGTTCCTGACGACACCGCGTCGGGAGCTCAGCACCACGACCCTACCGACCCTTCGGAGGAGAGTTCCATGGTCATTGCCAACAGCTACGATACATCCAGTCCGAGGACTGCCCTACCTATCGTTCCACCAGTTCCCGTCGCAGCTCCACAATGACGAGGACCGCACATCTCTGTGACTGCTCGTAAGCAGGTCACCCTTCCAGGTCGCTTACCGAATCGTATGATGGGACAGGCGACTCCCAACTCAGCCAGAGCTGCTACTCCTCAGATTCCGCTACACCCCGGGAACCCATACGCGGCATCGGCCACGCCAACCACGGATCGCTACATGTGGGAGCGACTCCATAGTTACCGATGCAGCGACCTGACGGTGCAGGACCGTCTCGACCACCGATGATGCCACCTAGTCAGAGGTTCACTCCGACCGAGTATCACGCACTCCGCTGAGACCTTCATGGACTTACCGAGGAAACTGAGCAGTAGGCTCATCTCTTGTTCGAGGTTTCACACGCAGCTCACCGCTTATCTGAGCAGTCCCTCCGAGTCGTCTCTTCGACTCAAGCCACCTCAAGGACTGTTCAACGCCTCGTAAACGCATACTTGGTTATGGGAACCCTGGTAGTCTCCATATTGATAAAGATGTTCATGGATTGGCGTCGTTAGATTATTTCCTTTTATCCGTATTGTACCTTAGTCTAAGTTGTAATTTTTCGTATTTGCACACGACTTAAGACTCGTATCGTAATTGTGTTTTAAACTTCCATACTATTATGAACCTTGTAACCGAGTACTCTATTTATGAAATGAAACTCCATTACTTTTATCTTTACCTTCTGTCATGCTTGGATTGTGCTATCGTTCTTTGACCATTGATCGTGCTTGCATCATCTAAACCTCCATTTTTATATTATTGTTGATTAGACATCGTTAAAATCTTTGTCTCAGATTCTCATTCGTGCGTTCTAAACTAGTTTTCCCTTTTCGTTGTAGGATCATGCCTCCCAAAAAGAGCGACGCTGACCTAATAGTTGAGCAGATTACAGCACAACTCTTAGCGGCACTCCCAAACGTGCTCGCTCAGATCATTGCTGGTCTCACCGAAGAAATTTTCGGGGATGATAACCCCAACCACAACCACCAGGAGGAGAACGATGACCATAACCTCCACCTCTTTCCAACCACAGTCAAGCAAGAGGAAGAAGAAAATATCGGAAACATTAACCCTCCTCCCTTTCCAGTAACAGTCAAACAAGAAAAAGGTGAGAACTCCGGAAACAATAACCTCCTTCTCCCTCTAGCACCCGTCGAGCGAAAGGAGAGTAAGAAAAGGAAGGCGGACCACCAAACAATGAGGAACATCAGTAACAAGAAACCCACGACAGGACGCCGAGCTTACGTTGGGCCGCACCCCAAGTGTGACAAATGAAACCTCCATCACGTTGGAAACTGCTCGGTGTGGAACACATGTAACAAAGTGGGGCACTTCTCCAAGCACTGCAGAAAGGGACCTGGTGATAAAGGAAAGAATCCAGCTTGCTTCAAATACAGGAGCGACCAACACCTCCGTAAGAGTAGCCCCATAGTGCAGACAACAAAAACTTTTAGGACTCTCGCAATCACTGCCAAAGAGGCAAGGCAAAATCCTAATGCAGGAACAGGTACATTTCCGGTGAACAACCATTTCCCATCTATATTATTCGATTAAGGAGCAGAGAGAAACTTTGCATCCTTAAGAATTCAGAACCCTTAATAATCTAGGATTTAAAGTCCTTAAGGATAGCGTCACTTAAGAGCACACCAATGATCGAGAAATTAAAGCTACGAACGTAATTCTAGAATGTTCTATGTGCCTAGCCAACGAGATCTTTCCCATAGATCTCGTCCCCTTAGAACTGAAAAGTTTCGACATCAAAGTTGGAATGGACTGATTAGCTTGATTCCGAGCTGAAATTGTCTATTTCGACACAAATTCGTCCTAGTATGTCAAACTGGGGACCCCAATCCTCTTCGTTAAGAAGAAATACGTATCTTTCAGGATGTGAGTCGATTCCCGTAAACTCGTTAAACTGACGTCAGGAACCGATACCCTCTCCCTCGAATCGACGATCTATTCGACTAGTTGCAAAGTGCGACTTACTTGTCAAAGATCGATCTCCGTTCAGGGTATCATCAGGTTCGAGTCAGTGAACCCGATATTCCGAAAACCGCTTTCCGAACCCGCTACGGGCATTACGAGTTTATCGTTATGTCATTCGGTCTGACCAACGCACCATCAGTGTTCATGGGTTTGATGAACCGGGTGTGTAGACCATATCTGAACAAGTTCGTGATCACCTCCATAGAAGAAATCCTCACTTATTCTCAGAATAATCAAGACCACGCGAAACACTTGAAACTCATTCTAGAACTTCTTAGAGATAAGAAGTTGTACGTCAAATTCTCGAGATGTGAATTCTGACTCCGGGAAGTACATTTCCTTGGTCATGCGATCAATCAGGAGGGAATTCACGTAGACCCAACCAAAATCAAAGTGATTGAGAAATAGCAAGCCCCAACGACTCCTACGGAAATCCGAGAATTCCTAGGATTGGCTGGCTACTATCGAAGGTTCATTGAGAATTTCTCAAGTATCGCTAAGCCATTAACTGAACTCACCCTGAAAGATAAAGTTTCCCTTTGGGGCAAAGAGCAGGAGGAACCATTTCAGAAGCTCAAACTCAAATCTCTAGAGCTCAGAGCAAAGCATTGAAACCCGAGAACCTTAAGGACGTGACACTACAGAACCCCGTGAAGAAATTCGAGCTTAACCGGACGGAATCCACTACTTTAAGAACCGAGCGTGGGTTCCGAGATCCGAAATCCTTTGGACACTTATACTAGATGAGGGCCACCGTTCCAGATATTCCATCCACCCAGGATGCGACAAACTATACAAAGACCCCCGGGAATATTATTCGTGGCTAGACATGAAGCAGGAAATCGCCTCGTACGTAGCTAAGTGCTTAACTTGCTCTAAGGTCAAGGCGAATATCAGAAACCTTAAGGCCTACTGCAACAGCCGGAGATTCCTCTGTGGAAGTGGGAACAAATCTCTATGGATTTCGTAACCAAAATGCCTCTTAAGGCAAGGGAGAACGACACGATTGGGTCATCGTGAACCGGTTAACGAAATCTTCACACTTTCTACCTGTCCGAGAGAACTACTCGATGGAAAAGTTCGCTCAGGTATACATCAACGAGATCGTCTCTCGTAACGAAATCCCTCTCTCCATCATATCCGATAGGGATAGTCGATTCACGTCCCATTTTGGAATGCACTTCAGAATTCTCTCGGGACTTGAGTAGACCTCAACACATCCTACCACCCCCAAACCGATAGTCAGAGTGAAAGAACGATCCAAAAACTGGAGGGCATGCTAAGAGCGTGTGTAGTTGAGTTCGGAGGAAGTTGAGACACTCACCTACCTTTGGTCGAGTTCTCCTACAATAACAGCTACCATGCTAGCATCAAGTACGCGCCATTCAAGGCCTTATATGGACGCAGGTGTCGGTCACCGCTTTGTTGATTAGAAGTAGGCGATCGACAATTAACAAGGCTCGACATTGTCCAGGGAACCATCGACAAATCACGACCATTCAGGAGAGGCTGAAGGCATCCCGCAGCAGGCAGAAGAGCTACGCCGACAACCGAAGGAAACCCCTCGAATTCCAGGTCGGCGATAGGGTGCTGCTCAAGATATCGCCATGGGAAGGGGTAGTTCGTTTCGGGAAACGCGGAAAGCTAAGCCCAAGGTACACCAGACCATTCGATGTGATAAAACGAATCGGCCCGATAACGTATCGACTCCAACTCTCTCAAGAACTCTCTAGCATCCACAACGTTTTCCACGTCTCACACTTGAAAAAGTGCTTGTCTGATGAGACCATTATTATTCCACTGGGCGAGGTCCAGATCGACAACAAGCCCTACTTCATCGAAGAACCACTTGAGGTTGTGGACCGAGAGGTCAAGCAACTCAAGCAGAGTCGAATTCCTACCGTCAAAGTTCGTTAGAAATCTCGACGAGGTCACGAATTCAGATGGAAACGTGAAGACTAGATTCGTCAGAAATACCACACTTGTTCAAACACTCTTCCACTCCTGATGAGGCGAATTAATTTCGGGACGAAATTCCTTTAAACCCGGGGAGAATGTGACAACCGTCCAAAATTCATAATGATTTCGTATTCTATATCTTAGAGATATTCGTGTTACTCTTAACCGTACTTTTACCGTTAACGTGTTTGTGTCGGAATCGAAATCGGAATCAATAAATGAATCCTAATACTAAGAAAACACATAATGAACTTACCTAAGTTCATTGCAAAAACAATCGCAAACTTTCAACAAACGAAAAATGCTTAACGATAACGAAAACTGAAAAACGAAAAATCTCATAAATCTGCCAAATGCGCCGCACCTAAGGCCTAATGCGACGCATTTGTGCCCACGACAGCTCTTTGTTAAGATCTTCATGACTCACCAAAAACGTGTCACACCCTTTGATACATGTCTCTTGCATGCTTGAAACACCATTTGATCCAGTAACTTAGCACCTAAACATCCCTTACAAGTCCTTGTTTCATCTAACATCAAACACAAACACATTTACATCTCACACTCTCTCATTTCAACACAAAACACACACATCTCTTTCTCTCTCAAGCCCCAAAATCCCAGCCATAATTTGCAGAGAAATAACATCAAAACACCACATAAATCATCACTTTCATCAACACATCAAAGAACCTTCATCATCCATTAGTTACATACATCAACCCATCGTTTTTCTACCATTTTGGGGCTAAAATCACCATGGGATCTCTTCAAACCTCCATTAATTCAATTTCTAACCGGTACAATTCTTTTAAATTACTGTTTTATATGAAAATTTAAATGCATGTAAGATCTAACTCTTGAAATGTCACACCCCGCTTGGAGCGGAAACGCGAGATGTTCCAGTTATAATATCAAGAGTCAAGATTACAACAATATAACCGATAAACAAAACATCAAATTCAATAGATCATGCCAAATGTTACAAAATGTATCATAAAGTCAAAGGCGATAAGACGCCAAGTACAAATACAATTCCAGAAGAAATAAACAAACGGATCGTTATGGAAATTACAATAAACAATTCAAATTCAAATTTCCCAAAAGCAAGCGATCCGAAAAACAAACTATGGCATGATCAACGGAAATCCTCAATTTCCTGCAAAGCGTTAAAACGACATCAACAACATGTTGGTGAATTATTCGCAATTTTAAGTAAAAGTTGACCCAACGACAAGTTTAAGGTGGACCTATTCGCTTAGGTAAAAAGGTAATCAGTAGCGTCTAACGATTAAGCAGACAAGAAATCCAACAACGTCTAAAAGTTTAGTAGGCAAGATATAAGATAACGTCTAGCAACTTATTAGTAAACAAGATAACGTCTAGTGTTAAGCAGACTAGATGACGTCTAACAATTAGCAGACGAAATGGCGTCTAACATATAAGCAGACAAGATGACGTCTAACATTTTAGCAGACCAGATGACGTCTAACATTTAAGCAGACAAGATGACGTCTAACATTTAAGTAGACAAGATGACGTTTAACATTTAAGCAGACAAGAAATACATTACGCCTACTATTTAAACAAACAGATTTTAAAGTACGCTTTACAGCCCTAAAAATAGTAAAGACAAGGGCTACGAATAACTCACAATACAAGCTTCAGCAAACTCGGATAAACAATCACGGAGCTACTACTCCACCGTCTAAGTGCCTTAAAACAATAAATAATATAGTCTCAGTATCTCTACAAGTATAGTTCGGTTTAGCCTTGTCGATTTAGATTTGGTTTAGATTATAACATTCCAATGATTAGTAAGTCGAATTAGGATGACGGATTAAGAAGACGATGTTCCGCGCCAGAAAAGGGCCGATCGGCAAGATATCGATCTTTCACGTCAACAGTGTCCGTTGGAAACGAATGACAACTCCGAGTCGAAAGAATGATAATACTAATGTTCGTTATGTTGACCAAGATTAAAGATGTTGACTTATAAAAGTCAAAGGTCAATTATGTTGACTTATGAAGTCAAATGTCAATTATGTTGACTTATTAAAGTCAAAATCAATTTAAAAGTCCAATTTGACACTTTGAATAATTTGAGGTCTTTTCATACCAAAATGTCTAGAGTAAATACCCTTTTCAAACCATTTTATAAAGCTTGTCGTAAAATCACATTTTGATGACTTAAAACGATGATTAAATTGAGACGAAGGTTAAAGTATCGCAAGAGGTTTAAAATGTCCGTTTTTAAGTAATATTATGACATTTGTGATTGCGTTGGTGTCTTTGAGTCCAAAGACAATGTTATTGTAAAATATGTTACTTTCGTATATACTTCGTTTATATAAGTGTTTTAAGTTGTAAAAAGTCGTGACTCGGAATTTTGGCAGCGCTTCCGCGTCATAAAATATTAGTCCAAAATTCAATCACTTACCCGCTTAACAACAATTGCATTTTAATCCATTATTCATAGTACATAATACCATAATAAATTGATACGATACTTTGATTATATTACTCTTTAATATATTTGTTCAAAAATCAGTCCAAACCGATAGAATACGACGAGTGTTGGTCTAATAAGTTATCCTAACTGTTTTTCAAGGCTAAAACCGAATACGAATATAACGAAATTAAAGGATTTACAAGGATAACAATTTATACCGCAAACACCCGCTTGATTTGAACAAGGATCTGGAATCAACAACTTCAGTGGTGTCGTGATGAGAATACCCGCCTCCAAAACACAAGACAACCACCGAAAATTAGCAGAACGAAAGATTTGAATGGACAGACTGATCCAGCCGCCGGCTGAGATAATCCAGCCGCCGGCTGAGAAAATCCAGCCGCCGGCTGAAATAATCCAGCCGTCGGCTGGAGGCTGACAGACAGCTCCGGATTTTGTTATTTTTACGTTTTCAAGCGTTTTCAAGAGTATTTTCGGTAGATTTCGACATGCAACATAAAAACTTTTAATAACATCCATTTATTTCTTCAAGTAACACCTTTTTTTATATCAAGATCTTTTGTAAAAATTCATAAAACTTATATTTTTAGATATGTCACCATAAAACTTTTATAAAAAACTTTTCTTTGATCATAGATGAAACATGCAAGTATAAAAATGTTAAAATGTAAATAAAAAACAATGGAAGAAAGTTATTATACCCCAAGAAAACCGAAAGCAAGATGATCTAGCTTGTTAGATGATGATTTTGATGGAGATTAAACCCCAAAAATGATGAAAACCCAAGAAGCAAACCGAGAGAATCATCACCTCTTGCTCCTTTTGATGAATACAACCGATTATTGTGATGTTGAGGGTGTTTATTTGACTGTTCTTGGCTGGGACTTTACAGCCACCAAGAAGATAAGGAAGAAAATATAGAAGGTTTTTGGGAGAAAACACACTTTGTGTGTGTGTGATTATAGATAATAAAATGAAGGAAAATGATAAACAAGATTGATATTATCACTTGGGCAGTGTTTCTGGCAGTATGGGGGTCGAATGGGGCTTAGCCACGTGTCCCCAATCGTTTTACATGCAAAAATGAGTCATAATACACCTGTACAGACCATTCCAGCCGTCGGCTGGCTGGATTCAGCCGTCGGCTGAATCCCTGCCAGCTGTTGGCTGGTCGGCAGGCTCTGCAGACTTGTTTTTGACCGTTTGGGAGTTTCGTTCATCGAAAATTCCCGATTCTTTTTGCGTTGAACTTAGAATTGTTCATACTTTGATTTACTTTATATTAGGTTCATTTAATATTTTATTTTCACTTTCGATTTCGAGATTCGCACGATTTCGGTAAAAGAGTACACAAGAGCAAAAGCACGATATCTCGAGGAGAAAGGATCCGATAACCGAAAAATTTGGCATAAACCTTATAACTTATATTTATGAGGATACTAACTAGTTGGAACTTAGATAAGTTAATATTATTACGTCTCGAGGAACAATTCAGTAAATACGAAAACCCGATACTCATTAACGGTAAATCGTGAGCAAAACAAAGCGAAATACAAGGGTCGAAATCAATTGCGAATAAAATATAAATAATAACGGTAACATAAGTACTTCAAATTGACGGGACGTCACAGCCTCCCCCAGTTAAAAGAATTTCGTCCTCGAAATATTCCCTGCAACGGCCTACTCCACTCGATGAAAGGCGCTAAGGATATAGCCGTGCAAATATCAAAATCTTAAACGCACCCGATATGAAACTCTTCGAAAGATGGAATAAAATTGGAGATCAGTAGGATTGAGAGATATTGACTTGAAAACTGTTAACAATAGGAATTACGTTCCGGTCTTGCATAATTTATTCCAAACTAGGCGTAGTTGGCCAAATTACGCGTAGTTCGTAATGAACCATGCATTTGCGGAATTTAATCCACTAAAGTTTAAAAGTTCACAAAATATGATAGGGTCTAGGTTATAGTTTGGTATAGTACCAACAATTACTAATTTGAAGCGAAGTGACGGATAAAAAAAAATCTGGAGTCGAATCTCTCGGAATCGCACTCGTAGGACAACCTCGTCTCGTCCACTTACTTGCAGATAGGAGCTTCCTTCGGTTCCAACGCAAAAGAGGCGTAAAAGAAAACGAAAATACCAGGAAGTAAAAAGGTAAGTGTGCAACACGACGATAATAAGACCAAGTATCGAGAATCAAATAGGATAAATGCAGGTTGAACTTAGATAAGAAAGTATTTGTACCGGCTGGAGTTAACTCGGGACAGTTGTTCCTAAGATGCTCAGGAGAACCACACTCATAACAATTGCCCTTCGGGATCTTACAAAACTTCTCGGTGTGTCCAAGTCTCTTACACCGACCGCACACCCAACATTTTAACTCTTTGGCGTGGGGGTTACCACACCGATTGCACTTGGGAGGCCTACCCACGACATTCGGAGCCACGGCTGCATATGCTTGCACATCTGGAGGAGTATCCTGCCTCCTAGCTCTCTTCTGCGAGTCCTCATAACGGTCTTCACCACCCCGTTAAGGGGGCATCGGGGTAACTCACCTTCCCCGCATTCTGAGTCAAAGTAACCGCAATCTCAACCGCGCTCTGGAAAGTGCTCGGTTTGCTGGAAAGGACACTCTTACGGATTGATGGGGGTAATCCGTGAGTGTAGCGACCTATTCGTTTGAGTTCAGGCCGGACCAAGTGTGGTACCAACTGGGACAAAGCGTGAAAACGCGAGGTGTACCCCTGAATGTCGGACCCAATCATGGTCAAGTTCCACACTCATCCTCCAACTTCTGAATCTCAGATTCAGGTACATACTCTACAATCATTAGACTCCTTTAACTGCTCCCAAGTCATCGTGTTAATTTCGGCTCGACCTCGAACATTCACAATCGAATTCCACCATGTCAGAGCCGCACCTTGAAATACAAACGCAGCAAATTTGACTCGATCTTTGTCCGCACAATCAACAGCATCAAAAATAGACTCTAGCTTTTCCATCCACTGGAGCGTTCCAGTCGCTCCCTCATTGCCTCGGTACTCTGGAGCCATGCAACTCATAAAAGTCTTCATTGTGCATCCAGCGCGTTGGGTCGAGCCCTCTACTCTACCTGATCCAGTAATCACGACTTCGGGACCCTCATTATTAACAACCGGCTCAGGACCCTCATTGTTGACAACCGGCTCGGGATTTCCAGAACCCGAACCACCAGTTCCTTGGGCTGTGCCCTCCCTTAGTTGAGCTATAAGCTCGGGCATCATGGCCGCTATCTGTTGAGCAATCATTTGTGCCATGTCAGGAGTCGTATCGTTCTCCACATTGTTCCTTCTCGCATTCGACGTATTCGCTCTCGCGTTCGGATTCACGGTATTAGCCCTCGGTTCGAATTCCGTGGTATTCGCCTCGCGCATCTCGCAGTAGCACGTCGCGCGGAACTTTGTGTCGCAACTCTCCTCGTAGGCGCCATCGTCCTAAAATAAAAAGGAAAGACTCGATCAGCAAATGTGTGCAACACAAAAACAAGGCCAAATGCCAAAACACAACGCGAAATTAAACACGAGGTGCACACATTGCAATCCGAGTAAAAATCGATTTAAAAGCCTATGGTCATAGTCCAAGTGATTTACTCAGATTAAAATCACTCGTTCGCTATAAAACCTTTTGCTCTGATACCAACTTCTGTCACACCCGCTTGGAGCGGAAACGCGAGAGTGTTCCAGTTATAATATCAAGAGTCAAGATTACAACAATATAACCGATAAACAAAACATCAAATTCATAGATCATGCCAAATGTTAAAAAATGTATCATAAAGTCAAAGGCGATAAGACGCCAAGTACAAATACAATTCCAGAAGAAATAAACAAACGGATCGTTATGGAAATTACAATAAACAATTCAAATTCAAATTTCCCAAAAGCAAGCGATCCGAAAAACAAACTATGGCATGATCAACGGAAATCCTCAATTTCCTGCAAAGCGTTAAAACGACATCAACAAACATGTTGGTGATTATTCGCAATTTTAAGTAAAAGTTGACCCAACGACAAGTTTAAGGGACCTATTCGCTTAGGTAAAAAGGTAATCAGTAGCGTCTAACGATTAAGCAGACAAGAAATTCTACAACGTCTAAAATTTTAGTAGGCAAGATATAAGATAACGTCTAGCAACTTATTAGTAAACAAGATCACGTCTAGTGTTAAGCAGACTAGATGACGTCTAACAATTAGCAGACGAATGGCGTCTAACATATAAGCAGACAAGATGACGTCTAACATTTAAGCAGACCAGATGACGTCTAACTTTAAGCAGGACAAGATGACGTCTAACATTTTAAGTAGACAAGATGACGTTTAACATTTAAGCAGACAAGAAATACATTACGCCTACTATTTAAACAAACAGATTTTAAAGTACGCTTTACAGCCCTAAAAATAGTAAAGACAAGGGCTACGAATAACTCACAATACAAGCTTCAGCAAACTCGGATAAACAATCACGGAGCTACTACTCCACCGTCTAAGTGCCTTAAAACAATAAATAATATAGTCTCGGTATCTCTACAAGTATAGTTCGGTTTAGCCTTGTCGATTTAGATTTGGTTTAGATTATAACATTCCAATGATTAATAAGTCGAATTAGGATGACGGATTAAGAAGACGATGTTCCGCGCCAGAAAAGGGCCGATCGGCAAGATATCGATCTTTCACGTCAACAGTGTCCGTTGGAAACGAATGACAACTCCGAGTCGAAAGAATGATAATACAAATGTTCGTTATGTTGACCAAGATTAAAGATGTTGACTTATAAAAGTCAAAGGTCAATTATGTTGACTTATGAAGTCAAATGTCAATTATGTTGACTTATTAAAGTCAAAATCAATTTAAAAGTCCAATTTGACACTTTGAATAATTTGGGGTCTTTTAATACCAAAATGTTTAGAGTAAATACCCTTTTCAAACCATTTTATAAAGCTTGTCGTAAAATCACATTTTGATGACTTAAAACGATGATTAAATTGAGACGAAGGTTAAAGTATCGCAAAGAGGTTTAAAATGTCCGTTTTAAGTAATATTATGACATTTGTGATTGCGTTGGTGTCTTTGAGTCCAAAGACAATGTTATTGTAAAATATGTTACTTTCGTATATACTTCGTTTATATAAGTGTTTTAAGTTGTAAAAAGTCGTGAGTCGGAATTTCGGCAGCGCTTCCGCGTCATAAAATATTAGTCCAAAATTCAATCACTTACCCGCTTAACAACAATTGCATTTTATTCCATTATTCATAATACATAATACCATAATTAATTGATACGATACTTTGATTATATTACTCTTTAATATATTTGTTCAAAAATCAGTCCAAACCGATAGAATACGACGAGTGTTGGTCTAATAAGTTATCCTAACTGTTTTTCAAGGCTAAAACCGAATACGAATATAACGAAATTAAAGGATTTACAAGGATAACAATTTATACCGCAAACACCCGCATGATTTGAACAAGGATCTGGAATCAACAACTTCAGTAGTGTCGTGATGAGAATACCCGCCTCCAAAACACAAGACAACCACCGAAAATTAGCAAAACGAAAGATTTGAATGGACAGACTGATCCAGCCGCCGGCTGAGAAAATCCAGCCGCCGGCTGAAATAATCCAGCCGTCGGCTGGAGGCTGACAGACAGCTCCGGATTTTTGTTATTTTTACGTTTTCAAGCGTTTTCAAGAGTATTTTCGGTAGATTTCGACATGCAACATAAAAACTTTTAATAACATCCATTTATTTCTTCAAGTAACACCTTTTTTTATATCAAGATCTTTATGTAAAAATTCATAAAACTTATATTTTTAGATATGTCACCATAAAACTTTTATAAAAACTTTTCTTTAATCATAGATGAAACATGCAAGTATAAAAATGTTAAAATGTAAATAAAAAACAATGGAAGAAAGTTATTATACCCCAAGAAAACCGAAAGCAAGATGATCTAGCTTGTTAGATGATGATTTTGATGGAGATTAAACCCCAAAAATGATGAAAACCCAAGAAGCAAACCGAGAGAATCATCACCTCTTGCTCCTTTTGATGAATACAACCGATTATTGTGATGTTGAGGGTGTTTATTTGAGTGTTCTTGGCTGGGATTTACAGCCACCAAGAAGATAAGGAAGAAAATATAGAAAGGTTTTTGGGAGAAAACACACTTTGTGTGTGTGTGATTATGATAATAAAATGAAGGAAAATGATAAACAAGATTGATATTATCACTTGGGCAGTGTTTCTGGCAGTATGGGCAACGAGTAAAACTATACCACGAAGAAGATGATGAAAACGGAATGATGATCGAGGATGGGTTCTACTCCATCAACACCTAATCAAGAGGCATATCGAGTCAAGCTAACGACTCGGTCGAAAAATTAGCGCTTCACGGGAGGCAACCCGAGTTTGTTTTTTTTTCCTTTCTCTTTATTTTTTTTTCTTTTTATTTTTTTTTCTTTTTATTTTTAGTTTTAGGACTTTTTAACGTTTTGTTTTGCAGTTTTATTTAGTTAGGTACCAGAAAACCACCGAAAAATACAAAAAAATCGAAAAACGAAAAAATTCAAAAAAAAAAAATTGGCTCGGTGCGCAGCACCGATTGAGGGGTGCTGCGCACCTAGCTGCTGATCAGGTTATATCTTGTTATTTCTTTCACTTTTCACAGCTACACACACACACATATTAGAAACAGCCGCCGAGACACAAGTGACACTCACACACTTAAAATCTTCGATTTTTGCTTATTTTTGCTCGTTTAAACTACTAACAATGCAAAGACGGGTATGTTTATTCTCCCTAACTCCTTTAATTCTTTCAATTTTCGAGTTTCTTAGGTTAAATTGAATTGGGAAAAATTAGGTTTTCTTTAATTCGTCCTAAAACATGAAATTGATTGTATAATAGGGTTAGGAATGATGATTTAAACAGGTTTGAGGGTTTGGTTATGGATTTCGACCAGTTCTAATCGGGTTTTGGCCGGAAAAAGTGGTCGGTGCGCGGCACCGACGCCTATGTGCCCAGCACCGACCCATTTTCCGGCTGCTGGTCGTTTTCTTTTCGGTTATTTAACGTGTTACTTGCTGTTTTGTTGATTTGCGTGTTGTGTAGGGTAAGAGACCAGCTGTGGAAAGAGAAGGGGGTGAAGGAAGTAGGCCTCGGGCACAACCCCGAGCCACACTCAATGCGGCAATCATGGCGCCCGAACGCCATCCATGGTTGCACTGGCCGGGTTGTTCAGCAGACCGAAAGATCAAGCTCAACAACAAACTAGCTGCACTACGGGGCCGTCCAGTTGATGCCCCCCGTACCATGGACTGGGAGTTCTTGACCGGAATTCATGTCGATTTGAGCGGGTTCATGACTACCCATAGCCACACTGCACAGCGTAACATCCCAGTCTGGGGCCGAGCTTGGAGGACCGATGAGCCGGTATTCAGAGAATGGGTGCTAGAGTTCTACTGCTCTCTGGAGGTCTCGAGGGAGTTCACTGACGAGACTTTCCCCACCGCTCCACTGATATCCTTCCGTTTAGGCGGCGAGGACCACCAGGTATCTGTTATTGAGTTTGGTAGACTGACTGGTTTGTTCACCAATGCTGAAGCAGGGAATGAGGCATTGATGATTGCGTATCTCTCTGATGCGGAGAGAGATTCTGCGGGATTTGGGGCCAATGAGGCCTGGTATGCTTTGTCAGGGCGGATGGAACATCACTCCAACTCCAGCCGCGCCAAGGACATTCAGGACCCCATGCTTCGACTCTTACACAAGATGCTCTCGTACTCATTTCTCCACCGTGACACCCACCACGACAAATGCTACATGGAGGACTTGTGGTTGTTGCAGATTTTCAGTGTTCGTGATCCCTCCCGGTTTGCTAACATCCCGTGGACGTTAGCGAGGTACATGCCTGATAAGGGGGAGGGGCAAACAGACTCGAGTAAGATGCTTTGCGGGCATTTCATCACCCGTATTGCTCGAGCTTTAGGCCTGGCCACTCCGCCCAACATCCAGCAGTGTTCCCCATCGGTTCGTTGCAAGGTCTACGGGCAGTCTGATTTGCTCCGAGTTGGGATTCTTCACCCCGCCGGCGGGCGTTTGGCTGCACCCGGTCACGTTGAGGAGGCTCCAGCTCCACCCCCGAGGCCACGGGCACTATCGCAGCGGGATTTCCAGGACCAGGTACTTGCAGGGTTACACAGGCTCCAGTTCAACGACGAACAGGCGGATCGACGATGGGACCAGTACCAGCGCAGGGAGGAGTACATTCATGATAGGTACCAACCATCATGGGAGTACACTTACCAGCAGCAGCACCCAGGGCCGCACCCTCCTTATGCAGTTCCCGCCTTCTATTATCCTGAGCCATACCCCGGGTACCATCCCGCCCACCAGCAGCAGGGAAATGATGAGAGCGATGACGAGTAGTTTGTATTTCTTATGTATTTTGATGTATTTTGTATGAACTTATTGTTTACCATTTACTATTTCTTAATAGTAAGACTATTTTTATTATTATTATTTTGTCGTAATTTGTATTATTCTTATTATTTTTCTTTTTACTCATTCTAACATGTGTGGTTGTGTATATTCTAGTTCATAAGACTGGCAGTAAGTTCAGCACCCGCTCATAAGCCTGGCATTCAGTTCAGCAAACCGCAATCCAACGCCATATTTACACAAACGGGTTATAGACTTTCTACCTTTCTTTTATTTTTGTATTATTTTTATTTTTTTTAGGATAGTTTTTGTATAATTTCCCTTAGTTCTGAGTCGTAAACACATTAGGGACAATGTGTTACTTAAGTTTGGGGGGGTCATCGGAAAATTTTACATTTTATTTTTCGACCCTTAGCTTAGTTTCCATCGTGTTGAATTGTGTTATTTTTGTACATTTTTGAGTAAGAAAAAAAAAAAAAAAAAAAAAAAAAAACAGAAAATCCAAAAAAATTGAAAAATTAGAAAAAACCAAAAAAAATATAACGTGTCTAGTCGGTAAACACCTTAAACTCTAAGCATAACCAGACGCATTTTTACCCACTCAGAAAAATAGTGAGAATTTGAGCCTATTGAGAGCATTTATTTTTAATGCTACTTTTTCATTTCTTTGAGTGTGCCGATGGGGATGACTTTAGAACTTGACATTGTTATATATTTCGAGACCACATATGAGCAATTGCATTAGGGTAACTTAGTGTGATTTGGTACAATGATAGGGGCATTTAGGATTAACCCATTTGCCAGCCTTTTCGTTTCTTTCTATATATTTTCCGCCTAACCCTTGTAACACTTACTTTTAGTGTTAGAAACTTTAGTAAACCAATTTGTGCCTAAACCGTTTCGTTTCTAAACACTATTATATTATTTTGTACACTCGCCTTATTTTCGTTTCTTTTTAGATTAAGTCCGAACTGAGTTTATTGATTGCTATTATATATTAAGTAAGTTGAAGTTTATTAAGGCATGGAAGAAAAGTACCGATTATTTTTGCCTTGCATTATTATTGTATTTGGAGAAATAGTAGAAAAAAATATATGTATAGTGATTATTAGCCTTTTGAGCATGTGTACTTACCACGAGAAAAAATTATTTTGTAAGGCATGTACTAGGCTGAAAGAAGAAGAAAAAAAATAATATCGAAAAAAAAACAGAAAAGCGAAAAAAAATTAGTTGTAGATTTTAAGAGAAATAGTGTATTATGAGTCGTGTATTATATACAAAATTTGTATATTCGGAGAAAAAGTATAAGTTGAAGAAAAAAATTGAGCAATCCAGTTCGTGAAAGATTATATTTAGTTCGGATTTAATCTAAGCTTTTTGTATATTTTTATTTAACCCATTTACACTCCATTATATATTTTCACATGCCTTTACCTGTGTATTATAACCCGAATAAAAGTCCCCGTTTAGTTGTACCTAGACTCTAGTGGTGGAGATTTGATACATTATCAAGCCTATGATAGAATATTCACCATGACTGAGCAATTGAGCGATTCTACAGATATATTTTACACACCCTTTTAGATTAGTTTGAGAGATTGTGTGATTTTACTTCCAATAAAAATCGTGAGGTGTTTGGTTATGTTATTTTTGGCTTTGATAATTAATTTAAAAACAGTTTTTGCTTGAGGGTAAGCAAAAAGGCAAGTTTGGGGGGATTTGATATCGCATATTTATATAGATATTTATATGCGATATTGTGTCACATTTCATAGTAAACATGATGGATATGATAGGTTTTTACATTTAATCGTGTGGAAAAGTGTTTTTATCTATTTTACAGGTTTACATGATCGGGAAGTGCAAAAAGATGAAGAAATGGACGTAAATGACGAACTAAAGACGAGAACTGAGGAGGTGCTGCGCACCAGTGAAAGGGGTGCTGCGCACCGAGGAGTTTGAGTTGGTTTTGGACACGAAAAACAGCGCGGTGCTGCGCACCAAATGGATAAACACGAAGAAATTGGAGTTTGAGTCGAATACGTTTTCCGCTTTGCTTTTGCCTATAAATACAAGACCAAATCGGCCAGAAATCATCATCAATTATCATTCTTAAGTTCTGGAGCTGGTGAACACGTTTAGAAGCAAGGATTAAAGCTAGGAAGATCTCTTTTCGGCTAACGGTGATTACGACACGTTCGGCGAAACTCTTCGTTTGTTTCTTTTCAGTTTTAAACTATTTTCCAGAATGTTTTCTAACAATTTATTTGCTGTTTTAGACTTGATCATGAGTAGCTAAATTTCCGTTATGCTTGTTTGAACCATGGATCCTATTTGAAGTTTATTTATCGTTATCGATTGTTTATGTTTTTGTGTTTAATCGATGATCCTTAATTGCTTAAATTTTAGTATATTATCAGAGTTGTTTATATATAATTTGTTTAATCAACATTCTAGGTATTCGGGAGGAATCTAGATAGATTAGATAGGTTGTATGAAATAATCGGTCGGTCTATAATCGGTTTAAAATTACTAGGATTCGGGAGGACTTAGTAATCACAACTTAGGTAATTAAATTTAAGTGAGTAAGTCTATTTGTTAAGATTCGGAAGGACTTGATAATTAGAGGAGTTATTCGGAAGGAAACTCTATAAGATTAAATCACTAAAAACGGACTTGTTGCTTATTGCTTGGTTATTAATAGTTATTACTGTATTCGGGAGGAAGGGGGTAATTAAAGATAATTAAAGTTAGTGAAAGATTCGGAAGGACTTTTATTATATCTAGAAGTTTTGAAAACAATCGATTTCGTAAACTTAAACGGAAAATAGGTGAAGTGTCAAACAAGTATATTTTCTCATTATTTGATTACATCAATTACTCTTTCGATAGATTTTAATTAATCACTTTTTCTTAATTATTTGCAATCTTTTGTTACGATAAAAACCCCCACAAATACTCAGTATTATTAATTCGAAAACTTAAAACAAATTAGTCCCTGTGAACGAACCTTTACTTGCTTTAAACTACATTATATACGGATAGGTCCACTGCCTAGAAGTGTGTAATTGCGTGAAATAGTAGGTTTAAATTAAGACTAGATTTTACACATCAGCTACCCCGGTAACTGTCCTAGTCAGAGCGGTGTTGCTCGAGAACGGGGCTCCTTACCCCGGTAACGGGGCAGGGTCATGGCGGAAGTGTCCGAGTAGAGCTCGAGAGCGGGGCTCCCTACCCCGGTAACGGGGTTGGCCATGGCGGTCTCGTGTCCGTGTCTTAGCCGCGTGGGTTTTGTGTTCGAGTCATTTTCAGTTGTCGGACCACATACCTCAATAATATATATATATATATATATATATATATATATATATATATATATATATATATATATATATATATATATATATATATATATATATATATATATATATATATATATATTAATTTGGATTTCTTTTTATCCATTTTTAAATCAAAAATATATGAATAGTTTTTTATTTAATTTTATAAACATATACCATTTAACTTATAAAATACGATTAGATTTACAGTAAACTAGTTATCAAATATGCAAATGTACTTATCGTTAATAGTATAACATATGCAAGTTAAGTCGATTGTTGAACTAAAATAGGTATATATTAAAGTAATAAACGTTTTAGTCAACAAATAACTAAGTTTTTTACATAAATTTATAAAATATTTTAAAAGTAAGAAAATTAACGTTTTAATTAAGAGTAGAGTACAATCAAATAGAAGTTATAAAACATTAAATTCAATTGTAATTCATTTGATTGCATGATATAGACATAGGATGTGTAAAATCTAGTGTATTTAAAAACTCGAAATATGCTAATACTCGACTATACACATTTAGGCAGTGAACCTAATCGTGTATAGTATAGTTCAGGTAAATCAGATTCGTTCGCAGGGACTGAGTTAAGTTTGAAGTATAGAATTACTGAAATCTAAAAAATGGGTGTTTTAGGACCGAATTGTCACCTAGCTTGAACTAATTATGAAAGTAATTATAAACGTAAAACGTTGATTCGAAGAATTGTTTGTTTTGTTTATCAATTTAAGGAAAAACAATCGTTTGGGTAGTTCACTAATGGTTTGATTTCAATTAAGTAATTGAATGTTAACTTACTTTTAATTTATAATTAAGTTCCTCTCGAATACCTAATTAACTTTAATTATTCAATACGGTACCGTTCCTCTCGAATATAATAAAAGTGCTAAATAACAAAGCGTTAAGAACCTACTTCATGTTTATGATTTGATCTTATAAAGCTTCCTCTCGAATAACTTATCTAGTTTTCTAATTCAGTATCTTGTAATTATAGACTAGTGTTCTCGTTTTAATCTAATTATTTCAGTTTCTATTACCAATTCCTCTCGAATATTGGTAATTCTAAATCAATTATAGACCGATTGATTAATTCGTTCAATGTTTAACCTAACCCTATATTCTTCTCAAATACCTAGAATTTCAATCAACAAAGAGTATAAGAAACTTCAACAATATTTAAAATTTAAACGAAAACGGATCTTCGATCAGACATGAAACAACTATTAAACATTCAATAAACAAAAGCTAAATCATTCGAAAAGATCCCTAATCCGAACGAATGTTAAAGTTTTTAGCTACTCATAGCTACCAAGCAAAACGACATAAAAAAAGTAATTAAACATAGTACCGAATAGAATATTAAAAAGTAAAAGAGTTTGGGAATCGTTAATTACGAAGATCTCTCTTTCAAATTGCCTTCTTTGTTCTTCTTGCTGCTCCAAATTCGACTTTTTATCTTTAAAATCGATCTCCAGAAGCTGAGATCTTATTTGGGGTTATTTCGTGTCTTTAAATAGACAAAAATGCAGAATCTTTAGAACAAGCTGTTGCGTCGCAGTCAGAAGCTTCTCGAATGTTGATTTTGATCTGGATGGTCACTGCGCCGCACTCCCAAGCATTGCGCCACAGTCAATGTCCAACTTCCATTTTCGCGTACTTTTGGCATGTTTCTTGCGTTTCTTTGGCCAATTAACCACTTCTCGGTCCATGTTAATACCTGTCACTTGGATAAACACTTTGAAACAATTAAATGCAAAAAGCTACCCTATCCATCACGGTTTTAACACAAAACGACCAAATATCGCATATAAACATATACGAAAACATGCGATATCAATGTCATTATGAGTAATAAAACCGATTTTTTTTAATAAATATATGTCTTTTAACCATGAGTATATCGATATACATTCTCCAAATATTATGGAGTACTAGAATACAACATTTATAACTAAAACTTTTTTAGTCCATCTCAATAAGTTCGTAGTTAACAAATATCAATAATGATCTATGAATAAGTGCACATATTTTCACAGATACATACATCATACATACATAACACATAAATAAAATACACATCGTTTTTTTTTTTTTTTTTTTTTTTGATCTTTAGATGTAAATATACATGTAGTTTGTTTTTCAATATCTATTAAAATTTTATAGATATTGTTTATATACAAGTAATTTTGTTTTCCATAATCTATTAGAATTATATATATATATATTGTTTTTAAAAGGAAGAAGAAAAGAAAAATTGTTTGACAGAACATGTTAAAATAATATTTTAGATAAAAGTTTTGAAAAAAATAATATTTTTAATACATTTTTAACATTGTGCAATATAGTTAAGCTATATTTACTCTTAAAGAAAGAAGATAAAAAGAAGAAAAATGTTTTATACATGCTTTAGTGGTTGTATGTAAATAATTGCTTAAAGAAAAATAAAAGGATGAAATCTCACATCGAAACAATGACGTAAAGTGGGGAAATTTATAAAATTTAAAGTAGAAGGATGAAAAATATCATCTTTTAAGTGTAAATTTTATATATTTACTTTTTGGTTGTTACTAAATACTTCCAAATAAAACACATATATTTTTTAGTTTGAAGTAGTGTTAAGATTTAGTTTATAAACTTTAATTTAGGCTTTTAAATACGTTTTTAGTCATAAACGAGCTTATTCGAGCTTGATCTCGAGTTAATATACGAGTCAATCGAGCTCGGTCTCATAAACGAGTACCTCAAGCTCAAAAGTAATAGTTTATTTAAAAATATTTTAGATAGTTAAACGAGTATCGAGCTCTAGCTCGAACAATGAGGAAAAAACTCGAGATCGAGCTTGAACCCAAAACCTTAAAGTTATTCGAGCTCAAGCTCAATCAATATACTATGAGCCGAGCCCAAATTTCCTTCAACTCGACTCAACTCGGATCGTTAACCGCCCTTGTTGAAGTCATAAATGTCAAATTAAAGAGTTTTACAACATTATTTTTTTGTGTCTAGTAAGGTTGTATGTATACAGAAAGTGTATCCTTTTGTATGTCAACAACTAATTTATTTGGTATAGTTCTTCTATAAATGTGCAATATATAAAATACATAATCCTTTTACCGTTCAAAAAAACAAACACAAACTATAGAAAACTAAGAAAACATTATATATATATAGAAATCATTAACAATGTAAAATATCTTAAGATATATTGTCAAATAAGTTGATTTCAATTTCACCTTTAAATTCTATATTATTAACAAATAATGAAAAAAAAAATATGTATATTAGTTGATTTTTTCTAAATAAATATATATAAAAAAGTTAAATATAAAACATAGTTGATAGTATATATCTTAGGAAATTAACGTTAAACAAGAAAATTGAGAAATATATAATATAACGGTCATATAAATTTTGAAATTTAAATATATCTTGTTTTCTTATGTATATAAGTTTTTATTTATTATTATTTTTACAAAAATACATTCTCATATTAAAAAAAAAAACCAGAGTTGAATGAATAATTTTTATGACAAGTATTTAATATATAAAAGATATTTTGGATTTGAAATAATGGTGTCAAAATACTTTTATATAGAAATGTATAAAAGTTGTAAGGTTAAAATATTATTCAAAATTGAATATTTAAGATGAAAATAGTTAATAATAATGTCATATAACATCATCATTTTGATTAAATGGTTTAAACTAATACTAAAACTAATTTGACGAATACTTTGACATCTGAGTTTTGATACATGTCTTATATATTATATTATATTATATGATATTATATTACATTATAATATATTATATTATATTGTGATATTATATTATATTATATTATAGTTGTTACAAAATATTTAAATTTAGAAATCATCTATATAAAGGAAACAATTCTTGGGGTGACAAATCAGATAAAAACATAACATGAGTATCCCATTAAACTTTATAACTATTCTTAGTGTAACGTTATGTCATGTGTACTACGTTATATCTTCAAATCCAAAGGTAATCTACTCTTATCAGCCATCACAAAGTGGATCTTCAATCAACGATTTAGTACCATATCAAAATCCAAATGTAATCAACCATTCGGGGTTACGTCCAAATCCTGATAATATCAACTCCTTCGAGCCATATACAGTGACAATTATGAACTCGAAAATCGATAAACTAGTTGTCCATTGTTTCTCGAAAGATAATGATCTTGGAAACAAATCTATGACTATAAACCAGGAATTCAGTTGGAACTTTCGCATGAACTCTCTTGAAACAACTTCGTTTACAGGGGAGTTTTTTTGGATGAATGATGACGGTACTCCCTTAAGAGAGGTTGATTTTAAGGTTTTTGATAAATCTGTTGCAATTGAATGTGGCCAAGACATTTTGAAGCAGAATAAATGTTTTTGGCTTGTAAGTGATGATGGTTTTTATTTCGCCAAAAATAACCCATCTGGATGGGTGTTAAAGTATAGTTGGAGATAATTAATTTTAATAAAGAAGTTACAATTTGTTAGCGTTTTGTTTTTCAGCGTGTTACAATTATATTTAACTCTTTAAATCGATGCTACAAATACTCAAATATAATATAGGATTCACACTTGAATAAGAAATGTAACCATTGCTTATAAGTTTGTTTAGTTCTTTAACCTTTAAACGTCGTATGGGTTCAATTAACAGATTTTTTTCGAATAATATAAGAACAATTTTATATTGTTAAACATCAAAATAATTAAGGTAACATTACTATATTAAGTCTTGCTCTTCTGGAATAAGAGTATATAGTTCATAACTTTTGTTTTGTTAATGAACAAGTCGAATAGTTCATACGTAACGCTCGTAATTTTTTTTCCGTAATTAAGTTTTAATCACGTTACAAAAATCTTTGTGATTTCCTTAACAATCTTGATTGTCAACATCGTCAATTTAATAAAAGAAAAAGAAACTTGCATATATCATTAAAACTAAATAAAGTTCCAGATATAACATTAATGACATAAATGTCATGATCTATAATTGACGAAAACATTTTAAATAACAATAAGGCAATAGAACAGAAAAACAAAAAAAAATATATTATAGAAAACGATAAATGGATAAATCTAACCATAACTAAAAAACAAAATTTGATCTAGTAAGACACTTTCATATTAGTGTTTGTTTCTTCAACAACTTAAACTTTTCATAAACAAATGTTTCTTCAACAATAAATTAACAATCTTATAATATTTTGCTTCTTCGACAACAAAATTTATCATTCATCTTTTGTTTGTTAGACAGAGAAACTTTTAATATTTATGTCGATGCCATACTTTCCATAACATAAGAACTTTTGTAACAACGTTTTGATCCGACCATAACAAAAAATGTTATATATTAGTTAGAAACAAATATTAATATAAATATATTAAATATTTAACAATAACTTAATCATGTATAACATATCTTTGGAGGTAAAAGCTCTTTCATGTTGATGTTTTTCATTATTTGTTCTCAAAAAAATATTTGACTTTGGAGCAACAACCCTATTAAATATAATTATATTAGTTCAAAATAAGAGGTTGTTTGATAGCTGCAGACTGAGTTAGTGCAGACTGAGTTGGAGTTCAGACTGTGCAGACTGAGTTTGTTGTGTTTGATTATGCGTCGGACTGACTATGCTGACTGCGAGAAATGACTATTTTACCCTTCTGCTTATTTTTATATTGAACTAGCTTATTGACCCGCCTAAAACGCGGACAATTATATCAAAAAATATATAATGTTAACAAAGAACATATAACTTATATGAAAAGATTAATAGAAAGCTATTAGTTATGTAGACAAAATGAATATTTTAGCAATTATAAAGTTAAAAAAAAATTACTATGTAATTCGGAAAAAACCTTATTAAAAATAAAATAATTATAATATATAAAAAACTAAAAATATTGCGTAAATAGAAAGAAAAAAAAACATAAGATTTTTTTATATGATATGTTTTTCGTTTATATCCAAAACACTCGTAAACAATAAAATAATTCTATTTTCTTTTTATAATATATGAAAAAACTAAAAATATTGGATAAATAGAACGAACAAAAAAAAACAAATTTTTTTTAGTATGATATGTTTTCCGTTTATATGCAAAACACCCGTAAAACAATAAAATAATTTTAGTTTCTTTTTATACTAAAAATGTGTATGTGTGTGAAGAAAAATATGTTTTGTATTCTTTATAATTAATTTAAAATACAAGTGTTATGTTATTTAAAATAGAAAGGTTAATTACTTTTATTTAATTATTACTATTTAAAATAAGGGTTAATTTATTTAAAGTAAAAGGGTTAAAACGAAATTATTAATGATGACATCATCAAAATGATGTAATGGTTCAAATTAAAATTGGATTTCCATCTAATGGCTATTATTTTGCCAAGTGGCATTTTAGGCCTCTCTTTTATTATATATTAAGATGTCGTACAAAATCTAAATTAACCATAAATCCAAATTAAACATAAATCCAAATGTCTTACAAAATCCAAATTAAAAATATATATATATATATATATATATATATATGTATATATATATATATATAAGAGAAACGATAATTTACCACAAGTAAAAGCAAAATTCTCCAGTAAACACATTATTGTCAAATATGTACGGAAGCAAAATTGGATCATAAACACATATGTAACAATTGTTAATAAACATGGAGGACACAAAATATATCAAACATTACTTCAACACTCTTTTCCTTCTACCCATTTTAAGATTGCTTGGGATTATAGATACAACATCTACACATATTCCACCTTTTGAGTGCGTGCAGTCTATTTGCTTCATAGAAAATCTCACTTTGCTGGAGGAGGAGCAGCGGCGACGGAGGAGGAGAAGCGGCGGCGGTGGAGGAGCAGAGGTGGCGGTGGAGGAGGGGCGGCGGCGATAGAGGAGCGGTGATGGACACTGCAGCTTGTAGGGGCAACGACTTTGATTTTTTTCTCTCGATAAAATGTAGTCTGCGGTTTTTGATTGCAAATTGAATCTTTGATATGGGTCCGTGATCCGGACCGAGTCCGTGATAGCTTTGTCTTATCACACGCGCAGACCACGGACCGAGTCCGTGGTCTGAGTCCGGGTCATTGGTCCGTGGTGATATCAAACAGCCCATAAATCCTTCATCTCTCCATGTATTCAAGTGGTCTACTCACTTTCACGAATCCATCACCAGGGAGTGAGGAACCTCCTCCCGCTATAGACATTAATACCACTCCACCAAAATCCCAAGGCACTGGCCCAAAAGCCATGGTGGCAGACAAACGAAGGATCAACGAGGAAAACCTATCTGGTGAAACTCTACTCATTCACCCCACCACCAGAGACTACCGACACCGTAGAACACTGGGACAGGTACAAGTCAATCAAGCTATGCTGCTCAAGGCTCCCATACTGGAAGTCCTCCCTGAGCACGACATCACCCACCCCAGAGTTACTACTTCACTTCAGACTACCACTGATCAATAAAGAATCCACCTTGACCCAACAACCACCCCAACACCCGTTCAAGTCTCTGCAACAACCCAACCAACTACTCAGTTGAGTGAAGTCTTGGAGCTCTTAAAAGCAGCCTTTTTTCAACAAAGACCACCCCCACCAACTCCTCTGCATAATGACCTGTTAGCTCAACTAGTGGAGGCTATGATGCAAGCGCCACAGGTAGCTCCAAATCCGGATGCAAATTCCTTACTTGGACAGTTAGTTGACGAGTTGCGGAAGTAGAAGGAACCTGAGTCAACCCCACCCCCATCTCCACAAAACCTTTCTAGGGAACATCTAAACTTATGAAAAGCATTTGTAGGAGAGGGGGGAGAGCCATCCCGAACCACAACAATGCCAAAGTTAGTGGTTAACTCCATATTTTGTGACTGAGTGGCAAGGTATTCAATGCCCAACATGCAAAGTGCCTCCATCGTTGGTACGTATGATGTCACATGAGACCCAAAATACCACTTAGCTCTGTTCGAGCAAGCTATCATGATAGAGAAGTGGGTAGACCTTGTGGCTTGTCACATGTTCCTAGGAACCCTACAAGGTTTTGCTAAGGATTGGTTTACAAGTCTCCCAGAGAAAAGCATTTATAACTTCTATGACATCAAGTCCAAGTTTGTCTCCAACTTCTTCCACCAAAAGAAACAAAGGATAATCCGCCTTAAGGCTCATCTTATAAGACAACGAAAAGGGAAAAGATTGCGAGATTTCATCACAGTGCCAAAAGATACCCGATTTGTCTGAAAGCCAATGAATCGCTGGATTTACTCTCTCACTACTCTCATGACAACTTCAAGAAATGTTAGCAACAAGAATTCCAAGAAATTTCAAGGAGACTTCTGATTGTGCTTATGATTACTTGAGATCAAATGAGATGACAACTTTTTCCAGAAGTGTGACCTACAAAAAAGACAAGTCCTGGGGAGACTCCCCTAGTGGAGAGGGTAGTCGTCATGACAACCACAAAGAGGATTGTCGAGATAACAAACAAAAGAAAAGGTTTGATCCTTCTAGCCTAAAAAAGTCTCCCATGGAAATTTTGAAAACGGAACAAGTAAGTGCGACATTCAAGCCTCCCCGCCCAATGACCTACACGTCAGGGAAGAAAAACATGATCAAATATTGTGAATTCCATGAAGCCCATGGACATGAAACAAATGCATGTAGAGAGCTCCAGGTCGAAATCAAGCGAGCATTGAAAGAGGGACACCTAGAACACCTAGAACACCTTGTCACGAGCACAAAGCAAGTGAAGGAGACCCCACTCAGTAAGACCTTTGCATGGCAAAACGGAGCACATATGGAGGACCCAAACGTACTCTTGTCCTCCAGTCCTGCAAACGCACTTCAGAAAAATCAAACCTCCACCAATCTAGAAATCCTAACAAAAGTAACGGTATTACATGTACTCAAGTATATCTTGTTTACAAAAATGCAAAATGAGTGCCTAGGGAAAAAGTGATAAAGTTTAATATATAATACTTTCAAGAAAACTCTTACAAATTAAACTAGGGGGCCGATTTTGTATTGAGTCTTTGTCCCAACCTAACCTAAAAAGGTTAAATAAGGTGCTAAGTGGCTCGAATCATATACTTGGACATGCCTTGCTGCCTGACCTTACTTGGATTGGCCTTGTTGCCTCGCCTTACTTGGACTGGCTTTGCTGCCTGACCTTACTTGGACTGGCCCTGCTTGGTTTGGCCTTGCTCGCCATCTGGACTGGCATGGCTATCCGGACAACCCTCTTCCCGAACACACTTCTCTAACACCCCCTTAGTGGCACAAGTTCATTACAGGGACACTTGCACAAGCAAAGTACTTAACCAGTCATCACAATAGTATTGTTGGAGCATAAATGGAGTGATGGTTGAAGCTTCAAAAAGTTCATCAAATGTGTTTTTGTATCTAAGGAATTAGATCGGGTGAATAATGTTCATCACCCGAACTAAAACTTAGACAATCAGTTCATTAAAACTTTAACTCAGGTGAACTAGTCTCTTCATCAGAGTTAAAGTTAAATGAAATGTTAATGTATTTTATTCACCCAAAGTGTTGTTAAATGAACATAAGGGATGTTTAATGTAATAGATAGATGTAGTGATAACCTATACATAGCGAGAGAAGTGTGACATGTTAGGGAGAGCTTGAATGAGTGAAAAACCTTTTGTAACCGTTTCTCACGCCATTTTTGGCTTTGAATGAAATTCCTTTTATTAAAAAAAAAAATAACAAATTAACATGTCTTGATCAATCTCAAACGAACAAATAGATGATTAGAATCACTAATATGTTGCGGAATAACTAATTAGTGATTGAGTTAACGAATTGAACAATGAATCAAAGTAGAATTGAGTAAAAGGAAAATTTCATTCAAAGCCAAAAATAACGAAAAAAAACAGTTACAAAAGGTTTTATTTACCCGAAGTTTGGTAGCAAAATGTTTGAATCAATTATTTTTTTTTCAATTATATTCATTAAATTAAAACTAAAAATAGATAATAAAAGAAACAAAAAACAAACCTTTCCCATACTTCACTTTTGAAAATTAGATAACAACAAAGACATGGCTTCTAATAGACTCGTCATAAAGAAAACGTCACATTTATTGTGCAAAGTTATCCCATAAAGTGACCTTTAACCTTATTTCACTTATTAAATATAAATATCGATTAAATATCAAAATAACTGATTGATTATTAAAATAAACTATTGAATATTCACTCTAAATTTTAAATTTCAAAAGAACGCCTTTTGGTTTGTTTGTCATTATATGTTGATTCTTGAGAAAATCACCAAAATAATCATCTGACAACTCAAAATTACCAAAATACTCACCTGATTCGCGACATTTTTCTCGCGCCAATTTTTATCTTTTATTGTCGTCGCGAGATTAAAATTTATAGAAATAAGTGGTCACAAATTGACCACGTCCTCGCGAAATTTTAATCTCGCGCCAATTTTTTCTCGCGCCAATTTGTGACCACTTATTTCTATAAATTTTAATCTCGCGACGACAACTAAAAGACAAAAATTAGCGCGAGAAAAATGTCACGAATCTGGTGAGTATTTTGGTAATTTTGAGTTGTCAGATGATTATTTTGGTGATTTTCTCTTGATTCTTGAATGTCACCGGAGTCAACAACATCGCTAGTGACATCTACAATAAATATTTTAAAATTGTCATCCTCATATTTATCAAGATATAAATAACCATTTAATAAATAATATTAAGATGAATTATATTATATATGAAATTTTGGAAAGTATAAGTAAAAGTGTTGATAGATGGAATAGTTAAAGGCTTTTGTTTCTTGGATGGAAGGAGGTGTGTTCAATTCCCCTCCCACACCATATATTACTTTTAATTAGTTTAGTGTCCGTGAATACACGAGATTATATAGAACGTTATGTTAAAATGGTTATAAATAAATTCTAAATTGATTAATTTTGTTGTAAGTATTTTATATTTTCTAGTAGAGTTTGTATAAACCTAGAAAACATACATGTCTAACTTTTAAGTGAAATTGCATAGCACAAAGATATGATAAACAATAATAAAATCATTCATAAGAGGTTGAAAAGACGATAATAAAATTATGCGATATATAGAGTAACTAGATTATTGTCCCGCCGTAATACGGAAAAAAAATAAAAATTGAATCGTAAATTTTATGTTTATATAGATTTTAATTTATTGTGAGAAAATAATGTTATACGTATAATACATATATATTTTTACGTTTATACACATGTTGTTTATAAACATAATAACATATAATACATTTAGTTTTATACACATGTTTTAAAATATTTTGTATTAGGAGATTTTAAAATAATAATAAGGTAAATCATAGTCAAAACTGAACCATTCTATAAATAAATTATAATTACGTTATATTTTTAGTAGAGATGGAATAAAAGAGAGAATGTAATTATGTATTGTAAAAGGATGTAAAATGAAAATAATTTTTGCTGACATCATCAATCTGATCTAACGACTGACATCAAAGAAGTTTACATATTCAAGATATCTTACTTTGTCATGTGATATTTAAAGTCCCTGTTTTATTATATATTAAAGATTACATATGAAAAAAAATCAGCATGCCACTAATAGTTACGTGATTAGATGTACATTATGCTGTCTTAAAAGTTATGACATTCAACATTATTGAATTTAATTTAAAAAACAATGTACTAATTTCATAAAACATTTACAAGAGTATGGTAAGAAAATAACAATAATAAAGCTTGGCGGTTTGATAGCTAAATAAACGTTAAACATACAATTTTACAGTAGATTAATCAATTTAGTTTTCTAAACATTACTAATTTTACAAAAAAATAAAAAAATTTAAACAGAACTTTGTTATACAACTTCCATGGGATACACCAGCAATATATTGTCAATACTATTCTTTTGGTTACAAAGTGTGTAGCCTAATTTAGTATGGCGGAAGACATATTGTAATCAAATATGCAACCAAATCATATTAAGAAGATAGAGTAAAGTCATCGACCTGGTAACAACAAAGATCTCATAAGACCAAGACCATACTAAAACCTTAAACATACAGTAGAGGTGGCAAAATATGTAGGTTGGGGAACAGATCAAGGCATGTAAAGTCGAGCTGGGTTGAGCCACTCAACATTTTTTTTTAAATTATCTGAAACTTTTTAATATAAGTAATGCATTAATTAAGATTACATAAGCTATATATTTGCAAATAATAATCGAAACCTAATAAGGAAGTCGTATGCATTAAAATAAGCATGGGCGACTTCTCACCCGTTCGACCCAATTGACTTTTTTTAGCTATTGACCCTGTAAGAGATGCATCCATATCGGCCATTCATAAGTAAATGATTTGTTAGATTTTTGTAATTATAATAAAAGGATCAAAAAAAAAAAAACGTAAGTGTTTGCGGGTCAACCCAACCTGACTTTACCCATTTCAACCAAAATCCGTTTTAACTCGTGACTTAGCCTGCCCACCCAACCCGTATTACCAACTCTACAATGAAATAGTAGAATTCTAGCAACAGATATTGGGAGACTGCTTAATCGTTTAGTCATGTAAATAATAACAACATAACACATATTTTGTAAATTCTTTGTTATTATTACATATCAAATCTATTTTTCCGATTTAAAGGGTGTTTGTTTTACCTTCATCTTCTTCGAGATTTCATTTACGTTCTCTGCTTCTAGCATGTGGATTATAGGGTCACTAAATGCTACACCAAGAAACATAAAATCAGCATAAAGTCCCACAAATAATAAAAACATAACATGTTTTTGACATAATTTGTACCTAATCGATCATTTCAGGTATGTCGTCTTACTTAAATGAACAAATCATGCATGATGACAAAAGGAGAAATCAAGAATTCCTATTTAGAAGCTTGAAGCAAACAAAAAACTATGATACAATTCGACTTTAAGCTCCTTTAGTCGGGACAAAATGGGTATTGTTGAGTTTGTGTCCAAATGGTCGGATGGCCTGATTTCTCCAATTTTTAAAGGAAAATTACTAAAATAACATTCTAATGCCCGTTTAGCATCTAAATGTTTAATATCATACACACGAAACCTGATAAGAAACCTACCTTGGAAACACATCCCAGTCATACAAATTTGAAGCAAATACCTATAGCCGCAAGAATTTGTTTAACGTATTAGAGAAACAAAACCTGAAGTAATTAAGTACGAAGATGTCGTTAGATCTTCACGTTTTGCCTTAATAAATTAATCAAACATAAGATAACATCATGTGATCACAGTCAAATATGTGTAAACAAACTGTAAATCATATTGTATTAGACATTAGACAAATTAAATGAAAACTGAAATGAAGGAGTAATACTTGTTGCTGATATTAAGCAAGTTTACGCCTTTGGGATTTTCGATTTCTAGACAAATACATTTCCAATCTGAATTAATTCAATCAAAATCGCAAAATCTAAAGCAAATTAGTTGTTGTATCGAAGTGTAGTGAACCTTTTGTCCACGTTGAATTTTAAATTTGAACCTTTTTTTAACCATTTTCCATGTTATGTTATCACAAGCCAATCAAAACCTACATTAAGCACAAATTACATGCATCTAATTGTTCAAGATTTCCTAATCAAACCAAAAAGAATGGAATTTGATCCAAAATAAACAAATATAAGCAAGAAACTAACAAAACCAGACAGAAAATAAGTTATGAAACACCGCAACATAAAGTGCACAAGAAAAAAGAAAAAAATAATAACAAAAGAAGTAATGTAACCGTTGACTTTGTATAATCTGTGAGATGTAGAACAATTGTTAGGAAAGAAAAAGAAAATTTAGAGCCGATAAGTTTTGAAGTGATTGTATAAAGAGAAAGGGGAAAAAGAAAAAGAAAAAAGAATTATGAAAGAAACTGTTTTGACCAAAAACTACTTATAATAATTTTGCGATCAAATCAGTTAAATGCGGTTAGATGCTTTTGTGATTCGACCGGTGATCACGAAAGTGTTCTAGAAAAAGTAATAAAAACGTAATAAAAGTGCGATTAAAGTAAATTGACACAATGATATACGAGGAAAGCCCCTAATCCTTTTGGATTGCCGACATAAAAACTCGGGAAGGGATAATAATTCATTTCCTTTGTTAATTTTACTAGAAAAAAGTAAGATAATACAATACGAGAGCACAAATGATCAATCTAAGGTGAAAAGTGTATAAGTATTTGATGAACAACTGGAAATCTTGAAGAACGAGTGTATGGTGTGTGTATGGTGAAGATTCGGTCCCTAATTTGATTATTTGCCTCAGTTTATATAGTAAATAAAAAACAGTTGTGATCTCGAAATAGTAGGGATCTCCTGACTAACTTGGTCTTCAAGTCTTGTAACGACTCCTTGTTTTTCTCCCATCATTATTGACTCTTTTAACATGTTTTTAATGTTTGACTAAGTCCAAACTTCTTCTTGATTGACCTGGTGAAGTTATACAACAGATATAAATGAGTTAATTAACACATATTAGCCCACGATTATGAGATCCTAAGCCCGAAATCCTTAACCTGATGTCCTGAACCAGAAATCCTTAACCTGATATCTGAACACGAGATCCCTGAGATCCTGAACACGAGATCTTTAACCTGAGATCCTGATCACGAGATCCTTACCTGAGATCCCGATCACGAGATTTTCGACCCGAAATCTTGTCCACAACAATTGTCCCCAAGTTGTGTTAACGTTGGAATCTTCAACGATATCACAACTTCTTTAAAATAAGGATGAGGATCTCCAAACATGTTTTTTACGGAACGACTTCTGATGCCTTGAAAATTGTATCATTTCCTTGACTTCATTTGGTCCATGACTTACTATAACCAAGAAAGTTTTCCTTATTTCTCTCAAAATAAAACTCTAGATCATTGAATTGGATCTTGTTAGTTGAATTGCAGAATCTTTCGATTCTGAAATTTCTTTAAAGTACATCAAAAAAGTAAAATTTCTAAGTACAGTTATCTTATGTAGGTTTCAGAGGTAAATGACTAAGTGTCATAAGGAGAACTTCATTTTGATCGAGAACATAAAAATAATCTTAAGATGAAGTTATATTAATAAAAGAAGGCAACATGTACTGTTCAAGTCTCTTGAACTCATTTAATTTATTAAAAGTTCGTTTTTGTTTATGATCCGAAATTTACATTTAGGATATTGAACAAGTTTTAATATAATCATATAAGATTGATTTTGGTATTTGCTAGTACCCATGAAAAACAAATCTTTCATAATCAATGAGAAAATAGTTTTATGATCCTTGCAGGATAGATAAAAAATATTTTGCGGGATCCTTCTAGTGACCATTAGGATCTCGCATATGACCTTCTTCTAAAAGATCAAGTATCCCACATATGTTATAAATATGCATACCTCAAAAGTGAAGAATTTAGACTTGTATACGTTGATTTCATTTGAGTAAAGCAACTTCACCTTTTCATTGGGGTAATCTAATATGCAACACACAATAAAGAAATTTGTTTCAACAAAAGCCAAGATGTTAAAATCTAAATCATTAAAAAAAATAGGGAAAATGTACTGGATGGTTATCGTACTATGTCAAAAATTTCGTCTAGGTCATTGAACAAAATTTTCGTCTATATACATCACTATACCTCAAGAAACATTTTAAATTATAACTTTAACTTTAAAAAACCGTTTAAATCGATAAGTTTGTTGACCTGCAACCTTTTGTTAACCGCCACGTCATCGGTTTTATAACTATCACACAAACATTCATCATCTTCCTCCTACAAATCCCTGCAAATTCCATCAGACATTCATCATCATCATATCACCATAATCATAAACAAGAGTGTTTGGATCGATGAGTCCAGGAGTAATTGCTGCAGCTGCATTTATGTGTCCTGATCCGTAATCGAAAGGGGTTGCATTTGTAGAATCATCCTTTTTGATAAGCCCCAGGTGTTATCGGTGGTAGTAGCTGTAAGAATTTTGTCAAACACAATTTAGCTACAAAATGAGAGGTTGAAAAGCGTCAAAATTAGCAACAATAAGTTGTGACATAAAAGAAAGTCGAAACAAGATTGATGTTTGACGGCTACCACAAAACTTGTCTTGCACATCCCTTTTTTTCCCTCCAACCCCATAAAACTTCTCCTCTAATTTTCCCTCTAAACCCCACCACAAACCACCACCACGCGCCACCGTATCTGGTTGATGTTATCACTCCGGTCATGCTATTACACCACCATAACCACAACTCTTAAATCATCATCAAATTCATTTCTCAAACACTCAATCAAAATGTCGTCATCTTCATCTCGCCCATCTGCATTCGACGCGCTCATGTCCAATGCACGCGCCGCCGCTTCAAAAAAAAAAAAAATCCCAAATCCTCAAATTCACCCAAGAAACGCAAAACCCTAATCCCAAAATCCGAAATTAAACCCCGAATCAATCACACCCATATCCGAATCAGACCCGATTCCAATCAAACCACTGCGGCTACATGTGGACATGACATAGAGGTGCCAGAGATTATGTTATAGTTGATGTTATTGCCAGCAGTATTTTCAGTAGCTAGAGGTGACCAAGCGGCTAGAATGTTCACTCCTGGTGCTGTAAGACCCCATGTAAAGTTTTCAATTTAAAAATGAAAGAGAGAGAGATAATTAGTGGGGGTGACGTTACCGGTTAAAAACCGGTAGATTGAAAAAAAATGATTTAAATAATAGGTTTCTTGAGGTATAGTGATGTATATAGACGAAAATTTTGTTCACTGACCTAGACGAAATTTTTGACATAGTACGATGACCATCCAGTGCATTTTCCCTAAAACAATATACATGAAATCTCACTCGATAATGACCCTTTACTTTAATTTCCCAACTCCGTCCTTTTATATAAATTTTAAGTTGTTTATATGTTAAACCCTTTGTTTCAAACAAAGATAAATTGATGTCAACAATATTTGAAATTGAAACTACTTGTCATTATCATGTGTTTGAAAGGAAGGTTTGACAATAGAGGAATGTGAATCGTACACAAAGATCGGTTAAATATGGCTTTTAGATTTAGCTATTAAACCCTTGAAATTGGGTTTCCATCAACCTTTACTAGAAGGGTGGGTATGAAATTTAACTCGAGTTCCTATTCCATCATGAATTTAAACTTATTTATATAGTGATTTCTAATAACAAATCAAACGCCACATCTCACATGTGATACCACATTATCTATTTATCAATATTTATTTAGTCTAAAAAAATTCAATTAAACTATTTGTAAGTCAGATACATAATAAAGACGTTTCAAATAAACATTTATCGTATCTATTATCTATATATAAAAAAAAAAAAAAAAATTTCACCAAAATATACTGAAATAGATTATTTTTAAGTTATTAAAACATCTTAAATTACATTATTGTTCTTTTTTCAATTAAACCAAACCCTCATTGAGGCATGCTTGATTAGCAAAAGAGATGAAGATACGTACATGTTTAAAAGAAAAACAAAAGGTTAAGTTATTTTATTTTATTAAAAGGGAAACGAAAATGAAAATTTTTAAGAAAATAAAACGATTTTCTAAACCACCAAACATTAACAAACACACTTGAATAAGCTTTCACCTCCCAAACATTCTTTAAGAGCCTCCTCAATGAGAGGCGTTTTAGCCGCGTTACTCCTCCCCCCCCCCCCCCCCCCCCCCTAACGCCGTTATGGCGGGGGTGGTGTCTTCGAAGGCGTTTTGCTGCGGCGTCGTGGTTGCAACGCGACGTTTTCCTTTTTTTTTTCTTTGTCGACCGTTGAGTGTATAAAAAAAAATTAAAAATAGCCAACGGCTGCTATGTTTAAAGTTTTTTTTTTTTTTTCCTAACCAACTCTAAAGATACCCAAACACGAACACAAACACAAAATGTTTACATCAAATCGTATTCTTTCTCTCTACAAAACCAAATCATATTAATTCTATCTACAAAACCATAAGAAAAAATGTCTCAACACAACGATTTTTCGCCATCCGATCCCAACTCGCATTCTTCCCCGGGCTTCGCAAATTTTCAAACACAACCTGGTGGCTTTACTTCACTACTCGCCGGAAACACCAACACACAACCTCAACCCCATCAGCAAGCTATGAGTGAATGGCAACAATTCCAGTTTTGGCAATGGCACAACAACAACAATCACAAACTCAATCATTCCATCAACCACAAACTCAATCATTCCAACAACCCAAACTCAATCATTCCAACAACCCAAACACAACCATTCCAACCATCTCAATCGTTTCAACCACAACAAGCGAAACCTAGTGGTTCTCGTAAGAGAAAAGACAAGGGTAAGAAAAAAGCTAAGGTTGTGAAAGACGCCACCCCATCGTCTAAGGTTTAGTAGTCACAAGCCCAAGAACGACGTTTGGTGGAGAATTGGATTCATGCGTCGGAGTGTCGGAAAAAAGGAAAGTCACAAGATGGTCTAACTTTATTTTTATTATTAATGTATTTTTAATATTAATAAAATGTATTAAAAATAATATGAGTAAAAGTAAGAAAATGAAATATAATAAAACTGGTGGGTTTCAGATTTTGGTGTTATGATTGGGGCATTTTTCTGGTGTGTTATGTTATGGATGGTGTTATGGTGACGTGACAATGATAACACCCAAAATGGTGTTATAATTTAGAGTGCTCTAAGGGATGTTTGGGATTGCATATTTAAAAAATATGTTGTTAAATAAGTGCGTTTAAAATAAATACAAAGCTTTGAGCTTACAAATAATACAAACTAGAGGATTTCCCGTGCGTTGCACGGGTTCGTTCCTAACGATAACAATATAAATCTGTAGTACAAACGTGCACGGGTTCGTTCCTAAGGATAACAATATAAATCTGTAGTACAAACACGAGTTATATATTTTGGTTTGCTGATTTCATCTTCTGTAAAGCAGAAAGTTGTTTTCACCATCGTGTTCTTCCTTCTTGTTTGCTGATTTCATCTTTTGTAAGGTAGAATTTAAATTGTTCTCGTCATCGTCTTCTTTCTTCGCTTCGGTGATGGAGGTCTTTGATTTGGAGGTCCTCTCTTTAATGGACCGGTCTCTATAACGATAACAATATAAATCTGTAATTATGCATCTGTGAAGTGGCACCAAATTCCCTTTCCTCGAAGCTTCAACAAACTCCGCTTCTTCAGCAACTACACATTATTTCAATTTTTCAACATCAGATTAACAAAACAAAAATAAATAAATTCAAAAAAATTCATAATCAACTAAAACTTCAAAATCAGTAAAAACTAAACACTAATTCATTCAAAAATGCATTTCTGATTGAAATCAAAACTCATATAAATTCATACAAATCTCATTCCGGTACATATTTCCGACTCAATCAACTAATTAAACAAACAACACAATGCTATTACCTAGCGATGGCGATTGAAGAACACATCGAACTAGAGTACGAATGCGGAACGAAACCGAAGCTCTACGTCTTCCACACACAGCTGCGGAGTCAGCCGGAGAATAACGGTGAAAGAAAGACGGTGTTGTTGATCGGAGAGTAACCGCTAGTGATTGCATCATTCACCGACTTCAAAATGAACACGTAAATTTGACACTACAATATGAACATGGAGATATATAGATATAGATATATAGATATAGTATATATATATATAGGCATATAGAAATAAATGCAGGTTGGGAAGCAGAAATGGGGATATATTACAGCTTTACTTTTAACGCTTATTTGTAGTTTGAATCCACGATATCCACGTCAGCTATTCGTCAACTGTGCATTAATGACTTGAACCAACCGAGTTACATGACGTTTATATACATGTTTTAATAGTTTTAGTGGCTTACCTTGGGAAGTGCCTCGCCGATGATTTTGGGTATCGACATCTCAAGCAAGATAGCCTCATTTATTGATTTAGTGGCTCTGAAAAATTGATGAACCAATTTGGCTTGATTAAATAATTTCTTCCTCTCATCGTCTGAGAGACCATTCTTGGCACTTGTGGCGTTGGAAGCCACCATCTTTGGCTTTGCTTTAGGTTCCTACTTCTTCCCTCGGCTCGGCTATACATGATAACATTAGACAAAACACGGGAAATGGATTCAACAGATTCTAACTAAAGGTGGTAATGTTTAGTTATAAACGTAAATTGGTAGAATTAGGAAAAAAGAAAACATGTCAGACGGGGTCTAAAGTCGCCCTGACTTGGTTTTTAATAAAATTCAACCGTCTTTAACTATTTTCTTCAAAAACTTAAATTAGTACTCTAATAATATGGTTGTTGCAATCATATTTATTATTCAAAAAACAGTTATAATAAAATAAAATGTTTTGGGTCAACCGCATCCAACACGACCCATTTTTACCAATTACCACACGCGCGTTATTCACCTATATTTCCACCTCTAATTTTAATAAAATTGAAGAGATCAGCCTACCAGGAGCATGGACTCTAACTTCCGTAGTGCTGGGAGATTTAGATGAACGTCTCCACGAGTTTTTGGAGTCATTATCTGTGAAACGAAAATCATATTTTCAGATTATACGTAAAAAGTAAAGGAAATAGTCGATACTTTTCATTAAGTTGAAAAGATAGCTCCAATGTCGTGCCGTCGGGACCACATTGCTTAGCAGGAATTAACTGAACCATATAGTTGGTCGGAGAAAGCAACCAATCCATCTCTGTTCTGCACTTGTTCTTTTTCTCCTCCCGCAATGGCTCAAGTTTCCATAGTTCTCCGAAAACAGTTCCTGTGAGATATTTCCATATACTTTTAGCAATCGCCAATGTTTACACTAAGATAATTAACTTTTAAAATAAAAGTACCGGCTAGATTTGTTATGGCGTCGGACAAAGCCAACGCAGTGGAGACACCATTACGTCCTCCCGTAATATCTTGATTTCCATTCTGGATCGATTTTGGTTTTCTTCATCACGTTTAAATAAAGACATCAAAATAATATATGTTACAATTAAAGAAGATCGTGGTTATGGTAAAAAAATATTTATATTACATGAAAAAAAAGAACGGGATACCCTTTACAATTAACTCTATCAGTAGCTACACCATTTTTTAACAGCAAAAGTATTTCTTGGTGAACACCGTATTTCTCTGGTTATTTCACTGATGCAAGAAGCAACTGAAACCTTCACATCGTCATCTACGAAACGTGTTGAAAATAATAATGAAAATCAATAATCAACACTACAGCAACCAATAATAATGAAAATCAATAATCAAAACCAATAATCAACCGGGTATGTTGAAAATCAAAACCCCCAATTGTTATTGAAAGGGAATTGATAGGAGAAGAAGACGACGACGTTTACCTGCGAAAACTTCAAAAGTAGCAACAAAAGCAGGTGGAAAGCAAAGAAGAAAGAAAATGAAGACGAAGGACAATACACATGTAGCTGTATTAGGAGACGGACTAACATGAGAAGGACAAAGCCCTACACGTGTAACACAATAAAAGAAAATTGAAACACCTGTCTGTCACGTAATCGACCGATAATAACAAAAAAGGTAAAGGGCCGGATGATAAAGAAAATAGGCAGGCCAAAAATCTCTGACCAAAAAAAAAAAGCCCAAAGCCCAAACGTAATAAAATACAGTATCGGGCACGAGTAGCAATGAGAAAACAGAAATTAAATTAGTTAGTAATAAGTTCTTTTTTCTTTAAAAAATAAACCAAAACGCTTTTTTACACAAACACTTAAAACTGCATTATTCCAAACTATGCAATATGCAACACACACCTAAAATATAGAAAATATGCAACCCATGAACCTCACCTCACCTAGTAGTCTGCTGCTTATTTCCACCCCTTTTTTCTTGGAAACCCTAATAATATTCCGAAAAAATCTTTAATTTAAGTTGCAGAGATGAAGAATTACGACATATCTGGAACAACTCTATCTGTTTCTCTCTTCATTGACGTCACCAATTCAAAGTAACCTTTTTATTTTATTTTCGTATAAATTTACTGGTAAAGCTATTAAGCCATAAGCTGTTTGGATAATCACAAAAAGTGCTTATTTAACATCTTTTACTTGACAATTTTATACAACTTGATTAGCCAAGGAATGTCAGCATATTAACACTAATAAATAGGAGAATTGCTTCATTTGGTGTAAAATTCCCTTTGATAAACATGTATCTTTGGACCCAATTGAGTGCCTACGGTTTATGTTTTTGAATTGATGATGAAGAAATAAGAAACTTTATTTCAAGATAAAATCATTCAAACATCAAATAGACTGTTATCTTATTCATGCTCGAACACTTAGTTATTTGTCAAGTCAAGCGTTGCATATTTAGTTATAAATGGGTTTATCTGGGCTATGTTGTTTCTCTAACAGGTCGAAATTTTAAACTAAAGTAGTTAAAGTTTTAAACAAAAAGGAAACTGTCAAACGAGTCAAAAAGGGTGAAAGTCATCCGAACTGTATTCAAATGCTTAAGAACCAACTAAATTTTATTTTTGATGATGATATTTTTGTAATCATACTAGCACATTGTTTATTCATTAAATTAAAAAACGTATGATACCGGGTCAGCCTAACCCGAGTCAACTCTTTCTGACCTCTGTGCATAAGTAAAAATTAACCGTGTTGACCCGTATGCTTATAAGTCTATTTGTATAAATCAAATATGTTACTTTCATGGGAACTTTTGGAGCTGATGCAATCTGGAACACTAGAGCCGGAAGTAACCCTTCTCAATGCATCTCTGGTAAACATATCTTAAAATACCTTTCATACAACCTACAAATCTTCTCTAACATGAGTTCCGTAAAACAATCATTAGATCCCAGATATCTTCCCCCGTTCTATCAGCTGCTCATAAAACACTTGTAGCTAAATCAAGGGATTCATTGACAACTCGTACCCTCCACTCCGAGCTTGTTTATAACTACTCAGGATCTAAACATGTAATGACTCTTTCACTATTAAAATGCATCGTTTTAAATGCATTTCTTTTTTTATTATTTTGCTATGTTGTTTGTATGAAGCCGTTTGTTCGCTCACATATGTGCTTTCAACCAGATTTCTGAATCGCTAAAACGTTGTGGCATTTCTGATAGTGTCACGTATGTTCTAGCTGCTCGTTTTGGTGCTTCTGAAGAAGAGGTGAGATCATCCACTTACAATTTTTTGTAAATTTTGTTCTTCATGAAAATGATGCACTAAGGAGAATTTATTATTTGGGTAGATGAATGCCGTTAAGACACTTATCAAGGGAAAAGAAATAGATATAGAAGAGTTGGATGGAAGAGCGAACAAACCTCAAATACAAAAGGTTTGATATCGTATTGGTTTCTTTCATTTTGTTAATACTATGTTTTGTTGGGTAGTAGAAGATCAATGCATTACTTCGGCAACAGTTCAACAAATATTCCAATCTTGCATGAAATAGCCGTGTCATGTGAAAAAGTATCTTGAAGTAAATGCATGTTGAGTACTTGATGATGAAAATTAAGCATTTACTTTTTCCTGACTTTTTAGAGCTTGCAAAATGGGCGGGTTGGTTTAGTGGATAACAGAATCGGCTGGGTTGACCCATTCATAGTTTTTGCCTTCATTTTTTTGTGCTGAATATGATTATAAAGATATGTTATTTCAATAATAATCTAACGTTATAAAATAGTATAATCACGAGGCTGAAAGGTTTATAAATACACTTTGGGTGACTTTTAACCATTTTTCTTATTTTGATCTCTTAGGGGGAAACTATAAATCAAATCGTCTTATTCATAAATAAATTGCCGGGCAATCATCTTTAATTCTTTTTAGCCGATTACCACATTATCCCAATTTTGTTTACGGTCTGTTATAGAATGCTGATTCGTTTCATACATTGCATTTACTTCATGGCTTTCTTCCCGAGTCTACAACGACAACAGGTTAGTTTGATTTTATAGAACTTGTGATTAATTCCTTGAAGATAGGCATATATGGAACAGTTGTTATTTTTGAAAACTAATGCCTTAAATTTAATTATAATGCAGTGAATATGACACCATCTCTTAATGTTTCCGTTGATGAGAATATCGAGACAGGACCCGTAGAAATGGATTTGAGCAGTAATAATGATGCTTCCGCAAACTTAGAATGTATTGCAGAGGTAGATCGGTTAACATGGGAGGAAGCTACTATTTTTAATGATAATGAAGTTTTTCAAGTAGAAGATTTATCATTGGGAGTAAAGGTAAAGACATAAGTTTGTTATTTGTTTTTTACTTAAAAGTTGTGTCAATACGCTTTCATTACAAACCATTGATTTTCGGGATGATTTTAAATTTAGGATGCGGAAATCCTCCCTTCGTGGGAATCCCTTGACATTTTGTCTCAGTCAAAAACTCGCTCAGGTTTGTCACTTCCTTCATTCAAGTAGAGGTTGGAATTTCGACCCAACAAAGTTTTATTTATTAACGGGTCAAACACGTAAAATAAAGAATAGCTTATAAAGAAACAAGTCACATGGGTCGAAAGTTTCCCCACGAGGTATTTTATTGCAATATACCTCCTAAATCATTTTGTTCAAAAAAAATAAAAAATAGTGTTATTGAAATAACATAACTTGTTATTCATATTTTCCACACTAATTATCAATTAAAAATTTTAAGTTCTAGACAAAAAGTGTTTTGGGTCAACACGAACTGCCCGTTTTGATCCTCCAAAATAAAACCCAATTTGACACTAATCCGTTTTCACCTGACCCACCCTACCCATTGCCTCGACATATATGTATAGTTCATTACGCTCTTTTACATAAGTTGTTGCTTTACTCGTTTAATTTTCATAATTAGGACTAAGGGTGTGTAAATTCAAGCCAAAGCCCAAGGCAAAAACTCGTAAAGTGGAAAAGCTTGCTGACACACCTGAACAGGATGTAGGGTCCACTCAAACTCAAACTGACTTCACGGACATCGAGCATGTTCCTTCATTTACACGCGATGATAAGTCCGGTTCACCATCTTTCAGGGAGACCATAAATATGGAAGAAACTTCTCAAGTGGATTCTATGAAAGAAGCTGGTAGATCTTCTGAGAGATCAAGAAGACAGAAGAGTAAAACACTTCAACTTATAGACGAGTCTGAGGATGAAGGTATTGATAATACCTTATTACACGGAAATGAAAATAACAATAATAATGTTGAATATGTTCCGCAAAATGAATCTTTAAGTGAAAAAAAGGGAAGTAAGTCAAAGGCAAAGTCAAAGTCGATGAAACCTGTGAATGATAAGGAAAAACCGGTTAGAAAGCGTAAAAAGGCAGGTGAGGTAACAGACGAGTCGACTAAAGTAACTAAAAAGAAGTTCTCTCACCACACTCGAAGAAATAAAAGACCAGGTAACTTTAGTTTCGAAAGTTTAAAGTGTTTCAGCTACATCTTTGATCCGTATTGACTATTTGGTTTTGGCTATAGTGGACCCTGAATTACTTAAAATCCCCGAGGATGAACTTGAATTACATATGCATAACGTGCCTATGAAGGAATTAATCAGACTTGCAGAGCATAGAGAGCGTTTAGCGGTACATTATTGTTATGATTATCACCCTTATTTTTATTTTTTAATGTTACCTACATCTTATTTATCGATGGTCTTTTTTAATTTTGGTAGAAAAAGGACGCATCTACATCGGGAACAATTAATCAAAGGTACTGAAGCTGTAGATGATTAGTTTAAGATGCGCTTATTTCCTAATTATATCATATCTGTCAGGTTTGCGAACAATAATCTGTCAATCTCTTATTCTGTGTTACTATGGTTATGCAGTAAGGAAGATGCGGGTATTGCACAAGGCATGGGCTCGGATTACGAACATGATGTACCAACAGATGCACAGAATGCTACCTACTATAATTATCGAACTCATATGAAAATAACTCCGAGAATGAAGTGGTCTAAACAAGATACTGAACTCTTCTACGAGGTACACTATTGAGTGTCTAATTGCTTCGATTTTCATTAACAGAAACCATTACCATCTCAGTTTAGATTTTTGAGAGTTTTCTCATATCCCTTTCTAAATTAGAAACAAAAGTGCTTTTATAGATTAAATTGGGAGTATATTGTGGAGGCAATTCTGACCCATTGGGTCAATGTGGGTTATGTTTTCTCTCTTAATAGTTAAATGTGTTAAGCTAAAAGATTTAATTAAAAAGAAACCAGTCAAATGGGTTAAGATGTCGATAGTCATGCGAAGTGTGTTCAAACGCGTAAAACTCTGAAAGCGCTTTATTGATAAAACTAGGTATTATTCTAACATGTTGATATACTTTTCTTTAATATTAGGTAACTTATTAACAATTTATGAAATTCAAAAGAATTGGGTTAAAAAGTGCATTTAGGTCGGTCCAAGCAGACTTGACCTGTCTTGACGCTCTAAAAAAATGGTTCTTCTGAGCCAAGTCGGTATTGAGCATTACCTAACCCGTCAGACCCGCCCATTTTGCAATTTATATTGGTTTATTTTGATAAATGGGGGTTACAGTCCTTCAAAGGATCAAGTTATTTTCTAGTCTTGCGATCTGTATTGCCAAGTTAATGCATTGCTAATTTGCGTTTTTAAATTGCACAGGCCATTCAGCAATTTGGGACAGATCTATCAATGATAAAAGAATGTTTTCCTGGGCGGACTCGTGAACAGATAAAATCCAAGTACAAAAAAGAAGAGAGACAAGAACCTTTAAGGCTTAATGATGCTCTAACCACTCGTGCTAAAGGTAACACCTACATATCATTTTACGAATTCATTTATTTTACTTTCAAAAACAACCTGTTATGATTGCTAATATTAGTAAAAGCCTGTGTTATCTTTTAAACATATATTGTCCGCGTATTTTAAACTGGTTATAGGATCACAATTAAAACCAAATAACTAAGTATAGTTGCAGTATGATTTAGCATGTATTCATGCATGTATATCGTTAAAGATTTACAAATCTGGTCATATTTCTGGGAAACCATTTTGCTTGTAAAGGTGACCAACACTTTCAACTTGTGACAAAAATGATTACATTCTAAGTTTGTCGTGTTTATTTATGCAATATTACCGCATATGTAAAAGCAATAAGGGAGTTTGCTTTATTGAAGTTTGGCCGCAAAGGGTATTAAAGAATGACTTTTAAGATGAATGAAGAGATTTCCATTTGGATATTTTCAAGAATCTTTTTTTGTTACACCTATATATATTAAGTCCCCCTATAAGTTTCACGTAATCTAAGACGCAGCAATTTGCACATGAGGAAGTTGCGTTTTTTTCAGACCTTAAACAGTTTTTTATTCATGAGAGGCTATGTTCGTTTTCCATAATGTTATTCTCCTGTTTCAGGTCATTCTCATTTTGAAGTTGTAATCGAGCGTTTAAAACAAGCTCAGGGAGAGGAGTCTGAAGACGAAGAACCAATCAATCTCACAGGCGAGGAGGATGAGGTATGGGCTAGTAACATTAATGTATGCCCTCTTTAGTTTCATTGTTTTCTCTTAACAAGTACCTATGTGGAGTTCGATAATAATATCAATGTTTTTAATCAGTTACAAATTATTGCATTCTAATACAACATATGTTATTGACAGGGAGCTGAGAATGCCAAAAAACCCGAACAGTTAGAAAAAGAAGTTAAAGATGTGGAGAGTCCAACCAAGTCTCATGATAGTGAAGACGACATGTTTCGTTGGAGTCAATATAAGAGTGATATATAATTTCAACACGAAGACCAAAACCTATTCCCTCCCCTTCAATTCTAATGTCATTCTCGAATTGACGTCGATTTTGTTTTACTTGACTCATTCTAAAATGCACCCATTATTTGTGTTTGGATATTCAATTTGTTGGATTCCAAATCATCTTGTTATACAATCTTATAGAAAAGCCTTTAAATTGTACATTACTTTGCTTGTCTCTACTTTGTTTTTATCTTTCAAATTAATATAAGCTCTTTTGTTTAACTTATATGTACTTTTATTTTAAATTTGCTGAAAATGATGCACATTATTATGGTAAAAAAGATCATATCACAGGTTAGTTTTGAAGACCTTGATAAATTAATGATTTAACACACTTAAGTTTGAAGATTTTATTGTACATTGACTAAATTAAAAACCATTTCAAAAATTTAAAAGAACTTTTAATTAATCTTCCAACGGGCAAAATACACGTAATTTTAATTTCTGTATGGATTTTGACGTTAATTTAGATGTTTTATACGGATATAAATTATCCCTTTTAATAAAATGCATTTATTACACTGCCTAATCAATGTAATTATATCATTAAAATTTAAAAACGCAAACAACGTTTTTATGGTTATTACAAAAATTTCAATATGTCTTTAATATTAAAAAAATTAGATATTGGCTATGAATACCCCCAACAATACACATATTTGGGTCATATAACACACAAATATACTACGTTCATATTGCAATCATAGCAAGAACAAGTCACCATTTTCAACTTTGATCACGAGGAGATCAAAGGTTGGAGTCACCCAAACACCCTATGTTATTGAATTTTACACTAATAAGCTCAAACTCCAGTTACTTTACCAAACGTGTTTTTCATCTTTATATATAAGCTCCAATCTCGATCATAAGCTCAAGCTACAACTCCAACGTAAGCTTAAACTCAAGCTCCAACTCTAGCTATTTATGCCAAACACACCTTAAAAAAGATTAAGTGGTTTAAACCGATAATCAATTAAACGTTAAATATTAAAAACATTGCCATAAAAATAATTAAAAGTATAAATATATCAAAGTATGATAATTAAACTATTATCAACCCAAAAACTTTTTGCCTAACATACATACTATTAATTAATAAATATATATAGGTACAAATGCATTAAAAGGAAGACTAACTTTTTTAAATCACACAAAGAATCAAGAATAACTTCAATAATAGGCCATTTGTTTTGCCTAACAGCCTTGCATTCTCTCTATTTTTATACCTCCTAATAAGTTGCTTTAGGCAAATATTCTATCTTTCGATACACTTTAGGCATTAAACATCTAGCCCTACATTTGGTATTCATTTTAGGTATTCTTGTTCCATAGCTAACACCTAAACGAAGAAACTTAACGATGTCGAAAACGAGTTTTCTTGATATTCAATACAACATATCGAAGCGTAAGTTCCTTCGTAAACCATCTCGGATGTTCTCTAGTAGCGACAGGCAACCTTCCGGTCTGCCTATCTTCCAACCAAACATGAACGAGACGAGGCATGTTTTTGACAAGTTTGACCTTGATAAAGATGGGAAGATATCAAGGCGTGAATACAAGGCTATACTTAAAGCACTAAGACAAGGTGGTACAGAGAGTGACGTGCAAAAGATATTTGAGGCAGCCGATTTAGATGGTGACGGTTTCATTGATTTCAATGAGTTTATGGAGGTGCAAAAGTGTGGGGTGAAGGTGGTGGATGTGCAAAGTGCGTTTCGAACATTTGATCTAGACGGGGATGGGAAGATAAGTGTTGAAGAAGTGTATGAGTTGATGAAAAGGCTCGGGGAGAGGTGTAGCTTGCAAGATTGTCGGAAAATGGTGAAAGCTGTTGATTCGAATGAAGATGGTGTGATTGATATGGATGAGTTTATGTCGATGATGACTCAAAATATGAAGATATAAACCTTAGTGGATGATTGTCTTGTGTAATAAATGAATAGTCATTTGGTCTAATTGATGGTACTAAAGTTGTGTGTTATTTCCCTACCTAGTTCAAGTCTCTAAAATCAGGCATGACTACTTTATATTATGTTATTTGTACGTTTTAACTAAGTTTAATAAATAGTTCCAGTATGAATATTTGATTTGTCAAAGCATTTTTTATACCGTGCGTAAGTTGGAAGATGACAACTTGAAGCATGGTAGGCAAGTGCTTCTCATATAACTTTGTAGTACTACCGTGAAATAAATTCGATATTTAAGTTATTTTAAGAAATTTGTTTCAACAAAAGCCAAAATGTTAAAATCTAAATCATTAAAAAACAATGACCCTTTATTTTACATTCCCCACTCCGTTCTTTTATATAAATTTTAGTTGTTTATATGTTAAACCCTTTGTTTCAAACAAGGATAAATATTTGAAATTGAAACTACTTTATCATTATCATGGGTGTGAAAGGAAGGTTTGGGAATAAAGCAATGTGAATGGTACACAAGGATTGGTTAAAAGTATGACTTTTAGAATTAAACCCTTGAAATTGGGTTTCCATCAACATTTACTAGAAGGGAGGGTATAAGAAGTTTATATACTGAAATAGATTATTTTAACCTTATTGAAACACCTTAAATTACATTATGGAGATAGGTACATGTTTAAAAGAAAAACAATAGGAAAAATTATTTTATTTTATAAAAAGCGAAATGAAAATGAAAACTTTAAAGGAAATAAGACGAATTTCTAAACCACCAAACATTAACAAACACATTTGAATAAGCTTTCCTAACACTCTTTAAGGTGTGTTTGGGATTGCATATAGTGTTTTTAAAATAAACCACAAAGCTTTGAGCTTACAAATAAGTGCTATTACACAAATACTTAAAACTACTTCTATATTCCAAAATATGCAATATTCAGTAAGCACTTGCTATCCGTAAACCTCACCTCGTAGTCTGCTGCTTATTTCCCCCCTTTTTTTTCTTGGAAACCCTAATAATATTCCGAAAAAATCTTTAATTTAAGTTGCAGAGATGAAGAATTACAAGATATCTGGAACAACTCTATCTGCTTCTCTCTTCATTGACGTCACCAATTCCAAGTAACCTTTTTATTTCATTTTCGTATAAAGCTATTAAGCCATAAGCTGTTTGGATAATCAGAAAAAGTGCTTATTTAACATCTTTTACTTCACATTATTATACAACTTGATTAGTCAAGGAATGTCAGCATATTAACACTAATAAATTTATAAAATTCCCTTTGATAAACATGTATCTTTGGACCCAGTTTAGTGCCTACAGTTTTTGTTTTTGAATTATCAAATAGACTGTTATCTTATTCATTTGATTCATGCTCGAACACTTAGTTATTTGTCAAGTCAAGCGTTGCATATTTAGTTATAAATGGGTTTATCTGGGCTATGTTGTTTCTCTAACAGCTCGAAATTTTAAACTAAAGTACTTAAAGTTTTAAACAAAAAGGAAACTGTCAAACGGGTCAAAAAGGGTGAAAGTCATCCCAACTGTATTCAAATGCATAAGAACCAACTAAATTTTATTTTTGATGATGATATTTTTGTAATCATACTAGCACATTGTTTATTCATAAAACAAAAAAACGTATGTTACCGGGTCGGCCTAACCCGAGTCAACTCTTTCTGACCTCTGTGCATAAGTAAAACTTAACCGTGTTGACCCGTATGCTTATAAGTCTATTTGCATAAATCAAATATGTTACTTTGAAGGGAACTTTTGGAGCTGATGCAATCTGGAACACTAGAGCCGGAAGTAGCCCTTCTCAATGCATCTCTGGTAAACATATCTTAAAGTACCTTTCATATAACCTACAAATGTTCTCTAACATGAGTTCCCTAAAACAATCATTAGATCCCAGATATCTTCCCCGTTCTAGCAGCTGCTCATAAAACACTTGTAGCTAAATCAAGGGATTCATTGACAACTCGTACCCTCCACTCCGAGCTTGTTTATAACTACTCGGGATCTAAACATGTAATGACTCTTTCACTATTAGAATGCATTTCTTTTTTATTATTTTGCTATGTTGTTTGTATGAAGCCGTTTGTTCGCTCACATATGTGCTTTCAACCAGATTTCTGAATCGCTAAAACGTTGTGGCATCTCTGATAGTGTCACGTATGTTCTAGCTGCTCGTTTTGGTGCTTCTGAAGAAGAGGTGAGATCATCCACTTACAACTTTTTGTAAATTTTGTTCTTCATGAAAATGATGCACTAAGGAGAATTTATTATTTGGGTAGATGAATGCCGTTAAGACACTTATCAAGGGAAAAGAAATAGATATAGAAGAGTTGGATGGAAGAGCGAACAAACCTCAAATACAAAAGGTTTGATATCGTATTGGTTTCTTTCATTTTGTTAATACTATGTTTTGTTGGGTAGTAGAAGATCAATGCATTACTTCGGCAACAATTCAACAAATATTCCAATCTTGCATGAAATAGCCGTGTCATGTGAAAAAGTATCTTGAAGTAAATGCATGTTGGGTACTTGATGATGAAAATTAAGCATTTTCTTTTTCCTGACTTTTTAGAGCTTGCAAAATGGGCAGGTTGGTTTAGTGGATAACAGAAGCGGCTGGGTTGACCCATAAACAGTTTTTGTCTTCCTTTTTTTGTGCTGAATATGATTATAAAGATATGTTATTACAATAATAATCTAACGTTATAAAATAGTATAATCACGAGGCTGAAAGGTTTATAAATACACTTTTGGTGACTTTTAACCATTTTTCTTATTTTTGATCTCTTAGGGGGAAACTTTAAATCAAATCGTCTTATTCATAAATAAATTACCGGGCAATAATCTTTAATTCTTTTTAATGAATGGTAGTTAGGGCTTGTGGCATAAGTTTTTTATCGCATTTCACTGAATTCTGGCATGATATGTGGCGGTGTTTGGGATTACATATTTTAAAACAGTGTTAAAAAAGTGTGTTTTAAATAAGCACCAAGCTAGGTGAAACAAGCGCTTATTTCCTGATAAAATAAACCAAACGCTGTTTTACCCAAACCGTCTGACTGCGTTTTACGTTTTTAATATGCAATGCAATACGCAATATGCACTTAACATATGCAATCCCAAACACCCGGGTGTTTTAGTTCGTGGAATGGGTGCTTACTTGTTATGGTCCCGAGTTTGAGATCGAGTTATAGGGCGATTAACAACAACCTCTACCTCTTGATGATGTATTGGAATAAAATAAAGAGGGCTAGATAGAGAGAACCAAACGATCTTAAAGAAACACTTTTGATTAATTATGTGCTTGTTTATTATGTGTAACAAATCCGTACATAATAGTAACCTAAAATCCCCTCCTACTTTCTCCTAAATAAAGCATATAAAATAAATTCAAATAACCTAAAATAAAGCAATGTCAGCTGGATACATCCAGGATTATTATTTCATTGTGATCATAACATTACTACTGTAACTTGTGTACCGAGTCTTTACAATATCTTTTAACCTGTGAGGCCCGAGGGAGCAAATGATTTGAAGCTGAACTGAAAGTAAAATTTACTCCAATTTCACATGAAATAATTGAACCAGGGAGAACATGTGGTGCTTGTTGAGAATTTGTATCGCTTTCCTTTACAGCTCTGTTTAAGTCGTCCAAATCTTGCTTGAACTAGCAGTACTATGTGAAAAAGTGTATTGTTCAATATACTCATTGGGTATTTACTGACTTAGATGTGAGTTGTTAGTTAGTGACTAGTTACATAAGTGATCTGTAGTAGCTGTATCAGTTTTTTTTATGAAATAGTTGTGTCGTGTAAAATAAAGTGTGCTACATTATGCGCACTGCATGTAAGCTATTTAATTTCTGTCCGGTATCATGTCTTTTTCACTTGTGTTCATATTATTAACCGTTTGTTTCATGTTCATCAGCATTACAAAATAACTGGGGTAGAGCTGGGAGTATCAACCATCGGAGACGCTATAACATGTAGAATTGCAGCCCGTGATGCTTTGTGATAGCGGCCATCTGATGATCGTTGCCATTTTCTTCAAATTTAGTCCATTTTACTTGCTCATTGAAGCTGTAAGCATATAAGTTCAATCATCCATGGAAGCGCTTAATTTATTACTTGCCTTTTGGACTGAAAAGTTTCATCGCGTACTTGTGTTTTTCTCAGAACATTCTAAATTGGTGTAACAATGAAGTTTTTAGCAACAGAAACGAGTCGCCCATTAGTCTTGTGTTTTCATTTTTCCTTTCTTGTTAAGATGTCACTAGTTTTGTATTTGAAAAATAGTATTTGGTTTGAATTTATATACTGCGCAGGACGGAAATCCTATCTCCGTTACTTTTCTGCTTTTATACTGCCAGATGAGCAGCAGCTGGCTGAATCTTTGACGGAACATTTTACTTCATATGATATAAAACTCGTGTGGAATAGTTAATTATGTTTTTAGTTGCATAAATTATATTATTGCAATGATAAAAATGGTGTGTTAAGTTACAACCGTGTGCTATATGAGAAACTACAAAGAGAAGGTTTTTGATGACAGTTGACCAATTATATCGGTACGCTTTTTTGGATTTCTTTTAGTTCTAGAAATAGAAATTAGAGTGTACTCGGTTGCAATTAATTAAGACCTTTTTGTAGAATATGTACATGTAAACCGAACAGGTGAAACTAAAATACAATCAAAACCTTTAAAAACATGTAACATGATACACGTTGCTTGTTTTTTTTAAACAACTAATAATTTTACAATGACTCGATATTTATATGATCGTTCCTACTACTTCCTAGATTAATATAACCATATTTAGAAAGTTCAAAACTAATGATTTGGAATAGCCCGTGAATCAAAGGATCAGGGTCAAACCAAAACATGTGAGTTGTGCGATCATACAAGGTCAAAAAGTCAGAAGGGTCAGAATTCTTTTTTTCCGAGTTTTAATAACTACAATCATGTAGACTGATTTAAAGGTTTATACATGTATCGATTTATTGTACAAAATCAATAACCGTTTTTTGTATTTGTGGATCTTATTCCCTAGATTCACGTAATACAACTTTTTATGCAATGTGTTTGAATTAATCACAATCTTCCGGACTATGATTATCAATACTCATTTATCCTTATGGGTTAATACATGCAACACAAAAACAAACCAAGCTTAAAAAAATACTCAGAAAAAGATAGCAACACAACCACAAAGAGAAAACGAAAAACTAAGGAGGATCAAATAGAAGATTGGGATACCGAATCTAAACATACGAGTAGTATGACTCAGTTTGTTTATCCTTATGTGTTTCTTCTTCTAATATCTATTCGTTTACCAATTAAAGTTTTAGGTTTTGGTTGTTACCGATACTAATTCGTTTGGCTAAAACTGATGGAGGCAATATACGATATCTACATATGTGTAAAATCAGAAGCCACAAAATGTCAAAACAAGAAAACCAAATACTATGAACCTAGATAAAGACCCGAAGCATCTAGATATATTTAGGGATAATACATAAGCCAATATATTCAAATGTTTTAAAGTATATTTAGGTGCCCGGATTTTAAATCCTAGGACTTTTTATGTTGTAGGACTTTAAATGATGAAAGGATTCAAATGTTGTGGTTTTAAGTCCTCTATCCATTACCACATCGAAATCATCATCGAGGTCTTGCACTTCTTCTGTATTTGCATCCTCTTCCATTTGGCCAAAATCTCTAGCCCCGTTCCCATGAGCCCGATCTTGTCCAAAAGCAATACACAAATTCTCATAGTGAGGAAATGGTTTGTTTCTCCGTTTGACGATGCTATCAAATATCATAAAATTTAAATAATAACTAAATATGTAATTGTTATAGATTGGACTATTAGAGGTTACACGATTACCGAACTCGCATAAATATTACAAAAATGTCGTATTATATATGGACTATTAGAGGTTACACGTTACATCGTTTATCACCGACTACTCAATCAAACATTTCCACCGTTAGTTGAATTATCCAAACCGCCATTGAAATCAGTAATCATCATCATCATCCAATCTCCACTCTCTGTTTTCTCCTTGTTTTCGCCGTGTTTTGTGTCCGGATTTCGTGTTGACGGCTCTGTGTCTACCTGCTGGTCATCCATGTAGTCACTTGATGGAAAATTAAGTTTTGCTTTAGCTCCCCTGAATTCTATAGCAGCTCGGTCATAAGCCCGAGCTGCTGATTCAGCGGTTTCAAATGTACCTAACCATACTCTAACCGCTTTACGCGGGTCCCGAATTTCCGCGGCCCATTTTCCCCACGGTCTTTGTCTTACTCCTCTATAATTTTTCTTCTTAGTTTTCTTAACTGGGCCACCGGATCCCGATCCACTAGGCTTCTCTCTGTTATCGTTCGCTTTATCGTTATCCATAAAAAATGAACATCCAAGACAATCATTCATCCCACAAACGGAGCATATTTGAGATACTTGACACGACACGAAATCCGTGTGTCCTGTTATGACGTTTTTCAGCGTCGAAACTATAATCGAAGACTCTTCATCGTTGGTGAGACGTCTCCGTTGTGGCGGTGGCGGGTGGTGGTGATAACTCGTGGTTGCTTGGTCGTTAAGATTCTTGGTCAATCTCTCCATTGAATTGTTATGAGAATGGTCAAACTATTTATACGAAATGTGTGTCGACGTGGTTGCCAGCTAGGACGTGTTCACACACGGTTTTGATTTTGATTTTTGTTTTTGCGGTTTGAAAGCGCCAACGTGGCATTACATGGATGAGTTGGCATGTTTTATCGACTGTTTTCGTGACGTCATCCCATACGACAACATATTAAAAAGTTTAAAGTTGTTTTGAGTTGCCACGTTGCCAAGTGGTTTGGTTTCTAGAAGAGATATTTTTGTTGACCATGTTTAGCTGTTAACAGTTTGGTAGTCAAACCACGTTATCGTGGCTCTTTAAATACAAAAAGGTGTTTATAGGTTTCCTTCATTTAATTTTGTGGTTTATAATTGGGTCCTTAATTGCCTCAAATGTTTATTCGCTATTCTGATAATAAAAACTAAAGAACAACAAGAACATAACAATTTAAGAGAGAAAGAAAGTAATTTTATTAATCAGAGTCACATAATAAGGTTACACTAAGTCTTTATTTATAGGCTAAGCGGTAAAGACTAATTAAAATTATAATAAAAAAGTAAAATCATTTACAATCTTTCATTATTTTTATTTCAAATTCACAACACTTTACTTTAGATGTTCTCGGTTTGTTAGTTTATTGAACACTATCAATATAGTACTTCATGGTCAATATTTCCCTCCGTCCTATATTAAGTGTCCACAATTAGATTTTGAGATTTTTTTTTTCGTAAATTTAACTTTAATTATTTATTTTTGTGCTATATAATATTTGATGTAAAATATATAAATATATTGGGTTTTAAATATATTTTTCATTGATATTTTCATCAACTATTACATAACACAAACAAAAATATTTAAATTAAAAGTTGAAAAAGGAAGATTTCAAAACTGAAAGTGGACACTTATTATGGGACGGATGGTGTATATAGACCGCCTCACTAAAAACCTTCCCAAGAAAAACCCATGGGGGACAAAAACTCGGTTAAGAGAAAAAGAGTACAACACGTATTAAAAGTTTTCCTCATTTCAATAACTATGTTTCAAACGCCGAATGACGATCGTATGTATAAGAGCACCCGGAGTGGGGGGAATTCTCGATCGTTGTGGGAGTGAGAACGAGCCCCCCACTCGTTATTACTACGCCATCCTTCGTTCTGGAGCTCGTTGTAAGCCACAGTTGTGGTGACAACGGCTCGTTGCGATTTTTTATTTATTTATTTATTTATTCTAGACGGTCGAATTATTAGAAAAAAAAAAATTAAACAAACACACCAACGGTTATATAACCGTTGGTTTTAATATTTTAAAATATTTTTTTTTAAATTTTTTTTTAAACCATAATTTCACCTATAAATACCCCCACAACTTAACCAAAAAATCACACCATTTCTCAATCTCATTCTATCGCAATATTTTTCTAAAAACTATATATAACAAAAAATAAGTTCGAATTCGTCAACCGATCACAATGTTACGGATTTGTCATCTTCCGACTCCGAATTGTTCGAAATTCTAGCCTTGGCGGCACAAGCTACGAAACAAATGGAGATGGAAGAAAATGAGGCGGAAAGTTCTCGCCGTACTGAGAAAAAGAAAAGGCGTTATATCAACTGCGATTGGACCGAAGCAAACGAAAACGTGTTACGACATTACTTCGCCGACGAAAGCACATTCCCGGATGAATATTTCGGTAGACGATTTCGTATGAGAAGACCTCTTTTCCTCAGAATAGTCGAAGGTATATCTAATTACTCCGTAGAACCTTTGCCCAACTATTTTAAATATTTCAAACAACGCCCCGATGCAACGGGTAAAATGGGTTTTAGTTGTTTACATAAATGCACGTCCGCTATTCGTATGATGGCGTATGGGATTACTCCGGACGCCTTCGACGAATATTTACAAATGTCAAGAAGAACATCATCTGAATCCTTAGATAATTTTTTAAAATGTGTAATCCATCATTATACAAACGTTTATCTAAGAGTCCCAACACAAGATGATGTTAATCGTTTATATCAAAAACACGATGAGGTTCACGGGTTTAAGGGTATGCTTGGTAGCATCGATTGTATGCATTGGAAATGGGATCAATGTCCAAATGCATACAAAGGACAATACACACGAGGTGACCATGCTTATCCAACGGTTATGTTGGAAGTTTTTGCCTCGTACGATCCATGGATATGACATGCTTACTTCGGTGTCGCGGGGTCGAACAACGACATCAACGTGCTTAAACAATCGCCGTTGTTTCATGATATTCTCAACGACTCATCCCCAGACTACAAATTCATCGTCAACGGCCACGAGTACGATAAAGGATATTACCTTGCAGACGGTATATTACCTTGATGCTGATTTGATAAAAGTCAGAGACAGGAGAGGAGTCGGTAAAAGTCTAAAATTTCATAACCCTTGATGCTAACTTGATAAAAGGAAAAGGCAGGGGGAGAAATTCGTGTCATAAACACCTCATAAGTAAATGAATAAATAAATGAATTAATATTATACGTATGTATATTAGTTTTCGGAGAAATGTCGTGATATTGGGGGGACAATGTGTAACCGGGTGCAAGCAAAGCTTATATATACCTAAAAAGATTATACACGTACTCAAAAGGGTGTGCATAGCATCAATACTCGACACGATCCAATATTCTAGTTAGTTATATAAAATTAGGAATAAGGTGACATTTTCCAGCCAGTTACTGAGAGTTCGATGACACTTTGAGGAGAGTTTGGAATTAGCAAAGTGTAACTATAAGTGGGATTCCATATAAGCATATGTAAATACATAATCGAGAGATTGCTTTTGTGATGTCGATGTTGTACTTAAGAGGACAAACATACTAATAATCGGCCGGGATTGCTTTTGTGGGTCGGACCGGGACCTGCCCGAGACCGTTAGGACCCAAAATCTCAGACCGAAAACCAGACCGGTTCGGGTCGGGTTAAAACCGTCGACAAACCGGATCTGGTTTTTTTTTTTTCAACAGATAACAAAATCATAGGATTACAAAAACTGCATTATTAGTAAAACTGAAAAGAAACACAGATGAGAAGGAAAACAGAGGATGAAGATATATATCATCTCTCTGTTATCAACATTTACATCATCACTTTATTATTATACCTAATATATCTGATGACGTACCATCGGTTAGCCGATAGAAGTCTATCGGCTAGACCAATGGTACGCCGAAAGATCTATTAAGCTGGGCACAATCTTTGAAAAGGAATCTAAACAACATCTATAATCCGAAGAGCATCCTAAGGACCAGGAGGCCGAAGGATGACTTCTTGACAAAGAGTACAACACCCTGGAATACCTTCAAGGTAAATAAGGTGTTGTACTAAGAGCACGCTATTATCCGAAACTCAAGTCCTATAAATACCGAGCTCACTCTTCACTTCAAGGGTAACGTTTACATACACTCTACACTCTTACTTTATTTACTCTTACTCTTCGAAATCTTACTCTCACGCCAGGTAAACCAGGGGATCATCCCCGCTCCGTTTACTCGTGTGTTTGCCCACTTGTGCAGATAGTTCAAGATTGAAGATAAGAATTAGGCTGAAGGTCTTCTTCGGATCAGCTCTTTCGGATCTGAACCTTCTACCCAATTGTAATTGTGATATTCCGGTGTCGCAACATTTGGCGCCATCCGTGGGACTTACATGGCTTCTACAGGACCATATATGACTTTTACGGCTAATACCTCAGGACGTAATAGGGAACCGATAGTTGAAGACGAAACTCCAAGGAATGATCAGACTGATGTAGAGAAAGGTACCGGGATCTCTGAGGAGTTCATAGAACAGAACTATGATGCGCTCAAGGCCATGCTGGAAGAACACGAGCGAAAGAAAAAGAAAGATCATTCCCGAAAGACTCCTCCGGTTGCCCGAAAGATCCGCTATACGAGTGAATCGGAGCGAGAAGATAGTGATGACGAGGAGGATCTGAACCTTCCTTATCAGTCAGACTTTGCTTCTAAGTTCACTCGAAGAATCTCTACGTTCAAGATGCCTCGAAAAGTGAAGATACCTAGCATCGTGCGCACCTATGATGGAAGTGGTGACCCTGACGATCATTTGGCCATTTTCTCCGGCGCAGCCGATACCGAGGGCTGGCCTATGCCGATTTGGTGCCGGATGTTCGCCCAAACTTTCGTTGGGCCGGCGAGAATATGGTTCGGCGAGTTGCCGGAAGAAGGCATTGATAGTTTTAAAGATATGAAGAAAAAGTTTGAACTCTATTTCATGCAACAACGTAGGTACACTCGGGGTCCAACAGATATTGCTAAAATCAAACAAAGGGAGAACGAGAGTCTCCAGGACTTTGTAGAAAGATGGAAGCGGGAGCTCCTGCAGATTAAAGGAGGAGACGATATGTTGAAGGTTTCGGGATTCATGGAAGGGATCCGGATACCGGCCCTCATCGCGAAACTCAATGCCAGGGTACCCGAGACAGTAGATGAAATGATGGAACGTGTGAAGAGATTTCTCAACGGGAAGGAAGCTTCGAGACAATATGTAGAAGCTAGCACGGCTGCATCCCGGAAGGGGTCGAAAATGATCTCTCCAGCTGCAAGTCCCCCATGGAGGTCTTCCCCAAGCAGAAAAAGTTTTCCTCCCGGCAGTCATGAAAGAAGGTTCGGACGAGGACCTGTCCGTACCTCTCCTTTCGTCTCTTCCGGAGAATCTCGGCGACACATCAACTTCACAGAGCTTAGCAAAACCCCTAGCGAAGTCTTCGCCACTGAAAAAGGGAGAGTACACTTCACTGCTCTGGCCCCCTTAGTAGGAACTCCAGACAAGAGGTTCCTTGACCGATGGTGTGAATTCTATCAAGACAAAGGACATTACACAAACGACTGTTTTCAGTTGAAGAAGCAGATTGAGGAGGCCGTAAGAACTGGTCAACTGAACCATCTGATGGAAGGAATCAAACTGGGTGGCCAAAAGAAGCAAGGTCCGCCATACCCCGGAAAAGGGAAAGGAAAAGAGATACAGATGGTCTTCTGTGAAGGAGAAGGCAGTGAGCCCCGTGATGAAAGAACGGAGCCCTGTATGATGCAGGAAATGTCTTTTCCTCCTGTCGGTACCTCTAAAGGAACCACAGACCCAATGGTTGTGGTGGGAGACATCGGAAACCAAACGGTACACATGATATACATCGATAATGGGAGTGCTTCAGAAATACTTTTTGAACAATGTTTTTTGAAGCTAGATCCCGAAGTACAAAACAGGATGGAGAGATGCTCCCAGTATTTGGTCGGGTTTTCCGGAGAAGCAGTGAAACCAATAGGGTAAATCCGATTGCCCCTCACCATCGGAAACAACGACAAGTTTCGGACAGTTGAAATCGATTTCCTAATAGTTCGGGCAAACTCTCCATACAACGTCATTATTGGAAGACCCGGAATAGCAAAGCTCCGAGCTATTGTGTCAACAGCTCACTCCCTCATGAAATTTCCTACCCCCGGAGGAATCGTCGAAATTCGTCCGGAGGCTCACAAAGTGTTGGAATGCCAAAAAATCGAAAGGATATTGCAGAAGGAGGAAGAGGAAGTCAAGCTAGGAAAGGTTATCATTCATCCGGATCATCCGGAGCAAACCGTAACGATTGGAGATACATTCACTCAAGAAGGCAAGGAAAAGCTCATCACACTTCTCCGACAGAGCAGAGATGTCTTTGCTTGGAAACCCTCAGACATGACTGGGGTACCAAGGGGGATAGCCGAACATAAGCTAACCATCCAGAAAGGAAAAATCCCAATAGTACAGAAGAAACGAGGTCTAGCACCTGACCGAAGTAGGGCTGCTTGTGAAGAGGTTAAACAATTGACTGAGGCTGGAATTCTCCGCGAGGTCCGATACCGAACCTGGGTGGCCAATCCAGTCATGATTCGGAAAAGTGATAATACATGGAGAATGTGTGTCGATTTTAAAGATCTCAATGATGCGTGCCCGAAAGACGCATATCCATTACCGGAAGTGGATCTGAAGGTAGAAGCATTGGTGGGTTTCAGATTCAAATGCTTCCTGGATGCCTACAAGGGATACCATCAGATACAAATGGCTAGAGAAGACGAGGACAAGACAGCCTTTCACACCGACATGGGAATCTTCTGCTACCGAAAAATGCCCTTCGGTCTCAAGAATGCTGGAGCAACTTACCAAAGATTGATAGACAAAGCTTTTTCGGAACAGATCGGAAGGAATCTAGAAGCATACGTTGATGATCTGGTTATAAAGTCCGTGTCGGAAGAAAAGATGATTCAAGATATTCGGGAAACGTTCGCTAATCTCCGGAGAATTAACATGAAGCTCAATCCGAAGAAATGCTCTTTTGGGATGGAAGAAGGGAAGTTCCTGGGTCATATCGTTACCCCAAATGGCATCAAAGTAAACTCGGAGAAAATTCGAGATTTAGAAGGACTATTGTCGCCCAAGACGATGAAGGAGGTTCAAAGCCTAAACGGCAAAGTTATAGCCCTGGGGCGATATCTCTCAAAGTCTGCCGAAAGATCATTACCAATCTTTCGAACCTTGAAGAATTGTGTAAAGAAGGGAGATTTTCGGTGGACGCCAGAAGCCGAAGAAGCCTTAAAGGAAATAAAAAGGTTCGTGCTGGCGCTTCCCACTCTTACAGCGCCGAAGGAAGGAGAAACCTTGATCCTATACTTATCAGCAACGACCGAAGTCATTAGTTCGGCTCTATTGGCTGAAAGAAAAGGAGAACAAATGCCTATCTACTTTGTTAGCAAGGTGCTACAAGGTCCCGAAAACAACTACACCCAGATAGAGAAGATAGCGCTAGCTTTGGTTTATACATCCCGAAGGTTGAAGAGATACTTTCAAGCCCATAGCATCCGAGTGATCACTGACCAACCTTTAAGGCAAATCTTAAGGAATGTGGAAACGGCCGGAAGACTTACAAAGTGGGCCATTGAATTAGGAAGCTATGATATAGAATATGTCCCCAGGACATCTATCAAAGGACAAGTGCTAGCGGATTTCATAGCCGAAGTTCCTGATCAGGTTGTACCTAAAGACACTGCTCCGAGAGAAACAAACGATGAGCAAACCACAAAGAACAAGAAGAGGAAAAGACCGGCAGAATCCGATGTCGAAGGAAAGAGCCCGAAGAAAGACCAAGTTTGGAGTTTGTTCACTGATGGATCCTCTAGTTCGGAAGGTTCGGGAGCTGGGATTCTTCTTATTAGTCCGGAAGGGAAAAAGTTCTCATTTTCTGTCCGTTTTGGTTTTGACAACACGAATAATGAATCCGAGTATGAAGCTCTTTTCACCGGATTACTAAAAGCCAAAGGAAAAGGAGTGGAGCACTTGAGGGTTAAAGTAGACTCCAAGTTAGTGGCCAATCAGATCAATGAAACGTACGAAGCCAAGGAGGACCGAATGAACAAATATAAGGAGAAGGCGAAGAATTTGATGGCCACTTTCCGGTTATGCTCGATTGAGCAAGTCCCAAGAACGAAGAACAAGGTTGCTGACACCTTGAGCAAATTGGCGTCCATAGCATTCGGACACACTGCGATGGAAGTAATGGTGGAAAAACAAGATCAACGGGCTATAGCTAATCCAAAAGAAACACTAATGATTTTGGAAGATGAAGGATTCACCTGGATGACACCGATCATGAAGTTCTTACAAGAGGGAAGCTTGCCACAAGATCCGAGTGAAGCCCGAAAGATCCGGATGAAGGCACCGAATTACGTAATGAAAGGTACCACCCTCTATCGCAAAAACCCACTTTCACCATTGCTTCGTTGTTTAGGACCATTTCAGGCCAACTATGTGATCCGGGAAATGCATGAGGGAGCATGTGGCATGCATGCCGGACCACGGAGCATGGTCTCGAAGATCACCGGATTGGGATACTTCTGGCCCACTATGCACTTTGATGCCATTGAGCTGATCCGAAAGTGTGATGCTTGCCAAATTCATGCACCTATACCGAGACTCCCCAAACACAATTTAGTGTCCATACTATCGGCATGGCCCTTCCAAAAGTGGGGACGGGTGGAATGAAATTTCTGATCGTGGCAGTAGACTACTTTACAAAGTGGGTCGAAGCAAAACCTGTCGTCCGGATCACAGGAAAGCAAGTGCAGAAGTTTGTGTGGGAAAACATCGTGTGCAGGTTCGGATTGCCGAATGAATTAATCTCAGATAATGGTAAGCAATTTTCGGACAACCCGTTGCGACGATGGTGCAGCGAGATGAAGATCAAACAAACTTTCACGTCGGTAGCACACCCACAGAGCAATGGCCAGGTGGAAAGGATTAACCGGAGTATTGGTGACGGAATAAAAGCAAGGTTGGGAAGAGAAGGAACGGACTGGGTGGATCAAGTACCCCATGTGTTATGGGCACACCGAACCACCCAGAAAACAAGTACTGGCGAAACACCTTTCAGCCTAACTTATGGATCCGAAGCTGTAATCCCAGCCGAAATAGGAATGCCGAGTCACCGCGTAACATCCGAAAACGATCAAACTAATCAAGAGGAGATCTGGCTAAACCTGGTATTGTTGGAAGAGCGAAGAAATGCAGCATCAGTTCGAGAGGCCAAGTACAAAGAAAAAATTGAAAAGACTTACAATAGGAAGGTAAGAAAGCTAGTGCTAAAAGAAGGTGACTTGGTCCTCCGAAAGAACGAAGCAAGTCGGCAGGAAAACGAAGGAAAATTGGGGCCAAAATGGGAAGGTCCGTACAAGGTGATCAAGGATAAGGGTAATGGAGCATACGAACTGGAAGACATGGCCGGTACTCCAATACCCAGAACATGGAATGCCATGAACCTTCGAAAGTACTATCATTAGCCGATCACGTATAATGTAACCTTTTTTCGATTTTACTATTATGAATGAAAGGCTCTCGCGGCCAATTTTTCCCTTCATTTTACTATTAGTACTATTCGAATGAATGTTCATGACACTTGACGAAGTGTTGGAACATACAATTAATTCATATAGTCTAAGAAAAAACAAGGATGAGACTTCGCAATCATTGAGCCTAACCTCAATATATATCGGACCTAACTCCGAATGAAAATTGAGCCTAACCTCAATATGTATCGGACCTAACTCCGAAAGAAAAGTTGAGCCTAACCTCAATGAGTATCGGACCTAACTCCGAAAGAAAAAGTTGAGCCTAACCTCAATAAGTATCGGACCTAACTCCGAAAGAAAATTGAGCCTAACCTCAATAAATATCGGACCTAACTCCGAATGAAATATTTAAAGGGATTCACATGAAGCATTTAAACAACATACCAAATTATAACAAGTAATAAAAGATGCAAGTGAATTCGGAAATTAAACAAGCAATAGCAAACCATATTTATAATTTGTTTGTGGAAACATATCTTCACAGGTCGAAGACATGCTTCACTAATACATAGCAAAAGAAAGTACAAACATTTCACTCCTCATCCGAAGGAGGACCCGCAGCAGGCTCAACAGCCTGAAAATCTTCTATCGAAGAACCATCGGTGGCTGACAAGGCCTCAAGATAAGGATAATTAAGTTCAGAAGCATCAGCTATGGCTTTCTCCAGCTCCGAAGCAGCATTGGCATTAAAGAATGGAGAAGATGAAGGTCTTTGCTTCAGACGGCCATGGCTGATACCGGCAACCAAACCATCGTGACACCCAAGTCTGTAGTTGAGTGTCCGAATGTTCTCTTGGGGACGGGAGTACTCATGACTCGAGTGTAGCTTCTGAACGACATGCTTCGGACCCGTTGTTACCCACCAACTTATGTCCGAGCGAAGTGTAGCTAACTCAGCATCTTGTTTCCTCAACCGTTCCTCCAAGGACCGGAGCACATCACCATTGATATCACACTGGGCCCGAGCCTCGGCCATGGCAGTTTCATGTTCCGCCTTCAAGCTGGCTATGGCAGTCTGATGTTTGGCATCCAGTAGGCCTTTCAGCTTGTCCATCGCCATCTGATGCTCCATCCCTAACTTGTCCCTAAACTCTCGGACAGCAACCTCAGTAAGATGGGAGGAAGAAGCTTTCATTGTGTCTATCTCCTTGGACAACCGGTGACTCCTCTCCAAGGTAATACTTTTTCCTGTCCAGAGCTTCGGCCAGTTCTTTCTTCGCCAAGGCAAGCTTACCATCAAGTTCTAGGGCTCGGAATCTTTGCTCTTCGTTTCCCGAGCCGATGATTCCATTCGGCGTCGGAGGTCAGGACCAATTACGTTTAAAGAGGCAAGAGCAAAGTCGAACTCACGCCCCACCTGGATGTTCCCAAGTTTCCCAAGGCGAAGAGTTTCGGCCGGGGTAACCAGATTGTCAACCAGATCCCGATTGATCTCGTAGGATTTCGCTTGAAAGAGGTCCCTACATTTGATTTTACTTATCGCCGGAACAAATGATGTTCCGGCCAAGGCGGTATCCAAACCTTCGGATTCTGTATCCGAATTCTCCTCTTCCGAATGAACGCGGACATCCTCCGTGCGTTCATCTACCATCTGATCACCTGGAAGAAAATAACTGAAGGTCAGTAAATAGTCGAAAGGAAGTTAGTAAAAGAAACACATAAAAGCATCAAGTTCCTACCTTTCACCCAGATTCGAGTCCGGGCGGAAGACCCAGCCAACTCTGAAATAGGAGAAGGTTGAACGATGCCAGAAAAAAGAAAAATACCTTCTGTCATATCCACCGAAACCCGGGTGGAAGTTTCGGCCACCAAATGCTGACTCTGTTCCGGTTGAGAAATAATTAAAGAAGTTGGCTGATAAGTTATATTTTCCGGCGACAGACGCTGATAACCCAGATCCTCCTGCTCCAGCATAACCCCGAAATAGGGCTCCTGCAGAGGTTCATCAACCAACTTAGGAGCCACAAGCTCCTCATTCTCCTCATCCATCGGAATAGCCGAAGAAGTCTCTTCTAAGGACTTCTCACCCGTATTTTCAGCACCAACACTTGCCTCCTCAATAATCGGTTCCGGATTAGATGTAACTACTTCCTGATCAGTCTGGGGACCTGTCGAGAAATCATCATCAACTATCAGCCCTAGAGCTCTCCTAGTTTCGGAAGAAGTCTCGCAAGAGGGGGGCGCCGGATAGAACTCCGTACCATCTACCGAAGCATTTCCCTCCTCCGAACTTTCAAGAATGACAAACTTACCCCGAAAGATGGGAGGGGCAGTCCCCTTGTTCTTCTCTCCAGGTCTAGAAGTATCTGCCTGGTTAGCCTCTGGAATCTCAGATTGTTGCTCCTTTTCCTTCTCCCGGATGACTGGACCCTTAGTAGAAACAGAGATCTTTTTCTTTTTCTTAGGCACCTCAACTTCCGGTGCATCTTCTTCTCCGGAACCCCCACCTTCAACAGCCTCAACCCTGGGTTCCTCAGACGACCCACCAAGGGCGAACCAGTCGGTAGTTTTCCTTTTCCTAGCAGCTGCATTTCCCATAGAAGATGATGTCTTTGCAAACAAAGAATGGAAAAGCAAAGGGATAGTATTGTTACCACTCTTTGTCGGATGACTCCCACTACCCATAATGGTCCCAGGGCCTGGTTGAATAAAATCCTCATCTGAAGGATCTCTTGTGCTATAGCCCGCTGGAAAGACTGCATCAACATCAGTATAGGGAGGGGGAAGTTCGTCAGTAGACATGTGTACCACCCTTGAGTTCATCCGAACCAACCAGGTTTCCTCGCCTTCAGCAATATTGCGAGAAATATACTTAACCGAAGCCCAATCACTCAGTTCCAAAAAATCTATCAGAGGCAAATCTACAAAAAAGAAAGATAAGTCAAATTAGTGATCAGCATAGAACCATCGGTAGAACGAACATAAGTACTTGACGTACCTCGGCCATTCAACTGCAAACAGGGTCTGGTAATGTTAGATGTCCAAAACCGACTTATACCGGCCATCACCAACACATGCTCCGGTAGCGTCCGACACTCAACCTTGTGAGTCGTAAAAACTAAGATAGCATCATCCGGAACATCTCCCTGCTTCACTTGCTCATCCGCAACGGACTCATCCTTATGCTTCCATCTGATCCGGATGGGAGCCACGCCAGCATTCACGAAAAAGAACTTGGTCTTCCAGTTCTTCCGACCAGAAGGAGCCCCAGAGGAACAAACAGGGCTAGGTTTCCTTCTCTTATCAAAGGTAAACCAGTTACCAGCTTTCCCAAGTTTATAAAACGTTCGAAAAAGGGTTACTGAAGGAGTATACCCAAGAGCCCAACTCTGAACCTCAAAACATGTAAGTCTCAAAGCTCCGAGAGGGTTCATCTGGGAAGGGTGGAATTTAAAATATTCACAAACCTCCAGGAAGAGTCTGGAGAACGGAAGTCGGAGGTTTGAAAATTCAAACCACTCGGCATAAACACCTATCTTACCGGGAAGGGCGTCCAGTATAGTGTCGTCTGGACCGGGAAGAGTGACGCCATAGCCAACACCAATGGCATATTTTTCACAAAGGGCGTCAAGGTCCCTCTGGGTCAAACTATTGAATGACCTCTGAAGGTTTTTTTTATCCTTCTTCGACATTACGACAGAACGAAAAAACAAGAGGGCAACGAAAGAAAAATCAAGGGAAGAAAAAACACACAGTTAAAAGCTTATATATACCTAAAAAGATTATACACGTACTCAAAAGGGTGTGCATAGCATCAATACTCGACACGATCCAATATTCTAGTTAGTTATATAAAATTAGGAATAAGGTGACATTTTCCAGCCAGTTACTGAGAGTTCGATGACACTTTGAGGAGAGTTTGGAATTAGCAAAGTGTAACTATAAGTGGGATTCCATATAAGCATATGTAAATACATAATCGAGAGATTGCTTTTGTGATGTCGATGTTGTACTTAAGAGGACAAACATACTAATAATCGGCCGGGATTGCTTTTGTGGGTCGGACCGGGACCTGCCCGAGACCGTTAGGACCCAAAATCTCAGACCGAAAACCAGACCGGTTCGGGTCGGGTGAAAACCGTCGACAAACCGGATCTGGTTTTTTTTTTTTTCAACAGATAACAAAATCATAGGATTACAAAAACTGCATTATTAGTAAAACTGAAAAGAAACACAGATGAGAAGGAAAACAGAGGATGAAGATATATATCATCTCTCTGTTATCAACATTTACATCATCACTTTATTATTATACCTAATATATCTCTTCACTATACTTACAAAATCTTCAACTTCAAAAGATTCATTGAACTTTTTACTTAACAGCTCTCTTTCTTTTTTTCACCAACATTAAAATCAACAGATAAAAAAAATAAAATCTTATGTTGATTTCATATCATAACCATTCCAATTCATCAGGTTAAATCCGCCATGGAGCAAGTTTCAACGGTGGAGGCATCATCGTCATTTGTTGTTGTTGTTGTTGCTGGAACATGAAAGCTTGCTGCTGCTGAGCCATGGCTGCCATCAGTATGCTATTGGAGGCGTAGAAAGGATCTGGTGCAGTCTGCTGTTGCATCATAGCACCAGCCATCGGGCCTTGTTCCCACGGGTTGTAGCTAACGTTTTGGTTGCTTCTTCTGATTGCATCATTGATGAGGCTATCAAGTGTAAGTTTGTCTAGCCCTCCAGCCTGATCCCGTTTCAAAAGTCGATGAGCAATAGCATATTATATTAATATCTAGTAGTGTATTAGAAAAACAAAATAAAGCGAAGCTATATGCGTACCAGTTTGCTTGCAGATGCAGTACTCCCATTAGAACTTGGTGCAGTTACAAGAGCCAACTCCCAACCAGAGGTTCCGTTCAATGAAGTTGTCGAAGTCGAAGATGGTTGGTCAACTATGATTTCCAAAGCCGAATTAGATTAGCGAACTTAACATATTAGTTTGACTGTTATAATCAGTTCTATATCGGTAAAATGAACTGGTATACATACCAACAGGCACAATTGCCAAAGCCACAGAATTCTTCTGGTCTAATTCAGAAGCATTTGTAACGGGATCATCCAAACCCTAGCAAAAGAAAATCAGAAGTCATTTGGCAAACGTTTTACATGGATAGACATAGCATTAAAGATAATAAATATTGTCCAAAGTACCAGAACATCAAGTATAATTATAATGGAGAGATATGAGAGAACGCATGGTACCTGCTTCAAGAATAGAACCAGCTTGGCGGCCGCCACTAGTGGTCATATTAGCTACACCTGATTTCATCTTTTCCCCGTAACTTTCTATTATTAGATGTAATTTATTTAATATTTTCCGCAACAACTTCTTGTAGTAGAGAGGTAAGATAAAAACTTATTAGCAAGACACCATAGGTTCGAGTCCTAGTAACGTCAAATATACAATTTTTTGAGTTTATTAAAAAAAAAAAAAAAAAAACGGTTTATCGGGTATGGACCGGACCGAACCGATACCCGAAATCATCCTAAATCCATACCCGATGACCGAACCGAAATCTGTCGGGCCGGGCCGGACCATTTTTCAATCACTTTGCGTTTTAAGTTAAGAAAAAACAACAAAAATCCAAAAATATTTCATTTCTATGTTTATTTTCTTCGTCGTCACATATCTTGTAAGATTATAATGTTTTATCACATGTTCTCTGAAAAATAAAAGATTTTATGAACAAAACAAGTTTTTGGAAAGCGTGTTTCTCTGTAAGTTAGGAATACAGAGTTTAAAGATACTTGGAAACTAAAGACTCGAAGCCGACCTTCATGAAGCCGTGAAGCTTATGAAGACTCGGAGCTCTAGAGATTCAAGTCGAGTTGATTACAGACTTGAAGACCATTGAAGATACTTTGTCAGAAGAAACTGAGTACTTCAAGATCAAGACTTCTCGAGGAGTGCAGTTAAAGAGACAACTCTCGATCTCACGACATCAGAATTTCAAAAATTCAGTCGAAAGTACAAGCTACATCAAAGGGGAGTTTGTTGGAGCATATACGTAGTTGATAGTAGTTTGTACCTACTTTAGGACATGTCGTGTAAGTTAGAATGTATTTAGATCGAGTTGTAAAAATGTTACGTGCATTTGTAAACTGTTGCGTTGAGCAACATTTTTGTTGCGTAGTTCAACACTTTGCTGCGTAGCGCAACACTTTTGTTGCGTAGCGCAACACTTGTTTAAGTGTTGCGTTTGCGTAACATTTTAGGGTTTTAAGGTCACCTATAAATACCCCAACTACCAGTCATAAAGGCAACCGTCTAGAGAGAGAAAGTAAAGTGTACGCCACTTTGAGAGAGAGTAGGGCAACACTTGATTCCGCCGGTCTAAAGTCTTTGATATTATTCGTATTGTACAAGTGACGTGAGCTTAATAATATCAAACATTTGGTTATTTACGTGTTATTCACCATACATATTCACATATTAGTGATTCCGCCATTATTACGTATTTGAATTCAAATATAGGTCCTAAGAAAGGCGACCAACTTATGGAGGCTAAGAAATAAGTTCTAAGTTGCCACAAATCTTTTGAAGGGTCCTTGTCTTTTTGGAAAGTTTTATTTATTTGAAATGTATATATCTGGTTTAGTTTTATTTATTTAAAATTCACAAGAATAATGCAGAATCTTCCATTGTGGTCCTTCCAGGGAGACGAGATTAAGTGCGGCATGCTATTTCGTTATCTTGATTAGACATATCATTCTTGAATATGTGGCTTATTCACATGGTCAGATGGATCCTTAATAGCTTCGTGTTTTTGAGAAATGACTAATGAGGTTGATCAATGTCATCTTTTGTTGGCCTTTTATGATCCGGGAGGGTAACCTCCATTTCAAGGAGTAAATCGTTTCTGATTTGATTGTTCAATGCCTTCACCCAGACGAACATTTAACCTAGTGGAACCGTGTTTTTCTATCTTAAGTAATGTGCGTAGTTGTTAAAGACTCACTCTGTCGTATAGTCATTGTCTTGTTTCGTGTGGTCAGTAGCGTTTGCTTGTTGGTTCCGGTTATTCTGAATAAATTAGCTTGATTTGCTTAAGAACTTGTTATATATTTCAAACTTGGGGAGAATTATGCAATATCATTATAGGTAGGCCATCACTGATTGGTAAGGTTATATGCACAATGACCTTGGAACATGCTCATATATTTCAATTATTGGCAATATTGATGGCGATCAATAAATTTGAAACGTTTCTCCTGATATCTATTATTGTGATTCCTATAGCAACACTGTACATAAATTCTAGCAAATAATGATACTTCTTGGTAGATCCATTTGAAAGAAAATTTTACAAAAGGGTTACTATCGAACTTCCACATTTTTCTCAAAATAGCCAATTTGACCGGTTTTTATTTTAGCTAACTTTTGTTTTTCCCATTTGACATGTATAAAATAAGATGTAACCTTTATTTTCGTATAAAATGGGTTGGAAATGCCCCTAGTCATTTGTATGGAAGTCATCTACCCGAGATTTAGTAGTAAGCCATGATAACTCTAAATCCTTAACCTTTGTGGGCTCTCCGAATTATATTATGTTGGTCCCGGCCAGTGATGGCAAATCACATTGGAAGCTTTATGTTCACATTTATGCCCACTTTGCTTTTAGAACAACCCAGACAGATAATGGGCAAATGGGTCACCGAACAATTTACTTACGCATGATAGTTTCATAATTGCTACGCACATGCATATTGGATATAGATTAATGGTGATATTTAGTATGCTGTGCCCTAAAACATAGCAAACTGTTGTTTATCGAAAGGTTTCCTTGACAAAACCATAAATGGGATAAACGAAACAGATCAAAAGTCTTTGCTTAAGATAGTAAACACATGATTAATATCGTTAAACGACACCTCTTTATTGTTGAATACATAAGCCACAATGATAACATGTCACAATGCAGCATTTGGCCTCACGGATACAATATGAATGGGATATACATAAACCCCAATGATAATATATCAGAATACAACATTTGGCATCATGAGTACTATATAAATGGGATATACATAAAGGATTAGCTAGATGTAGCTATACGCTGTAAAAATCTTGGGCATGCATTACGCTCTAGTAATAGTTAACTGAACTAATGAAGCATTTTGGCTAAAAAGAACGCATGTTGGCTATCAAATTTCTTTCTTGAAAATAACACGAAGTCCATGCTCAGGAATTGGGAACGGACTATATTGAACTAAGTTTGCTGATCCAACCAATTCCCACCTGTTTTTCAATATCACCACCAACAACAAAATCAGCGTGGTCGAATTATATCACTATTCACTTATAACACAAAAAATACTCTGTCAATTGTTTTTTTAATACCTGTACTTTGTAAGCATGTGATGGAGTAAAACAAGCATCTCAAGCTTTGCAAGTTCATTTCCGGGACAAGCATGTATTCCGTTGCCAAATGGCATGTATGTGTTAGGTCTTGGAGGATTCTGCAAACAAAGACAATTAAGTGATGTATAGAAAACTCTTTAAAAAGTTTTTTAACTTATGTGTTCGCTTACGGGGGATTCCGTAAGAAAGGACAAAGAAGCGTTTCATTCCGTACCTCAAATCTGAAGGGATCAAAGTTTTCAGGATCAGCAAAGAATTCGGGATTGTGGTGAATGTTCCTGAACAATGGCATCACCTTCCAACCTTTCGGAATAAGGTATCCTGTTACACATTAGCCATATAAAAACAGTTAACGAAACCATTAAACTTTAGAAGATTCTTATTTGTAGAGGTGGCTAAGTGGGCAGGTCGGGAGATTTTGGTAATGGATCAGAACGAGTCGGGTTGACCCAAAACACTTTCTTGTCCTTTCTAAATAGTTTCTTTTATACATTAAAAATATACTTTGGGCGACTTTCAACCCATTTGACCCATTTTATTTAACCTTTTATTTATTTATATTTATATGTCTACCACTACTTTTTTTTTTCCCGGTATGCTACTCACCTTCGTATTCAATGTCAACTGCTGCTTCCCTAAAAGTAAAAGATATAATACTTGCCTTCCTTAGGCTCTCTAATATTACCTGAAATTAACATTCATATATATCGGTGACTAAGACGTACTTTATGATATACCAAAGCAGTTACACTTAAAATCCTGTTCTAGTTTTATCAGTACATACTCTATATGTTAGTGGCATTTTTCTTGTCTGTGCCCAAGTCAACGGCTGCTTCTCCCCAAATTCAGATTGACAGATTGCCTTCTGCTCTACCTGCCATCATGAAATTTTACTTTAGTACGATTCATCATACAGAATGGAACCACATATGCGTAATTATTATATAAGTTATAGAAAAGGTAAGTTATTTACGGGACTTTAAGCGATAATCACTTTTAGAATTTTACCTTAACGGCATCTAGAAGTTTGGGATCATCATTTAGATATTTCAGTATCCATGTTAGGATACTAGCTGTTGTATCTTGAGCTGCAAACAGTACACCAATTATGTTATCTGCTATTTGTTCTGCAGTTAACGTATTTCCTTTTTCGAAACTGAAGTTTATGAGATGACCCAAAAGATTGTTTCCTAACATATTCTTCTCCTTCCGTTCTCCGATTATTTCACCTAGAATCTGACTAAGTCTTCTCCTTGCCTTCATATGTTCATATAATCATATCAATAAAAATGTTTAAAATTCAAAAATCGGCAATAATACATTACAAACTATAGAAATTTATTCGTATTTACCATTAAAGATTTATGATATGCGGTTCCCGGTAGTTTTGTTGGGAAACAATTGTAGCCTTTTTCTAAAATGCAGTAGTTCTCCTTCAGCTCATCTGTATACCTCTTGTTTAACTGACCGAAGATGGACAACACGCCTACCTCAAAAGCAAACTGTAGGGAGTTGAAAATTAATAATATATATATATATATATATATATATATATATATATATATATATATATATATATATATATATATATATATATACATATATATATATATATATATATATATATATATATATATATATATATATATATATATATATATATATATATATATATATATATATATATATATATCAAATCATCAATCAACAAAAGACAAATTCATTAGTAGACAATATTCAAGTCATACCTTCTTCATCTCGTGGAAGGTGTTAATGACTTTACCACTGGCCCATGATTCCAGGCTGGAAATGGCTAATGTTTCAATATCGGGAATCAACTTTCGCGTAACTTCTGGAGAAAATGAACTTTGAACTAGCTTCCTCATGCGAGCATGGTAATTTCCCGTGTGAAAAAACAAGGCTGAAGGTCCAATCAACTTCTCTTTACTTTTTGGGTATGTTGGTTTGAACAAATGAGGGTGTGTCACTAACACAAACCGAGCTGCTTCCGGGCTTGCTAACATAATACATGGGTATCCAAGTATTCGAGTCTTAAATATATCTCCATATCTGATCATAATTTGAAAAAGTAACATTATTTTTTCTATACTTGGTGCATAAGTAAAGTGGCCGAAACTATATTGTATGGGTGTTATACGAACCTTTTCTGCTTTGAGACGAAAAAAACATTTGGGTCTTGTGTGTACATTTGAAGAGTCTCTCCAATGCAAGGCCATCCCATTGAACCCGGGGGAAGCCTAGATGTTTTTTTATGCCTCCCTTTTTCTTTCTTGAATAAACAATAAGATAAAAGAGAAGACAAAAAGATCATTAAATAGAAAATGGTTGTAAAAAGCTTCATGAATTCTCTCTGAGTTTGTTTGGGTTGATTGTGCTAACAACTGTGCAAATCTTGTGTGGCGTGTGTGTGCTAAAGATGATCTCGCAGTGTGAGCGTGAGGGGCTCACGGGATTATGGGGTTTATATAGAAACAGATCAGCACGAACAGATGGTTCACTATCACCCCAAAATGTAAATTTGAGGTATATCTTACGTATTTGCCACTCATTTTATATACGTACACAATAGTAAAGTAAACTACTCTTTCATAAGCTTTTTTAATGTAAAATCTACATTAAGCTTTTGTTTTCATGTAGTGGACTACCAATTACTTGCATTGTGTTTTAAGTTAATCTAGAAGTTATTTGGCCAACCGTGCCCACAATGTTGGAATTTCAACCTTCAACAAACCCGAGGGAACCCGTGGAATACTAGAATCTTCAATTATGGTGGTGTTTATCGAACAAGAAAGAAGAAAAGGAGATGAGAACGATTAGACGTCTCTCATTCTAATCTAGCCTTGCCTTGCAAGGCAAGCAATCTTATTTGTAGACAACTACAATTAAAAGAAAACATAATTTTAACCTAATTCAAATACCTAATACTTCTAGAATTTTATCCTAATTATTTAATAATTGGATAAACAAAATTAAGAATAAACGAAAGCTATCGGTGGAAACACATTCTGGAAAGTTTTAGTTTGCTATTTTCGTTTCAATAATTTCTTTTCCTACACTTGGTTCAAGTACTAGAAAATATTAATGATGTGCCAAGCTTTCTACCAGATTTCGGGTGTTAGCTCTTTAAATCACTCCATGCTTACCTAAACCTCTCTAAAACAAACCTAAAATTCCGTTCGCACAACTTTCTTTAATTTATAGATATATCCATATTCCGGAAAAAACAGAACCTAATGAAGATCCTTAAAGGACAAACAATTTGCCAACTATACCAAAACAGAACAATTTTATGTTATGGTTGATAGCTTAAAGTACTTACCATATACCCTTAACCCTCATCTTATCTTCCTGCATTGATTGGAATTTTAATATGAGCTCTATATCGTAGTATTAAATGACCGGCTTTGCAAAAAAGGACTTGACAATCTTAGTTGGCCTCAATCAAGCAAAACATCTATTTCCGGAAACACATAATGGGAATAGAACTTAGTTTTGTGGTTTAAAACGAATTGCATAATGTCCATGCTACTCTAGGTAGGCCCGAGGAATAACTGTGGGAGGTTTGAAGCTCGAAGAGTCCATGACTTACATCTAGAAAGGGCGGCATGAGAGCTACAGTACGTGTACAATTCCCCAATGCATGTTTAAGCTTCTTAAACACAAGCTTTTGCATGTCCTTCTATCATCCTAATTATTAAGTATCAATAATTTGTATTTGGTTAAGTTAATGTTTTCTTTTGTTAGTACTTGACTTCTAAGTAAAGCTATTGTAGTTGGGTTAGGGTTTCTTAACCGACTTAGAGTAGGCCTCAAAACGCCCTTTCATCTATATAAAAGGCTGAGGGGTTAGGCTAAATCCTTGTACCTCGATTTCCTTTTCCATATTTTGATTGAGATTCGTCTAAACGTATTTGATACATCAAAATCAGTTTGGTTTATCAACCGACTTGTTTGTACTAAATCACTTGAATTTCAGCCGACCATGACTTAATTTTGCTGATGTCGATTTGGCTCAATGTGACACTGACACATGACGACATGAATATACGCTATAGTGCTAAACTATTCAGGTTATGTTAGGACCAGTTTTGCATTTACTAAGTTACTGCCCACCACCATATTTTGTAACATGTTATGGTAGCCACACTATGAATGGTTATGATATATTTCGAAATAAAATGCACCTTTTTAAGATACCCGAGTTCATTTGTGATTGATTTTATCCACATGAAATAGCCTCTTTATGTTTGAATGCATTATGGTATGTCAATTTTAGTCAGTACAGATGAACATGGCTGGTGGTCCAATCAATGGAGTAAATTATCAAGTAGTCTACTTTTCTTTACATGATATCTTAGTTTCATGTGTTATGTTTTATTTTTATTTTATTCTTTTTTTTTTGTAATAAGACAGTTATTTGAAATGGATACTCAATTTTCGTATGTAGCGGTTCATCAAGGTAGATATTGGGATATAGTCCAATCTAAAAAAAACGCTTTCGATGCAAGTATAAGCATCTAGAACAGTATAGTATCTTCGCTTTGGTTCTTATTTGTTGACCAAAATGGAATGTCAGTTTTCTACAGGATTTAGAGCTAGATCCTGGTACCAAACCTTATCCTTGACCTAACTTTGATTTCATATACAGTCGATAAAGATCTGCTTAGAGGTCGTTTTAAGTGTCGGAAACTTTGTTATTAGATACTCCATAAATATGAGAAATGCTAAATCTTTCTACAAATTCTCTCAATGCTATATGTCATGATTTGATCGGATCGGGAGGAAGTGTCTTATTTTCTTGATCCAAATGTCGATCACATAATATTAACAGGATTTTTAGATCCGTTTCTAGGACGTTATTTTCAGAAAATAGAAAAGAACATATTGATCATCTTAAGATTTTGAAATAATTGTGTGGGTAAATATATATATTTTTGCAAGAACAGAATTAAAGTTGTACATAAATTCATTTATTTATAAATAAGTTATTTGGTAAGGGTTCCGATATGAATCAAAATTTAATAAGAAACCGTAAGAAGTTTTTATGGCATTATATATTTTTTATGTACAAAGGTAATTTTAATGCATAGTGACTTATATCCACTCATTTAACCAGAATTTAAATTTTAATGTACCAGCTTTCAATGATTTAATAGATATCCGGAAGAAAAAAATGAGTTCTTAGCAAAATTTGGTTCTTATTTGATAATTATGCATTATGTATTGTCGAGTCAAATGGTCGAATAAACCGAACAAGTCAAATGTTAGCTAAAATGTAATTCTTAATTCTTTTTTATCATTTCATATTTTCACTAAAATTTCTTCAATCAAACATCACATTTAATTTTTCGAAAAGATAATAATATGTGTTATCATTAAACTTTTAAAGGATACATCGTAGCTTTTGATGATTTGATATTAACTTAAATGTTGATATGGATCTGTATTTTAATTATATTCAGAAAAGTCATGTTCAAACTGAAATTGACAAAAACAAGTGTGCTATTCATGCATTGGTGATGTAATCGTTTTTCTTCAAATTTGGCTTTGAATCATGGCACATTGATACATCATTATTCATTGTGTACCGGTATTACTCACTCATAGGCCTATTGACGAATAGATTTGGAAAAATTAGGTAACGTCACTTGACATGTGGTCCAAAACTAAGTCCGAGCATGATTGCAACAATTAGCTTTTAGACTTCGACTTAAATTATGATTATATACACCTAATATATGTATCCGACTCATGACTTAGGTCTTACTTTGATAAACCAAAGTGCTTCTAGCATAACGGTAGGGGTGTTCAAAATATCCGTATCCGAAAATCCGAATCCGAATATCCGAAAATCCGATCCGAAATTATCCGAAAATTCGGATATCCGATTTTTCGGATAGTGATATTTCGAAATTTCAGATATTTCGGATATCCGATTATCCGAAAATCCAAAAATATATATATTTTTTTTTAGTTTTTATAGTTATTTTATAGGTAAATGTAAATATTTTGGTGATTTAATAACATATTAGATAAATATATGTAAATATTAAATATTGTGGTTAAAAAAATGTATAATAAATTTGGAACAAACAAAAAATAACACAAAAAAACAAACAAAAAAAGATATTTTTTCAAAATTTCGGATTTTCGGATATATTGGATATCCGAAATTTCGGATTCGGATTTCGGATAGTGAAAATCACTATCCGAATTTTCGGATATCCGATTTTGAACACCCCTACATAACGGTATGAGTGAATGATATGTATGTCTTCCGGTTGAGGGTTCGACTCTCGTTGAAGACAAAATGTAAGTAGTGAGGGTGCAGTTACTTGCCTTTTAAAATAAAGAAAAACGGAAAAACAAAACCGTATTTCACCTTGCGTTACAACCCTAAAATAGAACTACATCATATAACTATCTACTGAGTGCGCATTTTCTTAATAGAAAAGTTGTGACAACCGTCTAAAATTCAGGTGATTCTCATTTATTATATCGGTTCAAATCTTTAGTTGCATCTTATCGTGATCGCATTGTTCTGGTTCGTACTTATTGTGTCCATTATTGTGTCGGAACCAAAGTCGGAATCAACTTAAAAATCCTAACACTAAGAAACTATACAATGAACTTGACTAAGTTCACAACGGAAACTAATAAAATTCTAGTCCACACTTAACAAGAACGGAAAACTTAAAACGTCACCAAGCTGGAAAATGCCATCCAGCTGACGGCTGAAGCCCAGCCGGCGGCTGAAAGCCGCTGACTGTAACTTGGTGACTCATTTTTGCATGGACTTTGATTGGACCAACACCATTAAACGGGATTGGACCCCATTTATGGCGAGTTGTGAGTCCCTATGCCACTCTACCCACCCTAACACTCCATTTTCATATTTTCAAAATCTAAAAACACACACACACTAATTACACTCTCTCTCTCTCTCAAATCTCTCTAAACATTTCCTCTCAAGAACACCAAGCAATACAGTAATTTCACCATCAAAACAGCCTCTAAACCCACCAAAATCATCCATCAAACTTACACAAATCGTCCTAAAGCAAAGGGGTTACAAAAATGAAGCATAAAACGGGTTTTTGAAGAAGGTTTTCATCCATTTTGAAGCTAAAATCTCATCCAACCGTCACATAGCTTTTTCCCTCGGTAAAACTCTTTAAACTTACTGTTATTTTATAGATTATTACTTGCATGGACGATCCAAAGTCTAAAGTTGTTTTTATAAAAGTTTATAACGTTTTCTTCCTTAAAAACGAGTTTTTCACATAGATCCACATTTTGATGTAATAGATCTAAAAGAAACTGTGATTTTTACTCAAAAATGTATATATTTAACTAAAAACAGTTTGCATGTAACAATCTATCACTAAAATGGCCTAAAAATCGAAAAATACCAAAAAGATGAAACTGGGCGGCTGAAGATATCCAGCCGGCGGCTGAGGTCCAGCCGGCGGCTGAGGTCCAGCCGGCGGCTGAATATCTCCGGCCGCTGCCTGGATCTTGCTGTTCACCGAAAATGTCGTTTTGAGAACTTAAACGTTAAAATAGTGTCCAAATAAACTTACTACAGATTGTATACTTGGAAACTTACTAATTTTATAAATTATAATGTTTGGATGAGTTTTATGCTTAAAAACTATTGTATTATTGTTTTATATGGTTTAAAACGATTGTTAAAGCGGGAAAGTGTTTTGAAAATGGATTAAATTTTTATAGCGCGGAAGCGCTGCCCAAATTTCACCGTAATTTATACCGAAACTAAGTAACTTAATATTTTTGTAACTTATACACTTTGGCTTTGAACATCGACTCTTTTTGGACATAATTGGACTAATCGGACATTAAAACGTACTCGAACACGTATTAACTTATAACTTTTCCGTATTGAAACTTTTGGACAGAATTTAAAGTATAAAGATTTAATACTAAAAATGTTAAAATGGAACTTTAACATAACTTAAATCATACAATTTATACTTACACAATATTTCGGTGTTTTAGGTCGTCTTTGATTCCCGACGCGTTCCGCTCCTTTTCTCTTACTCGAGACTTATCTCCGCAACCCGTGAGTTACAACCCCACTATATTTTACTGTTTTTAATATTATTTTGGGTGAAACATAAGATGTGTATGTCTTAGAAACTTTTATGAACTTTTTGCAACTCGTATGAAACTTTGCGAAACTTTGGAGACTTGTGAAACTTTGCGAAACTTTGGAAACTTGTGAAACTTTGTGAAACTTTGGAAACTTGTGAAACCTTATGAAACTTATATGCGTAAATTATTTTTATTGCCCTTATTGGCTTACTGGCTTGCCCCCGTTAATTGGCTAAACTAAATTAAGGTTACTTGTATGCGAAACCAATCCTTGATGTGAATATAAACTCCGTAAGTACTTATTACCAGTTTTTAGACTAAGAGTTCAAAGTGCCCCGTTTTTAGAATCAGAATCATTACACACTATTAGCAATAGCCGTTAGTATTATGGGTATCGATACTTAGGAGAGGTCACTCCTTACTTGTGGTTCGCGACCTAAGTACATATTACTAAGATCAGATGAAACTCCATTTATTGTGAAACTTTGGGGCGTGTTCTGACCAGACAATCGGTTTAGTGTAGACTTACGTTATATTAAGCCAAGAGATTGATACAAGATTCTAATTCAGTTACTCACATATTATTTACGCATATACAATATTTTAGCGATTGTTTCCGCTATAACTTTTATGTTACAAGTTTTACTCTACTTGCACGTGTTCGAAACTTTTAAAGTAAATATATATGTTTTAGCGCCGCTCCGCTTTCTTTTCATTTATGATACTCTATACATATATATTTTAAACTTTGGAAACTTTTATCGAGAAACTCAAACTGTAACTCACTCACTACTTTATTGAAGTTGACACTTTATCTTATGTTTCGGGAAATTAAGTGTAAGAATCGGAATGCATGGCATGGACGGGTCAAGATGGTCACGTGAGACGCTAATTAGGAAAGACCTTTTTATTTTGGGAATTATGAATTTGAAACTTTGTGTTATGTATCCGTATTAAACTTTAAACTGCTTGGTTGTTTTTGGAATTGTGAACAATTTTATTTTAATCAATGACTTGAACCGTTTTATTTTGTTATAACCCGTGTAATGATATTCCATCTCTTCACATCTCGTGTTTCCGCTATAGCGGGGTGTGACAAAAGTTCAGTTACATATTCACTTCTACACTAACCAACAACCATAGCCAATCCCGCTAGGGTTGGGTTTTGGATATTGAGTTCTTATCTAAAGAAATGTATGAAACTTTGTCACATTTTTTATAGTTAATATGGCAATATTAAATCATATAGTAATTTTCAGTGTTTCATATATTTTCTTTAAAATTTCAGATTTATTTGTTTCTTCAAATTACTTTCTTGTGTAATAAGGATTTTGTTTGAAGAATTTTGAGTCTGACTAGTGTTTCAGGTTTTTCTAATCTATTATTACTTATAATTTAGAGTCTTCGGCCATCTAACGTGTGAGATATTCCAAATTGTGGAATGGTATGCATTTGAAACTCCTGACTCTTTGGTTGCCCTATGTTTTAATTACCATAATGTGATTAATGGCATACTAATTATTGAGCTATAATGATAGCTAAACTCCTCAGTTACCCTAAGTTAATAACACAAACATTTTTAGGTACTCCAAAAGTTGGTGGTATTAATGGCATACTAATTATTGAGGTATAATGATATTTAAACTGCTCAGTTACCCTAAGTTAATAACACAGACGTTTTTAGGTACTCCAAAAGTTAGTGGTATCCACTTGGAATCTTAATGGTTTGAACGACCATAATGTGATTAGTGGCATACTAATTATTGAGGTATACTGATATTTAAACTGTTGAGTTACCCTAAGTTATTAACACAAACGTTTTTAGGTACTCCAAAGGTTGGTGGTTTTGTGTTTTTCTATATAAGTTAGTTCGCCAGAAAAGTTATTTTTGCATCAACAAGCCCCATAAGTACGTACAATTATGTGTCTTTCGAAAAACATGTCTCACTCCAAGATTGGCGCCCTTGACCCAACTAGAGAAGATTGGGTTGTTCATGTACGACTTTGTAGAATGTGGGAGGCAATAAATACGAAACTCGGTGATGTCTTACTTGGGTTGGAGATGGTTATGGCTGATGATGAGGTAATTTCTAATTTGTTTGAATATTTTAAAAGCCCGAAAAAGGGTACGCCACAAAAACAGTTAATATACAATAATTTCTACCATGTTTTTTATGTACAACGATGGAAACTGTGGGGGGTTAAATTAGTTTCTTACATGTTTTTTTTTTACCAAAAAGGGCGGTTCGATACAAGGTTTCATCACTAGAAATCATATACGAAAGTTTAAGGCTCTTCTCGAAGAGGGCCAGGTATATCAAATCTCGAGGTTCAGAGTGATTGAAGGTCAAATGGGATATAAAGCTGTCCCGAATCAATACCGCATCCGTTTCAACATTGCAACACCGGTTCGTAAACTTGAAGGTGGTCATGAGGAGTTTCCATTGAATGTGTTTAGTTTCACACCAACGGAATGCACTTTGTTTATTGTGTTTTTCAATTTGGTAAAAAGTAATGGAACATATGGAATTAAAATAAATTCATTGTAGCATAATTGAAACATAATGAAACTACAATGCTTTATAATTGCCTAATAATTACCTTTAGTTGTGACCTAAAGCATAAATCGGACAAATCTTATACATTATTAACCTGATTAATTGACAAGTACAAAACCATATACAAATCACAAAACAATTACGCTTCCTAATTTTGTAACCCCTATTTTCCATTTCATTTTTGTTATAACTGCCTAATTAAGACTTTTAATTATGATTTAAATTACACCCCAAGTATAAAAACGTAATTTCATAATAATGACCTTTACTTGTGACCTAAATTATAATTGTGACAACGACAAATCAGGTAGAGCTTACACGCTCTATGTTTTTGGCTCAATTAGGTATATAAGAAAACAGAAATCAATTCACGTGGAACATAATTCCCCAATTAATCTTACGGTACCGATTTTAAAAAAGTTCCAAAACAGCGCCCTAAAAAATTGCTCATTGTTGCAATAACCCTAAAACAACACCCATAATTTTATTCGAAAGATATTAAACCCGGTAAATAAAACAACCCGATTCTAATCATTGTTCGTGACAAATCTCTTTAAAAATTGTCACAGCGCAACGCGCGGAAATACGCCTAGTTATCAATAATGTAAGGTAGACGGGTCTTCTTTTGGATTGTAGAGTGGTCGTGCTTGTGGTGTTTAGTGTGAAGTTTGACACATTGTAAATTCACTACTAGAAACAGGGCTATCCTTGACCCGCTTTTTATGACCCACGCCAAAAGATGACGCGCAATGTCAAGAGTCATAAAACAACAGTCATATTGGGTAAAGGGATGACGCGTTTTCAGATGTGTCATAACGTATGGGTCATAATCAGTTAAAATTTAGATTTCGAAATGACGTTTGTTTTTCTTTGTCCTAAATAGGAGTCATGTATGGTTTTTTTTGGTTTTGGCGGTCAACTTCCCCCTCTTTCTCAGATCTAAAATTTCCCAAACTTAAACTTGGTTTTGACTTCCCCCAAATTTCACACACCAAAAACACACCTGCTTCATCGATCATCAATCTCTCACATTAATTTTCTCACAGGTTATATCTATATATTTTTTTAAGAAGTATAATTATTTTCACATTAATTTTGTTTTCAACAAGAACAGATGGATCCTCATCCCATCCCCAATTCACTCACATCTTTTTTTTCTCATTTAGAACCCTAAAAAAATCCATCCACCACCATCACAGTCGCACCACCCCGTCACCATCACCACAGCCTGCACCACCACGCCACCACCACCACAACCATCCACCACCACAGTCGCACCATGTCACAACCACAACCGTATTACAACCGCATCACCATCGCTGCTAGGGTTTTCACATTTTTTAGCCGTAAGTATTTCAGATCTAACTTTTTTTTGTGTTGTTTTATGGATCTGTATTTCATATAAACATGTTTATATTGTTGTAATGTTGTGTGTGTTGTTTTTGTTATTGTGTTTAAAAGGTAAAAGGAAAAATGTCACAGGAAGTTTAAGCACCCAAGACATGGTTCTCTTGGATTTCACATAGGCAAAGGTATATATCTATATCTATACACATATTTTTGTATTAGTTATACTGTATCTTGGATTTCACATAGGCAAAGGTAATTACTTAGTTTGCTAAAATTTATGTTACTGATTAATATACTTATACTCTATAAACAATCATTTTTAATGATATTTTATGTTTAGCTTCTGAGCTATAATGTTATTCATCTATTAGTGCTTCTAACCAGATACGTATTTGATTTGATGCATTTTCCTGTTTAATTTGTTAATTAGGAGGAATTTGATTTATTTTAAAAGTGTTGGTTTGCAATTTTTTTAAAGTAGTGAATTTGTTCCGGAATCCGTATTGAAGAAGCAAAAAAGAAGCGAGGAATGGGCTCTTGCAAAGAAGCAAGACTTTGAGGAGTTGAAGAAGAAGAATGCTGCTAACAGGAAGTTGATCTTTAACCGTGCTAAGCAGTACACCAAGGAGTATGAAGCTCAGGTATTTTTTTTATTTCTTCTAATTGAACGTACGCGGATCGGTCTGATTAGTTTAGGCAATTGACATGGATTGTTGTTTGTTTTGTAATGCAGGACAAGGAGTTGATTCAGTTGAAGCGCGAGGCTAGGTTGAAAGGTGGGTTTTATGTCAACCCGGAAGCTAAGATGCTGTTTATTATTCGTATTCGTGGGTATGTGCTTTTGTACCTTCTTTTATTTTTGTTATTTGAGATTTGAGACGATGTTTCGTGAGGTATTATTGTGGACAGAAGATATCTAACTGATTTTTTATTTGGAAACATAAAGTATCAACGCCATGGACCCAAAGTCGAAGAAGATTTTGCAGCTTTTGCGTTTGAGACAAGTTAGTTTCCGTACTTTGTGTTTTCTTTAGCTGCCTACATCAAAAGTAGATATTTGCAAAATAATTCATAAATAAATTTTTGTATCAACTTATACATATCCCCTTATAAAGACATTTTATAATGGCACATATGCTAAAAGAGTTGAAATGGTCTACCTATTAAATCCATCAAACGAGATGATTGATGGATGTTTACTTATGAGTAGGTTATTCCTAAGGTGGTTTCTCTCTTATATGTATTCATTTGTGCTTTGTACTTTCTTTGTCAACCAGATATTTAATGGTGTGTTCTTGAAAGTCAACAAAGCGACATTGAACATGCTTCACAGGGTCGAGCCATATGTTACCTACGGGTATGTATTTGTATGCTCTAAACATATATCAAGTAATACCTTTCTTTTTCTTCCTCTTATTATTAATAGTCTTTCTTACTCAGGTACCCTAACTTGAAGAGCGTTAAGGAGTTGATTTACAAGAGAGGATATGGCAAGCTTAACAAACAAAGAACCCCATTGACTGACAACTCGATCGTTGAACAGGTCTGTGTTCCTGCTATTAAGTGTGTATAAATATCCTTGAAAATCATGATTCGATAAACCATAACAAAACTGTTTTTCTGATCCAACAGGGACTTGGAAAGTTCGGCATCATCTGTGTTGAAGATCTTATTCACGAGATCTTGACTGCTGGTCCTCACTTTAAGGAAGCAAACAACTTTTTGTGGCCATTCAAGCTGAAGGCACCTTTGGGTGGTATGAAGAAGAAGAGAAACCATTACGTTGAAGGTGGAGATGCTGGAAACCGTGAAAATTTCATCAACGAGCTCATCAGGAGGATGAATTAATTAGCATGATGATGTCGGCTTTGAGATCTGGTATTTTGAACTTTAGGTTTAATAGGTATATATCTTGAAGTTTAAGCACCCAAGACATGGTTCTCTTGGATTAGATTTGGTAATTATGAATTTTTCCACGGAAATATAGTTCTTTACACGAACTCTTCAATTTAGATGGCATAATTCTTTATGCTCAATATTCACATATGATTGTTCGAGAGGGCGGTGCCTTGCCTGCTCGGGTACTGTGACCCTAAAGAAGTTTCATTCCTTGCAATCCATTTAACACGGACTTTACTAATCGAGCTTGTGACCCTAAAGAAGTTTCATTGAACAATGCTACACAGGTAAGTAACCCATCGTGTTTCATCTCATATTCATAAAGCTTTCAGCCTACAAAATCATTTTCGTTCAGAAAATTAAATCATATCTGAAATAACAAAGTTTATGTAATCACATCTAATGTGTTAATGATTATAACAAAATAAATTAAAAAAGATTTTGTTTGTCGATAACGTAACACATTCTTGATTGGTTGTAGGTGTACAATCAATTTGTTTGTCAAGTTTCACCTAGCGGGATCTGCACAACAACAGGCCGTCTAACTCCCGATTTCTACAGCCAAATGTCTGCTGGAATAAAGCTAAGTTATGGGCTGTACCTTTACGGGCCTTTTCTGGTAGATCTACAAGACTGCACATTTGTGAGGCAAACTTTCACCGACATCTCACGAGACCACTGCCCAGGCCTGCGTCGATACAGCAACTAGATTTATATTGGGTTGCTGATGGTTTCATTAGCAGTGTTGTTGTCTCTTGTGTTTTGGGTTGTTTATGGAAGAGAAAGAAGGCATCGTGTCTACACAAAAATACTCATAGCAAGAACAGAAGGTGAAAAGGTTATGTGAAAATTTCAGCATGTCGGAGATATCTGTGTATAGTTTTGATGGTGATGGTTGTGCTAGAGTTCTTTCGCTGTTGTTTGTGTTACTATGACGGCTGATAATGTAAAACAATGCCTTAATGTATGTGATTTTAATGTATTGGTAATGAAAAGATTTGTTGAACAAGTGTGATGTAATGAAAAGCTTTGGTGATTGAGTTACATAAGAATGTGGAGAAAAGTTTTAGAAAATCGGAATCAATTTTTTTTTTTTTATATATAAAAATTATGACGCGCAAATACGAAGGTAAAAAAGGAGAGTCATATAACGCGGGTCTTAAAACGAAGGTCAAAAAAGAAAGTCATGTAACGCAGGACATAAGTGCGCGTCATTCAGTTATGACGTTTGTTTGCGCGTCATGAAATATTTATGACTGGTCCATCCTTGACGCGCATTTGCGCGTCATAAGGCCTCTTCTTGACACGCATTGCGCGTCATTAATAGCCCTGTTTGTAGTAGTGATTGTAAGAGTATATGATAGCTATATATAGTTCTCTTTCTTCTTGTTTTGTCATTAAAAAAAAAGAAAGTAAGACTGACATTTAGTAAATATAGTAAAAAATCTATAAATTAATAATCACGAATAATCTAATTTAAAATACCTATTAATCTATACTATTGTATAAAGGATTTCATACCTTCTCTCCTATTTAATTTTAAGAGTTTCAATATTCTACATTTTACTTATCAATCCTATAAAATCAAAATATTTAAAATACAATCCATTTTTTTTTCCAGATTTTTATTTTGAAACAGTCACACAATCGATATAAACTTTAAACCAAAAGAAAAAATCAATAATATTGTTTGACGCATAATGTTTCTTTAATTTCATGTCTTAATATTTGAGGCTTTTAAATATGTTTAAATTTTTAGTTTGTTTATTTTAGGAAAATATAAATGTTTTATATTACTTTTTACATATTTTTTCTCAAATGATGTTGGTTTATTGTTAAATTTTTCTTCGAAATAATATAATATAGATTTAGGTGCAAATTAATAAGTACATACAATAAAAGTTTCAATCTCGATTTTTTGACAACTGTTATTTTGATCTCAATTTTCAAATGATTTTAGTAAAATACGACCGATGAAACCCAATAAATAAATAAGTATTTCTAATATTTTAAAGGGCTAATTGTTTGGAAATGCATCGAACTTTACATCTAAAACTATTGTATGCATCCATCTTTAAATTGGTCTATTGTATGTATCTAACTTTCAAAAATCTCTATTGAATGTATCCAACTTTCAAAAATCTGCTATTGTATGTATTCAACAATACGTGTCATCCCTATAATGTGCCACGTAAGTTGCCACATCATCGTTTTGCTAAGATTTCATTGGTTGGATATATAAAATATCGATTTATGAAAGTTAAATACATATAATAGACCAATTTAAAGATGGATGCATACAATAGTTTTGGATGTAAAGTTCGATGCATTTCCAAACAATTAGCTCATATTTTAAAAGAATAGAATAGAAAATTAAAGAAAAATGAAAAAATAAAATTTTAAATAATTTACATATATGTGAGTAAATGATTGTTTCAAAATTAAAAGATTGAGTTACCGTTAGCAAAAGACTACCGACTTTGTGACATTTGAACTCATGATTTGACATGACACATGAGACCGTGGACATAAATAATTTACATATATGTGAACTAAAAAGTATCGGTAGATTAAACTTGACAAGAATATAAAATAGTTAAAACATGCAACTAAAAATCTAAAAACGAAATGGAGTTTTTATGAAACATGGTTTAATTTCAATTGCCTAAACGAGCTTAATAAGTCAAATGGCCCGAAACAAACTAAATTTCGTACGACCCAAACAAAAAATAGTTATTTTTATGTCCCGGAGAACATAATTTGAACCTATTAGAAATAACAATAGGTAACTATTTTTAGATTCTGAATGACTCAAGTAGAATATAAAAACTGTTACATGTAAACGCTTTGGGTTTATTATGACAATTAAGAGAGCACGAGAATTGAGAATGATTATCATTTAATTCGTTTTATGACCGATCGAACCATAAAACCTTATTTCATAATTATTTCTAAGGGCCGAACAATGAACTATTACAAACAACATATATATTACGCGATGAATGGGTAACTATCATCAACCGTTGCATTAATAAAATGTAATCCAACACTAATTTCTTATCGTCTCTGCATCGCACGGGTTCTATACTATATAAATTTTAAAAAATCAGTTTTAGTGTATAAGATTTTTAAATAAATAGTGTTAATGTTTAGAATTTCTAACTAATTGACTGTTTACAAACCGAAAATCTTGATCGTTCGTAGATTTATTTGTAACAACATATGTACCACCAAATATATTATTTCACCGAAATTTAAACAATCTACTATCGTCGCGGCATCGCGCGGGTATTTTACTAGTTAATCTAATATATAATGCAATGATTCTTCAAATTGGGACCTACAAAATATATTAATTTAGAGAGTTTAAATTCATCGGGTATTAATTTATCGAGTTTCTATTATACATGTCACTACAATAAAAAAAAATTTATTTAGTGGCGATCAAATTTGGTCACTATATTATAGTGACTATATATTTGGTCACTAACATCATTAGAGACCAAATATTGGTCACTAATGATGTTATTGACCAAATTTGAGTGGTCACTTTTCGTCACTATAGGTTCGACACTAATTTTATTAGAGACCAAATAAGATTATTTTTTGGTCAATAATATTTTATTTAATGACCTATCCACTTTTTATAATGGTGACTAAATAAGGTTATTAGTGACAAAAAATAGTCGTCACTGATATCTATTTTTCTTGTAATGTGTGCTATGGTTGTTGGTTAATATATTTAATTGATTTACTCTTAGATGGAGAGTGCTAACTTATTTAAAACCATTGATCGTCACGTATATTTGACTTCATTGCCAATAATGTGGCTTATATAAAAGCGTCATCACTACTCACTACATGAACCAAATTCGAGCCTTATAATACAATAAGTAAAACCATGATGCATTTCACAAAAGACATGTACCTACTAGAGTAGTTAACGAGTAACTGCCCAAGTAGAATGATTGGGGTAAAGTAGTTTTCGTAGATAGTGATATGGCCGGGGTGCAAGGTACCCGAAAATTCACGTGGTCATGCAAGGGGACCATATGAAATCTAAGGATGAACATCAAATGGTGATCGATGTTGTCCTATGAGACATTAAGCACCATATAATGGGTGTTGTACAACAAGCACCATCATACATTGTGGGACCTCGGTTTCCTGAATCATCTATTTCGATGGTTTTACCATCGAGAGACTTCCATTGCAGGCAATGCTAAACATGCCCTTTTCATATATATGCATTAGACAAAATTTAATACCATATTTTTCCTTGAATCATTTTTTTTTTATATATAATCGAATTATTTAGTTTAGACTAGCAATGCTATTCTATATAATTCTCTATATGTTCAGTTCCTCACCCTTTCTTGTAAATGGACACATATAAGACTAGTTGTTTTAATCGTATTATTTTATTTATGATAAGAAGTAAAAAGATTCTGAAGTTTTGTGAATCTCTTAAGACATGATAATGTATTATTTTTTTACACTTGCTTGCCTTAAATCTTTAAGACAGTTCAAATGTTAGCACCAAATTCATATTTTGCATATGTAAAAGTGATTAAAAAAAAAAAAAAAAAAACCTTTTTCAGTTTATGTACTAAAACAATACACCAAATTTGGTGCGATAAATAGTATTACTTAAATCACTCACACATTAATGAAACGATAATCAAATTATGTATTATGTGTGTAATAACCTTTTAATTTTGATAACAACCATATGCGATTGTATTATTTTCTTATATTTTGACTAAAAACAAAATCTTGTTTATTAAGGTAAGCTTTTTTTAATTTTTTTAATTTTAATTAGCATCGTACCTTCAATTGTACAATCATAACAATTTGTAACTACGGTGTTATAAGTATCATAAGGTTATTCTCACCCCCTGACCCACTTGTGTCCCATCTATGACACATATGTGTCATAGATGTGACCTTTTTCTGTTTTTTTTTTCTTTTTTTGTCTTTTTGTTGTCGTTTACTTTTTAATTTTTCAAGTATCGTAAAATAACAAATATTATACATACCTTAACAAAAAAAATAAATTGTGTATTAAAATGCAACATTCGTATTATATTATTCACATATTCGGTATAATAAAAAACATTACATATTGGTGTAAAAATCCATATTAAGATTTATAGCTTACAACAAATCTTGTCGAATTTGTGGCCACCTTTTTATTAAACATTTTTATATCCTAAATATTAATATTAATTAAAATATTTTTATAAAAACATTTTTATATCCTAAATACTATTTTTATAAAAACATTTTTATTAAACATTTTTGTATCCTAAATATTAATATTAATTAAAATATTTTTATAAAAACATTTTTATATCCTAAATACTCTTAGTTAATACTGATATTGGGTAAATTGTGTGAGTGGTCATATGTTACATCATAATTTCTTGATTTAAGAAATACCAACGAATGTTGCTTCATTCTTTCATTTTTCTCAAATTTTTATTTTTTAAATTAAAGATATTTTTTATAAAGAAAATAAGGAGCCGTTAGTTTTTCTAAAATCAAACCACTTTTACTTACTTTATTTGAGTTTCTTTTCTCTTTTTATTATAAAATAAGTAAAAATAAATATAAACCATTATTCATTTCATCTTTAAACCAGTTTAACTCATAATGTTAATGTTATACAATCTATAAAATGGGTAAGATTATTTCTGACCCGTTAAATTGTGTTCAGGATAAACATATAGTAGAAATCGAACGTTAGATATATCGTCTTTGTTGATACATTAAAATAAGATATAATTGTCACATGTCATTTCTTTTAGCCTATTTTCCGTCCCTTTTTAACCTACATGTCTACCCCGTACCCCTAGCTTACAACCATCGGTCACATCTTCTTTTTCTTTTTGCTTTACGTCATTCTTTATGTCAACTTTATGTCTAATCGTTTTTACTTTTCAGAATTTTGATTCCTTATGTTTTTTTTCAAAAGTCTATAAAATCCGACGAATTTTTTTTTATAAAAACACATTACTTTTATACAAATATTTCTCTCGTTTTTTATAAAAATGTGAAATTATTAGGTTTTATAAACAAATACTGTCGGGTTTTTAATATTATTAAACAATATGAATAAATCTCCGTTCCACACAGAACATGTATTTTATTTTTACACATACAAGCTTTTAATTATTATTTTCTTGAAATTTTTTTGTTAATAAACATATAACAATAACGAAAGGCTCAAAAATTTATTTATATCATTTCTGGTAAAAACGAATGTTGCAAAACAGAAAAATCATGTTTTACCGTCTATTCGATTTTACCAAATATGTGAATAATAGAATACGAATTAAAGTCTGACATGTAGGCTTTGAGTCTATTAGTTTAAAGTATGTAACCCTATAAATATCAAATAATAATATGTCATAAGACACAAGTTTCTATCATCTTTTCGTAAAAAAAAATACGAAAAACTTAAACAACATAAGACATTACGTCAAACACATTCTCCATAATTATACCAAGTTATATGTTGTGAGTTTAAAGAATATAGTAAAAAATAAACATAAATAATAATAATAATAATAATAATAATAATAATAATAATAAAGAAGAAGAATAATAATAGTAATAATGTTATATATAATAGTAATAATAAAATATTAATAAATAGATTATTAAGAAGTAGAGGTGGTTGATGTGATAGTGTAAGTTGATGGAGTAAGTAGGGGGTGTGGGGTAGGGCGTTGCCATAACAACACCCATAAGTCAAAGAAATAAAAAGTAACAAAATTTAGTAAAGAGATTAGCAACTTTTAGTAAAAGACCAAATTATTTTAATTATCTTATAATTAGGTGAAAGATTATTCGGGTCGTGTAATTAACTATATAATGTTTTCTAAAGGAAAATTTTTAAAAATGTTTCAAAAATCCAAAAATACAACTTTAGAGCACTTTCAATAATGTTATCGAAAACATTTGATGTCACCAAGACAACAATACATTGGATATGACATAATATTAAAAATACAACCAAAACATAATTACGAGATCCGTCAGCTTTTTCTATTTAAACTTTTTCTAAACATATAAATTTTTGTAAAGTAAAAATATATATTAATTATAAAACAACTATTACATTAGTTAAACAAAATTCATTACAAAAATTAAAATATAAAACAACGTTTTAATACTTAAAAGAAATAAGAAAAAAAACAAACTTATAAAAACTTAAGTAGCACCTTTTTGTGGCAACTCGGTGTGTGATTCAAATTTGGTCCTCCCGACTTCTTTGCGGTCTATCGGTTTCATATTACTTGTAGACATGCGTAGAAATCGCAGTTTCAAAGACAGTGTTTTCCTTCAACATTGAGATCTAAAATTTCTTAGATAACTTATAGTCTTTAAATCCCTCACGCATGGAAGAAACATCGGATATTGTGCAGTTTTAAAACTTATCGGTTATTTAGATAGGTTACATGGTCATGGCATAATTTGACGTGCTCTACATAATGTTGTCTAGTTTTCTTAAATACTAAATAGGGGTGAGCATGGACCGGGTTGGGCCGGTTTTTACCTAAACCCGAACCCAAACCGAAAAACCGGTTCTTGAAACCATAGAACCCGTTCGGTTCGGTTTTTCAACCGGTTTGGTTTTTTCGGTTTCGGTTTTTTTTTAGGTTCGGTTTGGGTTTTTTTTCGGTTTTTTTTCATAATAAAAGATGAGTTAAAATCAAAACTAGGTCTCGTACGATTTTAGTCCAATAGCATTGTAAAAAGGTTGTAGATAACCTAAAAGATGCATACTAAAATCTACACACATATCCATATTTACAATGATTTTGTAATATCTTTCACATATACTAATATGAGAACACATATTTATATATTGAACAGTTTGATTTCATACACATAATAGTAAAAAAAAAAAAATATGATTTCAAAGACATAATATCATAAAAATACGCATGTATAAATTGCACCATATTTTGAATTATTTATAAGATTTACGATAAGAAAATTTTCTAATTTTTGAGAGGGAATTCAAAATAGATAACTACAATGATAATTATATTTATATTGTTCTAATAGAGTAATAAGATATTTAAAATTAATTTTAATAAGGTAAACGGTTCGGTTCGGGTCCAAGTGGTTCGGTTCCTACATAAAACCCGAACCGAACCGAAAAATCTGGTTTTTCAAATATTAAAACCCAAACCGCCGGTTTTTAGTATTGGTTCGGTTTTTCGGTTTGGTTTTTTTCGGGTTTTTCGGTTTTCGGGTTTTTGGTTCGGATCCTGCTCACCCCTAATACTAAATGTGTAAGACACTTTTTTTAACCGCTTGTCATAGAAACCTTTGTTTTGTAGAAAATTTTCGATGATCTTCATGGAATAATAGCTCGTGAATCGACCACCAACTTAAAAAAAACTTCATTCCACCATTAAAAGATTTATGTCCATCCAACATCTATCAATTTACATCGAGTCATACATTTCAACTACATTTAGACAACA
>CAJVGC010000590.1:33608119-33635473 GCA_910822075.1 Senecio squalidus
CACCTGATTATGCAATCACCACGAGTTGGAGATTTGTATGTGCTCGATATGTCGAAGACTACAGTGAATTCGACCGAACATCAAGCTTTTGTTTCGAAAGCTACTGAAAGTGAATCAATATTGTGGCACAAACGTATGGGACACCTCAGCTTGAGAAAGATGAATCATTTGATGCACAAGGATTTAGTTATGGGAGTTAATGTGAAAACATTTCAATTGCCGGAAACCTGTATTTCATGCAAGAAGGGAAAACAGTCCAAAAAGTCTCATAAAGTAAAGAAGTTCCATACCATCGATACTCCGATTGAGCTTCTACACATGGATTTGTTTGGCCCTATCAAGTATTCAAGTGTTGCAGGGGATAAATACTGTTTGGTGGTGACTGATGATTATTCTCGATTCTCTTGGGTCATGTTTTTACGAGAGAAATCTGAAACGTACGAGAATATCAAGCTGCTGGTTACTTCACTGGAGACTCTGTATAAGTTAAAAGTTCGACGGTTTAGAACTGATAACGGTACGGAATTTAAGAATCAAAGGATGGAGGATTTATGCAAGGAACGAGGAATTCAACAACAATTCAGTGCAGCCTATACTCCACAAATGAACGGGGTTGCAGAAAGAAAGAACAGAACATTGATTGAAGCAGCTAGAACGATGTTGGCTGATTCGACACTGCCAGTACGTTTTTGGAATGAAGCAGTAGCTAATGCTTGTTACACTTTAAACCGAGTGCTAGTAGTGAAACGTCATGGGAAAACATGTTATGAGTTGTTGCAGAAAAGAAAGCCTAACTTGCAGTACTTGGAACCCTTTGGAGCTCCTTGTACTATGCTCAAGCGTAAACAAGATGGAAAGTTTGATGAAAAGGCTGTGGAAGGGATATTTCTGGGATACAGCACTCCTAACAAGAGAGTTTGGAATCCAGCCACTAAAGCTATTGAAGAATGGTATGAGGTGGATGTTCAGAAGTACTCTAAACCGATTCCTTCGAAAGGATATCCATGGATGTTTGATTATGATTCTCTGTTTGAATCATTTAATCTTCCTGAGTTCTCCGATGAAGATATTGCAAGATACTATTCTCATCAAGAGGCCTTGGAAGAAACTATTCCTCAAGATACAGTGCCTCAAACAGTTGTTACTCCTCCCGGTCCACTAGAAAATCCTGCAGATGTTCACGCAAATGATGATAATTCAGATTCTGATGGTTCAGTTAACATAAATGAGCCGATTGGAAATCCTGAAAATGTTCAAGAAAATGAAGAGGAAGTTGAAGCTCCCGATGTTAATAACTTGGGTCCTAACGTTGTGGTTCCTCCAAATTTAAACGTTGAAGAACCAGCAAGTCAGCTCCGGCGATCATCAAGGGCTCGCAGATCGACAAATTTTGATGATTATGAAACCTATTTTGCTGGAGCTCGACCAAAGAAAGAAATCCACAGCGATGTGTATATTGATTTGTTTAAATCTGGAGATGTTACTTACTATGCTCATGCTTGTTTTATTTCGCAGATTGAACCGACTACTGATGAAGAAGCTCTCATGGATGATAATTGGATTAACTCGATGCAAGAAGAACTCCTACAGTTTAAGAAGCTGGGTGTCTGGCGGCTTGTCGCTAAGCCAAAAGGCGCCAAATCATTGGGTGTTCGCTGGGTCCATCGCTGCAAACGGGATGATCAGGGAATAGTTGTCAGAAACAAGTCAAGGCTAGTGGTTCAGGGTTTTCGACAAATCCCTGACTTAGATTATAATGAAGTGTTTGCTCCAGTTGCAAGATTGGAGGCAATTCGTATTTTTCTAGCCTTTGCCTCTTACAAGAAGTTCACTGTGTATCAAATGGATGTTAAGAGCGCGTTTCTTTATGGAAATATTCGAGAGACAGTGTACGTTAATCAACCACCAGGCTTTGTAGACCCATTACATCCGGATAAAGTGTACATTCTCGATAAAGCACTTTATGGTCTACATCAAGCACCGCGCGCCTGGTATGAGACACTTGCTAACCATCTGACCGACAATGGTTTTCGTCGAGGGGTCATTGATTGTACGCTGTTTATCAAAGAAAGAGGTGAAGATATTCTGTTGGTGCAAATATACGTGGACGACATTATTTTTGGATCTACAAATCCGGAATTATGTAAAGAGTTTGAGACGGTGATGACAAGCAAGTTCGAAATGAGTTCTATGGGTCCGATTAAATTCTTTTTGGGGCTACAAGTAGATCAGACTGCAGAGGGCATTTTTATTCATCAGACAAAATACGTAAACGACATTTTGAAACGGTTTGAAATGTCGGAGACAAAGTCAGCCTCTACTCCCTTATCGGTGAATCACGGGATATCACCAGAAGCTACGGGGGAGCTAATTGATCAGTCACTTTATCGCTCTATGATCGGTTCTCTTATGTACCTCACCGCATCTCGTCCAGATATTATGTTCCCGGTGTGCTTGTGTTCTCGATACCAAGCAGCGCCAACTGTTATTCATCTTCAAGCAGTGAAGCGAATCATGCAATATCTAAAGGGTACCCCAGATTTAGGTCTTTGGTATTCTAATGATGATAATTTTGAATTGTCTGCTTTCAGTGATTCGGACTATGGAGGTTGCAAGAAGGATGCTAAATCAACTTCAGGAGGGTGTCAGTTTCTCGGAACACGACTCATCACATGGCAGTGCAAGAAACAGACCGCTGTAGCATTGTCCACGTGTGAGGCTGAATACGTAGCTGCGGCTAGTTGCTGTTCTCAGGTTATCTGGATTCAACAACAATTGCGGGACTACGGTTTGTCTATCTCTAATACTCCTATTTATGTTGATAATTCTGCTGCCATAGCTGTCACTAAGAATCCTGTACACCATCCTAAAACCAAACACATAGGCGTAAAATATCATTTTATACGTGATTGTTTTGAAAAACATCTAATTGACGTAATTTATATCGAAACGATGTTTCAAAAAGCTGATATTTTTACAAAAGCATTCGATAAGTCTAGGTTTGGGTTTTTACTGCTAGAAAATGGTGTGGTTAAGAAAAGCGATGTAATTGCAGAGGAAGAAAAGTCGGACAAGTAACCGTACCCGTTTTTGTATACTACGTTAATTTTTAGTTCTTTTAATTTTAGTTTCGTTTTCTTCTTTTACTTTTATAAAATTCAAAAATACAAAAAGATTTTTATTTTTAGCATTTTAGGGGGAGAAATAGTTAGTTAGTTAAAAAAAAAAAAAAAAAAAAAAAAAAAAAAAAAAAAAAACAAAAAAAAACGGGGGAAGTGAGGAAATACTGAGCTAAAACTGAACATGTAAATTGTCAAAAGTATGCTGAATGTAATGTTTAAACATGTCGGTTGTAGGATATATTGGTAGACTTATCTCACTGAAACTTGACGAAAATTAATCATTTTTCAAATGGTTGTCGCAGATATCAAATCTATTTTAAATCTTTATGGATATGTCTCAAAGACTGTCTAAATGATATCTGGAGATCAATAACAATTGAGAACACTGAAAACAACACAAAGCGGTCGAAATTAAATGTTTAATGTATTTTAATTAGCTTTTGTTTTGTAGTGTTTGTGGCTTCTCGCTGGATTGATTCGAAAATAATAAATATTAGGTGTAATATCAGAAAATAAATACAGTATGTCAGTAATATTTTGTTGCAATTAAGGGCCACTCCAGTGATTGTGGAATAACGTTCTTGAATGTTTTGATCTATATATTTAAAAAAAAAAAAAAAAAAAAAAAAAAAATAATAATAATAATAATAATAATATCGCAATAAGAGATAAGAAACAACTTCAAAAATACCTTGATGGATGAACAGAAGTATAAGGTCGAAAGAAGATCATACTTCGGCTATTCCAAATAAAGGGTGATGAAGTACCTAAAGACTTCACAAATATCTTGATGGATGAACAGAGTTATAAGGTCGAAAGAAGATCATAACTCGGCTATTCCAAATAAAGATTGAAGAAGCGCTTATTCTCTGAGTGATATTTTGTTTCAACGATCAAAAATCACTGGCCCTTATTGCATGCGTAGTTGATGTAATACTGACATACGAAATCGATATTATGATATTACATCTAATGTTTGTGAAAATAGACTTGAAAAGGCTGAAAAGTTAAGAGGACAAATACACAAACATACTTGCAACTCTAATTATGATATAAATTTGATGACTGTTAAAAATTCAAATTGTGTGTTGTTTTCTATGTTCAAAATATTGGGAGATCTTAGCGAGATAACCATTTTGGAAAGAAAAAGTGTCAAGTGAATGTTTGTTTAAGTTTAAGAGGACAAATATACCAATAATCGTCAACTGATATGTTAACCGTTACTACAAAATTGAATGACAATGCTATGTTTCAGTATCAGTCTGATCCCTTATTCGAAAAACGCAAAAAGAATGTGAAAATTTCAGTTTATTTAATTGTTATTTCAGTAGTTTGTTATAGTTAAAATTTCATTGATTCATCAAAACAGAAAAGTACAAAAAGATTTTTAATTTTTAGTTTTAGTTTCTCTTTAATTTTAATTTTATTTTTGTTAGTTTCTAAGGTTACTTGTCGTGACTTGAGCTCTAAAGGTGAAACTGAGATTAATTTGTAAAGTCTTGATTGTTGATAAAGTGTTTGTTTTTTTGATATCGGAATTGCACTAAACGTTTATTCTTTCTGAAATTGATGATTTTTATGTATCTAACGTGTTAATTGGTGTTGATTTTGAAGAAAAGTGAAAGTTTAAGTTTGTGAATTCGACAGCTGATTCGTGCGAATCAATCACATTCGTACGAATCAATGACTCATACGCGCGAATCAAAGGAAAGGTAACAAATGGTTAGTCATATCACATCCGTGCGGATAGCATCTCATTCGTACGAATGAGTTCTCCTTCGTACGAATCAAAGGTGATTCAAATTTTATAAGATCTGTTGGTAGTTCGCACGGACCAAGACTCATTCGTGCGAATGTCTTTCACATTCGTACGAATGAAAAGTGGGTATATATATGTTTCATATCCGTTTGTCCTGTTTACCTTCAAAAATTACATTCGTCCGAAAGAGTAACAAATTTCATCAAATTTATAAAAGTGTTAAGACGAGCGTTTGAATCCGATATTTGTGTGCAACTTCGTATTGCGATTTCATTCATATACATCACATAAGGTATAGTGGCCTGGTTAGGGATAAATTGTTTAATTATAAGTCCGAGACCTTTCTGAATCTATTGGCCATTTATGTGTGTTTGTTATAAAAATTGGATTAGGGGTTTTATACATCGAGTAATTGCGAACGTTTTGATGTAGTTTTGGTGATCTAAAACAGAGTTGTGAAAATCTAGTTTTTCTGGAACACGGACAGAACTGATGAACTCCATTCGCACGAATGAGTTTTTCATTCGTGCGAATAGGACTTACATTCGTGCGAATAGCTATTTCGTTCGTACGAATGAATTGAACTTAATCCGTCTGTTTTGACAGTCTCATTCGTACGAATACATGTTGATTCGTACGAATGGAATTCTACATTCGTACGGATGGACAAGAACAGAAATATTTAAACCGTTTGAATTTTAATTCTAACTGTTTGATTCTCGATGTTTATCTTTCTGTTTACAGGAAAATGGCTGAATCATCATCTTCTCAAAGCACTGGTCTTGTAATCGGTCCAAAGAACAATATGTGTGCTTTTCTCGACGAAACAACAGCGCACTCCACGAAGTTCGTCGGGATTATAAGATTCTTGAAGCGTTCTAGAATCTTCAAAGCTATTTCTACCGAGAAAGTGCTCTACTTTTCTCATATCTCTGATTTCTGGAACAATGCCAAGGCGGTTCGTCAAGATGGCAAAGTTCAGATTCACAGTACAGTTCTCGGGAAGGATATCATGGTTGACGAGCAAGTCATCAGAGAAGTCATTGGATTCGGGGATGAAGCAAAATTGCCAACCAATCTGAACGTGTACAAAGTGAGAGGGGCGATATTAAGAATGCACTATGTTGGTGATATTAAGAAGGGGGTGATCGTAAAGTCTGGTTTCAGTGTTCAATACAAGTATCTGTGTCACGTCATACAGCACTGCTTGGGTCCCAGAAAGGCGGGACATGACGAGATGAGGGAGACTCTTCAAAGTGCACTCGTCGCACTGGCACTGAACGTTCCGTTCAATTTCTCAGCCATGGTCCTGCAGTTTATGATTGAGAACGTAGAACTCAAGAACAAGCACAAGTATTTGATGTATGCCAGATTCGTGCAAATGATCATAGATGAGAAGATCCATGACTTGCCGAAAAATGAAGACGATATCGTCAAGCTGGACGTTATGAGTGATAGTACGATGGGACGCATGCTGACATACAAGGGAAGGCCTACACCAAAGGAAAGAAGATTGATCGGACATCTGGCAAATCCTGAATATGTCTGTCCGAAGAAACTGAAATGGAGAAACGATGACAGTGATTCAGATAAAGAGAATCTCGAGATGACTACTCAACCTGATTCTGATGAGGAGGTGGTTTCTGCTAACTCTCCACCTACTGCTACTCAGATGGAGTTAAGAGATGAAGATGATACGGTTGTAAGTGCTGAGGCGACTCCTTCGGTGCCGAAACGGAAAGCAAAAACGTCACTGAAGGATCTTGTCTCAGGGAGAATCTCAAAACGTCTCAAGCTGGTGAAACAAAGTGAACTTCCTCCTGTCAGCACAACTACTCAAGTTCCTCCTCCTGTGATTTCTCAGTCACAGCAAAGCATACCGATCATGACACCTGCCACAACGGTACCACCAACTGCTGGTGGATCGTCATCTGGGCAACTATCTGAGTCTGCTCAGCTCCAGAATGTAAATGCTATGCTATTGGAGGTTCTGATGAAGCAGAGGAAACAGGACGAAGAGATGAAGAATATGATCGAGCAAATGAAGCAAAGGGAAGCTGAGAGGGAAGCTGAGAAAGCCGAAATGCTGAGGAGGATTGATGAACAAAACAAGTTGATTGAAAATCAGAACAAGCAGTTGGAATTGTTTCAAGGAAAGATCGAATATCTGGAGGAGGCCTCAAAAGCAATACAAGAATCGATGGAAGCAGATGAGGATGGAATTTACAGAATCAAAGCACCGGCCGATGAATCTGCTGAACCGGTTGGTGCAGAAAGCGAACGCATGGAGTCTGGGGGAGCTGGTAAAGAACCACAGAATGAATCCCAGTATGACATTACTCCCATCTCTCTTAAAAAATCCAGTTTAACCTACGTGTTGGATATGCAGGGGGTAATTAGGTTTAGCGTCGATCATGACGCCGAAGAGGGAGAGATCATACATTGTCTATCCAAAGAACAGATCGCGGAATTGTTCCAAATGAACCCTGATGAAGTTACTACCGCATCTGATTCTGAAGAAAACTCTCCTGATTCTGACGTTGATGACGATGAGATAGAGTTCGAGCAGACGGCTGATTCAACAGAACCTATCTATCAGTCCAACGATTTCCGAGACGATGACGTCTTTGATATAAATGATGAAGATCTTGCTAGAATATTGAATAACCCTCCAGAGGCTACTCAAGCTACACCAAATGAAGAAGAAGTAAATGCCAAGAAAGCTGAGTGGATTCAGGCGATGAAAGAATGCTTTCGCCCACCTCAACAAACTGTTCATCCGAATTATTCGAAGTTTTACACCTTGAAGGGTGCTACGACAAAAGGTAAAATAATCAGCTGGGCGTACTTGGTAGATTTGCAGGTGTATGCTGTTAAGCGAGAACGAGGAATTGACTACTTTCAACGAGCTCATGACTTGAAGACATTGCCATATTTCGATATGTTGCAACTGGCTCGTCTTAAGTTGTTATACAGTAAGGATGATGACAAAGCTGCTTGGTTGGAGAGGCAACTTCATTTTGAGTTCAGAAATAAATGGAAGTACCTGAGGCCACAGTATCCAGAGATTACCCATACCTGGAATCGGAAAAAGGGTAAATCTGTGAAGCATGTCAAGTATAAAGCGCCGAAGGTGATAGAGAAGATACCGCTTCGCCAGATAAAGACTGAGATTCATCGGCGATTCAAATGGTGGTATTATGATGATCGAACCACAGAAGCAGTGGTGGTGATGGAGCGTAAGGGTGTTTGGGAAACCCTTAGAATTTTTGATCCAATGTGGATCAGAAATTTCTCCGATGATGATATTTACGCTTTGTATCTGCAGCCTATATTCTTTGACATTAAAGATATGGATCAAGCAATGCGGTTCAACAAGGTTGTACGCGTATGTTTCCTTCACAAGATCCATTCATAAGAGGGCAGATCAAAGGCGTGTTTTAGACAGCAGCAGATATTTTGAAGACTGAAGACATAGAATCTAGTTCCTAGGGGGAGTTTGTAGGTGCATTTATGTAGTTACTAGATTCATATGTAAACTAACGTTTTATATCAGTCTTTGTATTGTGTGATTGAATATCGGTATTGAATATTTGATTAGTTATAAGTTTGAATGCTTACATCGTTATGAATTGATCGAATATGTGTTTTGTAATGTTTAAATGATATTCAAACTCATTCGCACGGATAAGGATGAATCCGTGCGAATGAAGGTTACGTTCGCACGAATGGGAAAGTTAAACAGTTTGTTTATTAATATAGTCCATTCGTACGAACCAGATGTGGTTCGCACGAATAGAAACTCATCCGTACGAATGAATTCTCATTCGTACGAATGAATAGCTGGGCCTATATATACCCAGCTAGGGTTTCTGCATCGGTAAGGTTTTGGCTAAGTTTTTCATTCGTGCCGAATTGCTGCTGCCGTGTTATTTGAGTTTCAAATCGTTTAGTAAAGTCTAAACAATCATCCGAATAGTCTTCCTTAGGTCCGATCTTATCAATACGCATTGGTTTGATCTCGTTTCCGACGGTTACATATTCGCTAGATCATCTATAGCTTATTTCCGCTAGGTTATAGGTATAATGTTGACTATAAGATCCATACAACCCCAACAGTTGGTTCCGGTTATTCTGAACAAATTAGCTTGATTTGCTTAAGAACTTGTTATATATTTCAAACTTGGGGAGAATTATGCAATATCATTATAAGTACTTTACCATGACCCCATGGTAGGTTGGCCATCACTGATTGGTAAGGTTATATGCACAATGACCTTGGAACATGCTGATATATTTCAATTATTGGCAATATTGATGGCGATCAATAAATTTGAAACGTTTCTCCTGATATCTATTATTGTGATTCCTATAGCAACACTGTACATAAATTCTAGCAAATAATGATACTTCTTGGTAGATCCATTTGAAAAAAATTTACGAAAGGGTTACTATCGAACTTCCACTTTTTTCTCAAAATAGCCAATTTGACCGGTTTTTATTTTAGCTAAATTTTGTTTTTACCCATTTGACATGTATAAAATAAGATGTAACCTTTATTTTCGTATAAAATGGGTTGGAAATGCCCCTAGTCATTTGTATGGAAGTCATCTACCCGAGATTTAGTAGTAAGCCGTGATAACTCTAAATCCTTAACCTCTGTGGGCTCTCCGAATTATATTATGATGGTCCCAGTGATGGCAAATCACATTGGAAGCTTTATGTTCACATTTATGCCCACTTTGCTTTTAGAACAACCCAGACAGATAATGGGCAAATGGGTCACCGAACAATTTACTTACGCGTGATAGTTTCATAATTGCTACACACATGGTGATATTTAGTATGGTGTGTCCTAAAACATAGCAAACTGTTGTTTATCGAAAGGTTTCCTTGACAAAACCATAAATGGGATAAACGAAACAGATTAAAAGTCTTTGCTTAAGATAGTAAACACATGATTAATATCGTTAAACGACACCTCTTTATTGTTGAATACATAAGCCACAATGATAACATGTCACAATGCAGCATTTGGCCTCACGGATACAATATGAATGGGATATACATAAACCCCAATGTACAACATTTGGCATCATGAATACTATATAAATGGGATATACATAAAGGATTAGGTAGATGTAGCTAGACCCTGTAAAAATCGTGGGCATGCATTACGCTCTAGTAATAGTTAACTGAACTAATGAAGCATTCTGGCTAAAAATAACGCATGTTGGCTATCAAATTTCTTTCTTGAAAATAACGCGTAGTCCATGCTCAGGAATTGGGAACGGACTATATTGAACTAAGTTTGCTGATCCAACCAATTCCCACCTGTTTTCCAATATCACCACCAACAACAAAATCAGCATGGTCGAATTATATCACTATTCACTTATAACACAAAAAATACTCTGTCAATTGTTTTTTTTTAATACCTGTACTTTGTAAGCATGTGATGGAGTAAAACAAGCATCTCAAGCTTTGCAAGTTCATTTCCGGGACAAGCATGTATTCCATTGCCAAATGGCATGTATGTGTTAGGTCTTGGAGGATTCTGCAAACAAAGACAATTAAGTGATGTATAGAAAACTCTTTAAAAATGTTTTTTAACTTATGTGTTCGCTTACGGGGGATTCCGTAAGAAAGGACAAGGAAGCGTTTCATTCCGTACCTCAAATCTGAAGGGATCAAAGTTTTCAGGATCAGCAAAGAATTCAGGATTGTGGTGAATGTTCCTGAACAATGGCATCACCTTCCAACCTTTCGGAATAAGGTATCCTGTTACACATTAGCCATATAAAAACAGTTAACGAAACCATTAAAATTTAGAAGATTCTTATTTGTAGAGGTGGCTAAGTGGGCAGGTCGGGAGATTTTGGTAATGGATCAGAACGAGTCCACTTTCTTTTCCTTTCTAAGTAGTTTCTTTTATACATTAAAAATATACTTTGGGCGACTTTCAACCAATTTGACCCATTTTATTTAAACTTTTATTTATTTATATTTATATGTCTACCACTACTTATCTCTTTTTTCCGGTATACTACTCACCTTCGTATTCAATGTCAGCTGCTGCTTCCCTAAAAGTAAAAGATATAATACTTGCCTTCCTTAGGCTCTCTAATATTACCTGAAATTAACATTCATATATATCGGTGACTAAGACGTACTTTATGATATACTAAAGCAGTTACACTTAAAATCCTGTTCTAGTTTTATCAGTACATACTCTATATGTTAGTGGCATTTTTCTTGTCTGCGCCCAAGTCAACGGCTGCTTCTCCCCAAATTCAGATTGACCGATTGCCTTCTGCTCTCCCTGCCATTATGAAATTTTACTTTAGTACGATTCATTATACAGAATGGAACCACATATGCGTAATTATTATATAAGTTATAGAAAAGGTAAGTTATTTACGGGACTTTAAGCGATAATCACTTTTAGAATTTTACCTTAACGGCATCTAGAAGTTTGGGATCATCATTTAGATATTTCAGTATCCATGTTAGGACACTAGCTGTTGTATCTTGAGCTGCAAACAGTACACCAATTATGTTATCTGCTATTTGTTCTGCAGTTAACGTATTTCCTTTTTCGTATCTGAAGTTTATGAGATGACCCAAAAGATTGTTTCCTAACATATTCTTCTCCTTCCGTTCTCCGATTATTTCACCTAGAATCTGATTAAGTCTTCTCCTTGCCTTCATATGTTCATATAATCATATCAATAAAAATGTTTAAAATTCAAAAATCGGCAATAATACATTGCAAACTATAGAAATTTATTCGTATTTACCATTAAAGATTTATGATATGCGGTTCCCGGTAGTTTTGTTGGGAAACAATTGTAGCCTTTTTCTAAAATGCAATAGTTCTCCTTCAGCTCATCTGTATACCTCTTGTTTAACTGACCGAAGATGGACAACACGCCTACCTCAAAAGCAAACTGTAGGGAGTCGAAAATTAATAATATATATATATATATATATATATATATATATATATATATATATATATATATATATATATATATATATATATATATCAAAACATCAATCAACAAAAGACAAATTCATTAGTAGACAATATTGAAGTCATACCTTCTTCATCTCGTGGAAGGTGTTAATGACTTTACCACTGGCCCATGATTCCAGGCTGGAAATGGCTAATGTTTCAATATCGGGAATCAACTTTCGCGTAACTTCTGGAGAAAATGAACTTTGAACTAGCTTCCTCATGCGAGCATGGTAATTTCCCGTGTGAAAAAACAAGGCTGAAGGTCCAATCAACTTCTCTTTACTTTTTGGGTATGTTGGTTTGAACAAATGAGGGTGTGTCACTAACACAAACCGAGCTGCTTCCGGGCTTGCTAACATAACACATGGGTATCCAAGTATTCGAGTCTTAAATATATCTCCATATCTGATCATAATTTGAAAAAGTAACATTATTTTTTCTATACTTAGTGCATAAGTAAAGTGGCTGAAACTATATTGTATGGGTGTTATATACGAACCTTTTCTGCTTTGAGACGAAAAAAACATTTGGGTCTTGTGTGTACATTTGAAGAGTCTCTCCAATGCAAGGCCATCCCATTGAACCCGGGGGAAGCCTAGATGTTTTTTTATGCCTCCCTTTTTCTTTCTTGAATAAACAATAAGATAAAAGAGAAGACAAAAAGATCATTAAATAGAAAATTGTTGTAAAAAGCTTCATGAATTCTCTCGGAGATTGTTTGGGTTGATTGTGCTAACAACTGTGCGGATCTTGTGTGGCGTGTGTGTGCTAAAGATGATCTCGTAGTTTGAGCGTGAGGGGCTCACGGGATTATGGGGTTTATATAGAAACAGATCAGCACGAACAGATGGTTTCACTATCACCCCAAAATGAAAATTTGAGGTATATCTTACGTATTTGCCACTCATTTTATATACGTATAAGCTTTTTTAATGTAAAATCTACATTAAGCTTTTGTTTTCATGTAGTGGACTACCAATTACTTGCATGGTCGTTTTAAGTTAATCTAGAAGTTATTTGGCCAACCGTGCCCACAATGTTGGAATTTCAACCTTCAACAAACCCGAGGGAACCCGTGGAATACTAGAATCTTCAATTATGGTGGTGTTTATCGAACAAGAAAGAAGAAAAGGAGATGATAACGATTAGACGTCTCTCATTCTAATCTAGCCTTGCCTTGCAAGGCGAGCAATCTTATTTGTAGACAACTACAATTAAAAGAAAACATAATCATAACCTAATACTTCCAGAATATTTTATCCTAATTATTTAATAATTGGATAAACAAAATTAAGAATAAACGAAAGCTATCGGTGGAAACACATTCTGGAAAGTTTTAGTTTGCTATTTTCGTTTCAATAATTTCTTTTCCTACACTTGGTTCAAGTACTAGAAAATATTAATGATGTGCCAAGCTTTCTACCAGATTTCGGGTGTTAGCTCTTTAAATCACTCCATGCTTACCTAAACCTCTCTAAAACAAACCTAAAATTCCGTTCGCACAACTTTCTTTAATTTATAGATATATCCATATTCCGGAAAAAACAGAACCTAATGAAGATCCTTAAAGGACAAACAATTTGCCAACTATACCAAAACAGAACAATTTTATGTTATGGTTGATAGCTTAAAGTACATACCATATACCCTTAACCCTTATCTTATCTTCCTGCATTGATTGGAATTTTAATATGAGCTCTATACCGTAGTATTAAATGACCGTCTTTGCAAAAAAGGACTTGACAATCTTAGTTGGCCTCAATCAAGCAAAACATCTATTTCCGGAAACACATAATGGGAATAGAACTTAGTTTTGTGGTTTAAAACGAATTGCATAATGTCCATGCTACTGTAGGTAGGCCCGAGGAATAACTGTGGGAGGTTTGAAGCTCGAAGAGTCCATGACTTACATCTAGAAAGGGCGGCATGAGAGCTACGGTACGTGTACAATTCCCCAATGCATGTTTAAGCTTCTCAAACACAAGCTTTTACATGTCCTTCTATCATCCTTATTATTAAGTATCAATAATTTGTATTTGGTTAAGTTAATGTTTTCTTTTGTTAGGAGTTATTTACTTGACTTCTAAGTAAAGCTATTGTAGTTGGGTTAGGGGTTTCTTAACCGACTTAGAGTAGGACTCAAACGCCCTCTCATCTATATAAAAGGCCAAGGGGTTAGGCTAAATCCTTGTACCTTGATTTCCTTTTCCATATTTTGATTGAGATTCGTCTAAACGTATTTGATACATCAAAATCAGTTTGGTTTATCAACCGACTTGTTTGTACTAAATCACTTGAATTTCAGCCGACCATGACTTAATTTTGCTGATGTCGATTTGGCTCAATGTGACACTGACACATGACGACATGAATATACGCCATAGTGCTAAACTATTCAGGTTACGTTAGGACCAGTTTTGCATTTACTAAGTTACCGCCCACCACCATATTTTGTAACATGTTATGGTAGCCACACTATGACTGGTTATGATATATTTCGAAATAAAATGCACCTTTTTAAGATACCCGAGTTCATTTGTGATTGATTTTATCCACATGAAATAGCCTCTTTATGTTTGAATGCATTATGGTATGTCAATTTTAGTCAGTACAGATGAACATGGCTGGTGGTCCAATCAATGGAGTAAATTATCAAGTAGTCTACTTTTCTTTACATGAAGTTTCATGTGTTATGTTTTATTTTTATTTTATTCTTTTTTTTTTGTAATAAGACAGTTATTTGAAATGGATACTCAATTTTCGTATGTAGCGGTTCATCAAGGTAGATATTGGGATATAGTCCAATCTAAAAAAAACGCTTTCGATTCAAGTATAAGCATCTAGAACAGTATAGTATCTTAGCTTTGGTTCTTATTTGTTGACCAAAATGGAATGTCAGTTTTCTACAGGATTTAGAGCTAGATCCTGGTACCAAACCTTATCCTTGACCTAACTTTGATTTCATATACAGTCGATAAAGATCTGCTTAGAGGTCGTTTTAAGTGTCGGAAACTTTGTTATTAGATACTCCATAAATATGAGAAATGCTAAATCTTTCTACAAATTCTCTCAATGCTATATGTCATGATTTGATCGGATCGGGAGGAAGTGTCTTATTTTCTTGATCCAATGTCGATCACATAATATTAACAGGATTTTTAGATCCGTTTCTAGGACGTAGAAAATAGAAAAGAACATATTGATCATCTTAAGATTTTGAAATAATTGTGTGGGTAAATATATATATTTTTGCAAGAACAGAATTAAAGTTGTACATAAATTCATTTATTTATAAATAAGTTATTTGGTAAGGGTTCCGATATGAATCAAAATTTAATAAGAAACCGTAAGAAGTTTTTATGGCATTATATATTTTTTATGTACAAAGGTAATTTTAATGCATAGTGACTTATATCCACTCATTTAACCAGAATTTAAATTTTAATGTACCAGCTTTCAATGATTTAATAGATATCCGGAAGAAAAAAATGAGTTCTTAGCAAAATTTGGTTCTTATTTGATAATTATGCATTATGTATTGTCGAGTCAAATGGTCGAATAAACCGAACAAGTCAAATGTTAGCTAAAATGTAATTCTTAATTCTTTTTTATCATTTCATATTTTCACTAAAATTTCTTCAATCAAACATCACATTTAATTTTTCGAAAAGATAATAATTGTTATCATTAAACTTTTAAAGGATACATCGTAGCTTTTGATGATTTGATATTAACTTAAATGTTGATATGGATCTGTATTTTAATTATATTCAGAAAAGTCATGTTCAAACTGAAATTGACAAAAACAAGTGTGCTATTCATGCATTGGTGATGTAATCGTTTTTCTTCAAATTTGGCTTTGAATCATGGCACATTGATACATCATTATTCATTGTGTACCGGTATTACTCACTCATAGGCCTATTGACGAATAGATTTGGAAAAATTAGGTAACGTCACTTGACATGTGGTCCAAAACTAAGTCCGAGCATGATTGCAACAATTAGCTTTTAGACTTCGACTTAAATTATGATTATATACACCTAATATATGTATCCGACTCATGACTTAGGTCTTACTTTGATAAACCAAAGTGCTTCTAGCATAACGGTAGGGTGTTCAAAATATCCGTATCCGAAAATCCGAATCCGAATATCCGAAAATCCGATCCGAAATTATATTCGGATATCCGATTTTTCGGATAGTGATATTCGAAATTTCGGATACTTCGGATATCCGATTATCCGAAAATCTAAAAAATGTATATATTTTTTTTAGTTTCTATAGGTATTTTATAGGTAAATGTAAATATTTTGGTGATTTAATAACATATTAGATAAATATATGTAAATATTAAATATTGTGGTTAAAAAAATGTATAATAAAATTTGGAACAAACAAAAAATAACACAAAAAAACAAAAAACAAAAAACAAAAAAGATATTTTTTCAAAATTTCGGATTTTCGGATATATTGGATATCCCAAAATTTCGGATTCGGATTTCGGATAGTGAAAATCACTATCCGAATTTTCGGATATCCGATTTTGAACACCCCTACATAACGGTATGAGTGAATGATATGTATGTCTTCCGGTTGAGGGTTCGACTCTCGTTGAAGACAAAATGTAAGTAGTGAGTGTGCAGTTACTTGCCTTTTAAAATAAAGAAAAACGGAAAAAACAAAACCGTATTTCACCTTGCGTTACAACCCTAAAATAGAACTACATCATATAACTATCTACTGAGTGCGCATTTTCTTAATAGAAAAGTTGTGACAACCGTCTAAAATTCAGGTGATTCTCATTTATTATATCGGTTCAAATCTTTAGTTGCATCTTATCGTGATCGCATTGTTCTGGTTCGTACTTATTGTGTCCATTATTGTGTCGGAACCAAAGTCGGAATCAACTTAAAAATCCTCAACACCAAGAAACTATACAATGAACTTGACTAAGTTCACAACGGAAACTAATAAAATTCTAGTCCACACTTAACAAGAACGGAAAACTTAAAACGTCACCAAGCTGGAAAATGCCATCCAGCTGACAGCTGAAGCCCAGCCGGCGGCTGAAAGCCGCTTACTGTAACTTGGTGACTCATTTTTGCATGGACTTTGATTGGACCAACACCATTAAACGGGATTGGACCCCATTTATGGCGACTTGTGAGTCCCTATGCCACTCTACCCACCCTAACACTCCATTTTCATATTTTCAAAATCTAAAAACACACACACACTAATTACACTCTCTCTCTCTCTCAAATCTCTCTAAACATTTCCTCTCAAGAACACCAAGCAATACAGTAATTTCACCATCAAAACAGCCTCTAAACCCACCAAAATCATCCATCAAACTTACACAAATTGTCCTAAAGTAAAGGGGTGACAAAAAGGAAGCTTAAAACGGGTTTTTGAAGAAGGTTTTCATCCATTTTGAAGCTAAAATCTCATCCAACCGTCACATAACTTTTTTCCCTCGGTAAAACTCTTTAAACTTACTGTTATTTTATAGATTATTACTTGCATGGACGATCCAAAGTCTAAAGTTGTTTTTATAAAAGTTTATAACGTTTTCTTCCTTAAAAACGAGTTTTTCACATAGATCCACATTTTGATGTAATAGATCTAAAAGAAACTGTGATTTTTACTCAAAAATGTATATATTTAACTAAAAACAGTTTGCATGTAACAATCTATCACTAAAATGGCCTAAAAATCGAAAAATACCAAAAAGATGAAACTGGGCGGCTGAAGATATCCAGCCGGCGGCTGAGGTCCAGCCGGCGGCTGAATATCTCCGGCCGCTGCCTGGATCTTGCTGTTCACCGAAAATGTCGTTTTGAGAACTTAAACGTTAAAATAGTGTCCAAATAAACTTACTACAGATTGTATACTTGGAAACTCACTGTTTTTATAAATTATAATGTTTGGATGAGTTTTATGCTTAAAAACTATTGTATTATTGTTTTATATGGTTTAAAACGATTGTTAAAGCGGGAAAGTGTTTTGAAAATGGATTAAATTTTTATAGCGCGGAAGCGCTGCCCAAATTTCACCGTAATTTATACCGAAACTAAGTAACTTAATATTTTTGTAACTTATACACTTTGGCTTTGAACATCGACTCTTTTTGGACATAATTGGACTAATCGGACATTAAAACGTACTCGAACACGTATTAACTTATAACTTTTCCGTATTGAAACTTTTGGACAGAATTTAAAGTATAAAGATTTAATACTAAAAATGTTAAAATGGAACTTTAACATAACTTAAATCATACAATTTATACTTACACAATATTTCGGTGTTTTAGGTCGTCTTTGATTCCCGACGCGTTCCGCTCCTTTTCTCTTACTCGAGACTTATCTCCGCAACCCGTGAGTTACAACCCCACTATATTTTACTGTTTTTAATATTATTTTGGGTGAAACATAAGATGTGTATGTCTTAGAAACTTTTATGAACTTTTTGCAACTCGTATGAAACTTTGCGAAACTTTGGAAACTTGTGAAACTTTGCGAAACTTTGGAAACTTGTGAAACTTTGTGAAACTTTGGAAACTTGTGAAACCTTATGAAACTTATATGCGTAAATTATTTTTATTGCCCTTATTGGCTTACTGGCTTGCCCCCGTTAATTGGCTAAACTAAATTAAGGTTACTTGTATGCGAAACCAATCCTTGATGAGAATATAAAACCCGTAAGTACTTATTACCAGTTTTTAGACTAAGAGTTCAACGTGCCCCGTTTTTTAAAATCAGAATCATTACACACTAGTAGCAATAGCCGTTAGTATTATGGGTATCGATACTTAGGAGAGGTCACTCCTTACTTGTGGTTCGCGACCTAAGTACATATTACTAAGATCAGATGAAACTCCATTTATTGTGAAACTTTGGGGCGTGTTCTGACCAGACAATCGGTTTAGTGTAGACTTACGTTATATTAAGCCAAGAGATTGATACAAGATTCTAATTTAGTTACTCACATATTATTTACGCATATACAATATTTTAGCGATTGTTTCCGCTATAACTTTTATGTTACAAGTTTTACTCTAATTGCACGTGTTCGAAACTTTTAAAGTAAATATATATGTTTTAGCGCCGCTCCGCTTTCTTTTCATTTATGATACTCTATACATATATATTTTAAACTTTGGAAACTTTTATCGAGAAACTCAAACTGTAACTCACTCACTACTTTATTGTAGTTGACACTTTATCTTATGTTTCGGGAAATTAAGTGTAAGAATCGGAATGCATGGCATGGACGGGTCAAGATGGTCACGTGAGACGCTAATTAGGAAAGACCTTTTTATTTTGGGAATTATGAATTTGAAACTTTGTGTTATGTATCCGTATTAAACTTTAAACTGCTTGGTTGTTTTTGGAATTGTGAACAATTTTATTTTAATCAATGACTTGAACCGTTTTATTTTGTTATAACCCGTGTAATGATATTCCATCTCTTCACATCTCGTGTTTCCGCTATAGCGGGGTGTGACAAAAGTTCAGTTACATATTCACTTCTACACTAACCAACAACCATAGCCAATCCCGCTAGGGTTGGGTTTTGGATATTGAGTTCTTATCTAAAGAAATGTATGAAACTTTGTCACATTTTTTATAGTTAATATGGCAATATTAAATCATATAGTAATTTTCAGTGTTTCATATATTTTCTTTAAAATTTCAGATTTATTGTTTCTTCAAATTACTTTCTTGTGTAATAAGGATTTTGTTTGAAGAATTTTGAGTCTGACTAGTGTTTCAGGTTTTTCTAATCTATTATTACTTATAATTTAGAGTCTTCGGCCATCTAACGTGTGAGATATTCCAAATTGTGGAATGGTATGCATTTGAAACTCCTGACTCTTTGGTTGCCCTATGTTTTAATTACCATAATGTGATTAATGGCATACTAATTATTGAGCTATAATGATAGCTAAACTCCTCAGTTACCCTAAGTTAATAACACAAACGTTTTTAGGTACTCCAAAAGTTGGTGGTATTAATGGCATACTAATTATTGAGGTATAATGATATTTAAACTGCTCAGTTACCCTAAGTTAATAACACAGACGTTTTTAGGTACTCCAAAAGTTAGTGGTATCCACTTGGAATCTTAATGGTTTGAACGACCATAATGTGATTAGTGGCATACTAATTATTGAGGTATACTGATATTTAAACTGTTGAGTCCTAAGTTATTAACACAAACGTTTTTAGGTACTCCAAAGGTTGGTGGTTTTGTGTTTTTCTATATAAGTTAGTTCGCCAGAAAAGTTATTTTTGCATCAACAAGCCCCATAAGTACGTACAATTATGTGTCTTTCGAAAAACATGTCTCACTCCAAGATTGGCGCCCTTGACCCAACTAGAGAAGATTGGGTTGTTCATGTACGACTTTTTAGAATGTGGGAGGCAATAAATACGAAACTCGGTGATGTCTTACTTGGGTTGGAGATGGTTATGGCTGATGATGAGGTAATTTCTAATTTGTTTGAATATTTTAAAAGCCGGAAAAAGGGTACGCCACAAAAACAGTTAATATACAATAATTTCTACCATGTTTTTTATGTACAACGATGGAAACTGTGGGGGGTTAAATTAGTTTCTTACATGTTTTTTTTTACCAAAAAGGGCGGTTCGATACAAGGTTTCATCACTAGAAATCATATACGAAAGTTTAAGGCTCTTCTCGAAGAGGGCCAGGTATATCAAATCTCGAGGTTCAGAGTGATTGAAGGTCAAATGGGATATAAAGCTGCCCCGAATCAATACCGCATCCGTTTTAACATTGCAACACCGGTTCGTAAACTTGAAGGTGGTCATGAGGAGTTTCCATTGAATGTGTTTAGTTTCACACCAACGGAATGCACTTTGTTTATTGTGGTTTTCAATTTGGTAAAAAGTAATGGAACATATGGAATTAAAATAAATTCATTGTAGCATAATTGAAACATAATGAAACTACAATGCTTTATAATTGCCTAATAATTACCTTTAGTTGTGACCTAAAGCATAAATCGGACAAATCTTATACATTATTAACCTGATTAATTGACAAGTACAAAACCATATACAAATCACAAAACAATTACGCTTCCTAATTTTGTAACCCCTATTTTCCATTTCATTTTTGTTATAACTGCCTAATTAAGACTTTTAATTATGATTTAAATTACACCCCAAGTATAAAAACATAATTTCATAATAATGACCTTTACTTGTGACCTAAATTATAATTGTGACAACGACAAATCAGGTAGAGCTTACACGCTCTATGTTTTTGGCTCAATTAGGTATATAAGAAAACAGAAATCAATTCACCTGGAACATAATTCCCCAATTAATCTTACGGTACCGATTTTAAAAAAGTTCCAAAACAGCGCCCTAAAAAATTGCTCATTGTTGCAATAACCCTAAAACAACACCCATAATTTTATTCGAAAGATATTAAACCCGGTAAATAAAACAACCCGATTCTAATCATTGTTCGTGACAAATCTCTTTAAAAATTGTCACAGCGCAACGAGCGAAAATACGCCTAGTTATCAATAATGTAAGGTAGACGGGTCTTCTTTTGGATTGTAGAGTGGTCGTGCTTGTGGTGTTTAGTGTGAAGTTTGACACATTGTAAATTGTAAGAGTATATGATAGCTATATATAGTTCTCTTTCTTCTTGTTTTGTCATTAAAAAAAAAGAAAGTAAGACTGACATTTAGTAAATATAGTAAAAAATCTATAAATTAATAATCACGAATAATCTAATTTAAAATACCTATTAATCTATACTATTGTATAAAGGATTTCATACCTTCTCTCCTATTTAATTTTAAGAGTTTCAATATTCTACATTTTACTTATCAATCCTATAAAATCAAAATATTTAAAATACAATCCATTTTTTTTTTCCAGATTTTTATTTTGAAACAGTCACACAATCGATATAAACTTTAAACCAAAAGAAAAAATCAATAATATTGTTTGACGCATAATGTTTCTTTAATTTCATGTCTTAATATTTGAGGCTTTTAAATATGTTTAAATTTTTAGTTTGTTTTTTTTAGGAAAATATAAATGTTTTATATTACTTTTTACATATTTTTTCTCAAATGATGTTGGTTTATTGTTAAATTTTTCTTCGAAATAATATAATATAGATTTAGGTACAAATTAATAAGTACATACAATAAAAGTTTCAATCTCGATTTTTTGACAACTGTTATTTTGATCTCAATTTTCAAATGATTTTAGTAAAATACGACCGATGAAACCCAATAAATAAATAAGTATTTCTAATATTTTAAAGGGCTAATTGTTTGGAAATGCATCGAACTTTACATCTAAAACTATTGTATGCATCCATCTTTAAATTGGTCTATTGTATGTATCTAACTTTCAAAAATCTCTATTGAATGTATCCAACTTTCAAAAATCTGCTATTGTATGTATTCAACAATACGTGTCATCCCTATAATGTGCCACGTAAGTTGCCACATCATCGTTTTGCTAAGATTTCATTGGTTGGATATATAAAATATCGATTTATGAAAGTTAAATACATATAATAGACCAATTTAAAGATGGATGCATACAATAGTTTTGGATGTAAAGTTCGATGCATTTCCAAACAATTAGCTCATATTTTAAAAGAATAGAATAGAAAATTAAAGAAAAATGAAAAAATAAAATTTTAAATAATTTACATATATGTGAGTAAATGATTGTTTCAAAATTAAAAGATTGAGTTACCGTTAGCAAAAGACTACCGACTTTGTGACATTTGAACTCATGATTTGACATGACACATGAGACCGTGGACATAAATAATTTACATATATGTGAACTAAAAAGTATCGGTAGATTAAACTTGACAAGAATATAAAATAGTTAAAACATGCAACTAAAAATCTAAAAACGAAATGGAGTTTTTATGAAACATGGTTTAATTTCAATTGCCTAAACGAGCTTAATAAGTCAAATGGCCCGAAACAAACTAAATTTCGTACGACCCAAACAAAAAATAGTTATTTTTATGTCCCGGAGAACATAATTTGAAACTATTAGAAATAACAATAGGTAACTATTTTTAGATTCTGAATGACTCAAGTAGAATATAAAAACTGTTACATGTAAACGTTTTGGGTTTATTATGACAATTAAGAGAGCACGGGAATTGAGAATGATTATCATTAATTCGTTTTATGACCGATCGAACCATAAAACCTTATTTCATAATTATTTCTAAGGGCCGAACAATGAACTATTACAAACAACATATATATTACGCGATGAATGGGTAACTATCATCAACCGTTGCATTAATAAAATGTAATCCAACACTAATTTCTTATCGTCTCTGCATCGCACGGGTTCTATACTATATAAATTTTAAAGAATCAGTTTTAGTGTATAAGATTTTTAAATAAATAGTGTTAATGTTTAGAATTTCTAACTAATTGACTGTTTACAAACCGAAAATCTTGATCGTTCGTAGATTTATTTGTAACAACATATGTACCACCAAATATATTATTTCACCGAAATTTAAACAATTTACTATCGTCGCGGCATCGCGCGGGTATTTTACTAGTTAATCTAATATATAATGCAATGATTCTTCAAATTGGGACCTACAAAATATATTAATTTAGAGAGTTTAAATTCATCGGGTATTAATTTATCGAGTTTCTATTATACATGTCACTACAATAAAAAAAAATTTATTTAGTGGCGATCAAATTTGGTCACTATATTATAGTGACTATATATTTGGTCACTAACATCATTAGAGACCAAATATTGGTCACTAATGATGTTATTGACCAAATTTGAGTGGTCACTTTTCGTCACTATAGGTTCGACACTAATTTTATTAGAGACCAAATAAGATTATTTTTTGGTCAATAATATTTTATTTAATGACCTATCCACTTTTTTTTAATGGTGACTAAATAAGGTTATTAGTGACAAAAAATAGTCGTCACTGATATCTATTTTTCTTGTAATGTGTGCTATGGTTGTTGGTTAATATATTTAATTGATTTACTCTTAGATGGAGAGTGCTAACTTATTTAAAACCATTGATCGTCACGTCACGTATATTTGACTTCATTGCCAATAATGTGGCTTATATAAAAGCGTCATCACTACTCACTACATGAACCAAATTCGAGCCTTATAATACAATAAGTAAAACCATGATGCATTTCACAAAAGACATGTACCTACTAGAGTAGTTAACGAGTAACTGCCCAAGTAGAATGATTGGGGTAAAGTGGTTTTCGTAGATAGTGATATGGCCGGGGTGCAAGGTACCCGAAAATTCACGTGGTCATGCAAGGGGACCATATGAAATCTAAGGATGAACATCAAATGGTGATCGATGTTGTCCTATGAGACATTAAGCACCATATAATGGGTGTTGTACAACAAGCACCATCATACATTGTGGGACCTCGGTTTCCTGAATCATCTATTTCGATGGTTTTACCATCGAGAGACTTCCATGGCAGGCAATGCTAAACATGCCCTTTTCATATATATGCATTAGACAAAATTTAATACCATATTTTTCCTTGAATCATTTTTTTTTTATATATAATCGAATTATTTAGTTTAGACTAGCAATGCTATTCTATATAATTCTCTATATGTTCAGTTCCTCACCCTTTCTTGTAAATGGACACATATAAGACTAGTTGTTTTAATCGTATTATTTTATTTATGATAAGAAGAAAAAAGATTCTGAAGTTTTGTGAATCTCTTAAGACATGATAATGTATTATTTTTTTACACTTGCTTGCCTTAAATCTTTAAGACAGTTCAAATGTTAGCACCAAATTCATATTTTGCATATGTAAAAGTGATTAAAAAAAAAAAAAAAAAAACCTTTTTCAGTTTATGTACTAAAACAATACACCAAATTTGGTTGCGATAAATAGTATTACTTAAATCACTCACACATTAATGAAACGATAATCAAATTATGTAGTATGTGTGTAATAACCTTTTAATTTTGATAACAACCATATGCGATTGTATTATTTTCTTATATTTTGACTAAAAACAAATCTTGTTTATTAAGGTAAGCTTTTTTTTAATTTTTTTAATTTTAATTAGCATCGTACCTTCAATTGTACAATCATAACAATTTGTAACTACGGTGTTATAAGTATCATAAGGTTATTCTCACCCCCTGACCCACTTGTGTCCCATCTATGACACATATGTGTCATAGATGTGACCTTTTTCTGTTTTTTTTTTTCTTTTTTTGTCTTTTTGTTGTCGTTTATTTTTTAATTTTTCAAGTATCGTAAAATAACAAATATTATACATACCTTAACAAAAAAATAAATTGTGTATTAAAATGCAACATTCGTATTATATTATTCACATATTCGGTATAATAAAAAAACATTACATATTGGTGTAAAAATCCATATTAAGATTTATAGCTTACAACAAATCTTGTCGAATTTGTGGCCACCTTTTTATTAAACATTTTTATATCCTAAATATTAATATTAATTAAAATATTTTTATAAAAACATTTTTATATCCTAAATACTATTTTTTATAAAAACAATTTTATTAAACATTTTTGTATCCTAAATATTAATATTAATTAAAATATTTTTATAAAAATATTTTTATATCCTAAATACTCTTAGTTAATACTGATATTGGGTAAATTGTGTGAGTGGTCATATGTTACATCATAATTTCTTGATTTAAGAAATACCAACGAATGTTGCTTCATTCTTTCATTTTTCTCAAATTTTTATTTTTTAAATTAAAGATATTTTTTATAAAGAAAATAAGGAGCCGTTAGTTTTTCTAAAATCAAACCACTTTTACTTACTTTATTTGAGTTTCTTTTCTCTTTTTATTATAAATAAGTAAAAATAAATATAAACCATTATTCATTTCATCTTTAAACCAGTTTAACTCATAATGTTAATGTTATACAATCTATAAAATGGGTAAGATTATTTCTGACCCGTTAAATTGTGTTCAGGATAAACATATAGTAGAAATCGAACGTTAGATATATCGTCTTTGTTGATACATTAAATAAGATATAATTGTCACATGTCATTTCTTTTAGCCTATTTTCCGTCCCTTTTTAACCTACATGTCTACCCCGTACCCCTAGCTTACAACCATCGGTCACATCTTCTTTTTCTTTTTGCTTTACGTCATTCTTTATGTCAACTTTATGTCTAATCGTTTTTACTTTTCAGAATTTTGATTCCTTATGTTTTTTTTCAAAGTCTATAAAATCCGACGAATTTTTTTTTATAAAAACACATTACTTTTATACAAATATTTCTCTCGTTTTTTATAAAAATGTGAAATTATTAGGTTTTATAAACAAATACTGTCGGGTTTTTAATATTATTAAACAATATGAATAAATCTCCGTTCCACACAGAACATGTATTTTATTTTTACACATACAAGCTTTTAATTATTATTTTCTTGAAATTTTTTGTTAATAAACATATAACAATAACGAAAGGCTCAAAAATTTATTTATATCATTTCTGGTAAAAACGAATGTTGCAAAACAGAAAAATCATGTTTTACCGTCTATTCGATTTTACCAAATATGTGAATAATAGAATACGAATTAAAGTCTGACATGTAGGCTTTGAGTCTATTAGTTTAAAGTATGTAACCCTATAAATATCAAATAATAATATGTCATAAGACACAAGTTTCTATCATCTTTTCGTAAAAAAAATACGAAAAACTTAAACAACATAAGACATTACGTCAAACACATTCTCCATAATTATACCAAGTTATATGTTGTGAGTTCAAAGAATATAGTAAAAAATAAACATAAATAATAATAATGATAATAATAATACTAATAATAATAATAATAAAGAAGAATAATAATAATAGTAATAATGTTATATATAATAGTAATAATAAAATATTAATAAATAGATTATTAAGAAGTAGAGGTGGTTGATGTGATAGTGTAAGTTGATGGAGTAAGTAGGGGGTGTGGGGTAGGGCGTTGCCATAACAACACCCATAAGTCAAAGAAATAAAAAGTAACAAAATTTAGTAAAGAGATTAGCAACTTTTAGTAAAAGACCAAATTATTTTAATTATCTTATAATTAGGTGAAAGATTATTTTCGGGTCGTGTAATTAAACTATATAATGTTTTCTAAAGGAAAATTTTTAAAAATGTTTCAAAAATCCAAAAATACAACTTTAGAGCACTTTCAATAATGTTATCGAAAACATTTGATGTCACCAAGACAACAATACATTGGATATGACATAATATTAAAAATACAACCAAAACATAATTACGAGATCCGTCAGCTTTTTCTATTTAAACTTTTTCTAAACATATAAATTTTTGTAAAGTAAAAATATATATTAATTATAAAACAACTATTACATTAGTTAA
>CAJVGC010000590.1:33635573-33656033 GCA_910822075.1 Senecio squalidus
AAGATATCGGATCTCAAATTCTTATAGAACAGCTTGGCCGCATCCGTAGAGAGATTGGTGGGTTCCAGATCTGCGAGTCGTTTCAACTCATAATGAGGTAGAGTGTTGAACGTCGCATACTTCATCTTCATATACTGGACACCATCACTTCGCAGCAAGACAAAGTAGTCGTAGCGCCATGCAAGGACCATCCTCTTGCACGGGCCTACGCGCTTACACCGACTAGAATACCCATTTCCCCAAATATATCATGATCAATCTTTCTCCCTCGGCCATCAATGTAGTGAATTGGAGGTGGCACGAGGGGAGCGGGGACTACTGGAGGTGGAGGTGCAGCTTCATCTTCTTTAGACTTCCCCTTAGAACCAGCTGGGGAAGCAACAATCTCTTTAACAACGCAGATTGTGTGGCGGTGACTTTCTTCAGCCGGGCGGAAGTCACCTCGTCCTCGGAGTCATCAAAACAACTCGCCTGGACTGCGGAGGCAGCATCTTCGTCACCCAATGGCATAGCCGCAAAGGTAGGGACTACGCCGGTAGACCATGAAATGACAGCTCTGGCTGAGCGGAGTCGGAGTATGAAATGGGTACCTGCACAAACTAAATCAAAATTAAAGTTAAGCAGCAGTCTCCCCCTTAGTCGATGCTCCCTTTGATGGAGATCCCGTATCTCGGATTCATCACGTGGCGCCTGTTCGGAAGGATCAGCCATTCCTTGATCGCCTGAGCCCATTAAAGATTGAGCTCCAGCATCACCTCCCTCATCAGGTTTATCCTGATCGTCATCGTCTTTTGGCTCATCATCATGAGCTTCATCATCTTTGTCAGCTTCATCCTCATCTTTATTCGTCTATCTCCACATCTTCATTCTCATCATCGGCTTCTTTCTCCTCATCGTCCTCATTCGCCTTTTCTTGCGCCTTTAGAAGCTCATCGAGACGATCATTGAACTTTTTGTAGTCTGCCAGAACTACATTATGATTGTTCTCAACCACTCTAAACTTCTCCTCCATTGAAGCGATCGTCTTATCTCGTGCTTTCACTTGCTCTTCAAGCTGCTTGATCCGCTTCTCATGCTTGAGTAGGGTACCCTGGAAGGAAGTGAGCATTTGGCTTACCAAATCATCTGGACCAACTGGGATCTGCTGGCTAGAAGAGCTGCCCGGTGGTGGAAGGGTGGAGGAAGAGTGAATGTAGGAGGTGGAGGTGGAGGAATGGTAGTGGTGGATGTAGGCGGAGGAGCGGTGGTGGTGGTTTTCCTTGACTTCTTGACCAAAGGTTGTTCCGAGGAAACCTCTGGAGAAGTGGTAGAAGAACGAGGCCTTTTGCTTGCTGAGGTTGGAGAAGCTTGACTATAGGCACCCGGTTGAACACCAACAAAAGAGGCAGACTTCATTCGCACTGCTCGAACTGGCGGTGGCGAAGGAATCACCGGTGGTGGTTCCTTGAAAGTAACATCTCTTGAAGCCTGCCCTGGTCCTTTAACTCCCCCTTGGAGAGCAGTTCCCAACAAATTAACCCCGGCTTTTGCTGCTTTCCTCATAAGCCGATCGTATTTTTCCTTGTAAGCCTCCACTGACAAAGTCTTCTTCAGAACTTTCAGATTATTGAATTTCTGCTTTCCATGCCTCTCGCTGTAATCAATCATCTCACCAGTTTCATACGAATCATCACATCATCAGCAGCATCGTCTTTATCACCGGATTCAGCACCCTCCGAATCGGATTCATCAATAAGATCCAACGGTGCTGGCTGCTTTCTTTTACCTTTAACCTGCCCAGACACATCCTCATCTTCGACAACCTGTTTCCATTGCTCTTTCTTTGGCGCTTACTAGTCACACCCTCCGAAACTACTGACTTAGAAGATCGTCTAGAGATGGTTGGCTTTGGGGGATCGGCAACAACCAAATGATCATAAGCAGTGAGTGCCGGTGCCACAAAATTAGCATCAACCAACGCACCCTGAAGTGGCAACTCATATCCCCCTCGGCAGTCAGCAAATACTCTGGGTTGAATGCGTGTAGACTCTCCCAGAGGACCAGTGTAAGCTAGTTGAGGCAGTAAGTGATCAATCATTAAGGTCACGAACCTGGGGTACTGATCGAAAGTCCGTGACTTATCCTCTAGGTTCCATAACATGTTGCTTAGAATGAACCGGGAAGTGTTGAACGCTAAGGACACCATCAATGACTGACCCTTGCGGTCCAGAACGTCATATCCGCCCTTCCACTTTGACAAACATTGTATAAGTGTGTGCATCAGAAGGCGGTATTGATCAGGCATCATAGATTTGTAGAACTGGACGGAATCAAGTCGTCCCGTATACCCCATCTGCTTGAAGCATCCGAAGATCAGCTTATCAGGAAACACATCAGGAGAGTTAGCTGAGTCTTGAAACTGAAGGACCGTGCGAATCACGTCCTCAGTGATAACAACCGGAAGATCCCCAATCATGGACTCGATCGTAGGGGGATCGACCGTCGTATTGGCTCTAGCATTCTTCCAGAATGCGGATATAAAATCAAGCTTCAAACCAGGATTTGCACGTAGGGCATATGCAATTGGGCTCCGATTCAGATAGTTGATAATCCCTTCATACCCGGCCCCACTTTTCTCAGCAGTCATAAGAGCCACCGCGTTGTGTCTCTTAATTGCAACCTCAGTCTTCGAAATTCTACACAAACGACACACAGAACTCGCACAAAAGTTAGTACAAGCACAAAGCTACTAAAAGATATTGTAAACAACATCCTAGACGTGCAAGACTACTTTCGAGTGAAATTGGGTTACGCCGCTATTGTTAAAATCAATTACGTTAAGCAAATTGAATTTGCCAAAAACAGATGTGAATCTGTTGACAGTTACGCGCTTAACTTGTCTTACGTAAAGTATTTTGAAAAATTTGGGCAGCATAACGAGACAATTTCGCGATAACGAACATTTTTCTTTAACAATTTCGTGCACGTAACTCAGGAGTTACGTGCACGTAATAGAGTATTTCGTGACACAACAATTACTTGATACAGGAATTACGTGCACGTAATTCATGAATTACGTGCATGTAACTTATGAAAACAAGAGTTACGTGCACGTAATTTGTGAATTACGTGTACGCAATAAGGAATTACGTGCACGTAATTCCTTATTGCGTACACGTAATTCACAAATTACGTAACTCTTGTTTTCATAAGTTACATGCACGTAATTCATGAATTACGTGCACGTAATTCCTGTATCAAGTAATTGTTGTGTCACGAAATACTCTATTACGTGCACGTAACTCCTGAGTTACGTGCACGAAATTGTTAAAGAAAAATTTCGTTATCGCGAAATTGTCTCGTTATGCTGCCCAAATTTTTCAAAAATACTTTACGTAAGACAAGTTAAGCGCGTACTGTCAACAGATTCACATCTGTTTTTGGCAAATTCAATTTGCTTAACGTAATTGATTTTAACAATAGCGGCGTAACCCAATTTCACTCGAAAGTAGTCTTGCACGTCTAGGATGTTGTTTACAATATCTTTTAGTAGCTTTTGTGCTTGTACTAACTTTTGTGCGAGTTCTGTGTGTCGTTTGTGTAGAATGGCACCTAAAGCTTCGAAGACTGAGGTTGCAATTAAGAGACACAACGCGGTGGCTCTTATGACTGCTGAGAAAAGTGGGGCAGGGTTGAAGGGATTATCAACTATCTGAATCGGAGCCCAATTGCATATGCCCTACGTGCAAATCCTGGTTTGAAGCTTGATTTTATATCCGCATTCTGGAAGAATGCTAGAGCCAATACGACGGTCGATCCCCCTACGATCGAGTCCATGATTGGGGATCTTCCGGTTGTTATCACTGAGGACGTGATTCGCACGGTCCTTCAGTTTCAAGACTCAGCTAACTCTCCTGATGTGTTTCCTGATAGCTGATCTTCGGATGCTTCAAGCAGATGGGTATACGGGACGACTTGATTCCGTCCAGTTCTACAAATCTATGATGCCTGATCAATACCGCCTTCTGATGCACACACTTATACAATGTTTGTCAAAGTGGAAGGGCGGATATGACGTTCTGGACCGCAAGGGTCAGTCATTGATGGTGTCCTTAGTATTCAAGCATCCGTTCAACACTTCCCGGTTCATTCTAAGCAACATGTATGGAACCTAGAGGATAAGTCACGGACTTTCGATCAGTACCCCAGGTTCGTGACCTTAATGATTGATCACCTTACTGCCTCAACTAGCTTACACTGGTCCTCTGGGAGAGTCTACACGCATTCAACCCAGAGTATTTGCTGACTGCCGAGGGGGATATGAGTTGCCACTTCAGGGTGCGTTGGTTGATGCTAATTTTGTGGCACCGGCACTCACTGCTTATGATCATTTGGTTGTTGCCGATCCCCCAAAGCCAACCATCTCTAGACGATCTTCTAAGTCAGTAGTTTCGGAGGGTGTGACTAGTAAGCGCCAAAGAAAGAGCAAATGGAAACAGGTTGTCGAAGATGAGGATGTGTCTGGGCAGGTTAAAGGTAAAAGAAAGCAGCCAGCACCGTTGGATCTTATTGATGAATCCGATTCGGAGGGTGCTGAATCCGGTGATAAAGACGATGCTGCTGATGATGATGGTGATGAAAGTGATGATGATTCGGATGAAACGGTTGAGATGATTGATACAGCGAAGGCATGGAAGCAGAAATTCAATAATCTGAAAGTTCTGAAGAAGACTTTGTCAGTGGAGGCTTACAAGGAAAAATACGATCGGCTTATGAGGAAAGCAGCAAAAGCCGGGGTTAATTTGTTGGGAACTGCTCTCCAAGGGGGAGTTTAAAGGAACAGGGCAGGCTTCAAGAGATGTTACTTTCAAGGAACCACCACCGGTGATTCCTTCGCCACCGCAAGTTCGAGCAGTGCGAATGAAGTCTGCCTCTTTTGTTGGTGTTCAACCGGGTGCCTATAGTCAAGCTTCTCACCCTCAGCAAGCAAAAGGCCTCGCTCCTCCACCGCTTCTCCAGAGGTTTCCTCGGAACAACCTTTGGTCAAGAAGTCAAGGAAAACCACCACCACCGCTCCTCCGCCTACATCCACCACTACCATTCCTCCACCTCCACCTCCTACATTCACTCTTCCTCCACCCTTGGTGAACCCTACACTTCCTCCACCACCGGGCAGCTCTTCTAGCCAGCAGATCCCAGTTGGTCCAGATGATTTGGTAAGCCAAATGCTCACTTCCTTCCAGGGTACCCTACTCAAGCATGAGAAGCGGATCAAGCAGCTTGAAGAGCAAGTGAAAGCACGAGATAAGACGATCGCTTCAATGGAGGAGAAGTTTAGAGTGGTTGAGAACAATCATAATGTAGTTCTGGCAGACTACAAAAAGTTCAATGATCGTCTCGATGAGCTTCTAAAGGCGCAAGAAAAGGCGAATGAGGACGATGAGGAGAAGAAGCCGATGATGAGAATGAAGATGTGGAGATAGACGATAAAGATGAGGATGAAGCTGACAAAGATGATGAAGCTCATGATGATGAGCCAAAAGACGATGACGATCAGGATAAACCTGATGAGGGAGGTGATGCTGGAGCTCAATCTTTAATGGGCTCAGGCGATCAAGGAATGGCTGATCCTTCCGAACAGGCGCCACGTGATGAATCCGCGCCTGGTTCTGGAAAAGATACGGGATCTCCATCAAAGGGAGCATCGACTAAGGGGGAGACTGCTGCTTAACTTTAATTTTGATTTAGTTTGTGCAGGTACCCACTTTCATACACTCGACTCCGCTCAGCCTGAGATGTCATTTCATGGGTCTACCGGCGTAGTCCCTACCTTTGCGGCTATGCCATTGGGTGACGAAGATGCTGCCTCCGCAGTCCAGGCGAGTTGTTTTGATGACTCCGAGGACGAGGTGACTTCCGCCCGGCTGAAGAAAGTCACCGCCACACAATCTGGCGTTGTTAAAGAGATTGTTGCTTCCCCAGCTGGTTCTAAGGGGAAGTCTAAAGAAGATGAAGCTGCACCTCCACCTCCAGTAGTCCCCGCTCCCCTCGTGCCACCTCCAATTCACTACATTGATGGCCGAGGGAGAAAGATTGATCATGATATATTTGGGGAAATGGGTATTCTAGTCGGGTGTAAGCTAGTAGGCCCGTGCAAGAGGATGGTCCTTGCATGGCGCTACATCGATGACACCGACTACTTTGTCTTGCTGCGAAGTGATGGTGTCCAGTATATGAAGATGAAGTATGCGACGTTCAACACTCTACCTCATTATGAGTTGAAACGACTCGCAGATCTGGAACCCACCAATCTCTCTACGGATGCGGCCAAGCTGTTCTATAAGAATTTGAGATCCGATATCTTTTATAGAAAGTTTGAAAACTTCAAGCTCACAATGCCTATCCGGGAGAGGGAAAAGAAGAGGAATTTAATTACTAAGAGGCGCGGTTGGATCGATGTGTATCCTGAAGTCAAGCAACTCAGGAGAATCAGATTGCCCTCGCTTCCTCAGGATTTCTTACAAGATGTCAAGGCTTGGGGGTTTGATGAAAAGGCTCGGGAGGCAGTCGTTTTTGATCAAGATGGTAAAGTGTTACTTAGGATCTATGATCCTATCCATATTCTCTGCCTCTCGGAAGCAGATTTGAAGAAGTTAAACGAGCTGAAGATATATTGTGCGGCGAATGAGAAATCCTTTGGGCTTGTCTTTTCACACGTGGTGCACATCTGCGTCAAGAAGGGATTTCATTCGCAGAATCTACCGGTGATAGTTGAAGAAGCAGTTTAAAGTATGGTTTGCAGGGATTGGCTGGTTTTTGGTATTTCTTATTTCCAGCTCAAACTATATTTTATCTGTAATATTTGTACAATCTCTTTTGATATATAAATGTTTCTTTTGCTTGTTTGATTGTTTGTAATGTGTGTGATGCGTGCTTCAGTAGGCTTTCGATTCCTATTTGATTTACGTTGTCCGGTTTGCGTTCAAACGTCTAATTACAAGCTAAATTGACATGTTTATATCTTAAGTTTAAAGTGTTTAGACTTCGCAACATATAACAGTTGCGAACTCGGACAAAAACCGTTTTGCTTAAATGCAAAACTCTTTTCACAAAGAGTCTAAAGTTTTTGATACTCGTCGAGTCTAAAGTTTAATAATCTCGACTGAGTCTAAAGTTTAATAATCTCATTGAGTCAAAGTTTAAATAATCTCAAGTGAGTATAAAGCGTCCAATATGATAAAAACCTAAATTTTTGATCGTGACTTCGAAACTTTTCTTTTTAAGTTTTTAGGATTTGTATAGTTTCAAAAATAATAAATATACGAAAAACATAAAAAGAGGGGGAGAAAGTTTGTGAAAACCTTAGGAAATGATAGTACATCGCGGATTTTGAAATTTAGAATCATAAGTATTTGTTCGATGTATTAGTAGGTACGGCCAATATCATATAAACAATTTTCCGAACCTGTTTCTAATGGGTAACACGGTTAAGTTTGTTCATCTCAATGACAAGCTGAAAACTTTCGGTGTGCCTGGAATCTGTCACCATAGGATTATATATATATAAATAAGTATCTGAGAGTAATAGAAAAAGCGAGGAAAAGAAAAATTGAGAGAAAATCAAAAAAAAATAATAAACCGTTTTTTCTAAAACTCAAAGAGTTTTTATTAATAACTCCTAAACACCTTGAGGCGCTCCTGGATTCTATAAGGTTGCGAAATCATAGTTTCCGTGCGGTTAGTATAAAGGTTGAGGAGTTAAGTAAAACTCATATCCTTGAGGCGCCCCTGGATTCTATAAGGTTGCGAAATCATAGTTTCCGTGCGGTTAGTATAAAGGGGAGAGTAGAGTCAAATAAGAATTCCGTAACTCTTGATGCTTACTTGATAAACGGCAAACACAGAGGGAGGAGTTCACGAGTCTATAAAGCTTTTAAGCTCAAAAAATATAAAAAAAATATATATAAATAAATAAAAAAAAAAAAAAAAAAAAAAAAAAAAAAAAGAAGAAGCAAAAAGCTTCTCTAATTATGAAAAATGCACAAGTGCTTAAACTCTATACTATATGTATGCATTTTCAATTCTTAGAGTAGTTAACTAAATAGGAATAAGGTGACGGGTTTCCTAAATAAATACTGGAGGTTTGATGACGCTTTGAGGGGAGTTCGGATTTAGCTAATTGTAAATATAAGTGGGATCCATATAAACAGTTGTAATTTTAATAATCGGAAGATTCTTTGTATGATATATATGTTGTATTTAAGAGGACAAATATACTAATAATCGGCTGATTCTTGTGTTTCGACTTCTGCGATATGATCCTAAAAGCAAACTAATCCCTATCCAAAAAGATTTGCCCTTTTGTAGGTTGCTAAAGTAGTGTGAATAGCTTATAGTTAAAAACCACAAAAAGAGTTTCGGTTTTAGGTTAAGAAAACAAACAAAAAATCAAAAATATTTTATTTCTGCGTTTATTTTCTTCGTTGTCACGTATCGTTCACGGTTAAAAGGTTTTATCACGTGTTTTCTGAAAAATGAGAAATTTTGTCAGTTTAAAGAACAAAAACACGTTTTTGGTCAGTTTTATCTTTGTAAGCCAGGTTTTACAAAGTTAAGGATCGGATCTTGAAGAGTTTAGCACTTCTTGGAAGTCAAGGACTCGAAGCTGATATTCATGGAGCCGCGTTGCTTAATGATGAAGATTAACTGTCTGAAAAGATTCGCAAGTTATCGGTTGCAAACTTTACACCGTACAAGTCTCTTGAAGTATAAAGGACTGATTCTCGATCTCTCGACACCAAAAGTTCAAGACAATTTTGAAGAATACAAGCTACATCCAAGGGGGAGTTTGTTGGAGCATTATTGTCTGTATTTGTATTCATTAGAACGTGTCGTAGAGTTAGTATGTAATTAGATCGAGTTGTAAAGTCCAAACGCATTTACGAACAAGTTACGTTCGAGTAAAAGAGTTACACTCACGTAACTCATGAGTTACGTGCACGTAACTCTTGAGTTACGTGCACGTAACTCTCCTCCAAGAGTTACGTGAGCGTAACTCTTCTAGGGTTTCGGGCCACTATAAATAGCAGCCTCGAAATCATAAATGCGGGTTGTTGAACATTGTCAGAGCTGTCAAATCAATGAGAGTTACGTGAGCTAGGTCTAAGGTCACGTAATTAGTGTTCTTGTGTGTTAAAGTCTTGTAATCGAAGTGTTTAGGTTCTATTCGTGTTTGTAAACATTCACGTAAGCTTAATAGAATCAATCCTTTGATTATATCTCTTATTCTTCACCGTTTTCATACACATACTAGTTATTCCGCAATTAGTTTGTTGTAGGGTTCAAAGGAGGTCCGAAATAGGCGACCAACAACCTTATTGAAACACCTTAAATTACATTATGGTTATTTTTTAAATTAAACCAAACCCTCATTAAGGGATGTTTGATTAGCAAAAGAGATGGAGATACGTACATGTTCAAAAGAAAAACAAAAGAAAAAATTATTTTATTTTATTAAAAGCGAAATGAAAATGAAAACTTTAAATGAAATAAGACGATTTTCTAAACCACAAAACAATAAGAAACACATTTGAATAAGCTTTCCCAAACACTCTTTAAGGTGTGTTTGGGATTGCATATAGTGTTTTTAAAATAAACCACAAAGCTTTGAGCTTATAAATAAGTGCTTTTTTTTATTAAAAATAAACCAAAACGCTTTTTTACGAAAACACTTAAAACTACTTCTATATTCCAAAATATGCAATATTCAATAAGCACTTGCTATCCGTAAACCTCACCTCGTACTCTACTGCTTATTTCCCCCCTTTTTTCTTGGAAACCCTAATAATATTCCGAAAAAATCTTTAATTTAAGTTGCAGAGATGAAGAATTACGAGATATCTGGAACAACTCTATCTGTTTCTCTCTTCATTGACGTCACCAATTCCAAGTAACCTTTCTATTAAATTTTGCGTATAAATTTACTGGTAGAGCTATTAAGCCATAAGCTGTTTGGATAATCAGAAAAAGTGCTTATATGTAGGTCATAGGTTTCTATATTTAACATCTTTTACTTCACATTATTATACAACTTGATTAGTCAAGGAATGTCAGCATATTAAGACTAATAAATGGGTTTATCTGGGCTATGTTGTTTCTCTAACAGGTCAAAATTTAAAACTAAACTACTTAAAACTGTCAAACGGGTCAAAAAGGGTGAATGTCATCCCAACTGTATTCAAATGCATAAGAACCAACTAAATTTTATTTTTGTAATCATACTAGCACATTGTTTATTCATAAAATTAAAAAAACGTATGTTACCGGGTCGGCCTAACCCGAGTCAACTCTTTCTGACCTCTGTGCATAAGTAAAAATTAACCGTGTTGACCCGTATGCTTAAAGTCTATTTGCATAAATCAAATATGTTACTTTCAAGGGAACTTTTGGAGCTGATGCAATCTGGAACACTAGAGCCGGAAGTAGCCCTTCTCAATGCATCTCTGGTAAACATATCTTAAAATACCTTTCATACAACCTACAAATGTTCTCTAACATGAGTTCCCTAAAACAATCATTAGATCCCAGATATCTTCCCCGTTCTAGCAGCTGCTCATAAAACACTTGTAGCTAAATCAAGGGATTCATTGACAACTCGTACCCTCCACTCCGAGCTTGTTTATAACTACTCGGGATCTAAACATGTGATGACTCTTTCACTATTAGAATGCATTTCTTTTATATTATTTTGCTATGTTGTTTGTATGAAGCCATTTGTTCGCTCACATATGTGCTTTCAACCAGATTTCTGAATCGCTAAAACGTTGTGGCATCTCTGATAGTGTCACGTATGTTCTAGCTGCTCGTTTTGGTGCTTCTGAAGAAGAGGTGAGATCATCCACTTACAACTTTTTGTAAATTTTGTTCTTCATGAAAATGATGCACTAAGGAGAATTTATTATTTGGGTAGATGAATGCCGTTAAGACACTTATCAAGGGAAAAGAAATAGATATAGAAGAGTTGGATGGAAGAGCGAACAAACCTCAAATACAAAAGGTTTGATATCGTATTTGTTTTTTTTCATTTGTTAATACTATGTTTTGTTGGGTAGTAGAAGATCTATGCATTACTTCGGCAACAGTTCAACAAATATTCCAATCTTGCATGAAATAGTCGTGCCATGTGAAAAAGTATCTTGAAGTAAATGCATGTTGGGTACTTGATGATGAAAATTAAGCATTTACTTTTTCCTGACTTTTTAGAGCTTGCAAAATGGGCGGGTTGGTTTAGTGGATAACAGAAGCGGCTGGGTTGACCCATAAACAGTTTTTGTCTTCATTTTTTTGTGCTGAATATGATTATAAAGATATGTTATTACAATAATAATCTAACTTTATAAAATAGTATAATCACGAGGCTGAAAGGTTTATAATACACTTTGGGTGACTTTTAACCATTTTTCTTATTTTTGATCTCTTAGGGGGAAACTATAAATCAAATCGTCTTATTCATAAATAAATTGCTGGGCAATCATCTTTAATTCTTTTTAATGAATGATAGTTAGGGGTTGTGGCATAAGTTTTCTTCGCATTTCACTGAATTCTGGCATGATATGTGGCGGTGTTTGGGATCGCATATTTTAAAACAGTGTTAAAAAAAGTGTGTTTTAAATAAGCACAAAGCTAGGTGAAACAAGCGCTTATTTCCTGATAAAATAAACCCAAACGCTGTTTTACCCAAACCGTCGGACTGCGTTTTACGTTTTTAATATGCAATGTAATACGCAATATGCACTTAACATATGCAATCCCAAACACCCACATAGCTGGGTGTTTTAGTTCGTGGAATGGGTGCTTACTTGTTATGGTCCCGAGTTTGAGATCGAGTTATAGGGCGATTAACAACAACCTCTACCTCTTGATGATCTATTGGAATAAAATAAAGAGGGCTCGATAGAGAGAACCCAACGATTTCAAAGAAACACTTCTGAATAATTACGTGCTTGTTTATTATGTGTAAACAAATCCGTACATAATAGTAACCTAAAATCCCCTCCTACTTTCTCCTAAATAAAGCATTTAAAATAACATCAAATAACCTAAAATAAAGCAATAACATAATTAGGACAGCTGGATACATTCGGGATTATTATTTCATTGTGATCATAACATCACTTCCCCCATTAAAATAGTTCTTGTCCTCAAGCACTAGGGAAACGAGACCAAATGGATGCTTGGTACGTGACCCTCGTCTTGGTATCATCCTCTAAATCGTCTTCCTCCTCTATCCCCTCTAGCCAGAAGAGCTGTTTACATTCATGCTCCCTTGTATAAACCTTGTCGCAATTGAAACAAAGTTCTTTTGCCCGACGTTCCCCCCTCTCCGATGAGAGACTTTTGAAGTACTTCTTGTTGGAAGATGGCCTTGATGTTGAACCTGATGATGTTTTAGATATAGAATTTGTGACTCCATGTTTCTCATATAATCGGGCCAGACTCATAGCGTGGGTCCCTTGGCCTGTGCAACTCTACCTCCACAATGATGTACTCTTGTAACCCACTAATAAAGATGTCTACCTCTTGATCTGCAGTAAGGTGCCCTGCTCGAGTTGCAAGTTGTTCAAACTTACTTTGGTACACCTCGACTGTTCCATTTTGGCTAAGTTTGGCTAATTCTTCTAACTTGTTTCCTTGTACTATTGGTCCAAACCTTAGATGATATTGGTGTTTAAATTCCTCCCATGGAACTCCTGGCCGATCTCTATCCAGTTTGAGAAACCATACTTGTGCTTCATCTAGATGGTAGCTGCTATCTCCACCCTCTCCTCAACTCTCCTCAACTGTATATGTTGGTAACGAAAGTAGTGTTTACAACGACTCAACCTCACTTACGGATCATTCTTACCATCATATATCGGAAATTCCAGTCTGCCATACCTAGGAATCTGAAGGCCACGATTGGTTGGATGTCTTCCCTCTCCCCGATTCACAATCTCATATTCGACTCCTTTTAGGGCAGCCGTGCCCTTCGATAACTTTTCAATGCGTCCAACGAGTTGCTCCTGTTCAACCCTATCTTTTTGGCGATCCTCCTGGTACATCTTCAAAAACGCCTCAAACTTCTTATCCAGATTGTTGCTTGTACCCATAAGGCCATAACTCTCGGCTCTGCTCTGATACCAATTTGTTATGGTCAGTTTGAGATCGTGTTATAGGGCGATTAACAACAATCTCTTGATGATCTATTGGAATAAAATAAAGAGGGCTCGATAGAGAGAACCCAACGATCTCAAAGAAACACTTTTGATTAATTTTCTGCTTGTTTATTATGTGATAATCAGGTTACATTTATAGGAATGAAAGAGTTAATTACATAAATCGTCCCTATGATTTATCTAAAATTACGGATTTCCTCCCTAAGTTTAAAACGTTGCATAATTCGTCCACTTTTAGAAACTAATTACCCTTTTCGTCCCTAAAACGGATGTCCGTTAATAATTTCCGTTAAAATTATCGCTAACTAATTTCACATTTCGTCCCTAAAATGGATGTCCGTTAGAAATTAGGGACGAAAAGCGTAATTAGTTTCAAAAATGTATGATTTATGCAACATTTTAAACTTAGGGACGAAATCCGTAATTTGGAGTAAACCATAGGGACGATTTATGTAATTAACTCGGAATGAAATGACTAACAAATCCCTACATAATAGTAACCCAGAATTCCCTCCTACTTTCTCCTAAATAAAGCATATAAAATAAATTCAAATAAACTAAAATAAAGCAATGACAGCAGGATACATCCATGATTATTATTTCATTGTGATCATAACATTACTACTGTAACTTGTGTACCGAGTCTTTACAATATCTTTTAACCTGTTGAGCCCCGAGGGAGCAAATGATTTGAAGCTGAATTGAAAGTAAAATTACTCCAATTTCACATGAAATAATTGAACCAGGGAGAACATGTGGTGCTTGTTGAGAATTTGTATCGCTTTCCTTTACAGCTCTGTTTAAGTCGTCCAAATCTTGCTTGAACTAGCAGTACTATGTGAAAAAGTGTGTTGTTTAATATACACATTGGGTATTTACTGATTTAGATGTGAGTTGTTAGTTAGTGACTAATTACATAAGTGATCTGTAGTAGCTGTATCAGTTTTCAACCGTTCAAGTTTTTTTTATGAAATAGTTGTGACGTGTAAAATAAAGTGTGCTACATTATGCACACTGCATGTAAGCTATTTAATTTCTGTCCGGTATCATGTCTTTTTCACTTGTGTTCATATTATTAACCATTTGTTTCATGTTCATCAGCATTTCAAAATAACTGGGGTAGAGCTGGGAGTATCAAGCATCGGAGACGCTATAACATGTAGAATTGCAGCCCGTGATGCTTTGTGATAGCGGCCATCTGATGATCGTTGCCATTTTCTTCAAATTTAGTCCATTTACTTGCTCATTGAAGCTGTAAGCATATATGTTCAATCATCCATGGAAGCGCTTAATTTATTACTTGCCTTTTGGACTGAAAAGTTTCATCGCTTACTTGTGTTTTTCTCAGAACATTCTAAATTGGTGTAACAATGAAGTTTTTAGCAACAGACACGAGTCGCCCATTAGTCTTGTGTTTTCATTTTTCCTTTCTTGTTAAGATGTCACTAGTTTTGTATTTGAAAAATAGTATTTGGTTTGAATTTATATACTGCGCAGGACGGAAATCCTATCTCCGTTACTTTTCTGCTTTTATACTGTCCGATTAGAGGTGTCGAAAAAAACCGAAACCGAAACCGAAACCGAAACCGAAAAAAAACCGAAACCGAAACCGGTCCAAACCGGGTTTGACCAAAACCGGTTCGGGTTTGACCAAAACCGGTTCGGGTTTGACCAAACCCGGCGGTTTGGAACCGGTTCGAGAACTCATGAAGTAAACCGGGTTGGGACCGGGTCGACGGAAACCGGGTCGGGAACCCGGGTTGGGAAACCGGGTTGAACCCGGTTCGAGCATATAGTCGTTTTTTTTTTTTTTTTTTTTTTTGCTTTTTTGACCGTTTTTTTGCATTTTTTTTTACCATTTTGCCATTCCAAATTTACTATAAATATGTGGTAGAGTTTGGGATTAAACACACACTTCTAACTCTCTCAAAACACTCTCAAAGCTCAAAAAACGCAAAAAATAAGAAAAATAGTAGTAACAAAATAGTACTTTTTTTACTTTTTTCGCACGTTTTCATTAATAATTCTCGGAATATAAAGCTTTGAAAATATGTTTCAAGCTTTTTTAGTAGAATACAACGTTTATTTATAATGTGTGCGAAAGTTTTTAAAAAAAAGTTGAATTTTAACGTGTTTATGCAAGTTACGTTTTTTTTTTATTAATATTTACCAAACCGGTTTGGACCCGGGTTACAACCCGAACCGGTTTCATAGGGTTGGGATTTTTGAACCCTAAACCCGATACGACCCGAACCGGTTTGGACCCGAAACCGGTTTGGCAGGGTTGACCAGAACCCGGTTCGGGTTTCAAACCCGGTCCGGTTCGTGGTCAAACCCGATTTTGACACGACTATGTCCGATGAGCAGCAATGATAAAAATGGTGTGTTAAGTTACAACCGTGTGCTATATGAGAAACTATAGAAAAAGGTTTTTGATGACGGTTGACCAATTATAATGGTACGCTTTTTTGGATTTATTTTAGTTCTAGAAATAGAAATTAGAGTGTACTCGGTTGTACTTTATGCAATTAATTAAGACCTTTTTGTAGAACATGTACATGTAAACCGAACAGGTGAAAGTAAAATACTATCAAACCTTTAAAAACATGTAACATGATACACGTTGCTTGTTTTTTTTAAACAACTAATAATTTTTCAAAGACTCGATATTTATATGATCGTTCCTACTACTTCCTAGATTAATATAACCATATTTAGAAAGTTCAAAACTAATGATTTGGAATGGCCGGTGCGTCAAGGGATCAGGGTCAAACCGAAACATGTGAGTTGTGCGATCATACAAGGTCAAAGAAGGGTCAATTTCTTTTTCCCCGAGTTTTAATAACTACAACCATGTAGACTATGATTTAAAGGTTTATACATGTATCGATTTATTGTACAAAATCAATAACCGTTTTCTGTATTTGTGGATCTCATTCCCTAGATTCACGTAGTACAACTTTTTATGCAATATGTTTGAATTTTAATCACAACCTTCCAAACTATGATAATCAGTACTCATTTATCCTTATCGGTTAATACATGCAACTTATTGAATGGACAACTTCTATATTTTCGAAAGTGTAGTTTTAGTCCACACTTTTGGTGCAAACAACGTTATTCATAAAACGGACATGACTAAAATATCATGTGTTAGTTTCTATGATTTCTTCAAATTGCAAGGGTATTTTAATAAATATTAATTTGATAATAGACCATCATTTCAGCTCCAAAACTTTTTTATGTGAACTACGCATACACTTTCGAAAATATATCAACCGCACTTACTATTTGATCAAACAATGTAAACGACTTTTGTAATTAACTCAAATTATAAAGATAGATAATACTTATACGTCTACAAACTACTTAATCTTTATTTTTTTGGAACATCAAGGATTTAATAAAACATGACTCGAGAAAAAAGAGCCTTTCGAAATAAAAATACAACAGTTTATAAATACACAACAAACCAAGCTTAAAAAAAATACTCCGAATAAGATAGCAACACAACCACAAGGAGAAAACAAAAAACTAAGGAGGATCAAATAGACTATTAGGATACCGAATCCAAAAATACCATTTTATTCATTCTTATGTGCGTTTTCTTCTAATATCTATACGTTTACCAATTAAAGTTTTAGGTTTTGGTTGTTACCTATACTAATTCGTTTGGCTAAAACTGATGGAGGCAATATACGATATTTACATATGTGTAAAATCAGAAGCCACAAAATGTCAAAACAAGAAAACCAAATACTATGAACCTAGATAAAGACCCGAAGCATCTAGATATATTTACGGATAATACATAAGCCAATATATTCAAATGTTTTAAAGTATATTTAGGTGCCCGGATTTTAAATCCTAGGACTTTTTATGTTGTAGGACTTTAAATGATGAAGGGATTCAAATGTTGTGGTTTTAAGTCCTCTATCCATTACCACATCGAAATCATCATCGAGGTCTTGCACTTCTTCTGTATTTACATCCTCTTCCATTCGGCCAAAATCTCTAGCCCCGTTCCCATGAGCCCGATCTTGTCCAAAAGCAATACACAAATCCTCATAGTGAGGAAATGGTTTGTTTCTCCGTTTGGCGATGCTATCAAATATCATAAAATTTAAATAATAACTAAATATGTAATTATTATAGATTGGACTATTAGAGGTTACACGATTACCGAACTCGCATAAATATTACAAAAATGTCGTATTATATATGGACTATTAGAGGTTACACGTTACATCGTCTATCACCGAGTACTCAATCATACATTTCCACCAAAACCGCCATTGAAATCAGTAATCATCATCATCATCCAATCTCCACTCTCTGTTTTCTCCTCGTTTTCGCCCTTTTTTGTGTCCAGTTTTCGTGTTGACGGCTCTGTGTCTACCTGCTGGTTATCCATGTAGTCACTTGATGGAAAATTAAGTTTTGCTTTAGCTCCCCTGAATTCTATAGCAGCTCGGTCATAAGCCCGAGCTGCTGATTCAGCGGTTTCAAATGTACCTAACCATACTCTAACCGCTTTACGCGGGTCCCGAATTTCCGCGGCCCATTTTCCCCACGGTCTTTGTCTTACTCCTCTATAATTTTTCTTCTTAGTTTTCTTAACTGGGCCACCGGATCCCGATCCACTAGGCTTCTCTCTGTTATCGTTCGCTTTATCATTATCCATAAAAAATGTACATCCAAGACAATCATTCATCCCACAAACGGAGCATATTTGAGGAACTTGAATAGTATTATGCGAACACGACACGAAATCCGTGTGTCCTGTTATGACGTTTTTCAGGGTCGAAACTATAATCGAAGACTCTTCATCGTTGGTGAGACGTCTCCGTTGTGGCGGTGGCGGTGGCGGTGGCGGTGGCGGGTGGTGGTGATAACTGGTGGTTGCTTGGTCGTTAAGATTCTTGGTCAATCTCTCCATTGAATTGTTTTGAAAGGAAAATATGAGAATGGTCAAACTATTTATACGAAATGTGTGTCGACGTGGTTGCCAGCTAGGACGTGTTCACACACGGTTTTGATTTTGATTTTTGTTTTTGCGGTTTGAAAGCGCCAACGTGGCATTACATGGATGAGTTGGCATGTTTTATCGACTGTTTTCGTGACGTCATCCCATACGACAACATATTAAAAAGTTTAAAGTTGTTTTGAGTTGCCACGTTGCCAAGTGGTTTGGTTTCTAGAAGAGATATTTTTGTTGACCATGTTTAGCTGTTAACAGTTTGGTAGTCAAACCACGTTATCGTGGCTCTTTAAATACAAAAAGGTGTTTATAGGTTTCCTTCATTTAATTTTGTGGTTTATAATTGGGTCCTTAATTGCCTCAAATGTTTATTCGCTATTTTGATAATAAAAACTAAAGAACAACAAGAACATAACAATTTAAGAGAGAAAGAAAGTAATTTTATTAATCAGAGTCACATAATAAGGTTACACTAAGTCTTTATTTATAGGCTAAGCGGTAAAGACTAATTAAAATTATAATAAAAAAGTAAAATCATTTACAATCTTTCATTATTTTTATTTCAAATTCACAACACTTTACTTTAGATGTTCTCGGTTTGTTAGTTTATTGAACGCTATCAATATAGTACTTCATGGTCAATATTTCCCTCCGTCCTATATTAAGTGTCCACAATTAGATTTTGAGATTTCTTTTTCGTAAATTTAACTTTAATTATTTATTTTTGTGCTATATAATATTTGATGTAAAATATATAAATATATTGGGTTTTAAATATATTTTTCATTGATATTTTCATCAACTATTACATAACACAAACAAAAATATTTAAATTAAAAGTTGAAAAAGAAAGATTTCAAAACTGAAAGTGGACACTTATTATGGGACGGATGGTGTATATAGACCGCCTCACTAAAAACCTTCCCAAGAAAAACCCATGGGGGACAAAAACTCGGTTAAGAGAAAAAGAGTACAACACGTATTAAAAGTTTTCCTCATTTCAATAACTATGTTTCAAACGCCGAATGACGATCGTATGTATAAGAGCACCCGGAGTGGGGGGAATTCTCGATCGTTGTGGGAGTGAGAACGAGCCCCCCACTCGTTATTACTACGCCATCCTTCGTTCTGGGGCTCGTTGTAAGCCACAGTTGTGGTGACAACGGCTCGTTGCGATTATTTATTTATTTATTTATTTATTCTAGACGGTCGAATTATTAGAAAAAAAAAAATTAAACAAACACACCAACGGTTATATAACCGTTGGTTTTAATATTTTAAAATATTTTTTTTTAAATTTTTTTTTAAACCATAATTTCACCTATAAATACCCCCACAACTTAACCAAAAAATCACACCATTTCTCAATCTCATTCTATCGCAATATTTTTCTAAAAACTATATATAACAAAAAATAAGTTCGAATTCGTCAACCGATCACAATGTTACGGATTTGTCATCTTCCGACTCCGAATTGTTCGAAATTCTAGCCTTGGCGGCACAAGCTACAAACAAATGGAGATGGAAAGAAAATGAGGCGGAAAGTTCTCGCCGTACTGAGAAAAAAGAAAAGGCGTTATATCAACTGCGATTGGACCGAAGCAAAACGAAAACGTGTTACGACATTACTTCGCCGACGAAAGCACATTCCCGGATGAATATTTCGGTAGACGATTTCGTCTGAGAAGACCTCTTTTCCTCAGAATAGTCGAAGGTATATCTAATTACTCCGTAGAACCTTGCCCAACTATTTTAAATAATTTCAAACAACGCCCCGATGCAACGGGTAAAATGGGTTTTAGTTGTTTACATAATGCACGTCCGCTATTCGTATGATGGCGTATGGGATTAGCAACTCCGGACGCCTTCGACGAATATTTACAAATGTCAGAAAGAACATCATCTGAATCCTTAGATAATTTTTAAAATGTGTAATCATCATATACAAACGTTTATCTAAGAGTCCCAACACAAGATGATGTAATCGTTTATATCAAAAACACGATGAGTCACGGGTTTTAAGGGTATGCTTGGTAGCATCGATTGTATGCATTGGAAATGGGATCAATGTCCAAATGCATACAAAGGACAATACACACGAGGTGACCATGCTTATCCAACGGTTATGTTGGAAGTTTTTGCCTCGTACGATCCATGGATATGACATGCTTACTTCGGTGTCGCGGGGTCGAACAACGACATCAACGTGCTTAAACAATCGCCGTTGTTTCATGATATCTCAACGACTCATCCCCAGACTACAAATCATCGTCAACGCCACGAGTA
>CAJVGC010000590.1:33656133-33701594 GCA_910822075.1 Senecio squalidus
ACAAAATTCATTACAAAAATTAAAATATAAAACAACTTTTTAATACTTAAAAGAAAAAAGAAAAAAAACAAACTTATAAAAACTTAAGTAGCACCTTTTTGTGGCAACTCGGTGTGTGATTCAAATTTGGTCCTCCCGACTTCTTTGCGGTCTATCGGTTTCATATTACTTGTAGACATGCGTAGAAATCGCAGTTTCAAAGACAGTGTTTTCCTTCAACATTGAGATCTAAAATTTCTTAGATAACTTATAGTCTTTAAATCCCTCACGCATGGAAGAAACATCGGATATTGTGCAGTTTTAAAACTTATCGGTTATTTAGATAGGTTACATGGTCATGGCATAATTTGACGTGCTCTACATAATGTTGTCTAGTTTTCTTAAATACTAAATGTGTAAGACACTTTTTTTAACCGCTTGTCATAGAAACCTTTGTTTTGTAGAAAATTTTCGATGATCTTCATGGAATAATAGCTCGTGAATCGACCACCAACTTAAAAAAAACTTCATTCCACCATTAAAAGATTTATGTCCATCCAACATCTATCAATTTACATCGAGTCATATAGTATTCCTCCATTTCAACTACATTTAGACAACATGAACAAAGTAAAAAATCCAAATCCTTGCCCATCCACCATTTCAACCTTCAATTCAACATCTTCATCTAAAAACCATATCAATGTAACTTTGTTGCAAATGTTAATGTTACTTAAATTTTTTCTAAAGGGTTTATTGACTATTCATTAAGATACTTGAAAGATCACAAGTATTGTGGTATCATGGAAAGAGGTCGTCGTTTCATAGGTTATATTGATCCTAAATTTTCGTTAAAAGTTTGTTATTCTTCAAAACTATGAAGAAGATAGGTTACAATAAGGAAAACATGATAATTTTTTTACGATGCATAAAACAGATAACTAAATGTAACATCTTAAATTATAATTAAAAGCTTCTTATATTTATTTTTCAAATATTAAAGTTATTGGTAATAAACAAATTTTACGAGAACATGACATGCAAGCACCCGTGGCCTAATGGATAAGGCGTCTGACTTCTAATCAGGCGATTGTGGGTTCGAGTCCCACCGGGTGTGCTTTTTTTTTGTTTATATTTTTCACTTGCAGTTTTCAATTTATAGGGTATGTTTTATGGGTAGGAAGAACCGGGTTTTAAGCTACTTGACCATGATGTTAGTTTTCTAAGAATAAATGAGTTCGTTATAAGTTATTTTTTTCCTAAATTAAACTTATGTTTTCCACGTAAAAGAAACAAAGAAAAAAAGGATGTTATATTTTCAAAGAATATTTAATATATATACAATGAAATTAAAACTTAGTTAAAAAATATATGTATATCTTTTTATTTCGAGCCATCTACTTGACCGGTTTAACAGGTCGGATGTTCGAAAAAAACATACGAAACATTCTTTGAAAAGGTTTTAAAAACATTGATAAATTTTATAAATCATTGGCAGTTTTTAATATGGTGTAAATTTCATAAATGGTCTCGAAAGTCAAAGCATTACATGAATGGTCACCGTGACATGAAAACTTTGACTATTTATTTACCAAGTCGTTTGAAATGTTGATGAAACGTGTAATTAGTGGTGTTTATTATGTGGATAAAATTGAATTGTCTATTTGAACTATATGGTATGGTTTTCGGATTTTTGAATCGTATTTGACCAAAACCGAATTGATATTTTGGATTTTGGATTGGTTTTTGCCTTTTTGGTTCATATAAAAAAATCGAATTGTCCAAAAGAAACGAATAACAATTTAATTTACTTACTTTGTATAATTATAGTCGTTTCACACCTATAATATTAATATTTTTCTTATTACGTATTAACGAATTAGTGACCTTTGACAATGATCTCAACTTTTCATCATATTTTACGAACACTTTTTTGAGACATGTGCACAAAAGTGCCGTTGTAATTATTGTGATATACATTTAAATAGTAAAAGAAAACCGAATTTTAAAAATCGATCCAACCGAATAGTATTTTGGTTCGGTTCGGTTCGGATCTTAAGTTTGTTTGGATGGTTCGGATTTATGTTTTAGAAACCGAAATCCAATCGGATTCATCTATTTGGATCGGATTAAACCGATCCATCTAAACGAACACCCCTACGTGCAACTAGTAAGAAACTATACTACAGAGATATTGAATGTCGTATGAAACTTGTTGAATAGATAATCTGAATTGTAGAAGAAACTTAAACTATTTGTATAACAAGTCGTTTGAAATCTAGACCAAACGTACAACGTATCGCCTACCTCAATAATTTACTCTTCAAATTACTATAGGTATACAACACGAGTCATATTGTCAAACAATATATGACAACGGAAAACAGGATCACATAGTAATAATTAAATCGGATTAAGTTATACCTTTAATCCTTTAATTATTTGTATAAAAGCAATAGATCTAAGTGTAAGATCTATCATTGGTTACGTACACGACACCGTCTTTATCGATATGCTTGTATGCTAGTACTTGTCCCGATCTAGTCAACGATCTTGACTTCCTTTCCTTTTTTGAATCAACGAAAACCGAAAACCCCTTTCTTTGGGTTGTTCGGCCGAAACGGAAGAGTGAGAGTGATTTTTGATGTAGGATAGTTTTATCCTAATCTATAAAGGTTAATTTATAGATAGGCAAAACTTAATCTCCAAATTAACTATTAACTTACAAAAACAATCACTCTAGTTATTTAATTATTAACTTTAAATACTTAACTAATAATTAATAACTTAAAAACAAATAAGTAATATCTTAATATTGATGTGTACACTACAAAGGTTCACACATTTACGAAGAGATATTTACTAAAAGAATCTTGTATACTAATAAATCTTCTATACTAATAAATGGGTGTTATCACTGACATCATAAAGCTGATGTGACAATTTTCTAGGTTGTCCACTTACACAAGTTTGTTAGTTGATGATGTCATGTGTTTAGGTATAGATATTTACTAATTTTATTATGAATGCCATTTTAATGTAACTTACGGGGAATAAACTAGTTAAATACTAACAATTACTACTTGAACAAGAAGTGACAAGAGGTGTGAGCTGTCCACTTGTCCAAACGAAAAAAAAGAAAAATAGAAAACGTGCTAATATCCCTCTCTCTCATGTCTCAATCCATTTCTTGATTTCAACGGACCCCAATTATCCATAATCCAATCACTCTATCTTTGTATTGAATCAGATCTGTGTATTACTGCTTTCAGATTCATAATTTGTTTTACCAACAGATTTCAATGGCTACTGCTGCTTCCATTTCCAAGTTGACAGTACTACCATCTTCCTCATTCATTTCCAAACAACAACTTGCTATCAAAATTTCCAATGTTTTCTCTTTTCCGCTCTCGAGAAATCGATCTCGTTATCCTGTCCTTTTTATGCACCAGCAATCCCAAGGTATGTTTCTCTTTATTTATCATACGTTTATGATCATGTTGCAATTAAACAGCTAGATATATAGTTCGATTCCTGCCATGTGCGTTTATGTTAGGACATTTATCCGCTCAAAATAAGTCATTTATCCAAAAAAAAAAAAAAAAGTCAGATGTTTTCTCGTATTTTTTAGAGTTAATTACAAAAATCGTCCCTGAGGTTTATCTTAAATTGCGTATTTCGTCCTTAAGTTTAAAAAGTTGCATAAATCATCCACTTTTAGAAACTAATTACCTTTTTCGTCCCTAAGATTTGCTCCAAATACGGATTTTGTCCCTAAAGTTTGTCGTCAATTACGGATTTGGTCCCTAAGGTTTGCCTCAATTACGGGTGCAAATTAAAAATTAGAGACGAAAAGCGTAATTAATTTCTAAACGTGGACGATTTATGCAACTTTTTAAACTTATGGACGAAATCCATTATTTTAGATAAACCATAGGAACGATTTATGTAATTAACTCTATTTACATTGATTGCTTTCTAAGTGTATGTCATTTTACTCATTACTGAACTAAGACTTGTATATACCTTATACCTATTTATTATTGCAGTCTCAGAAGTAAAAGTAGAGTCATGGAACCCGTCTATTTTGAAAAGTGAGACACCGGTACTAGTTGTGTTCTACACCAGTTGGTGTGAACCTTGCAAGATGGTTCACAAACTCGTTGATGAGATTGTTACTGATTATGCTGGGAAGCTTAAATGTGTTGCAGTCAATGTTGAGGAGGAGCCCCGTATGGCGGAGGAATATGATATTAAGGCTGTGCCCATTGTTCTGCTATTCAAGAATGGCGAGAAATGTGAGTCTGTGGTTGGCACCATGTCTAAAGACTTTTTTGTGACTGCCATTGAGAAAGTCTTGGCTAGTTAATTTACTGATGTTTTTACACAACGGTATGACCTGTGGTTGGCTTGGTATATCGGACCAAGCACGTTAGAAGGTTTAGCCCTGGAAATGCTCGTAAAGTTTAAGCGTTTTGAAAATTCCTGTAACAGATCATATTTTGTATAGAGTTTCTGCTTTTGTTTTCTAATAAATGTATGATTTTGCTAAGAAATAGGGGCGAATAAACCTTTCAATCATGTAAACATATTTGATTTGTATGTTGTATGTTTCGGGAATACAGGATTTTCCTTTTGAGTCGTGTAAATTCTCTTTTGCTTTAAAGTATTTCGACCCGATTACATGGATAAAACAAAGGCCAACTCTACTCCGCAACTAGGCGTTTGAGTCTGAACAGAGATATTATGTTCCAAATTCATTTATATATAATACATGAAAAGTCACACCCTTAGTTTATGAAAGGTTGCATCTCTTGGGTATGAAAGGTTACAACTCTTAGATATGTGTCTTTCGGTGAGGTTTACACTGATAATGCACCATCTAACACACACAACCTTTGAATTTGGTGAAGCGAGTTGGCCTTATCAAGTGTGCACTACGCACTCCCCCAAATGTAATTAAACTTAACTTGAAATCCTCGAATCTCAAATAAATCACAATCACACTAATCGGTCACCAACAATGTAAGTCTTATGAGTTGTAGTCTTTTATTTTAGGCTTACCATTAATTTGCTATCTAAGAAAACGATTCAATTGATTAAAAAAAAAAAAAAAAAATCAAGTGGCTAATTCAAGGTCGTGTAGTGTTTGTTGTTTCCGTTTGTTATAATTATGTGATGGTGCTTCTACTTTTAAAGTAAACCGAATAGGCCACCAAACTGTATCTCATGGTGACACAGACTTATAATCATAAAGGCTAAGATCAAAATTTAGAAGTTACTGAGCAGTGTTCACAGTACTTCTTGGACACTGCGTGTCAGACTGACTGTGGAAAAAAGCGCGAGTTAGTTAGTTGACATGGTGTGTGGGATACAGGAGAGGCTTGAACATGAAGCATAGTTCGAAATATATAGGTTGGAGTGAGCGAAATCATCTGGAACACATCGTTACAAACACCAACACTTTGTTCCTAAGTTTAGTAAGGAAAGAAGAGAAGTGGAAAAAAAAAATAATTTAACAAAAGAGAGAAGAAACAAGATTATTTTTTCAAAAATGAGTTCCCGACTTAGAGGTATTTGAAGAGAAAAGAAAGAAGAAGAAAAAACTCATATCAAATTTTAATCTATATTCAAATATACAATGGTTGAACTTTATAAACACAACTAAAAAAAAACTTAACAAAAACAAACGAGCATTACACAATACACGAATTAATTAAAAGAAAACAAGTATATGATAAATTTTTGAAAAAACAAATCACAATTCAATTCGATTTGGTTGTAATTTCGAGTAAAAATGAAAAAACAAATAGACATGTATGTAAGAGATCTATATTTGGTTAAATATAATTTAGGGATTAAGTTTTTTTAAAATGTTCAAAAAATATTTTCTTTCCAAATCTTTTCACTTTTGGAAAGAATGTTTGAAGAGAAAAATATAACAAATTTTCTTTCCACTTCTTTTCTTTTCTCTCCACTTAAAAACTCAGGAACACTTTTTTATTTTTATTTTATTCCTACTTCTTTTCCTTTCTTTCTATTTCTTCATAAAAAAATCTTTGGAATACAGTGTAAGGAAGGCGTTAGTGGAAATAAACCTGACAAGTTCCTAGGAGGCGTGTGTACGACTGTATTGGATGATTACTTTATTAAAGGCATTTCTTTGTAATACACGACATCTAGTCTATAAATATCTATATCTATATCTATATACATTATAAAACATTTGGAAATAAAGTTGAAATTTAGGCATAGTAAAATTACTAAACTATCATTTTAACTAATTAATTATTGAATAATTACAAATATAACTCTATAACACACTTACTATATATTTATATATATATATATATATATATATATATATATATTTATATATATATATATATATATATATATATATATATATATATATATATATATATATATATATATATATATATATATATATATATATATATATATATAAATTTGAAATAATTGCATTTACTTTATTTATAAATTTAAAACAATTATTCAAGTGTGCAAAATTTTAAATAAATGGAGTCAATCTTCAAAATTTCTATCTAATTGAATGTTTACAAAGCGAAAATCTTGATCGTTCATAAAATTATTTGTACAAGAATATTTACTACTAGAGAAAATTATTCACCAGAATTTAAACAATTTCTTATTGGCGCAGCATCACGCGGGTGTATTACTTATACATTATAAAACATTTGGACATTTTATGTCAGAAATTAAGTACCAAAATTACTAAATTACATTTATTTAAAATTATTTTAAATCACAATTACCTAAATACCATATTTCTATTTCTATATTACATATAATCTTTAATATATAATAAAAGAGATGCCTTAAATGCCACATGGCAAAGTAAGGTCCATTGGATGGGTTAACTTATTTGATACCAACCGTTAGATCAGATTGATGATGTCATCAAAGATTATTTTCATTTTACACCCTTTTACAATACATAATTACATTCTATCTTTCATTCCATCTCTACTAAAATAAAAAACATAATCATAATTTATTTATAGAATCGTTCAATTTGGACTATGATTTACCTTATTATTATTCTAAAATCTCCTAATACAAAATATCAAAACATATGTATAAAAGTAACTGTGTTATATGTTATTATAATTATAAACAACATGTGTATAAACGTAAAAATATATATGTATTATACGTATAACATTATTTTCTCATAATAAATTAAAATCTATACAAACATACAATTTACGATTCACTTTTTATAATGGTGTGATGAGAAGGTGCCCCTATCGAATTCATTCGGGTGTAGTAATCACAAGTCACAACTCTTCAATATTATGTGCTTCTTTTTTCCAGTAGATGTATATGTTTCAAGTGTTGCTTCAATACTTACAACCACTGGACTTATATACGCCAAACACACCATTTATACTCATTTTTCTTGAAGTTGACATTCGTATTCATTAACAAAGAATGAGAAAAATATTATATAATCAAAGCAGGTAATGTGTATATGTTACTTACTTTTTGTATATTATTAGTTTCGATATAGTTCTCCGCGTATTCGCGGGTCTAAAAACTAGTATATATATATATATATATATATATATATATATATATGACTACATAAAAGGAAAGTATTAAATCGTCATTTTGGAATACTAAATCGTTACCATGGAGTATTACATAAAAGAGTTAATTACACGGATGGTCCTTATCCTATTACCCAAATGACACTTTTCGTCCTAACTTTTGGATAAGTACATGGATAGTCCTTTGTTTGGATTTTGTGCACATGGACAGTCCTTTGGTCCGTTAGTGTTAACTCAATTCCGTTAGTTATATCATAATGACTAATTTACCCTTTTTGTCTTATTCGCAAAAGACCGTTTTTGTAATTTTTTATTTATTTATTTATTTGTATCTGTTTTGTTCTTTTTCTTTTTATTTCTTTTTTTTTTTCTTTTTATTTGTCCCTCCATATTGTGTGCATTAGATTAGCCACCACATCTCACCGGAAACCACCACCATCCAACGATACAAGCAGATATAAGATAAAACAAAAGTAACTTAAACAACGATACAAGCAGACATATATTGATAACGAAACGAAACAAAACTCGGTCCATATAACATAAAACAAAAGTAACATTACTCAGTCTAACATCATAATCCATAATCATAATCTAAAAACAGTAAATAAAATAAAACGAAAATGATAAACCTTAGAAATTGAAATTGAATTTCTCATAATCGAAGCATGGAGAAGAACCAACGGTTTTTCCCAGTCTTAAAGTCGTTGTGTGATGATTCATATCCAATTCTTCAATATCTTCAAAACGCTCTTTATCGCATTCGACAACACATAAAACGCGCTCGAAACAAAATCAAACGCTTCATCAGCAAAGGGGAATTTGTTATTGCTAGGGTTTAACAAAGCGTGCAAATGGTTAAACCGTTGTATGATGATATCTAGGTTGTTAGTAAACCGACTGAGTTGCATAATTGCGTACCAGTCAGTTAGGTTTCCGGAGTGGCGGTGGCGGTGAATAACACGTCAGCAACGGCGAGGATTTGGGTAACGCCGGGGAAGTTAGGGTCGAAATGACGGCGCCGGAGGAAATGCTCGGCCACCGGATTTTATGATGGCGGCAGATCTGTGTGATGGTGATGATGACGGATCTGTGTGGTGGTGATGATGGCGGCTGAGGTGGTGGTGGTGATGACGGATCTGTGTGGTGATGATGATGGCGACGGTGGTGGTCTGAAAATGGTAGATACATGGCTGTGAAGATAGCAGAGAAAGAGAATGGGTTTTACTCTTTTGAAATAAAGTTTTGTTTATAATTTCTAAAGTGCTGCCATCAATGATGAATATATATATATATATATATATATATATATATATATATATATATATATATATATATAATAAAAATTATAAAAAACAATTGCTATAAAATAAATAAATAAATAAAAAAAAATTACAAAAACGGTCTTTTGCGAATAAGACAAAAAGGGTAAATTGGTCATTATGATATAACTAACGGAATTGAGTTAACACTAACGGACCAAAGGACTGTCCATGTGCACAAAATCCAAACAAAGGACTATCCATGTACTTATCCAAAAGTTAGGACGGAAAGTGCCATTTGGGTAATAGGATAAGGAACATCCGTGTAATTAACTCTACATAAAAGGAAAATAATAGATATGCTAAACATCCCTTTTCTATTTCTTCACTTGAATGTTAAAAATTATTTAAGAATAAATGATATTTCGAAAGTATTTAATTGTTAATTATTATTAACTTTTTATTTATTTTTCATATTAGGGGAAAATTGCATAGAATAGCAATCAACTTTGACTCAATTGTCATTATATATAATTATCTATGTTTTTTCTTAAAAAAAACCTCAACTTTAGATACATTGTTATTATGACTATTTTTTACCTTTCACTTCGGTAGCTGGTAAAAATCATGTGTAAAAATTACAAAAAATAAAAGTCAAATATAAGAAAAAATCGGCTCTACGTGAGCATGTATCTAGTAAAAGGTAAAAAATAGTCATAATGACAACGTATAAAGTTTAGACTTTTTTGAGAAAAACAAAGATGGTAACACATAATGACAATTGATGTAAAGTTTGTTGTTTTTCCGTGCAATTTTCCGTTCATATTAGCCATATATTTAGAAGTATCAAATATCACATGCATTAGGACAAGGTGGAAAAAACCGCGCTTCACGGATATATGAAACGTAAAATCAATACTTAAATGAAACAGACCAAACAAACAATGAGTAAAACTGCTTAGTTAAGTTGTGACTTTTATTTGTTAAATTTTTAATACGCATCAATATATAAATTTGTTAGGAAAATCGTAACTTTTAACCAATTAACATCTTATTTATAAAATATTTTGATTTGCAATTCTATAAACTACTCCCTTTGTTCCGAAATTATTATCCACGGAAAAAAAAACACACATTTTTGAAAAAAACATAATTATTACTACTTTTTTTTTACTATTTGCAAAATAACAGTTTTATCTTTAGTTATTTAATTAATGTTTTTTAAAAAATATGTAATAATAACATCAATTAAGGGTAATTTGGTAAACTCGTCAAAGTTTTCTATCTACTTTTAGTAGTGGAAAGTTAAATTGGGACAATCTAAAATGAAATAGTGAACAAATAATGGATGAAGGAGTATATATATATATATATATATATATATATATATATATATATATATATATATATTAGCTACATTTTTATGTAGCCAACTAACTACATTCAAAAATTAAAAATGTAACTTTCTCTATTTTAAATCCACTACTAACCTTAAATATATGTATAATTCCAATGCCCATTTCAATTGTATTTTTATAAAGCGTTTGTATTTTTATAAAGCGTGGTATATTAATATTTAAATTAGAAAAACCAACCTTTATGTAATTAAACGTGGTAACATGAATATTCAATTATAGTGTATCACTGATGCTTGGTTTGTAAATATATGGTTTGGGATTTTATTGTTTTTGGGTTTAGAATTTTGTTTAGAGTCTAGACTTTATAGTTTAGGTGTTTAAATTTCTGATTCATAAATTACGAGTTATGGTTTATAATTTAAAGTAATTGTTTATAATATTGATTTCAAAACTCTTAATTTATTGCTAAGTGACATAAAAAAAAACTAATAAATTTGATAAGATTTTATTTTTAAAATTTTAATAAAAATACACATTTCATAAACTAATTACACTTTAGAGTTAATTTTGTTTCTGAATTGAATGTAGCTAACATAGCTACATGGTGATGTAGCCATGTTCCTAGTATTGCTAAAAGTACTGCGTTTTTCTCTTGTGTGTCTGACAGGGTTAAAGCGGCTATTCTTGATGTATTGCCTTTTGATGAAGGTACTTTTCCTATAAAGTATTTGGGGGTTCCATTGATTTCCTCTCGGCTCTTAATTGAAGATTGTGTCTCGTTAGTTGAGAAGGTTAGGAAGCGTATTAGTGACTAGCGGAATAAATCGTTATCAATTGCAGGGAGATTACAGTTGGTGTTATCAGTGTTGTCTTCTATGCATGTCTATTGGGCGTCAGTTTTTATTCTTCCTACATCTATTATTTGTGACATAGAGAAACTTTTGCGTGGGTTTTTATGGTGTCAAGGGAGTCTGAAACCAGGAAAAGCAAAGGTATCTTGGGTGGAAGTGTGTCGGCCGAAGAATGAAGGAGGGTTGGGCATTCGGAATATTTTTGATTGGAATTCTGCTCTGATGTGTGTTCATATTTGGAATATTTTAACTCGGAAGGATTCCCTATGGGTTAAGTGGATTCATTCGTATTATCTTGATGGTAGGAATTTTTGGGAAGTCTCGATTAAAGCTAATGCAAGTTGGTCTTGGCGGAAAATCTTACTATTAAGAAACAATATTCGTATGCATTTTAAGAGTACAATTGGTGATGGACGGTCTATCTCGGCTTGGTTTGATACATGGTGCGAGCTAGGTCCTTTACAAAAGGTTGTTTCTAATCGTGATCTAACTTCAGCAGGGTGGAATTTTCAAAGCAAGGTGGCGGATTTGCTAGCAAACGGGACATGGAGATGGCCGGATAGTTGGTCTCGGAAATACCAGGCCCTCTGGAACCTTCCTGTTCCGAGGCTTGCTGGTATTCGAGACAGGTTAGTCTGGTTGGATGCTAATGGCGCTGAAGTTGGGTTCTCGGTGGCGGGCGCATGGGATGTTATTCGTGATCGGGCTGATGTAGTGTCTTGGCGAGACGTGGTCTGGTTTCCAAAGGGAGTTCCGAAGCATTCTTTTTATGTTTGGCTCCTAGTGCTGCGGAAACTTAAAACTCAGGATCGGTTACATGATTGGGATAAATCAAACAGGTTTAATAGAGTAAATTGTCTCCTTTGTGACTCAATTCCAGATTCTCATACTCATCTATTTTTTGAGTGTGCGTTTACAAAGGAGGTTTGGCAAAAGGCATGCGTGGAAGCTAATATCCCAATAAATTTGATTTACTTTAACGATGTCATAGATTTTTTGCTATCTCGTGCAAAAGGATCTGCGTGGGGATTAGCAGGTAGATTGATGTTTGGTGCTTCGGTTTACTTTATCTGGCAGGAACGGAACAATCGGATGCATAATAAGGGGTCCAGAAGTGTAGATCGTCTTTTTGATGTTATTCTTAACTCGTGTCGGATAAAATCCTTGTCTATTCAGATTAAAAATATAGCTAAATGGAAGGAGGTTTGCTACAAGTGGAAGATTGTCGACATGATGGGAGAATAGGTCTGCTCGTTTTGTCTGTTTTTCGTGGGTTGTTGGGTATAGCGGGAGTGGTTGTGTTTGTGGTTGTAAGCCTAGATGAAAGCCTGTTTTCATCTTTGATTTCTTTTAGAAGATAGTTTTTATCTTCTTGTTTTGTAACTTTATTTATATCAGTTTTGCCGGGGTACCGTCCCCATTGAGCGAAAATATATATATATATATATATATATATATGAAGAGGTTCTTATATACCAAAACTTAAAATAAAATAAGTAAAGAATATGAAAAAATAATTTATTATATGTGTAATTTTGTATTATGTTTATTTATTCAATTCTAACAAACTTTAAAAAAGCAAGTTTTGATATGCATCAAAATATATGTCGTTTAGGGATTGTGCATCAAATTCTTTGTTTTTATGCAGTTATTATTCAAATTTGATGCACAACCGTGAAACTACCCATTTTATGATGTACAACGAAACTTCGTTTTTTAAAGTTTGAGATATGGTTAAAATGAACGATAATTCAAAATATCTAACGTTATAAATTTTTTTTAATTTTTTTTTTTTACTTATTTTACCTTAAGGTTTGTTTTACAAGAACCAACCTATATATATATATATATATATATATATATATATATATATATATATATATATATATATATATATATATATATAGTAATTGGATCGGGTAAGAACGGCCCAAAGTCTAGAAATGCTAAGAACCAATGTTGACCGTCCGATTAAGGTGATGATCAGTAGTAACCACTTACTACTGATCAGTAGTAACCTTACTACTGATCAGTAGTAACCTTCTACTGATCAGTGGTAACCTTCTACTGATCAGTGGTAACCTTCTACTGATCAGTAGTAACCTTACTACTGATCAGTAGTAACCTTACTACTGATCAGCAACAAATTCTACTGATCAGTAGTAAGGTTACTACTGATCAGTAGTAAGCGGTTACTACTGATCATCACCTTAATCGGACGGTCATCATTGGTTCTTAGTGTTCCTAGACTTTGGGCCGTTCTTACCCGAACCTCACCCTATATATATATATATATATATATATATATATATATATATATATATATATATATATATATATATATATATATATATATATAAGTTGTATTTTCGAGTTACTAAATGTGATTAAAATTTTGTGCTCACTTTTGTGCCATCCAAATATATACACCTTAAGTTTAACTAAAACAAAGACACGTAGAATGTAATGTAGTGAGATGTTATAAAGTGAAGTACACATATGTATAGTTCTTAAATATCGTAATTTATGTTTTTATTTTCAAAGCTATTGCATTACTATTGCTTAAGCTTATTCTAACCGAAAATCACCGTCATCCTAAAGTTATAGATACAAAATCCGTGGAAACAAAAAAGATTGTTTGCCAAAAAATGAAACCATCTATATTGTCGCGTCACTGCTACAACGCGCGGATACCCTAATAATATCCCTATATAACATCAAGGAATTGTACAAAAATCTTTGTAATACATGCAAAATTTATTTGTGACGAACTTATTTAGAAGAAGAGCTATTTTTATTTGTCTGTGGAATAAACCAGTACGTCAAGTGGATATATATAGCATTGTTAAATTTTGTGTGTTGGTTTATTTGGATTCAATTTCTGAGTACGTATCAATCGCGCATTTGAATCACAACTAGATCACATAATATGACAACATCCTAAAAACTTTATTTCTAGTTAGTTATGTCAATCATTTTCTTATTCCTTATAATAAAAATAGCTAGGAGCCGCGATGTTCATACAAAGTAGCCTAGGCTACCCCTCAACTCACCAAGTGACATGTTTTTTAAGTGTAGGAAATATCGATTTTTCTTTTCGTATATTTAATTTAACAAGTCCTATAAAAGCTATTTATTTTGAATACCTTTTGCTTTTGATCCTAAATCCACGGATGTGTGAAACGATTGTACATGATAACGGTTATTTTTAAATATATGAACGATTATTTAAATAAACTGACGGTTTTAATACATATACTTAATACACATTATAATTATACGTGTTTTGAAGCATCGGATATTATATTTAGAAAAAAAAAAGAAAAAAAAAATGTTTCTTTCAAAAAGTGTCGTTTTCTTCTTCACTTTTTATTCTGAATTTCCCTCCTCTTTTTGTTTATCTCCATATTGAGAGACCGCTGGATTCACCACACTCCAACAACCGCTACAGATACAAATTACGCACGAACCAGGTTATTCCTTTTTGCCATTCTTACATATTGATCATATCCTTGAACCAATTTCTATTTTCTTAATTGTTAGGATTTACCCAATTTTCTTAATTGACTATTCGTTAGGAATCTTTTTTTTCGAAAGGAAAATGATAAGGTTTATAAGTTATATACTTCACAGGTTATTTCTTTTCACTTATAATTTATTGAACATTTGAACCATACCTTATACTAAACCATTTTATTGTATTTATCGTCTTTCGCTACATGTCTCTATGTTGGTGTTAGCCCTTATTGTTTTCGTTGTCATTTCGTTTGAGTACATTATAGATTTTGTCTTACTTATCCTGCTTAATGTTCTGATAATCATGCGATACAAAGGTAGATATCACCTTTAATCAAATTGTTTTTATCTATATACTACTACCTTATGTAGGAGTAACGAGTCGCATTTTGTGAACGGTCTACTAGCACAAATATGTGCCTCAAAAACCTGTATGTCTATATATGCAGCGGCAAAGCAAAAGTTGCCACTAAGAAGCATTTTTTTGTTTGCTACCCATTCGTTTAGAAGCCTTTAGAGCGCTTTTTCGGTTTTTAGTGGCACATTTTGTATGCTACTAAGTGGCATTTTTTATAGTGGTAACTGATTGCTAATGGAATGACTCCTATCTTCAGGAATTATGGAACAACAACTTAGCTTAATGAATATAACAAATCGTAATGCCTCATATGGTCAAATTGCGATATTCTGGGACATGGAGAACTGTTGTGTTCCCAGTGATGTATGTCCAGAAGAGGTAGCGGGTAATATCAGAATGGCCTTAAAACTCCATCCAGTAATTAACGGAGCTGTTAACACATTCTCTGCCTATGGGGACTTTAATGGCTTTTCTCGAAAACTAAGAGAAGGCTGTCAACGGACAGGTGTCAAGCTCATAGATGTATTTGGTGTCAACGGACAGGTCACCCATTACTCTCTTTGACATCCTTTGTTGGATATATTTGGTGTTAGAATTAAAAGCAATCTGTTTGCGTTCGAAATCAAATTGTCTAGTAACTCAATATCTCAAGTGTATTCGAGACTTTTGGCTAATCATCAAACATATATTTTTGTAGTATTACATTTGAGTGTTTACATATTTGTTTGCATAGATGCTTTTAGTAAGATACATGTGATCTGATAGTTATACATACCTCTTTGCCATTGCAGCTGCGATAGTAATACTATCAGAGTCATGAAACTCGTTGATCTTAAAATAGTAAGACACCAGGACTGGCTTAGTTCTATACAAGTTGGTGTGAACCATGCCAGATGGTGCACTAATTAGTTGATGAGATCTCAATCATCTTTTGTTAATTAAATTTACCTGGGCACTATTATAATGTTTGTCGAGTCATAATCTTAAGTAAGTATTAAGTATACATTCAAATTGATGGAAAAATAGTAAGATGATGTAGAGTTTGACCTTGAGCTTCGCGTATTCAGGTAATCAAATGAACGGAATACCAACATATATTTTATTAAAGTTTTGATCGTACGTAGTTGCATATGAATGCTGAAATTGTATAAATGGAACAACTGATGATTTCCTCTTCAGAATATGAAACAAATAAAATTTGTTAGAGGACTTGAAGAACTATGATCCCATAAAATGTTTTAACTTTCAAGTTTTATTCTAGACCGTTATACAAATGGGTGATTTTTCTTTATATGATCCCATAAAATGATTTTTCTTTATATGATTTTTCTTTATATGATTTTTCAAGTTTTATACGCTGAAACCTTGATGTGGTACTAATGAAAATTGAAGAAAGAAATTTGTGGCAAGGGCATGGCTCCTGTCACGTCGCGATAGAGTAAGCAGTTACTCCAATGTAATTTTGTTACTGTTAGGATCAGAGATAAGAAAATTAACGAACAAAAGCTTAATTCGTATTTAAAATCAAATTCTAATGCTATTTCCTATTTATAGGACAACTAGCCAACTAAACAAATCCTAGTTCTAAACGAACTCAAATTACAAATGATGTCAAACACGTTCACATCTAAAATACCAATTAACTAAATTACCCTTTAAGTTTAAGTCACATTATCTAACAATCACCACCTTGAATTGAACTCTTCAGTTACCATGTTTCCAATTATTAATATTGAGCAAATCTAAACAATGACGAAACTTGCTCACAGTAACCGGTTTTGTAAACACATCAGCGGGATTGTCTACAATTCCAATCTTTTTCACTTTGATTCTCCGTTCGGTACGAATAAAGTGATAACGAACATCTATGGGTTTAGTCCGATCATGGTATACTTGGTCTTTAGCCAAACAAATAGCACTCATGCTATCACAAAAAACAATTGTTTGGTCTTGAGGGAAACGATCTTCAATTAAACATTTCAACCAAATTTCCTCCTTAGTTGCTTCAGTCAAAGCCATATACTCTGCTTCAGTAGTAGATAAAGCTAATGATGGTTGTAGTGTAGCTTTCCAAGTTACAATCGAATTTCTAATAGTGAAAACATAACATGTCAACGATCCTCTAGCATCAAGATCTGCAGCATAGTCTGAATCTGAGTATCCGACAACTAAACATTTGTGACAACCGCAAATTTTAAGGTACTAATTCCGAGTTTAACTTTCTTTAATTATCGTTATTTCATTTTGACCCAAGTTATTATTTCGATATTTCGATTTATTACATTTGCGTTTGTGTCGGATCGCGTTTAATAACCTTTGTTTTATGTCCTTTATGACTAAAACGTATATTTAACTAAGTGCCTAGAAATATTAAGTATTCTCGTAGGTTAATTTTAGCATTTTAAAGCCTTCGCCTTTTCGAGAAAAATTAACGTTTAAAATATTACAAATTCTACCCTCTAAACAAAAATCTGTTACAAGGTTAGTCCTTTAACGGGATCTAACGGAATCTGTTACAATTCCAGTCCTTTTAACGGACCAAGTAACTGGGCAGAAATCAAGCACCAGAACGGCGCACATGTTGCATGTGCGGCGTCCTGCATCTGCAGATTTCACAAAATTCCAAAATCGTTTTTTGAGCTTTTCTTGAGATACCAAACCACATGCTAACATGTGAAACCTGCCCAAATCTTTCCCCAAATGATATAGGAAGAGTAAAATGTGGATCCTTGACCATATTTCACCATCTCTCATTCCAATACGAAACCTTAAACAACTTTCTATCACTTTTCTTCATTTTTGTATATTTCTTCACACACAATTCTCTCTAGTTTCCTTTCACTTCCAGAAACTTTGAGAGATCAAAACCCCATTCAAAGGTGGTAAGTGTGTTAGGAAAGATCATTGGAGGACATCTAAGTGATCATACAACTTTCAGTAAGCTTTTCCTTCGAAAATTTCATCTTTTCTTCCATTAACTTTCTTTCTATGACTCTAAGAGTTTACTAACCAAACTCTTGTATGTTTGCAAGGAGTTTATTCATCAAGGTTCCATCTTCAATCCATCTTTGAGTTGGAAGGTTCATAAACCTTGAAAATTCGGTAAGAAAGTTCTATAACAAACTTTCCCTTTCAATACTTCCTTCTAAAAATCTATTCTAACTCATTAACTTCTTTTCTTATTTGGAGCTCCTTTCCTCCATATGGCTCTTAGGAAACTTCCGGCTCACTTTGGAGTTTGTAGAGTTTCCCAAACTTGAGAAAACGGTAAGAAAATCTCCTTAGACGTTTTCTTCTACTTTCACCTTTTAAAGTTTATAATCTAACCTATCTTTTCTTTTGTTTGGAGATTTCACCCTCCATACCACTCTTGGAAGATTTCCGGCGAAAAGTCTCTAGTTTCTTACTTCTGTTTCAAGACTTTTCCGGTAAACTTTCATATTCTCCTTTTTACGTTCTTTCGTTTAATTCTTATTTTCAACATCTAAAAATATCTTAAAACTTGTTATAATGACTAAGTTGGTATAATAACTAAATATCTAAAAAGTCACTTAAAAACTTAATACTTGTCATATAAATAAGTTGTTAAAATGTTTAACCGATAATGTTATATAAACGTTAAAACCGGATAATTTCATATAGGTTTATTAGTAAATTCTTTCCGAAAATGTTCCAACACTTTTATTACATTTAGTGGACTTAAATCTAAGTATCTTTATACATAATATGTATTATATACAAACTTAACAAAATATAACTAAAACTTGTAAAATCTTGTAATAAGCAAATATATAAATATGTGTATAATATATAAGTTTAACTATAAGTTATTTGACTAAATAACTTCACCTAACAACCTGTAAATAATCACTTAAGACTTAAACTAACTTACCGTAACGAAAACGCGTTTAAACAACAAGCTGATTTTGGGAGAACAGCACCGTGCGCCGTCCTGACCTCAGGAACGACGCAGTGGGGGCTTCTGCCCAAGCCATGACGACGCACAGGCATTCTGTGCGCAGTCCTGGCAGCTGTTTTGTCGTTTTCGTGTATTTTCGACGTTTCTAAGCATATGTAACCCTAATCTAGTATACGTAAAGTATTATAAACTGTTAAATATGTGTTTTGGACTCAAAACATAAACGCAATCTCAAACTATGTATTATTTACCTTTATAAACATTAAAACGTCTTATTATCGTCTAAACGTTTATCTCTCCGAAAACGATTAAATCTTCGATTTTTACACTTAAACTTTTATATAACTTTTATAAACTGATTTTTAATAATATTTAACTTAAATATTCAAACTTACATCTTTGAAATATTCAAATTGGTCAAAGGTTGACTTTCGTTGACTTTGACTTCTCTTTAAATTGGTTAACCTTCGTTGACTTTGACCAAGTCAACTATCCTTGATACTGACTTTGGTTGACTTTGACTTAGGTTGACTTTGACTTAGTTGACTTTGACCATGGTTGACTTTGACTTCGGTTGACTTTGACTTTGGTTGACTTTGACTAAATCTAATACTCCTTTCAACGATATTCCTGGTAGTCACTTTGGGCTCGGATATCATTTCTATCTAATCATATTTATAAACTTAACTCATCGATGTCATTATCGACTCGAAATATTAAATACTTTTTATTCGTCACCTCGCTACGACTTATCGTCGGTGGATTCGACGACTTTAATTCTAAATATTCATTATTCGCCTAAACTCTACTAAACTCTAATATTTAATATAACGTTAATTATATACGAGGCTAAAGCTATTACATTAGAGATACTTAGACCTTTTATGTCTTATGCTAGGGCACTTAGGCGGTGGTTCTGATACCGCGCATCTTTGAGTTCCGACACTCTTACGCTTTATTTTACGCTTTACGCTACCTGTGAGTTATTCGATGCCCTTTTACCGCTTTATAAATTTTACTTCGGGCATGATTAGCGTAACTAAATTTTATATATCTTGTTTATGCAAATTAGATTATGATGCCTTAGTATTATCGTGTTGCCTTACTTACTTATATGGCCTTGGTGGTAGTATAAGGCCCCGTATACACACTTGTCAACTCTTATTGAGCCTACGGATATATATAGATCTATTTGGGTCTAACAAACCCTCATCGCCGTATTGGGATGACTTGCCGGTGTGCGGTCCTTGCGGACTGATGTTATTACCGTATTATTTCATTGACTAAACTTAGCTTAACACACTAAGGGGATTGTTGCCTTTGATGTTTAGGTTCAAGTGTACTATTCTAGGCTAAGGAATGTTCATATTGCTATTTGCTATTTTAAATCACGATATATGTTTATTACTAATGATTTTACTAAACCTTTCTAATTTTTTCGGGTCAAAAGCTTTATTACTTATGTTTTATTAACTTTACGTATAACCCACCAACATTGTGTTGACGTCGTTTTTAACGCTATTTCAGGGATTTGAGGTTACATCTTGATGACTATTATATGACTACGTGGATCTTGCTTGGGAACTTGTTTTGCTATGATTAGTTCTATTAGGATCCGTATGTCGATTATGTATTGTTTTATTTCCCGAACTTATGTACTTTGTAACATTTGTAACTCGATAACTTATATTTAAATTCGATGTTACCCTTTTGTTATTTAATTTGTTGTAACCTTATGACTCTGAATATACTAATACTGTACATCTCCGGCTTCCGCCTGAGCGGGGTGTTACAACATTCACCGTAAATGAGACCAACGTCAGATGACCCTTTCAAATATCGAAAAATGCGTTTCACCGCATTCCAATGTTCTTTTCCTTGATGAGCCATATATCGCGACACAACACTCACAACATGAGCAATATCGGGCCTCGTAAAAACCATCACATACATCAAACTCCCTACTGCGCTAGCATAGGGAATACGCGACATAAACTCTATCTCTGCCTCAGTTTGGGGAGCACAAGCGGTAGACAAACGAAAATTTGTAGAAGAAGGAGTATTTACCGCTGGATCCACTTATATTTAAATTCGATGTTACCCTTTTGTTATTTAATTTGTTGTAACCTTATGACTCTGAATATACTAATACTGTACATCTCCGGCTTCCGCCTGAGCGGGGTGTTACAACACTTCTGTAATAAGTGCCCCAAGTTTGCTACTTCTACTCCCCTTCTTACTGCTGGATCCACTGGTGGCGGTGATACCGCCAAGGGCAGAGTGTTTGCTTTGGGCTCTGCAGAGGCACGCCAGGACCCTACTGTTGTTACTGGTACGTTCTTTCTTAATGATCATCCTGCATATGTTTTATTTGATTCTGGTGCGGATAGGAGTTTTATTTCTAGTGACTTTAGGGAGTTAGTAGCTAGCCCTTCTAGTCCTTTAGTGCCTGCTTATGAGGTAGAGTTAGCGGATGGTAGTTGCCTTTGTGTTAGGGAGATACTATTTGATTGTTCCCTTACCTTATCCGACACTCCTTTTTCGATCGACTTGATTCCGATGAGACTTGGTAGTTTCGATATCGTTGTGGGTATGGACTGGCTAGCTACGCATCGTGCCGAGATTGTTTTCTATGAGAGACTCATCCGTATTCCGAGACCAGATGGTGTACCGTTACTGATTCATGGGGACGAGACCGGGAAACGCCTCAAAGTCATTTCTAGTTTGATGGTGCGAGAGTATATTCGCCGTGGATGTTCCTTATACCTAGCTCATTTGGTGAAGAAGGATTCTGCGACGAAGATAGAGGACATACCTATTGTTCGTGATTTTCCCGACGTCTTTCCCGACGATTTACCTGGACTTCCTCCTCAGAGACAGATAGAGTTCCGTATTGATCTTGTTCCAGGAGCAGCGCCGGTGGCGAAAGCTCCATACCGTTTAGCGCCTTCAGAGATGGTCGAGTTATCTAAGCAGATTCAGGAGTTAGTCGATAAGGGTTTTGTTCGCCCTAGTTTCTCTCCATGGGGTGCTCCAGTTCTCTTCGTGAAGAAGAAGGATGGCTCCATGAGATTATGCATCGACTATAGAGAGCTGAATAAGTTGACAGTGAAGAACCGTTATCCCCTTCCTCGCATTGACGATTTGTTTGATCAGCTTCAGGGTTCATGTTACTTCTCGAAGATAGATCTTCGTTCTGGTTACCATCAGTTGAGCATTCAGGAGGATGACATACCGAAGACTGCTTTTCGTACTAGGTATGGTCATTACGAGTTCTTAGTTATGTCGTTTGGATTGACAAACGCGCCTGCAGCTTTTATGGACTTGATGAATCGAATTTGTCGCCCCTACTTGGACAAATTCGTGATTGTGTTTATTGACGATATCCTCATCTACTCCCGTAGTCGTGAGGAACACGAGGAGCACATACGTCTAGTCTTGGAGATGTTACGAAAGGAGAAATTATACGCGAAGTTTTCCAAGTGTGAGTTTTGGTTACCCGCGGTTCAGTTTCTTGGCCACGTGGTCAGCGCGAAGGGTATTTACGTTGATCCTGCCAAGATTGAAGCCGTAAAGAGTTGGGTTGCACCAAAATTCGCTACCGAGATTCGTTCCTTTTTGTGTCTCGCGGGTTATTATCGGCGTTTCATTGAGGACTTCTCTAGGATTGCTTCTCCTATGACGAAGTTGACTCAGAAGAGCGAGCCGTTTGTTTGGGGTTCGGATCAGGAGAGTGCCTTCCAGTTGCTGAAGGAGCGGTTATGTGATGCTCCTATTCTTAGTTTGCCGATTGGGTCTGAGAACTTCGTGGTTTATTGTGACGCCTCGATTAAGGGCATGGGTTGTGTATTGATGCAGAATGGTAAGGTAATTGCATATGCTTCTCGACAGTTGAAGATTCACGAGAAGAACTACACTACGCATGATCTCGAGTTAGGAGCCGTTGTCTTTGCTCTCAAGATACGGAGACACTATCTGTATGGGACTAAGTGTACCGTGTTTACGGATCACAAGAGTCTTCAGCATATCTTCGACCAGAAGATGCTGAACATGAGGCAGAGACGTTGGGTTGAGTTGTTGAACGACTACGATTGTGATATTCGCTACCATCCGGGTAAAGCGAATGTAGTTGCTGATGCGCTGAGTCGCAAGGAGACAGTGAAGCCGGTTAGAATCCGTTCTATGGTTATCTCACTTCAGACGAGCTTGAAAGCTCAGATTCTCCAGGCACAACAGGATGCTATGACCGAGAACCGTCTTAAGGACGCGGGTTTGTTTAGTCTAGCTCGACAGTTAGAGCCGAAGACTGATGGAGTTCTCTATTTCCTTGAGCGTATTTGGGTTCCGGTCAGCATTAGACAGTTGATATTGGACGAGGCTCATAAGTCCAACTATTCCGTTCATCCAGGTTCCGATAAGATGTATCAGGATCTGAAGGAGTTTTATTGGTGGCCTGGGATGAAGCGAGCGATTGCAGTTTATGTTAGTAAGTGTCTGACCTGCTCTAAGGTCAAGATTGAGTACCAGAAGCCATCTGGGCTTCTGCAGCAGCCTATGATTCCCGAGTGGAAATGGGAGCGCATTACTATGGACTTCATTACGAAGCTTCCGAGATCTTCCGGTGGTTTTGATAGTATTTGGGTTATCATCGACAGTTTGACGAAGTCTGCTCACTTTCTACCTATTAGAGAGACGTATCAGCTGGAGAGACTTGTCCGTTTATTGTGACAACCGTCTAATTTCCAGGTGCATTTATACTCTATGTCTCTTTCGGTCTATCTAGTCTTTAACTTTTCATTAATCGGAACCGCGACAGCGTCGAAATCACAACCGGAATCAAATTAAATAAGTCCTAATACCAAGAAAACTTCTAATGAACTTTCCTAAGTTCATAATGTAACATACTTTAAAACTTTAGTTAACGAAAAGGTCCAACGAAACACTTGTACAAAATCAGCCAAAACACAAAATTTCTTACAAAAAAGGTCCAGGACGACGCACAGAGGCCATGTGCGCCGTCCTGGAGGACGATTTTTGTAACAGATTTGAAATTTGTTGCATGTCTCGATTTCTAAACTTTTCCAACCAATCAATCTCGATTGGCAGGCCATAATTACTGATTTTAACCAGTACCAATGCCATACACTACCACTTTTCTTTTATTCATTTTGTTAAATCATTTTTACAAACAAAAACACACACTTTCACCATTTTCTCTCAACTTTCCTATCAAGAACTCTTCATTTCCAGTAACTTCAGCAATCAAAATCTATTTTCTATCCATACAAATCGTTCCAAACATCAAGAGAAGCAAGGGGTAGGGCTGAGAAATACCGACCGAAACCGATTGGCCCGACCGATACCGACAATACCGACCGAAACCGAAACCGAAATAGTGCATACGGGGCGGTAGTCGACGCATATATCACCGTTTTCGGTATTCGGGTCGGGTCGGTAGAAATACCGAAAAAGCCCGATCCAGCCCGAAATATAAATAGGGTTATGTTTTTTTTTTCTATGTCTGTGACTGCTGCTTACTATCATGTATTAGGGTAGCAAGAGTGCGGAGAAAGATGATGTTCTTCCCGATGGGTTCAAGATCAAGAAAGGAGACGGAGTAAGTTTTATGTCGTATCCAATGGGAAGGATGACGTACATTTGGGGAGATGATGCAGAGAAATTTCGACCAGAAAGGTGGCTCAAGAATGGTGTTTTTAGACCCGAAAGTCCTTTTAAGTTCACTGCTTTTCAGGTAAAATTGCTTCGATTCTGACCATGCGTGCACCAAAATATTCATTCTTGTATCTATGTTTGCTTCTTTAGGCTGGGCCAAGGATTTGCTTAGGAAAGGAATCTGCTTACAGACAAATGAAGATAATGGTTTCTTTTCTTGTTTACTTTTTGAATTTTATGTGTGTTTTTCGGTATTTCGGTTATTTTCGGTATTTTCGGTATTTTTCGGTATTTTTACCGAACCGACCGAAGCAAATTCGGTTCGGTTTCGGTTTGATGTTTTGCCTATTTTCGGTTTCAGTATTAATCGGTATCGGGTCGGGTCGGGTCGGTATTGGCCCGATGCTCAGCCCTAGCAAGGGGTGTCGTTTATTTCGAAAAAGGACCAATTTTGTAAAGATTTTTGAAGCGTAAATCCGACCAAAACTCATCATCCGAGCTTTTCCTCCGGTAGATTTCTGTGTTTTTACTATTCTTATACAAATAAACACTTGCATGTAAGATCTAACGGTTAAAAATAAGTTTTTATACAAATCTATGACTTTTTATGGTCAAAAACGTTTTTAAACGAAATAACCTTTAGATCCACGATTTTGTAACTAAAAATGCTTTATAAACTGTTAAAATGATGTTTTGATAAGTTTAAACCTATTGCATGTCGAAATCTAAGGCTTAAAATACGTTTTGCAACAAAAACCCGAAAACACTCGAACCGTGCGCCGTCCTAGAGCTTAGAACGACGCAGCGTGGGGCGATTTCAGCTTCTGTGCGCCGTTCTAATGGTCACAACGGCGCACAGAGCTGCTGGTTTTCCAAAACTTGTCGTTTTTGTCGTTTTTAGCACGTTTGGACCATTTGTGACCGCTGACTTTTTGACTTATGACGCTTTGGGACTGATTATGTAAAAGTAATAACATTTTGGACATGTATGGACTATTTGGACTTAAATTGAACTATAATATGTATATTATCGTGTTTAGGGTGGTTTGTGAGCGGAATTGGTAGGTACATTTTTGGATATGAAATTTGGGCGCGGAAGCGCTGCCCAAATTTCCTTAGAAAAATGTAAACCACTTCAGCGAGCAAAAGCACTTGAGACATAATAATCAAAAACGTTAAATCGAACTTTCGGACAAAAACGTGACAATTACCTTTTCGGACTATTTTAACAATACTTAACCTTGACACTTAAATTTTAATAAAATTTATTCTATATTATTATATAAAGAACATAATAATATAATGACTAATTAAACTATCTTGGTATTATTAGGCAATCCGTGATTCCCGGCTTCCATTTCCGACCGAGTTTCCGTATCTTATTCTTCGCAATCCGTGAGTTACAACCCCTTATTTTTATATGTATTTTGCATGAATTTTTGGGGGAAACATAAGATTAATTGTATTTGAAAACTTTATGAATCAAATTGCAACTTTGTGAACTTTGACTTATTACAAATATTGAAGTATTTTGACTTTGGAACTTATTGAACTATTTTGACTTTGGAACTTATTGAACTATTTTGACTTTGGAACTTATTGAACTATTTTGACTTTGGAACTTATTGAACCATTTTGGACAAACTCTTTGAACTCTTATGCGTAAAACACTTTTACTCTACTTGAACTTACCGGCTTGCCCCCTTTTTGGCTAAACTAATTATTGATGCTTGTATACGGACCGACCCTTGATGGAACTATAACATGATCTTAAGTGACGGAACAACTATCTCTTTTTGAAACAAAACTACTTAGTGCCCAACTACTTTTCTAGAACTTTACACACTATTAACTACAGAGCCGTTTAGTAATTATGGGTATCGATACTTAGGAAAGAACCGTTCCTTGCTTAGATGGCAGTCTAAGTACATATTACTAAGAACTTGAACAACTTCCCGTAGGATAGGCGGGAAGAGGGGCCTCACGGTTGAACAATCGGATTAGTGTGAACACTTAAGTTATAGATGCCAAGAGGTTGATACAAGAAATCTAATTAGTTACTTATACGCATAAATTTACGAACTTTTTAGCGATTGATTCCGCAACTACAATTTGACTAAATTTGACTCTACTTAGTCTTTACGAACTTAGGGCACCGATTCGCCCGTTACTTGAACTTTAAAAGTATATAAATTTTAAGCGACTTTTCTCCGCTAACCTCCTTTTGGAAACTTTTACTTTTATATACTATACTTATATTTTTGCCGGACTACTTAAACTGTAACTCACTCACTACTTTCGTAGTTGACACTTTATCTTATGTTTTAGGAAATTTAGTGTAAGTATGAAGTGCATGGCATGGACGGGTGTCGTGTGAGAACCTTTTCGGGAAAGGACTTGTTCACTACTTTTGGGAATTTTATTTTGGAACTTTAAACTTATGTATTTGTGTACTAAATCCTATGACTTGGTTGTTTTCTTGAACTTGTAAACTCTTTTATTATTTTAAATGACTTGAATGCCGTTATGTTTTCTTATGACCCGTGTAATGATCTTCCAGCTCTTCACATTCTGTGTTTCCGCTTTAGCGGGGTGTGACATTTATATATATCCGAGATCGTGTCTAAGCACGGTGTTCCCGTGTCGATTATTTCTGATCGCGATGCTCGATTTACTTCACGTTTTTGGCAGTCTTTTCAGCACGCTATGGGTACGAGATTAGATATGAGTACGCCTTATCATCGTCAGACAGACGGTCAGAGCGAGAGGACCATTCAGACACTGGAGGACATGTTACGAGCTTGTGTTATAGACTTCGGAGGCAGTTGGGATACGCATTTACCGTTGATAGAGTTCTCGTACAACAACAGTTATCACACGAGTATCAGTTGTGCACCGTTCGAGGCTTTATATGGCCGTAAGTGTCGATCGCCCGTGTGTTGGGCTGAGATTGGAGATAGTCAGGTCACTGGTCCCGAGATTATTCAGGAGACGACTGACAAGATCTTCAAGATAAAGGAGCGCTTGGTTGCTGCTAGGGATCGACAAAAGAAGTATGCAGACAGGCGACGGAAGCCCTTAGAGTTCAGTGTCGGGGATATGGTTTTGCTGAAAGTATCCCCGTGGAAAGGGGTTGTCCGCTTCGAGAAGCGCAGTAAGCTGAGTCCGAGATACACGGGTCCTTTTCCGATCATAGCCCGTGTCGGCCCGGCTGCTTACAGACTTGATTTGCCGCCAGAGTTGAGCAGTGTTCATAATGTCTTTAACGTTTCTCATCTGAAGAAATGCCTTGCTGATGATTCACTTCTAGTTCCGTAGGAGAACCTTCAGATCGATGATAAGCTTCACTTTGTCGAGGAGCTGATAGAGATTGTAGACCGTGATGTCAAGCGTCTACGTCAGAGTAAAATTCCAATCGTTAAAGTTCGTTGGAATTCGAGACTTGGAGCTGAGTTTACTTGGGAGCGTGCGGATGAGATGCAGAGGAAGTATCCCCGTCTCTTTCCGGGAAACAGTACCCAGTGATGATTTCGGGACGAAATCCTTTTTACTTGGGGAGACTGTGACAACCGCAAATTTTGAGGTACTAATTCCGAGTTTAACTTTCTGTAATTATCGTTATTTCATTTTGACCCAAGTTATTATTTCGATTTATTACATTTGCGTTTGTGTCGGATCGCGTTTAATAACCTTTGTTTTATGTCCTTTATGACTAAAACGTATATTTAACTAAGTGCCTAGCAATATTAAGTATTCCCGTAGGTTAATTTTAGCATTTTAAAACCTTCGCCTTTTCGAGAAAAATTAACGTTTAAAATATTACAAATTCTACCCTCTAAACAAAAATCTGTTACAAAGTTAGTCCTTTAACGGGATCTAACGGAATCTGTTACAATTCCAGTCCTTTTAACGGACCAAGTAACTGGGCAGAAATCAAGCACCAGAACGGCGCACATGTTGCATGTGCGGCGTCCTGCATCTGCAGATTTCACAAAATTCCAAAATCGTTTTTTGAGCTTTTCTTGAGATACCAAACCACATGCTAACATGTGAAACCTGCCCAAATCTTTCCCCAAATGATATAGGAAGAGTAAAATGTGGATCCTTGACCATATTTCACCATCTCTCATTCCAAAACTAAACCTTAAACAACTTTCTATCACTTTTCTTCATTTTTGTATCTTTCTTCACACACAATTCTCTCTAGTTTCCTTTCACTTCCAGAAACTTTGAGAGATCAAAAACCCATTCAAAGGTGGTAAGTGTGTTAGGAAAGATCATTGGAGGACATCTAAGTGATCATACAACTTTCGGTAAGCTTTTCCTTCGAAAATTTCATCTTTTCTTCCATTAACTTTCTTTCTATGACTCTAAGAGTTTACTAACCAAACTCTTGTATGTTTGCAAGGAGTTTATTCATCAAGGTTCCATCTTCAATCCATCTTTGAGTTGGAAGGTTCATAAACCTTGAAAATTCGGTAAGAAAGTTCTATAACAAACTTTCCCTTTCAATACTTCCTTCTAAAAATCTATTCTAACTCATTAACTCTTTTCTTATTCTTAGGAACTTCCGGCTCACTTTGGAGTTTGTAGAGTTTCCCAAACTTGAGAAAACGGTAAGAAAATCTCCTTAGACGTTTTCTTCTACTTTCACCTTTTAAAGTTTTAATCTAACCTATCTTTTCTTTTGTTTGGAGATTTCACCCTCCATACCACTCTTGGAAGATTTCCGGCGAAAAGTCTCTAGTTTCTTACTTCTGTTTCAAGACTTTTCCGGTAAACTTTCATATTCTCCTTTTTACGTTCTTTCGTTTAATTCTTATTTTCAACATCTAAAAATATCTTAAAACTTGTTATAAGACTAAGTTGGTATAATAACTAAATATCTAAAAAGTCACTTAAAAACTTAATACTTGTCATATAAATAAGTTGTTAAAATGTTTAACCGATAATGTTATATAAACGTTTAAAACGGATAATTCATATAGGTTTATTAGTAAATTCTTTCCGAAAAGGTTCCAACACTTTTATTACATTTAGTGGACTTAAATCTAAGTATGTATTATATACAAACTTAACAAAATATAACTAAAACTTGTAAAATCTTGTAATAAGCAAATATATAAATATGTGTATAATATATAAGTTTAACTATAAGTTATTTGACTAAATAACTTACCTAACAACCTGTAAATAATCACTTAAGACTTAAACTAAGCTTACCGTAACGAAAACGCGTTTAAACAACAAGCTGATTTTGGGGAGAACAGCACCGTGCGCCGTCCTGACCTCAGGAACGACGCTAGTGGGGGCTTCTGCCAAGCCATGACGACGCACAGGCATTCTGTGCGCAGTCCTGGCAGCTGTTTTGTCGTTTTCGTGTTTTTTTCGACGTTTCTAAGCATACGTAACCCTAATCTAGTATACATAAAGTATTATAAACTGTTAAATATGGTTTTGGACTCAAAACATAAACCCAATCTCAAACTATGTATTATTTACCTTTATAAACATTAAAACGTCTTATTATCGTCTAAACGTTTATCTCCTCCGGAAAACTCTTCGATTTTTACACTTAAACTTTTTATATAACTTTTATAAACTGCATTTTAATAATATTTTACTTAAATATCAAACTTACATATTTGAATATTCAAATTGTTCAAAGGTGGACTTCGTTGACTTTGACTTCTCTTTAAATTGGTAACCTTCGTTGACTTTGACCAAGTCAACTATCCTTGATATTGATTTGGTTGACTTTTGACTTAGGTTGACTTTGACTTAGTTGACTTTGACCATGGTTGACTTTGACTTCGATTGACTTTGACTTTGGTTGACTTTGACTAAATCTATACTACTCCTTTCCACGATATTCCTGGTAGTCACTTTGGGCTCGGATATCATTCCTATCTAATCATATTTATAAACTTAACTCATCGATGTCATTATCGACTCGAAATATTAAATACTTTTTATTCGTCCCTCGCTAACGACTTATCGCCGGTGGATTCGCCGACTTTAATTCTAAATATTCATTATTCGCCTAAACTCTACTAAACAATATTTAATATACGTTAATTATATACGAGGCTAAACCTATTACATTAGAGATACTTAGACCTTTTATGTCTTATGCTAGGGCACTTAGGCGGTGGTTCTGATACCGCGTATCTTTGAGTTCCGACACTCTTACGCTTTATTTTACGCTTTACGCTACCTGTGAGTTATGCGATGCCCTTTTACCGCTTATAAATTTACTTCGGGCATGATTAGCGTAACTAAATTTTATAATCTTGTTTATGCAAATTAGATATATGCCTTAGTATTATCGTGTTGCCTTACTTACTTATATGGCCTTGGTGGTAGTATAAGGCCCCGTATACACACTTGTCTAACTCTTATTGAGCCTACGGATATCTATAGATCTATTTGGGTCTAACAAACCCTCATCGCCGTATGGGATGACTTGCCGGTGTGCGGTCCTTGCGGACTGATGTTATTACCGTATTATTTCATTGACTAAACTTAGCTTAACACACTAAGGGGGTTGTTGCCTTTGATGTTTAGGTTCAAGTGTACTATTCTAGGCTAAGGAATGTTCATATTGCTATTTGCTATTATTAAATCAAGATAATGTTTATTACTAATGATTTTCCTAAACCTTTCTAATTTTTTCGGGTTCAAACGCTTTATTTACTTATGTTTTATTTAACTTTACGTATAACCCACCAACATTGTGTTGACGTCGTTTTTAACGCTATTTTCAGGGATTTGAGGTTACATCTTGATGGACTATTATATGACTCGTGGATCTTGCTTGGGAACTTGTTTTTGCCCTATGATTAGTCTATTAGGATCCGTATGTCGATTATGTATTGTTTTATTCCCGAACTTATGTACTTTGTACCATTTGTAACTCGACTAACTTATAGTTTAAATCGATGTTACCCTTTTGTTATTTAATTTGTTTGTAACCGTATGACTCTGAATATACTTAATTACTGTTACTCTCCGGCTTCCGCCTGATCGGGGTGGTTACAACATTCACCGTAATGAGACCAACGTCAGATGACCCTTTCAATATCGAAAAATGGGTTCACCGCATTCCAATGTTCTTTTCCTTGATGAGCCATATATCGCGACACAACACTCACACAATGAGCATTATCGGGCCTCGTAAAAACCATCACATACATCAAACTCCCTACTGCGCTGCAATAGGGAATACGCGACATAAACTCTATCTCTGCCTCAGTTTGGGGAGCACAAGCGGTAGACAAACGAAAATTTGTAGAAGAAGGAGTATTTACCGGTTTTGCTGAACGCATACCAAAAACGAGAAATGATCTCGATATAACTTTTTTGTGACAAGAAAAGCTTCCTATGTTCTCGATCTCGAATTATTTCCATACCCAAATCTTTCGAGCTGCTCCAAATCTTTCATATTAAACTCTGTGTTAAGAAGCTTCTTTAACGAATTAACATCCTCTATATTCTTTAGTTGCCACAAGCATATCATCAACGTACAAGAGTAAGTAGATAAATGATCCAGACGCCACCTTCGTTATGATAGACACAACAATCATAAGGACTTCTACTAAAACCATGCTTTACCATAAAGCTATCAAAACTCTTGTACCATTGTCTGGGTGACTGCTTCAAATCATAGAGTAAATTTCTTCCTCAAGATCACCATGAAGAAATGCAGTCTTCACATCTAACTGTTCTAATTCCATGTCATGATGTGCTACTAAAGACAATAACACCCGAATAGATGCGTGTCGTACAACTGGAGAGAATATCTCGTTGTAATCAATTCCATCCTTTTGGATAAATCCTTCGTAACTAGACGTGCCTTGAACCTAATGTCTTGGGAACCTGATAATCCATATTAAATCTTGAAAAGCCACTTACAATCAACAACTTTTCTTCCTGTACGAAGTTTAACTGGTGTGTCATGTCATATTCTTATAAAGAGATTCAATCTCTTCAACCATAGTTGCAATCCACATAGCAAACTCTTTGAAGTAATTGCTTCCTGATAAGTAGTCGGTTCAAGACATTCCACTCTACTTGACAACGCATAAGCTACATATCCTCAAGCCATACGATTTGGTGCTTTTGCGTTTCTACGAGATCTATAATGGGCTATAGTCCTGCCTTGCTCGTTTTTCAAATTGTATTGAATTTGCCTTGCTAATCTCTAATGTGGTGAATTTGGTTCGCGGACCATTATTAACCAATGGTGGAGTACACGATCTAACATATATTCAGGAACATGTGCAACAATATGCTCCACCTTTTCATGACACACCTTCATGGAGCTTCAATCACCTTGGATCTTGTTCTTACCTACGAAACATATAATCCTCATCAAATGTCATATCTCTGCTTAAGATAACTCTTCTCTCAGATGGTGACCAAATTCTATATCCTTTAACTCCATCACCATATCCCATGAACAAGCTTTTTTCACCCTCGGATCTACTTTCCCTTCCGCTTACACTTGGTAATACGAAGGACATCCAAAAACGCGAAGCTTCGAATAATCCGCAGGCTTTTCAGACCAAATCTCTATAGGAGTTTTGCAATCAACAACGGTTGCAGGTGACCGATTTACTAGATAGCAAGTTGTGTTGATAGCTTCAGCCCAAAAAGTTTTATCTAACTCGGCATTAAAAAGTAAGCATCGAGCTCTTTCTAATAGAGTCTTGTTCATTCATTCAACTACTCCGTTTTGTTGAGGAGTATTACGGACTATAAGATGTCTAGCAATTCCTTCATTTCTACAAAACTTATCAAACTTTCTCGAACAAAACTTTAAACCATTATATGTTCGAAGACGCTTGATTTTCCTTCCCGTTTGGTTCTCAATAAGAACCTTCCAATTCCTAAACTTTTCAAACGCCTCACTCTTGTGTTTCATCATTAACACCCACGTCATTCTAGAGAAATCGTTTATAATCGAGAGAAAATACTGAGCACCACCTAGATAAGGTACTCGAAAGGCCCCTAACAATCTGAATGAAGATAGTCGATAGTTGCCTTTGTCTGATGAATTGCTTTTGAAAAACTTACCCGTTTTTGTTTGCCAAAAACACAATGCTCACAAAATTCCAAATTAGCTACCTTGTGATCGCCAAATAGTCCTCGTTTGCTGAGCATGACCATACCCTTTTCACTAACGTGACGAAGTCGCATATGCCACAACCTGGTCAAATCTGAATTGCTTTTCTCGGAATAAGAAACCGCAACAGAACTTGTAAATCTTTCCCCTTGTAGAGCGTACAAAGAAGAAGTACCTCTAAGTGCTTTCATAACCAACAAAGCACCTCTCTAAACACAAAGGACACCATTCTCACTAGTGTATTTGAAGCCTTTAGAGTCCATAATACCAAGTGATATTAAATTTTTCGTAAGATCTAGAACATGGCGAACATCTGTAAGGGTTCTCACAACTCCACCATGCATCTTAATCTGAACTGATCCAATACCAAAGACCTTGCATGGTGAATCATTACCCATGAAAACATGCCCACCATCAAACTCTTCATATGTCACAAACCAATCACGATTGGGACTCATATGAAAGGAACACCCAAAATATATAATCCAAACTTACCTTTATAATCAACTACCGAGAGAACCACGTCGTGTTCCGAACCCAAGTCATCCTTAACAGTAGCTGCTATTGACACCTTTCCTTTTAGTTTAGGACAATCGCTCTTCGAGTGACCCGTCTCTTTACAATAGTTACACGTATCTCGAGGATTAGGCGCTCGAGGTCTTGACTTCAATCTACCTTTATCTCTACCTTTGTTTTTTCCTTTTTCTGTTCGATGTCTACCCATGTCATGACTTGTAGCTGATAAGCCAACAGACTGGGATGCCGACAGAGATTCCGAACTTCCTGATGCTTGAAGACGGAGCTCTCGGGAATGCAAGCCAGATCGACCATCTTCTAATGTAATAGTCTTTCATACGAGGGAGGTAACGACACAAGAAGAATGAGAGACGCATCTTCATAGTCAATCTTTACGTCAACATTCTCCAAATCCATTAAGATTGAGTTCAATGCATCATGATGCTCTTTCAACGTCGAGCCCTCTTTCATTCGGAGCGAAAACAAACGTTGTTTCAGTAATAACTTATTCGTCAATGATTTTGTCATATAAAGCGATTCTAAATTTAACCAAATTCCAACAACCGTTTTCTGATCTGCAACCTCGTATAAAACTTCATCAGATAAAGATAGCAAAATAGTTGAGTGCGCCTTTTTCGTCTTGCAATTGATAATCAGCATCATTCATAAAAGCCGGTTTTGGACCGGCAAGAGGTGTCAATATGTCTTGTTGTTTCAACAACGCTCGTATCTTGATCCTCCATAAACTAAAATAATTTTACCATTAAACTTCTCGATATTAATAGTATGTGCAAACATACTTATTTGAAGTTATACAAACCGCTTCAAAGAAAAAGAAAAAATCTCATATCTTTGACTAATTGACAAAAGTTTATATTTGGCCCAATTATTGATCACAAAGGCCTAAATAAAGAAACCTAAAAACCAGTTGGCCTGGTTATCTGTCTCAGATTACAACGATCAAGAATGATCGAACAAAGAAACCCAAATAACAATCGATACTTTAGATCGAACAAACAAAAACGAAAGAAGAAACAATCGATTCTTCTGATTAATTGAAACAAACACCAATCGATTCAATTGATTCTTGCCAAAGGTTCCACGTGTCTAATCTAATCTACCACCTAGTATATAAAAACTAAAAATAACTTAATACATCATAATCTTAATCTCTATATATTATGTTATTTGGGCATACTCACCTATCACGTAATATAAGAAAAACTTATATCAAATTTTTTCCAAATCATTTATTTTAAACAAAATATTCTATTCTATAACTTTACAATAAATAAATAAAAAGTTAGAGTGAGACGCGTAGCCACCGGCCACCGCGCACGCCAGAGATAAAATCCTTCAAACGTCGGTCGATTGTAATTACAAAGAAATCTCCCATTGTTGTTCATCTTCATCTCATCTCATCTCATCTCATAGGTATTAATATCTTAATCCGATTGTCTTTATAATATCTTGATTACTGATTTTAGGTTAAATTACTATTGTGTAAAGAAACTAGTTGTATACAATCTTTTACTTTATATGCCTTCAATAAGTTTTCATATCGAGATCTTAGGATTGGTAAATAAAGACCTAGTTTTGCAGTCTTTATAGTTAGTAATCTCCTTTCTGTGCAATTTACAGGTACCGTTAAGCTTTTTTGAGCTTCTGATGGCGAATGTAATATTATCTTCCCAACAACAAATGTTAATGAATAAAACAAATCGTAATTCCACAGATGGTCATATTGCTATCTATGGGACATGGAAAACTGTCCTGTTCCTAATGACGTACGTCCTGAAGACGTCGCTGGGAATATCAGAATGGCCTTACGACTCCATCCAGTTTTAAAAGGTGCAGTTAATATGTTCTCTGCGTATGGAGATTTTAATGGCTTCCCTCGAAGACTAAGAGAAGGCTGTCAGAGGACGGGTGTCAAGCTCATAGATGTACCCAATGGGAGAAAAGATGCGGCTGATAAAGCAATATTAGTTGATATGTTCCTCTTTGCTCTTGATAATCCTCCACCGTCTTCAATCATGTTGATTTCGGGTGACGTTGACTTTTCTCATGCACTTCATGTACTTGGTCAACGAGGGTACACCGTGATTCTTGTCATCCCGTCTGGTGTTGGTGTTTCATCGGCTTTGAGTAATGCTGGTAGTTATGTTTGGGATTGGTCTAGTGTGGTTCGTGGTGAAGGATTTGTGCCACCTTTAAGGTCTCGTGTCATGGCACCCCCACAGATCAGTGGCAACACAGATGATGCTAAAAATGAAGAAGAAGCAATTGTGTATAGAGGGATCTCAGTGGAATCTCGATCCTCGTCTAAAGCCATTTCAAATGATTTGACGTGGGTACAGCCTGGAGATTTGATTGGTTTAAAGGGTCAACTAGTGAAGCTTTTGGAAGCTTCTGGTGGGCGTTTACTTCTTGGTTCTCTTCCTTGTGAATACCAGAAAAGTTTCGGAAAACCACTTTGTGTTTCAGAGTATGGATGTCGAAACTAGTGACTCTTTTGAAAAAGATGAATGACGTGATTTCCGTTGAAGGACAGGGCCAGAAGAAACTTGTATTACTCAAGAAATGCTCAACCGCGGACCACTGTAAAACATGATAGGAAAGGAAAGGGTATTCGAGAATCATCTTCAGATGAGTTCTCTGAAGATGAAAGAGTAGTTGTTGAAGATGAGGACGAATCGTGTGTTGAAATTTTCAACCAGTTTAGTTTGAATTACAGGAGATACTAGTGAGTTATTCATGTAGGATTTTCTTGGTTGTTTTGAGGCAATTTACCAGCAACGATACAAAAGACCACTTGATTGTCAAAAATTTGGCGTGAGTAAGCTTGAGGAACTGTTTGAAAAGATGAAGGAGGTTGTAACATTGCACGAGGAACCGCTAAGTAAGAAGAAGTTCCTGGTTGCTGCTGGGTTCTAGGATTCTATGACCATTTCGAATCCCTTGGCTGGTTCTCTGGTGAAAATGGTTTGACGGTTTTCCTTTTTCTTTTCGCGTGCTTAAACTGCTTATTGCTTTGAAGAAAATTTCTAAGTGGCTCATTTATCATGCCTTGTGGATATTGAAGCAAAGCAATGGCCCTGCAAACCGCAGCAGTGACAGTGATGTTAATGGAGAGCTGAACCCGTGTCTACGTTTTTATCTAAAAGGTTAATGTTTCTTACTACCACAGTCCCACATATCGTTTTAGTCGATGTGGTTGTGAAAGCTATACATATGTTTAACCCTAATACAGCGTGTAACTGTTTATTATAATTATCTGTCATTACTTTTACAACAGACGAGGAAAAAAGCTGCTCAGTCTTTAATTTGGCTTTAGCTTTAGAAACTAGGGTCTCATGTAAAACCTTGCGGGGCATACATGGAAACAGAGTATGAATGTGTATATACCTCTGAAATTTAGTTTTTAAGTGTTATGTAATGGAAGTAAAAAAAAGAATGTTTGTCGTTGTGATGCATTTTCTGGAACAAAAATTTGTTATGTTCTTGTTCAACTAGTAAAACTTGCTTCTTTTTTATTGCTGGCAAATTTCCCGAATCCTACAAGAATACTTACCATTATTCTCCGTATCTTGTGACCGAATTGGTTGAGATTTATGATATTCGTCCTGCTCTTCAACAATGTTTTCTATTGTGCTTCAGGGTGGTCTTCGTTGAGTATTTCTAGTCATTACCTTAGATAAGACACCACGTAGTTTTTTCTTTTACAGAAGATTCTATAGCTTGAAGGTTCTGCAAGGATCCTTTAAAATATTTACTGTCTTCGGGCGACTCGTATTATTTTACTAGTTGACCCATAAACCGATCAAATCATTTGAAGCAGATGAAAGACGATGCGATAGCCGATAATGATGTCGAAACTGACTTCATACATTTGTATTGGTAGAAACCTATTCCAGAATAACTGCTACAGTTTATTAGTGCAACTATAAGTCATATTAACAATGCCATGTAATCCTCATTTCCCTATATTTATGCTTTGCTCAATGTTCCCATTACCATGATTTTGCATCTACGGACTGGAATCACATAGCTTCCACTTTGACCAAGTACCCGAGTACATGATGGATTAATATGGAACGGATTGTCAAGAGTAGTCTACTCCTTCATAGAGCAGTTAATACACGGAATCGGGGGATCAACTTATGATGGGTTGCCCTAGTCATAGGCCAAAATTCTTCATCTAGGGCTCAAAAAATTAGTTTTTTATAGTTCTTATATTAAGAAATGTCATTTTCGGCAATAGGTCTTGAGTTTTGGTCAACGAATTTATAACGAACATACTTGATGCAAGTGTATAAATTGACTATGCCATTTCTAATTTTCTATAGTACCGAAAGAACAAGATTTCTGAAAAGCGTCCTAAATGTTAGACCAAGAAACATTTTAAAAAAGTTTTTATTTCCAATCATAAATGATTCTGGATATTTACATAAGACATTACAATCTATAGGTCTTTTTTGGCAAATGTCCGATGCAAATATGCCTATGATCTTTTGGATACAGGAAAGGAATATTTTGAGTGGGTTCATGATTAGGATTTAGTTACGTTTGAATATAAAATCAATGGGTTTATATACTAAATAAGCATAAACTTATACTAAAATACGTTAAAATTCTAAAATATCTTTAATTCAGTGGGTTCGGTTGAAACCGCTTGTTCAAAGTACTCTGTTCCTGTTTGGATAATGTTAATGTAATTTGTTGATAAAATATTGTTATATTTTGGTTGTTTGAGAATATGGTGACATAACTACTACTCACATTTATCTTTTAGTAGAGATAATGTCTAAGGTGCAAACGTTGTATCATGTACTTCGGTTTCATTTTTTGATTTGAAATCATAAGCCAAAAATTAAAGTGAAAGAATATTTATTGTTACTAACATAACATTACAGACTTAATTAAAATTTATCTCGTTTTATACTCCACAAACATTACTCCTTGCACAAGCCACCCCCAACGATTGAATTTACAACCCCTTTCACACCCGCATTGGTGACCTTTCACAGCCATATCCACCCACTTGCCTGTCACCCCATCGTTTATCCCACCTCCCCTAACAAGGTCACGTACCCCCCTTGCGGTCGCAACTCTTCTACTTACCTTACTAACATTTATAAGTCGGTAAACATATGTAACATTATTTCACCAAAAAATAAAATTAATTCAATATTAAAGCTGACAAACTATATATTCTTCAAATTGGTGTTATGAGCATTTTTCCTTTAATAAGATAATAAATTCCCAAAATAACAGAATAGACTATAGAGTAGAAGTTGTTACGCGAGGGCGCGTGATTTGAAAGCGTCTCCCTCCCACACTTTCATCAGTCTCCCTGGTCTCAACTGATTTTCAAACAAACTCACTACACAGATATACATACACACTCCTATATCTATCTATCTCTATTCTCATTCACTACAGAGATATATACATACACATCCTATATCTATATATCTCTACTCTCATTCACTACCTCAACGGAAGCCATTAATGGAGGTAAACATCTCTCTCTCTCTCTCTATCTCTCATGTATTTCTACGTTTTCATCAACAACGAATTGAAACACTCACTTGATCGTTTACAGAGAATCAAATTCACGTCAAATCTGTTCTTCGCAATTCTCTTCGCAGCAACATTTCTGTTCATCTATTCTTCTGCACTCCAGGTCAATTTGAATTTTCAAATTAATGATCGAATTATGTGTTCGTTTTCATTCAGTTTAGTTAGGATCTGTTTTATGGCTAATGTAACCGTATTAATCGTAATTTTTAACCTAAATCAGGAAGGAGGAAGTTGCGGTAACGTTACGAGCTGTGACTCTGGATCACAATGCGGAACTTGCGTCATCGGTAACGGTAGCGTCAGTGATCCTCCTCGATGTATTCGTTTTCAGCCTAATAATCCTCTTCATAAGGTATATTTGGATTTAGTTGTTTGTGTGGAATTGAGAGTATAGAAGTGTTTGTTGATGTATGTGTGGTTTGAAATTGTGAATGAATGTTGTTTTAGGTGAGAGGATTGCCGTTTAATCGGTACTCGTGGTTAATGACTCACAATGCGTTTGCTAGAGTGGACATAAGTCGGATACAGGTTCTGTTCTTCTAGCTCCGATCAACCAGCAGGATTCCATTACTGCTCAGCTTGATGTATGCTTCTCTTCTCTCTTGTTGTTTAGTTAATTCCTGTTTCCTTGTGAGATTAATTACTGCTCTCAAAGAATAATAGTTCTTCATTGGAAACTTATAATCTCTTTATTTGGAATATAAGCTAGCTTGTTATAATGTCAAATACAGTAATATTATACTTGGAAATGGTGTAACCGTGTAATATTTTATAACAGAAACTAAAAATATAAAAAGTTGCCATAAATTTTAAAGGAAACATTGTCAATTTGGAAATGAGAATAACTTTGACCTCAAATCATGATTATTACTTTTTAAGCCAGTATCGACTTTATGTCGATATGTTGTAACTAAATTAGCTCTATATGTAGTATAGTACATTAGCCTACATTGGATAATAGAATTTGACCTTGTTTGGCATAGAGAACACTGTAAAACTGGTTACTCTCACGGGGACCTACATTTATTGCTTGTATCACTTATATGCCAACTGGATTGATGCTTGAGTCTGAAACCTCATGTTTGTGAAACTGCTATGATATATTAAATATCGGGTCAAAGGCTTCTACTAGTATAAGTTTGATTTATACAATACTTAGCTATGGTGGGTTTTTTTTAAACTCGCGGTTATATATTAGACTTGCAAGAATACAAACTGATATTAACTTTGTTATTCATAAAACCATGGTATCGACCTTACTAGTCCATGGGTCAATGCCTCCACATGGATGAGAAGAACTTTATCCCTTCTGATCAATAGCCGTAAAGAAGTTGATAGTATCTACATGATTAACACTGAACACCTTATAAACAAATATCCCAGGCCTAATCCCACCCAAACCTGATATGCTTTCAAAATTGGTGGAAATGGTTCACTGGAACGAAAGTTGAATTCACACGCATATGAAATTATGTAATGTCCTGTTAAGCTCATAGTACTATGGATTATGCTTAAGAAAGTGATTATGCGCATTAGTAAAGTCTCTTTCTTTGTTCTAACTCTAAATATCCTAGGCATGCTCTACTCCAGCTAATGAGTATAAGATGTATGAAAATCCCTTATCAACATCTTGAAATATTATCTTTGCTAGGGAAATTGTTAGCGGTGTTTTCATTTTTGCAGTGTGGCTCAACAGGTGCTTAATTCAGCCAGGTTTTGTTTATTGAATATTTTTTTTGAGCGAACTTGCACCAGCCTTTTAGGCAGACTAACTTTTAAAACTAGGAAATTATGTAAACCAAAGCTATCTGCAAGTTCAAGTAATTTCACTTGCTGATGTAGTTATCATAAGATTGCATCCCATTCTTGATCCATGTGGTTAAAGGAAATAAGCAAATGCACATTTACTACTTCTATCCACATTAATAAATTTCTTTTGACATATTGCTACATTGGACATGGAGAGGCTCAAATTTACAGCTATTGCTTAAAATATAATCGTTTTATCTTTACATGTTCTCCCTGGAAAATATATGGGTTGGATTTCTGTATATGCATAAATTACCTAAACATTTATACCCTGTATTGTTATAGCTAAGACCTTATATTTTCTTTTTGCATTTGGTTCCTGCAGAATGGTGTGAGAGGTCTGATGCTCGATATGTATGACTTTGAGAATGATATTTGGTTATGTCACACCTTTCATGGAAAGTGCTTCAACTACACAGCATTCGTAAGATATTTGTTTTTTATACCCTTTACAACGACTAAAAGAAAGGACTTTTTGAAATTATTTTGATCGAGTTGATAACTAAATTGTAATTTTGAAATTATTATTTTAACTTAAACAGCAACCTGCTATCAATGTTCTGAAAGAGGTTCAAGCTTTTCTAGAAGCAAATCCAACCGAAGTCATCACCATAAATTGAAGATTACGTCACCTCCGAAAATGGTCTAACCAAGATCTTTAAAGCTGCGGGGTTAAGCAAGTTTTGGTTTCCAGTATCTCGAATGCCAAGTAATGGTACAAATTGGCCCACTGTTGAATCCATGATCCAGGCGAATCAACGATTGGTGGTATTTACTTCCAAATCTTCCAAAGAGGCTTCAGAAGGTATTGCGTATATATGGAGATACGTGGTTGAGAATCAATGTGAGTTTCAGTCTCAACTTTGGTCTAATTCTTTCAATAAGAGAGCTGGATATGTTTCTTAATGGAGTCTGAAAAAACTGCAGATGGATCTGATGGGATGAAAAATGGTTCTTGCCCCAACCGTGCTGAGTCAGCTGCTATGAACGCTACATCAAGATCTCTGGTTCTGTTGAACCACTTCCCAGACACCCCAGACTTTATCGAAGCTTGCAAATACAATTCAGCCCCATTGATAGACATGATGAGCACTTGTCATGTGGCTGCTGGTAGACGATGGCCTAATTTCATTGCTGTTGACTTTTACAAGGTATTAGTTATTCTATAATTTCGCGCAAGTGTAAACTAGTCTTCAGTCTAATCATGAAATGTTTTGACTTTCGAGTTTCATTATTTTTAGAGAAGTGATGGCGGAGGTGCGCCTGCTGCTGTGGATTTGGCTAATGGGCAGCTAGGTTGTGGTTGCAACAGCATTGACTTGTGCAGGGTATGAAACAGTAATTAGTACCATCTTTGTACATTTTCTTTAGCATCAATGTGGTCATATGGTTTGACACATCAAGTGAAGTAAACACCAAAGAGAAAAAAAAAACAGATAATGGTATGATGTAACCAATTATATGTTGATTACTGTACAGGCGAAGATGAAATATGGAGACTGTAATCCATTGGTGATGACTAGTCCTGCTCCTGCCCCGGACCCAGCTGTAGTAGCATCTGAAACGGCAACAGTGGCAACAAGAGGAAGAGGAGAAGGATATAAGCATGGCTTTAATCATTCCGATTCTCAACAGATTCAATCTGGCTGGTTGATTGGGACAGGTTTGATAGCTGTTACGTTTTCTACGTTAATAAGGTAGATTAGATATTCGTATTAGTAACAAACATTAACAACATTCCTAGTTTTCATCACAATGCGGTATTGGTAATCAAGATGTGGTGATATCTTGTAGTGAGATCATGCCTATACAAATTTGGCTGTAGTAAATTCTAACCTGTGTAAATCCAACACATTAGATTCCAAAGGAAAATGGTATAATATGCGTTAAGAAAATTACTATTCTGATACATGATCGAATCGTATCAGGTGTCTTTTACCTACTACTGGTTGTTTTAGAATTTAGACTTGTCATGTAATAAATGTGTACACATTTTGAATAAATCGTGGTGATTGAGAATATGTGATTGCTATTATATGTTGCAAGAGATGGTGTTTATGCTATTTGATATCACGATAAAAAATTCTGGTTATTTAAACACTCAAAACGTATAATGAGATAATCAGTTTAGTCTCAAACATATTATACAGTAGTAATTTTTACCTTACAAATTACCATAATTATATAACTATAACGTATCCAGCCTATTTCTTGAATCTTTTACTAGAAATGTCTGAATGTCAGGTATTAAGCTCACTTGCAAAGTGGTGGCTCGAACCATCACTTGCAGACTAGAAATAGTTTATATATTTCTTGTAGTTATTTATTGGTCTAAATTATCATTTACATATATTTTGACCTAAAAATATAATTTCTAGTAGAACAGATTAATGTAAACCGTAACATAAAAGTTTCTACTTGAATCGGGCTTCACACATTTTGTTTCTAGAACATAAATGATAAAAAGAAAAAAGAAATTCAATAACTACTCTTGTAGGCAACTTCAAAAAACTGTATTTAATTTAAATGAAATGAATAAAAGTTCATATGCTTGGCCTTTGTATTAAAAAAAGTATCCGAAATATAACTAAAAGAAAAGATTATCTTATATTGCGTTCCAAATTTGGTCTTCACACTTTTAGGCATTCAAAACACATTTTAAATTCTTATACTCTTTAATAATATAAAGTTGTATATAGTGCATTATCCAATAGTATATTTAATTATCGTAAAAGGGCATTATCCGTATCAATTTTGTTTAGCCGTAACTCTAGTTGATATGAGCTACAGGCGCACCAGCCGCTCTTGACTGAATACTCCATCATTAATTATTGTGGCCTATAATTAATATTAATTAATAACAAAATTATACTAATTGTTCGTGTCAAAATAAATTAAAACAAAAATTCTTTCTACTTTAACATAATTGTGCTACACTTAAATATAAATAAAATTAAAACAATATATTTTGGCACTCCATAAGTGATTAACACTTATCGTTTTTTAAATCTACCGTTATATTGGAAATTTTAACAAAACTCGTGATTCTAAAACTAAATAAAAGTCATTATATTTTGGTAATCAAAAGAGCATCGAACAAGTGACAGACAAGACTGTGCCAAGCATAAAATGGTGTATAAAGCTATCAAAGTTGATACATTTTAGTATAGTTTAAAACAAGCAGTTAAGAACTACAGTTATTGGTTGTAAATCTCAAAGTAATTTCGTTAGATATTGAATAAGATTAAAACGATTATTTACCGTAACAAAAAAATAACTATTTGTAGTCCGTTAATCTCTATGTATCCCGACCTATAACTTTGTTTTCTTGCTTTTTGCTAGTAGTTTAAATTTCGCTACTACAAAAATATATTTCTAATAAAGCAGTTTTGTGATGGTTAATTATTTGTATCGAACTAATAATTATCGGTTAAACGTAAAATATCCTTTCTTAAAAAATTGAGTGAAAACGATCATCTTTGTTACCTTTAAGTTCAATCAAATTTAAGGAAATCGTTAGTTTAATTATCTAAACAGAAAATTAAATAAATTGGTAGAATAAAGCGTTTGCTAGTTATCTAATGGCCATTGATAGTGGAAGCTAGTGTGGGTGTGGTCAAAGTAATGGTTGTCTATGTTTCCGGCATTAACATTTAGAATATACTCTTATTTTATGCTTTTTTTCACTTTAAAACTATAGTCTAAGAATCTAATCATATAATAATTTCTCTTTAAGAAAAGACATAATCATACAAAAGTAACAAAAACAACCCTTTCCTATTATTTAAATAAATAACTTTTTGAGATGTAAAAGATGAAGGCTAACATGCATATGACAATATTATATGAACTTGTGTCAAGTAGAATTGTTAAAAGAAAAAGAAAAAAAAACTATGAATAAAGAACCAAAAT
>CAJVGC010000590.1:33701694-34020655 GCA_910822075.1 Senecio squalidus
TGAACAAAGTAAAAAATCCAAATCCTTGCCCATCCACCATTTCAACCTTCAATTCAACATCTTCATCTAAAAACCATATCAATGTAACTTTGTTGCAAATGTTAATGTTACTTAAATTTTTTCTAAAGGGTTTTTTGACTATTCATTACGATACTTGAAAGATCACAAGTATTGTGGTATCATGGAAAGAGGTCGTCGTTTCATAGGTTATATTGATCCTAAATTTTCGTTAAAAGTTTGTTATTCTTCAAAACTATGAAGAAGATAGGTTACAATAAGGAAAACATGATAATTTTTTTACGATGCATAAAACAGATAACTAAATGTAACATCTTAAATTATAATTAAAAGCTTCTTATATTTATTTTTCAAATATTAAAGTTATTGGTAATAAACAAATTTTACGAGAACATGACATGCAAGCACCCGTGGCCTAATGGATAAGGCGTCTGACTTCTAATCAGGCGATTGTGGGTTCGAGTCCCACCGGGTGTGCTTTTTTTTTTGTTTATATTTTTCACTTGCAGTTTTCAATTTATAGGGTATGTTTTATGGGTAGGAAGAACCGGGTTTTAAGCTACTTGACCATGATGTTAGTTTTCTAAGAATAAATGAGTTCGTTATAAGTTATTTTTTTCCTAAATTAAACTTATGTTTTCCACGTAAAAGAAAAAAAGGATGTTATATTTTCAAAGAATATTTAATATATATACAATGAAATAAAAACTTAGTTAAAAAATATATGTATATCTTTTTATTTCGAGCCATCTACTTGACCGGTTTAACAGGTCGGATGTTCGAAAAAAACATACGAAACATTCTTTGAAAAGGTTTTAAAAACATTGATAAATTTTATAAATCATTGGCAGTTTTTAATATGGTGTAAATTTCATAAATGGTCTCGAAAGTCAAAGCATTACATGAATGGTCACCGTGACATGAAAACTTTGACTATTTATTTACCAAGTCGTTTGAAATGTTGATGAAACGTGTAATTAGTGGTGTTTATTATGTGGATAAAATTGAATTGTCTATTTGAACTATATGGTATGGTTTTCGGATTTTTGAATCGTATTTGACCAAAACCGAATTGATATTTTGGATTTTGGATTGGTTTTTGCCTTTTTGGTTCATATAAAAAAATCGAATTGTCCAAAAGAAACGAATAACAATTTAATTTACTTACTTTGTATAATTATAGTCGTTTCACACTTATAATATTAATATTTCTCTTATTACGTATTAACGAATTAGTGACCTTTGACAATGATCTCAACTTTTCATCATATTTTACGAACACTTTTTTGAGACATGTGCACAAAAGTGCCGTTGTAATTATTGTGATATACATTTAAATAGTAAAAGAAAACCGAATTTTAAAAATCGATCCAACCGAATAGTATTTTGGTTCGGTTCGGTTCGGATCTTAAGTTTGTTTGGATGGTTCGGATTTATGTTTTAGAAACCGAAATCCAATCGGATTCATCTATTTGGATCGGATTAAACCGATCCATCTAAACGAACACCCCTACGTGCAACTAGTAAGAAACTATACTACAGAGATATTGAATGTCGTATGAAACTTGTTGAATAGATAATCTGAATTGTAGAAGAAACTTAAACTATTTGTATAACAAGTCGTTTGAAATCTAGACCAAACGTACAACGTATCGCCTACCTCAATAATATACTCTTCAAATTACTATAGGTATACAACACGAGTCATATTGTCAAACAATATATGACAACGGAAAACAGGATCACATAGTAATAATTAAATCGGATTAAGTTATACCTTTAATCCTTTAATTATTTGTATAAAAGCAATAGATCTAAGTGTAAGATCTATCATTGGTTACGTACACGACACCGTCTTTATCGATATGCTTGTATGCTAGTACTTGTCCCGATCTAGTCAACGATCTTGACTTCCTTTCCTTTTTTGAATCAACGAAAACCGAAAACCCCTTTCTTTGGGTTGTTCGGCCGAAACGGAAGAGTGACAGTGATTTTTGATGTAGGATAGTTTTATCCTAATCTATAAAGGTTAATTTATAGATAGGCAAAACTTAATCTCCAAATTAACTATTAACTTACAAAAACAATCACTCTAGTTATTTAATTATTAACTTTAAATACTTAACTAATAATTAATAACTTAAAAACAAATAAGTAATATCTTAATATCGATGTGTACACTACAAAGGTTCACACATTTACGAAGAGATATTTACTAAAAGAATCTTCTATACTAATAAATCTTCTATACTAATAAATGGGAGTTATCGCTGACATCATAAAGCTGATGTGACAATTTTTTAGGTTGTCCACTTACACAAGTTTGTTAGTTGATGATGTCATGTGTTTAGGTATAGATATTTACTAATTTTATTATGAATGCCATTTTAATGTAACTTAATTATACAAACCCCGTGTAATACACGGGGAATAAACTAGTTAAATACTAACAATTACTACTTGAACAAGAAGTGACAAGAGGTGTGAGCTGTCCACTTGTCCAAACGAAAAAAAAGAAAAATAGAAAACGTGCTAATATCCCTCTCTCTCATGTCTCAATCCATTTCTTGATTTCAACGGACCCCAATTATCCATAATCCAATCACTCTATCTTTGTATTGAATCAGATCTGTGTATTACTGCTTTCAGATTCATAATTTGTTTTACCAACAGATTTCAATGGCTACTGCTGCTTCCATTTCCAAGTTGACAGTACTACCATCTTCCTCATTCATTTCCAAACAACAACTTGCTATCAAAATTTCCAATGTTTTCTCTTTTCCGCTCTCGAGAAATCGATCTCGTTATCCTGTCCTTTTTATGCACCAGCAATCCCAAGGTATGTTTCTCTTTATTTATCATACGTTTATGATCATGTTGCAATTAAACAGCTAGATATATAGTTCGATTCCTGCCATGTGCGTTTATGTTAGGACATTTATCCGCTCAAAATAAGTCATTTATAAAAAAAAAAAAAAAAAAGAATAAAAAAAAAAAAAGTCAGATGTTTTCTCGTATTTTTTAGAGTTAATTACAAAAATCGTCCTGAGGTTTATCTTAAATTGCGTATTTCGTCCTTAAGTTTAAAAAGTTGCATAAATCATCCACTTTTAGAAACTAATTACCTTTTTCGTCCCTAAGATTTGCTCCAAATACGGATTTTGTCCCTAAAGTTTGTCGTCAATTACGGATTTGGTCCCTAAGGTTTGCCTCAATTACGGGTGCAAATTAAAAATTAGGGACGAAAAGCGTAATTAATTTCTAAACTTGGACGATTTATGCAACTTTTTAAACTTACGGACGAAATCCATTATTTTAGATAAACCATAGGAACGATTTATGTAATTAACTCTATTTACATTGATTGCTTTCTAAGTGTATGTCATTTTACTCATTACTGAACTAAGACTTGTATATACCTTATACCTATTTATTATTGCAGTCTCAGAAGTAAAAGTAGAGTCATGGAACCCGTCTATTTTGAAAAGTGAGACACCGGTACTAGTTGTGTTCTACACCAGTTGGTGTGAACCTTGCAAGATGGTTCACAAACTCGTTGATGAGATTGTTACTGATTATGCTGGGAAGCTTAAATGTGTTGCAGTCAATGTTGAGGAGGAGCCCCGTGTGGCGGAGGAATATGATATTAAGGCTGTGCCCATTGTTCTGCTATTCAAGAATGGCGAGAAATGTGAGTCTGTGGTTGGCACCATGTCTAAAGACTTTTTTGTGACTGCCATTGAGAAAGTCTTGGCTAGTTAATTTACTGATGTTTTTACACAACGGTATGACCTGTGGTTGGCTTGGTATATCGGACCAAGCACGTTAGAAGGTTTAGCCCTGGAAATGCTCGTAAAGTTTAAGCGTTTTGAAAATTCCTGTAACATATCATATTTTGTATAGAGTTTCTGCTTTTGTTTTCTAATAAATGTATGATTTTGCTAAGAAATAGGGGCGAATAAACCTTTCAATCATGTAAACATATTTGATTTGTATGTTGTATGTTTCGGGAATACAGGATTTTCCTTTTGAGTCGTGAAAATTCTCTTTTGCTTTAAAGTATTTCGACCCGATTACATGGATAAAACAAAGGCCAACTCTTTGAGTCTGAAATGAGATATTATGTTCCAAATTCATTTATATATAATACATGAAAAGTCACACCCTTTGGTAATGAAAGGTTGCATCTATTGGGTATGAAAGGTTACAACTCTTAGATATGTGTCTTTCGGTGAGGTTTACACTGAAAATGCACCATCTAACACACACAACCTTTGAATTTGGTGAAGCGAGTTGGCCTTATCAAGTGTGCACTACGCACTCCCCCACATGTAGTTAAACTTAACTTGAAATCCTCGAATCTCAAATAAATCACAATCACACTAATCGGTCACCAACAATTTAAGTCTTATGAGTTGTAGTCTTTTATTTTAGGCTTACCAATAATTTGCTATCTAAGAAAACGGTTCAATTGATTAAAAAAAAAAATCAACTGGCTAATTCAAGGTCGTGTATTGTTTGTTGTTTCCGTTTGTTATAATTATGTGATGGTGCTTCTACTTTTAAAATAAACCAAATAGGCCACCAAACTGTATCTCATAGTGACACAGACTTATAATTATAAAGGCTAAGATCAAAATTTAGAAGTTACTGAGCAGTGTTCACAGTACTTCTTGGGCACTGCGTGTCAGACTGACTGTGGAAGAAAGCGGGGAGTTAGTTAGTTGACACGGTGTGTGGGATACAGGAGAGGCTTGAGCATGAAGCATAGTTCGAAATATATAGGTTGCAGTGGGCGAAATCATCTGGAACACATCGTTGCAAACGCTAAGGAAGGCGTTAGAGGAAATAAACCTGACAAGTTCCTAGGAGGCATGTGTACGGCTGTATTCGATGATTTCTTTATTAAAGGCATTTCTTTGTAATACACGACATCTAGCCTATAAATATATCCCTATATAACATCAAGGAATTGTACAAAAATCTTTGTAATACTTGCAAAATTTATTTGTGACAAACTTATTTAGAAGCAGAGCTATTTTTATTTGTCTGTGGAAAAAACCAGTCCGTCAACTGGATATATATAGCATTGTTAAATTTTGTATGTTGGTTTATTTGGATTCAATTTCCGAGTACGTTTCAATCGCGTATTTGAATCACAACTAGATCACATAATATGACAGACCTTATTCCTGGTTAGTCATATCAATCATTTTTCTCATTCCTTATAAAAAAAAATTAGTCAGGAGCCGATGTTCATACAAGGTAGCCTTGGCTACCCCTCAGCTCGCCAAGTGACACGTTTTTTAAGTGTAGGAAATATCGATTTTTCTTTTCGTATATTTAATTTAACGAGTCCTATAAAAATGTTTATTTTGAATACCTTTTGCTTTTGATACTAAATCCGCGGATGTGTGAAATGGTTGTACATAATAACGGTTATCTTTAAATATATGAACGATTATTTAAATAAACCGATGGTTTTAATATATATACTTAACTAGATTATTGTCCCGCGGTAGCGCGGATAAAATTTAAATAAAAATTGAATCGTAAACTTTATGTTTATGAACACGTTCTTTTAAATTATTATGAGAATTCAATATTACACGTATAATAACAAATATACATTTATGTTTATACGCATGTTGTTTATAGTTATAATAAGATATATATACATTTATGTTTATACACATATATTAATACTTTGTATTAAATGATTTTAGAATAATAATGATAAGGTAAATTATAGTCCAATAAAAGACATAGGTTAATGCAATTATGTGTTGTAAGAAAGTGTAAAATAAAAAAAATATTTGATGACATCATCAATCTAAGGTAGCTCTTTTATTATATATTAATACTTTACAATTAGAGGTGTTTTATTTAATATACATTACGTGTTTAAAAAAAAAAAAAAAATCATTCTTTCAAAAAGTGTCGTTTCTTCTTCACTTTTTTATTCTGAATTTCCCTCCTGTTTTTGTTTATCTCCATATTGAGAGACCGCTGGATTCACCACACTCCAACAACCGCTACAGATACAAATTACGCACGAACCAGGTTATTCATTTTTGCCATTCTTACACATTAACAAAGTTTCATCATATCCTTGAACCAATTTCTATTTTCTTAATCGAAAGGAAAATGATAAGGTTTATAAGTTATATACTTCACAGGTTATTTATTTTCACTTATAATTTATTCAAAATTTGAACCATACCTTGTAATAAACCATTTTATTGTATTTATCGTCTTTCGCTACATGTCTCTATGTTGGTGTTAGCCCTTATTGTTTTCGTTGTCATTTCGTTTGAGTACATTATAGATTTTGTCTTACTTATCCTGCTTAATGTTCTGATAATCATGCGATACAAAGGTAGATATCACCTTTAATCAAATTGTTTTTATCTATATACTACTACCTTATGTAGGAGTAACGAGTCGCATTTTGTGAACGGTCTACTAGCACAAATATGTGCCTCAAAAACCTGTATGTCTATATATGCAGCGGCAAAGCAAAAGTTGCCACTAAGAAGCATTTTTTTGTTTGCTACCCATTCGTTTAGAAGCCTTTAGAGCGCTTTTTCGGTTTTTAGTGGCACATTTTGTATGTCTTTAAATGGCATTTTTTTAGTGGTAACTGATTGCTAATGGAATGACTCCAGCTTTATTATTATCTTCGGGAATCATGGAACAACAACATAGCTTGATGAATAAAACAAATCGTAATGCCTCATTTGGTCAAATTGCGATATTCTGGGACATGGAGAACTGTTGTGTTCCCAGTGATGTATGTCCAGAAGAGGTAGCGGGTAATATCAGAATGGCCTTAAAACTCCATCCAGTAATTAACGGAGCTGTTAACACATTCTCTGCCTATGGGGACTTTAATGGCTTTTCTCGAAAACTAAGAGAAGGCTGTCAACGGACAGGTGTCAAGCTCATAGACGTACCAAATGGAAGAAAAGATGCTGCTGATAAAGCAATATTAGTTGATATGTTCCTCTTTGCTCTTGATAACCCTGCACCGTCTTCAATTGTGTTGATTTCGGGTGATGCTGACTTTTCTCCCGCACTTCATGTGCTTGGTCAACGGGGGTATACTATTATTCTTGTAATTCCATCTGCGGTTTGTTTTTCTTCCGCTTTGTGTAATGCTGGTAGTCATGTTTGGGACTGGCCTAGTGTGGCTCGTGGACAAGGGTTTGTACCTCCTTCGAGATCTCATATCAATAACAAGTCTGATCAGCCCTTGTCTAAATATAATTTGAAATGTTTAAAAAGTCAACTCGTAAAGCTTTTAAAAGCTTACGGTGGATGTTTACTTCTTAGGCGTCTTCCTTCTAAGTACCAGAAACGTTTTGGGAGACCTCTTCTTTCAGAATACATAATCTCGAAACTAGTGAAACTTTTGAATAAAATGAGTGATGTGATCTCTTCTGAAGGCGAAGGCAAGGAGAAAGTTGTATTCCTAAAGGAACGATCAACCAAGACCATAAGCAAAAAGGAAAGTAAGAAGAAGAAAATTAAAAAACTATGAAGCCTTTCTTTTCGCTCAGCTTGATGTTGGTACCGTCGTGATGTACATCTTCTTAGCTATTGACCTCTAAATTTATGCGGTTTGGTTACCCATTACTTTCTTTGACATCCTTTGTTGGATATATTTGGTGTTAGAATTAAAAGCAATCTGTTTGCGTGTGAAACTGTGAAATCAAATTGTCTAGTAACTCAATATCTCAAGTGTATTCGAGACTTTTGGCTAATCATCAAACATATATACTTGTAGTATTACATTTGAGTGTTTAGATATGTGTTTGCATAGATGCTTTTAGTAATATACATGTGAACTGATAGTTATACATACCTCTTTGTCATTGCAGTTTGACCTTGATCGAGCTTTGCGTATTCAGGTAATCAAATGAACGGAATACCAACATATATGTTATTAAAGTTTTGATCGTACGTAATTGCATATGAATGCTGAAATTGTATAAATGGAACAACTGATGATTTCCTCTTCAGAATATGAAACAAATAAAATTTGTTAGAGGACTTGAAGAACTATGATCCCATAAAATGTTTTAACTTTCAAGTTTTATTCTAGACCGTTATACAAATGGGTGATTTTTCTTTATATGATTGGCAGAACTTTATGTTAACAGGCATCTTTTACGCTGAAACCTTGATGTGGTACTAATGAAAATTGAAGAAAGAAATTTGTGGCAAGGGCATGGCTCCTGTCACGTCGCGATAGAGTAAGCAGTTACTCCAATGTAATTTTGTTACTGTTAGGATCAGAGACAAGAAAATTAACGAACAAAAGCTTAATTCGTATTTAAAATCAAATTCTAATGCTATTTCCTATTTATAGGACAACTAGCCAACTAAACAAATCCTAGTTCTAAACGAACTCAAATTACAAATGATGTCAAACACGTTCACATCTAAAATACCAATTAACTAAATTACCCTTTAAGTTTAAGTCACATTATCTAACAATCACCACCTTGAATTGAACTCTTCAGTTACCATGTTTCCAATTATCAATATTGAGCAAATCTAAACAATGACGAAACTTGCTCACAGTAACCGGTTTTGTAAACACATCAGCTGGATTGTCTACAATTCCAATCTTCTTCACTTTGATTCTCCGTTCGGTACGAATAAAGTGATAACGAACATCTATGGGTTTAGTCCGATCATGGTATACTTGGTCTTTAGCCAAACAAATAGCACTCATGCTATCACAAAAAACAATTGTTTGGTCTTGAGGGAAACGATCTTCAATTAAACATTTCAACCAAATTTCCTCCTTAGTTGCTTCAGTCAAAGCCATATACTCTGCTTCAGTAGTAGATAAAGCTAATGATGGTTGTAGTGTAGCTTTCCAAGTTACAATCGAATTTCTAATAGTGAAAACATAACATGTCAATGATCCTCTAGCATCAAGATCTGCAGCATAGTCTGAATCTGAGTATCCGACAACTAAACATTTGTGACAACCGCAAATTTTAAGGTACTAATTCCGAGTTTAACTTTCTTTAATTATCGTTATTTCATTTTGACTCAAGTTATTATTTCGATATTTCGATTTATTACATTTGCGTTTGTGTCGGATCGCGTTTAATAACCTTTGTTTTATGTCCTTTATGACTAAAACGTATATTTAACTAAGCGCCTAGCAATATTAAGTATTCTCGTAGGTTAATTTTAGCATTTTAAAGCCTTCGCCTTTTCGAGAAAAATTAATGTTTAAAATATTACAAATTCTACCCTCTAAACAAAAATCTGTTACAAGGTTAGTCCTTTAACGGGATCTAACGGAATCTGTTACAATTCCAGTCCTTTTAACGGACCAAGTAACTGGGCAGAAATCAAGCACCAGAACGGCGCACATGTTGCATGTGCGGCGTCCTGCATCTGCAGATTTCACAAAATTCCAAAATCGTTTTTTGAGCTTTTCTTGAGATACCAAACCACATGCTAACATGTGAAACCTGCCCAAATCTTTCCCCAAATGATATAGGAAGAGTAAAATGTGGATCCTTGACCATATTTCACCATCTCTCATTCCAATACTAAACCTTAAACAACTTTCTATCACTTTTCTTCATTTTTGTATATTTCTTCACACACAATTCTCTCTAGTTTCCTTTCACTTCCAGAAACTTTGAGAGATCAAAACCCCATTCAAAGGTGGTAAGTGTGTTAGGAAAGATCATTGGAGGACATCTAAGTGATCATACAACTTTCGGTAAGCTTTTCCTTCGAAAATTTCATCTTTTCTTCCATTAACTTTCTTTCTATGACTCTAAGAGTTTACTAACCAAACTCTTGTATGTTTGCAAGGAGTTTATTCATCAAGGTTCCATCTTCAATCCATCTTTGAGTTGGAAGGTTCATAAACTTTGAAAATTCGGTAAGAAAGTTCTATAACAAACTTTCCCTTTCAATACTTCCTTCTAAAAATCTATTCTAACTCATTAACTTCTTTTCTTATTTGGAGCTCCTTTCCTCCATATAGCTCTTAGGAAACTTCCGGCTCACTTTGGAGTTTGTAGAGTTTCCCAAACTTGAGAAAACGGTAAGAAAATCTCCTTAGACATTTTCTTCTACTTTCACCTTTTAAAGTTTATAATCTAACCTATCTTTTCTTTTGTTTGGAGATTTCACCCTCCATACCACTCTTGGAAGATTTCCGGCGAAAAGTCTCTAGTTTCTTACTTCCGTTTCAAGACTTTTCCGGTAAACTTTCATATTCTCCTTTTTACGTTCTTTCGTTTAATTCTTATTTTCAACATCTAAAAATATCTTAAAACTTGTTATAATGACTAAGTTGGTATAATAACTAAATATCTAAAAAGTCACTTAAAAACTTAATACTTGTCATATAAATAAGTTGTTAAAATGTTTAGCCGATAATGTTATATAAACGTTAAAACCGGATAATTTCATATAGGTTTATTAGTAAATTCTTTCCGAAAATGTTCCAACACTTTTATTACATTTAGTGGACTTAAATCTAAGTATCTTTATACATAATATGTATTATATACAAACTTAACAAAATATAACTAAAACTTGTAAAATCTTGTAATAAGCAAATATATAAATATGTATATAATATATAAGTTTAACTATAAGTTATTTGACTAAATAACTTCACCTAACAACCTGTAAATAATCACTTAAGACTTAAACTAACTTACCGTAACGAAAACGCGTTTAAACAACAAGCTGATTTTGGGAGAACAGCACCGTGCGCCGTCCTGACCTCAGGAACGACGTAGTGGGGGCTTCTGCCCAAGCCATGACGACGCACAGGCATTCTGTGCGCAGTCCTGGCAGCTGTTTTGTCGTTTTCGTGTATTTTCGACGTTTCTAAGCATACGTAACCCTAATCTAGTATACGTAAAGTATTATAAACTGTTAAATATGTGTTTTGGACTCAAAACATAAAGGCAATCTCAAACTATGTATTATTTACCTTTATAAACATTAAAACGTCTTATTATCGTCTAAACGTTTATCTCTCCGAAAACGATTAAATCTTCGATTTTTACACTTAAACTTTTATATAACTTTAATAAACTGATTTTTAATAATATTTTACTTAAATATTCAAACTTACATCTTTGAAATATTCAAATTGGTCAAAGGTTGACTTTCGTTGACTTTGACTTCTCTTTAAATTGGTTAACCTTCGTTGACTTTGACCAAGTCAACTATCCTTGATATTGACTTTGGTTGAATTTGACTTAGGTTGACTTTGACTTAGTTGACTTTGACCATGGTTGACTTTGACTTCGGTTGACTTTGACTTTGGTTGACTTTGACTAAATCTAATACTCCTTTCAACGATATTCCTGGTAGTCACTTTGGGCTCGGATATCATTCCTATCTAATCATATTTATAAACTTAACTCATCGATGTCATTATCGACTCGAAATATTAAATACTTTTTATTCGTCACCTCACTACGACTTATCGCCGGTGGATTCGACGACTTTAATTCTAAATATTCATTATTCGCCTAAACTCTACTAAACTCTAATATTTAATATAACGTTAATTATATACGAGGCTAAACCTATTACATTAGAGATACTTAGACCTTTTATGTCTTATGCTAGGGCACTTAGGCGGTGGTTCTGATACCGCGTATCTTTGAGTTCCGACACTCTTACGCTTTATTTTACGCTTTACGCTACCTGTGAGTTATTCGATGCCCTTTTACCGCTTTATAAATTTTACTTCGGGCATGATTAGCGTAACTAAATTTTATATATCTTGTTTATGCAAATTAGATTATGATGCCTTAGTATTATCGTGTTTCCTTACTTACTTATATGGCCTTGGTGGTAGTATAAGGCCCCGTATACACACATGTCAACTCTTATTGAGCCTACGGATATATATAGATCTATTTGGGTCTAACAAACCCTCATCGCCGTATTAGGATGACTTGCCGGTGTGCGGTCCTTGCGGACTGATGTTATTACCGTATTATTTCATTGACTAAACTTAGCTTAACACACTAAGGGGGTTGTTGCCTTTGATGTTTAGGTTCAAGTGTACTATTCTAGGCTAAGGAATGTTCATATTGCTATTTGCTATTTTAAATCAAGATATATGTTTATTACTAATGATTTTACTAAACCTTTCTAATTTTTTCGGGTCAAAAGCTTTATTACTTATGTTTTATTAACTTTACGTATAACCCACCAACATTGTGTTGACGTCGTTTTTAACGCTATTTCAGGGATTTGAGGTTACATCTTGATGACTATTATATGACTACGTGGATCTTGCTTGGGAACTTGTTTTGCTATGATTAGTTCTATTAGGATCCGTATGTCGATTATGTATTGTTTTATTTCCCGAACTTATGTACTTTGTAACATTTGTAACTCGATAACTTATATTTAAATTCGATGTTACCCTTTTGTTATTTAATTTGTTGTAACCTTATGACTCTGAATATACTAATACTGTACATCTCCGGCTTCCGCCTGAGCGGGGTGTTACAACATTCACCGTAAATGAGACCAACGTCAGATGACCCTTTCAAATATCGAAAAATGCGTTTCACCGCATTCCAATGTTCTTTTCCTGGATGAGCCATATATCGCGACACAACACTCACAACATGAGCAATATCGGGCCTCGTAAAAACCATCACATACATCAAACTCCCTACTGCGCTAGCATAGGGAATACGCGACATAAACTCTATCTCTGCCTCAGTTTGGGGAGCACAAGCGGTAGACAAACGAAAATTTGTAGAAGAAGGAGTATTTACCGGTTTTGCTGAACGCATACCAAAACGAGAAATGATCTCGATATAACTTTTTTGTGACAAGAAAAGCTTCCTATGTTCTCGATCTCGAATTATTTCCATACCCAAAATCTTTCGAGCTGCTCCAAAATCTTTCATATTAAACTCTGTGTTAAGAAGCTTCTTTAACGAATTAACATCCTCTATATCTTTAGTTGCCACAAGCATATCATCAACGTACAAGAGTAAGTAGATAAATGATCCAGACGCCACCTTCGTATGATAGACACAACAATCATAAGGACTTCTACTAAAACCATGCTTTACCATAAAGCTATCAAAACTCTTGTACCATTGTCTGGGTGACTGCTTCAAATCATAGAGTAAATTTCTTCCTCAAGATCACCATGAAGAAATGCAGTCTTCACATCTAACTGTTCTAATTCCATGTCATGATGTGCTACTAAAGACAATAACACCCGAATAGATGCGTGTCGTACAACTGGAGAGAATATCTCGTTGTAATCAATTCCATCCTTTTGGATAAAACTTCGTAACTAGACGTGCCTTGAACCTAATGTCTTGGGAACCTGATAATCCATATTAAATCTTGAAAAGCCACTTACAATCAACAACTTTTCTTCCTGTACGAAGTTTTAACTGGTGTTCATGTCATATTCTTATAAAGAGATTCAATCTCTTCAACCATAGTTGCAATCCACATAGCAAACTCTTTAGAAGTAATTGCTTCCTGATAAGTAGTCGGTTCAAGACATTCCACTTCTTCAGCTACTTGCAACGCATAAGCTACATAATCCTCAAAGCCATACCGATTTGGTGCTTTTGCGTTTCTACGAGATCTATAAAGGGCTAGAGTCCTACCTTGCTCGTTTTCCAAATGTATTGAATTTGCTTGATCATCTCTAATGTGGTGAATTTGGTTCGTGACCATTATTAACCAATGGTGGAGTAACACGATCTAACATATATTCAGGAACATGTGCAACAATATGCTCCACCTTTTCATGAACACCTTCATGGAGTTTCAAATCACTTGGATCTTGTTTCATACGAAACATATAATCCTCATCAAATGTCATATCTCTGCTTAAGATAACTCTTCTCTCAGATGGTGACCAAATTCTATATCCTTTAACTCCATCACCATATCCCATGAACAAGCCTTTTTTCACCCTCGGATCTAACTTTCCTTCGCTTACATGGTAATACGAAGGACATCCAAAAACGCGAAGCTTCGAATAATCCACAGGCTTTTCAGACCAAATCTCTATAGGAGTTTTGCAATCAACAACGGTTGCAGGTGACCGATTTACTAGATAGCAAGTTGTGTTGATAGCTTCAGCCCAAAAAGTTTTATCTAACTCGGCATTAAAAAGTAAGCATCGATCTCTTTCTAATAGAGTCTTGTTCATTCATTCAACTACTCCGTTTTGTTGAGGAGTATTACGGACTATAAGATGTCTAACAATTCCTTCATTTCTACAAAACTTATCAAACTTTCTCGAACAAAACTTTAAACCATTATATGTTCGAAGACGCTTGATTTTCCTTCCCGTTTGGTTCTCAATAAGAACCTTCCAATTCCTAAACTTTTCAAACGCCTCACTCTTGTGTTTCATCATTAACACCCACGTCATTCTAGAGAAATCGTTTATAATCGAGAGAAAATACTGAGCACCACCTAGATAAGGTACTCGAAAGGCCCCTAACAATCTGAATGAAGATAGTCGATAGTTGCCTTTGTCTGATGAATTGCTTTTGAAAAACTTACCCGTTTTTGTTTGCCAAAAACACAATGCTCACAAAATTCCAAATTAGCTACCTTGTGATCGCCAAATAGTCCTCGTTTGCTGAGCATAACCATACCCTTTTCACTAACGTGACGAAGTCGCATATGCCACAACCTGGTCAAATCTGAATTGCTTTTCTCGGAATAAAAAACCGCAACATAACTTGTAAATCTTTCCCCTTGTAGAGCGTACAAAGAAGAAGTACCTCTAAGTGCTTTCATAACCAACAAAGCACCTCTCTAAACACGAAGGACACCATTCTCACTAGTGTATTTGAAGCCTTTAGAGTCCATAATACCAAGTGATATTAAATTTTTCGTAAGATCTAGAACATGGCGAACATCTGTAAGGGTTCTCACAACTCCACCATGCATCTTAATATGAACTGATCCAATACCAAAGACCTTGCATGGTGAATCATTACTCATGAAAACATGCCCACCATCAAACTCTTCATATGTCACAAACCAATCACGATTGGGACTCATATGAAAGGAACACCCAAAATATATAATCCAAACTTACCTTTATAATCAACTACCGAGAGAACCACGTCGTGTTCCGAACCCAAGTCGTCCTTAACAGTAGCTGCTATTGACACCTTTCCTTTTAGTTTAGGACAATCGCTCTTCGAGTGACCCGTCTCTTTACAATAGTTACACGTATCTCGAGGATTAGGCGCTCGAGGTCTTGACTTCAATCTACCTTTATCTCTACCTTTGTTTTTTTCCTTTTTCTGTTCGATGTCTACCCATGTCATGACTTGTAGCTGATAAGCCAACAGACTGGGATGCCGACAGAGATTCCGAACTTCCTGATGCTTGAAGACGGAGCTCTCGGGAATGCAAGCCAGATCGACCATCTTCTAATGTAATAGTCTTTCATACGAGGGAGGTAACGACACAAGAAGAATGAGAGACGCATCTTCATAGTCAATCTTTACGTCAACATTCTCCAAATCCATTAAGATTGAGTTCAATGCATCATGATGCTCTTTCAACGTCGAGCCCTCTTTCATTCGGAGCGAAAACAAACGTTGTTTCAGTAATAACTTATTCGTCAATGATTTTGTCATATAAAGCGATTCTAAATTTAACCAAATTCCAACAACCGTTTTCTGATCTGCAACCTCGTATAAAACTTCATCAGATAAAGATAGCAAAATAGGTGAGTGCGCCTTTTCTTCTTGCAATTGATAATCAGCATCATTCATAAAAGCCGGTTTTGGACCGGCAAGAGGTGTCAATATGCCTTGTTGTTTCAACAACGCTCGTATCTTGATCCTCCATAAACTAAAAGTATTTTACCATTAAACTTCTCGATATTAATTGACAAAAGTTATACAAACCGCTTATTTGAAGTTATACAAACCGCTTCAAAGAAAAAGAAAAAATCTCATATCTTTGACTAATTGACAAAAGTTATATATTTGGCCCAATTATTGATCACAAAGACCTAAATAAAGAAACCTAAAAACCAGTTGGCCTGGTTATCTGTCTCAGATTAACAACGATCAAGAATGATCGAACAAAGAAACCCAAATAACAATCGATACTTTAGATCGAACAAACAAAAACGAAAGAAGAAACAATCGATTCTTCTGATTAATTGAAGACAAACACCAATCGATTCAATTGATTCTCTTGCCAAAGGTTCCACGTGTCTAATCTTAATCTACCACCTAGTATAAAAACTAAAAATAACTTAATACATCATAATCTTAATCTCTATATATTATGTTATTTGGGCATACTCACCTATCACGTAATATAAGAAAAACTTATATCAAATTATTTTCCAAATCATTTATTTTAAACAAAATATTCTATTCTATAACTTTACAATTACAATAAATAAATAAAAAGTTAGAGTGAGACGCGTAGCCACCGGCCACCGCGCACGCCAGAGATAAAATCCTTCAAACGTCGGTCGATTGTAATTACAAAGAAATCTCCCATTGTTGTTCATCTTCATCTCATCTCATCTCATCTCATAGGTATTAATATCTTAATCCGATTGTCTTTATAAATATCTTGATTACTGATTTTAGGTTAAATTACTATTGTGTAAAGAAACTAGTTGTATACAATCTTTTACTTTATATGCCTTCAATAAGTTTTCATATCGAGATCTTAGGATTGGTAAATAAAGACCTAGTTTTGCAGTCTTTATAGTTAGTAATCTCCTTTCTGTGCAATTTACAGGTACCGTTAAGCTTTTTTTGAGCTTCTCATGGCGAATGTAATATTATCTTCCCAACAACAAATGTTAATGAATAAAACAAATCGTAATTCCACAGATGGTCATATTGCTATACTATGGGACATGGAAAACTGTCCTGTTCCTAATGACGTACGTCCAGAAGACGTCGCTGGGAATATCAGAATGGCCTTACGACTCCATCCAGTTTTAAAAGGTGCAGTTAATATGTTCTCTGCGTATGGAGATTTTAATGGCTTCCCTCGAAGACTAAGAGAAGGCTGTCAGAGGACGGGTGTCAAGCTCATAGATGTACCCAATGGGAGAAAAGATGCGGCTGATAAAGCAATATTAGTTGATATGTTCCTCTTTGCTCTTGATAATCCTCCACCGTCTTCAATCATGTTGATTTCGGGTGACGTTGACTTTTCTCATGCACTTCATGTACTTGGTCAACGAGGGTACACCGTGATTCTTGTCATCCCGTCTGGTGTTGGTGTTTCATCGGCTTTGAGTAATGCTGGTAGTTATGTTTGGGATTGGTCTAGTGTGGTTCGTGGTGAAGGATTTGTGCCACCTTTAAGGTCTCGTGTCATGGCACCCCCACAGATCAGTGGCAACACAGATGATGCTAAAAATGAAGAAGAAGCAATTGTGTATAGAGGGATCTCAGTGGAATCTCGATCCTCGTCTAAAGCCATTTCAAATGATTTGACGTGGGTACAGCCTGGAGATTTGATTGGTTTAAAGGGTCAACTAGTGAAGCTTTTGGAAGCTTCTGGTGGGCGTTTACTTCTTGGTTCTCTTCCTTGTGAATACCAGAAAAGTTTCGGAAAACCACTTTGTGTTTCAGAGTATGGGATGTCGAAACTAGTGACTCTTTTGAAAAAGATGAATGACGTGATTTCCGTTGAAGGACAGGGCCAGAAGAAACTTGTATTACTCAAGAAATGCTCAACCGCGACCACTGTAAAACATGATAGGAAAGGAAAGGGTATTCGAGAATCATCTTCAGATGAGTTCTCTGAAGATGAAAGAGTAGTTGTTGAAGATGAGGACGAATCGCGTGTTGAAATTTTCAACCAGTTTAGTTTTGAATTACAGGAGATACTTGTGAGTTATTCATGTAGGATTTTCTTGGGTTGTTTTGAGGCAATTTACCAGCAACGATACAAAAGACCACTTGATTGTCAAAAATTTGGCGTGAGTAAGCTTGAGGAACTGTTTGAAAAGATGAAGGAGGTTGTAACATTGCACGAGGAACCGCTAAGTAAGAAGAAGTTCCTGGTTGCTGCTGGGTTCTAGGATTCTATGACCACTCTTCGAATCCATTTGGCTGGTTCTCTGGTGAAAATGGTGTTGACGGTTTTCCTTTTTCTTTTCGCTTGCTTAAACTGCTTATTGCTTTGAAGAACAATTTCTAAGTGGCTCATTTTATCATGCCTTGTGGATATTGAAGTCAAAGCAATGGCCCTGCAAACCGCAGCAGTGACAGTGATGTTAATGGAGAGCTGAACCCGTGTCTACGTTTTTATCTAAAAGGTTAATGTTTCTTACTACCACATGTCCACATATCGTTTTAGTCGATGTGGTTGTGAAAGCTATACATATGTTTAACCCTAATACAGCGTGTAACTGTTTATTATAATTATCTGTCATTACTTTTACAACAGACGAGGAAAAAAGCTGCTCAGTCTTTAATTTGGCTTTAGCTTTAGAAACTAGGGTCTCAATGTAAAACCTTGCGGGGCATACATGGAAACAGAGTATGAATGTGTATATACCTCTGAAATTTAGTTTTTAAGTGTTATGTAATGCAAGTAAAAAAAAGAATGTTTGTCGTTGTGATGCATTTTCTGGAACAAAAATTTGTTATGTTCTTGTTCAACTAGTAAAACTTGCTTCTTTTTTATTGCTGGCAAATTTCCCGAATCCTACAAGAATAACTTACCATTATTCTCCGTATCTTGTGACCGAATTGGTTGAGATTTATGATATTCGTCCTGCTCTTTAACAATGTTCTTCTATTGTGCTTCAGGGTGGTCTTCGTTGAGCATTTCTAGTCATTACCTTAGATAAGACACCACTTAGTTTTTTCTTTTACAGAAGATTCTATAGCTTGAAAGTTCTGCAAGGAATCCTTTAAAATATTTACTGTCTTCGGGCGACTCGTATTATTTTACTAGTTAACCCATAAACCGATCAAATGATCTGAAGCAGATGAAAGACGATGCGATAGCCGATAATGATGTCGAAACTGACTTCATACATTTGTATTGGTAGAAACCTATTCCAGAATAACTGCTACAGTTTATTAGTGCAACTATAAGTCATATATTAACAATGCCATGTAATCCTCATTTCCCTATTTTTATGCTTTGCTCAATGTTCCCATTACCATGATTTTGCATCTCCGGACTGGAATCACACAGCTTCCACTTTGACCAAGTCCGCGAGTACATGATGGATTAATATGGAACGGATTGTCAAGAGTAGTCTACTCCTTCATAGAGCAGTTAATACACGGAATCGGGGGATCAACTTATGATGGGTTGCCCTAGTCATAGGCCAAAATTCTTCATCTAGGGCTCAAAAAATTAGTTTTTTATAGTTCTTATATTAAGAAATGTCATTTTCGGCAATAGGTCTTGAGTTTTGGTCAACGAATTTATAACGAACATACTTGATGCAAGTGTATAAATTGACTATGCCATTTCTAATTTTCTATAGTACCGAAAGAACAAGATTTCTGAAAAGAGCGTCCTAAATATTAGACCAAGTAACATTTTAAAAAAGTTCTTATTTCCAATCATAAATGATTATGGATATTTACATAAGACATTACAATCTATAGGTCTTTTTTGGCAAATGTCAAATGCAAATATGCCTATGGTCTTTTGGATCGTACCCTAAATGTTACAACCAAAATGTTAATGTAATTTGTTGATAAAACATTGTTATATTTTAGTTGTTTGAGAATATGATGACATAACTACTACTCACTATTTATCTTTTAGTAGAGATAATGTCTAAGGTGCAAACGTTATATCATGTACTTCGGTTTCATTTTTTGATTTGAAATCATAAGCCAAAAATTAAAGTGAAGGAATATTTTATCGTTGCTAACATAACATTATAGACTTAATTAAAATTTATCTCGTTTTGTACTCCACAAACATTACTTCTTGCACAACCCACCCCCAACGATTGAATTTACAACCCCTTTCACACCTGCATTGGTGACCTTTCACTGCCATATCCACCCGGTCACCCCATCGTTTATCCCACCTACCCCCCTCGCGGTCGCAACTCTTCTACTTACCTTACTAACATTTATAAGTCGGTAAACATATGTACATTATTCACCAAAAATATAAAAATTAATTCAATATTAAAGCTGGACAGATTATATTATTCTTCAAATTGGGTGTTATTGAGCATTTTTCCTTTTAATAAGATAATAAATTCCCAAAATAACAGAATAGACTATAGAGTAGAAGTTGTTACGCGTGGGCGCGTGATTTAAAAGCGTCTCCCTCCCACACTTTCATCAGTCTCCCTGGTCTCAACTGATTTTCAAACAAACTCACTACACAGATATATACATACACACTCCTATATCTATATATCTCTATTCTCATTCACTACAGAGATATTATACATACACATTCCTATATCTATATATCTCTACTCCCATTCACTACAGAGCTATATACATACACATTCCTATATCTATATATCTCTACTCTCATTCACTACAGAGATATATACATACACATTCCTATATCTATATATCTCCACTCTCATTCACTACCTCAACGGAAGCCATTAATGGAGGTAAACATCTCTCTCTCTCTCTCTCTCTCTCTCTCTCTCTCTCTCTCATGTATTTCTACGTTTTCATCAACAACGAACTGAAACACACACTTGATCGTTTACAGAGAATCAAATTCACGTCAAATCTGTTCTTCGCAATTCTCTTCGCAGCAACATTTCTGTTCATCTATTCTTCAGCACTCCAGGTCAATTTCAATTTTCAAATTAATGATCGAATTATGTGTTCGTTTTCATTCAGTTTAGGTAAGAGATCTGTTTTATGGCTAATGTAACCGTATTAATCGTAATTTTTAACCTAAATCAGGAAGGAGGAAGTTGCGGTAACGTTACGAGCTGTGACTCTGGATCACAATGCGGAACTTGCGTCATTGGTAACGGTAGCGTCAGTGATCATCCTCGATGTATTCGTTTTCAGCCTAATAATCCTCTTCATAAGGTATATTTGGATTTAGTTGTTTATGTGTGGAATTGGGAATATAGAAGTGTTTGTTGATGTATGTGTGGTTTGAAATTGTGAATGAATGTTGTTTTAGGTGAGAGGATTGCCGTTTAATCGGTACTCGTGGTTAATGACTCACAATGCGTTTGCTAGAACGGGACATAAGTCGGATACAGGTTCTGTTCTTCTAGCTCCGATCAACCAGCAGGATTCCATTACTGCTCAGCTTGATGTATGCTTCTCTTCTCTCTTGTTGTTTAGTTAATTCCTCTTTCCTTGTGTATGATTAATTACTGCTCTCAAAGAATAATAGTTCTTCATTGGAAACTTAATAATCTCTTTATTTGGAATATAAGCGATAGCTTGTTATAATGTCAAATGCAGTAATATTATACTTGGAAATGGCGTAACCGTGTAATATTTTATAACAGAAACTAAAAATATAAAAAGTTGACATAAATTTTAAAGGAAACATTGTCAATTTGGAAATGAGAATAACTTTGACCTCAAATCATGATTATTACTTTTTAAGCCAGTATCGACTTTATGTCGATATGTTGTAACTGACATTAGCTCTATATGTAGTTCATAAGTACATTAGCCTACATTGGATAATAGAATTTGACCTTGTTTGGAATAGTAAACACTGTAAAACTGGTTACTCTCACGGGGACCTACATTTATTGCTTGTATCACTTATATGCCAACTGGATTGATGCTTGAGTCTGAAACCTCATGTTTGTGAAACTGCTATGATATATTAAATATCATCGGGTCAAAGGCTTCTACTAGTATAAGTTTGATTTATTCAATACTTAGCTATGGTGGGTTTTTTTTAAACTCCCGGTTATATATTAGACTTGCAAGAATACAAACTGATATTAACTTTGTTATTCATGAATAACCATGGTATCGACCTTACCAGTCCATGGGTCAATGCCTCCACATGGATGAGAAGAACTTTATCCCTTCTGATCAATAGCCGTAAGAAGTTGATAGTATCTACATGATTAACACTGAACACCTTATAAACAAATATCCCAGGCCTAATCCCTACCCAAACCTGATATGCTTTCAAAATTGGTGGAAATGGTTCACTGGAACGAAAGCTTGAATTCACACGCATATGGAATTATGTAATGTCCTGCTAAGCTCATAGTACTATGGATTGATGCTTAAGAAAAGTGATTATGCGCATTAGTAAAGTCTCTTTCTTTGTTCTAACTCTAAAATATCCTAGGCATGCTCTACTCCAGCTAATGAGTATAAGATGTATGAAAATCCCTTATCAACATCTTGAAATATTATCTTTGCTAGGGAAATTGTTAGCGGTGTTTTCATTTTTGCAGTGTGGCTCAACAGGTGCTTAATTCAGCCAGGTTTTGTTTATTGAATATTTTTTTTAAGCGAACTTGCACCAGCCTTTTGGCAGACTAACTTTTAAAACTAGGAAATTATGTAAACCAAAGCTATCTGCAAGTTTCAAGTAATTTCACATGCTGATGTAGTTATCATGAAGATTGCATCCCATTCTTGATCCATGTGGTTAAAAGAAATATAAGCAAATGCACATTTACTACTTCTATCCACATTAATAAATTTCTTTTGACATATTGATACATTGGACATGGAGAGGCTCAAATTTACAGCTATTGCTTAAAATATAATCGTTTTATCTTTACATGTTCTCCCTGGAAAAACTATATGGGTTGGATTTCTGTATATGCATAAATTACCTAAACATTTATACCCTGTATTGTTATAGCTAAGACCTTATATTTTCTTTTTGCATTTGGTTCCTGCAGAATGGTGTGAGAGGTCTGATGCTCGATATGTATGACTTTGAGAATGATATTTGGTTATGTCACACCTTTCATGGAAAGTGCTTCAACTACACAGCATTCGTAAGATATTTGTTTTTTATACCCTTTACAACTACTAAAAGAAAGGACTTTTTGAAATTATTTTGATCGAGTCGATATAACTAAATTGTAATTTTGAAATTATTATTTTAACTTAAACAGCAACCTGCTATCAATGTTCTGAAAGAGGTTCAAGCTTTTCTAGAAGCAAATCCAACCGAAGTCATCACCATAATCATTGAAGATTACGTCACCTCTGAAAATGGTCTAACCAAGATCTTTAAAGCTGCGGGGTTAAGCAAGTTTTGGTTTCCAGTATCTCGAATGCCAAGTAATGGTACAAATTGGCCCACTGTTGAATCCATGATCCAGGCGAATCAACGATTGGTGGTATTTACTTCCAAATCTTCCAAAGAGGCTTCAGAAGGTATTGCGTATATATGGAGATACGTGGTTGAGAATCAATGTGAGTTTCAGTCTCAACTTTGGTCTAATTCTTTCAATAAGAGAGCTGGATATGTTTCTTAATGGAGTCTGAAAAAACTGCAGATGGATCTGATGGGATGAAAAATGGTTCTTGCCCCAACCGTGCTGAGTCAGCTGCTATGAACGCTACATCAAGATCTCTGGTTCTGTTGAACCACTTCCCAGACACCCCAGACTTTATCGAAGCTTGCAAATACAATTCAGCCCCATTGATAGACATGATGAGCACTTGTCATGTGGCTGCTGGTAGACGATGGCCTAATTTCATTGCTGTTGACTTTTACAAGGTATTAGTTATTCTATAATTTCGCGCAAGTGTAAACTAGTCTTCAGTCTAATCATGAAATGTTTTGACTTTCGAGTTTCATTATTTTTAGAGAAGTGATGGCGGAGGTGCGCCTGCTGCTGTGGATTTGGCTAATGGGCAGCTAGGTTGTGGTTGCAACAGCATTGACTTGTGCAGGGTATGAAACAGTAATTAGTACCATCTTTGTACATTTTCTTTAGCATCAATGTGGTCATATGGTTTGACACATCAAGTGAAGTAAACACCAAAGAGAAAAAAAAAAACAGATAATGGTATGATGTAACCAATTTATATGTTGATTACTGTACAGGCGAAGATGAAATATGGAGACTGTAATCCATTGGTGATGACTAGTCCTGCTCCTGCCCCGGACCCAGCTGTAGTAGCATCTGAAACGGCAACAGTGGCAACAAGAGGAAGAGGAGAAGGATATAAGCATGGCTTTAATCATTCCGATTCTCAACAGATTCAATCTGGCTGGTTGATTGGGACAGGTTTGATAGCTGTTACGTTTTCTACGTTAATAAGGTAGATTAGATATTCGTATTAGTAACAAACATTAACAACATTCCTAGTTTTCATCACAATGCGGTATTGGTAATCAAGATGTGGTGATATCTTGTAGTGAGATCATGCCTATACAAAATTTGGCTGTAGTAAATTCTAACCTGTGTAAATCCAACAGACATTAGATTCCAAAGGAAAATGGTATAATATGCGTTAAGAAAATTACTATTCTGATACATGATCGAATCGTATCAGGTGTCTTTTACCTACTACTGGTTGTTTTAGAATTTAGACTTGTCATGTAATAAATGTGTACACATTTTGAATAAATCGTGGTGATTGAGAATATGTGATTGCTATTATATGTTGCAAGAGATGGTGTTTATGCTATTTGATATCACGATAAAAAATTCTGGTTATTTAAACACTCAAAACGTATAATGAGATAATCAGTTTAGTCTCAAACATATTATACAGTAGTAATTTTTACCTTACAAATTACCATAATTATATAACTATAACGTATCCAGCCTATTTCTTGAATCTTTTACTAGAAATGTCTGAATGTCAGGTATTAAGCTCACTTGCAAAGTGGTGGCTCGAACCATCACTTGCAGACTAGAAATAGTTTATATATTTCTTGTAGTTATTTATTGGTCTAAATTATCATTTACATATATTTTGACCTAAAAATATAATTTCTAGTAGAACAGATTAATGTAAACCGTAACATAAAAGTTTCTACTTGAATCGGGCTTCACACATTTTGTTTCTAGAACATAAATGATAAAAAGAAAAAAGAAATTCAATAACTACTCTTGTAGGCAACTTCAAAAAATACTGTATTTAATTTAAATGAAATGAATAAAGTTCATATGCTTGGCCTTTGTATTAAAAAAGTATCCGAAATATAACTAAAAGAAAAGATTATCTTATATTGCGTTCCAAATTTGGTCTTCACACTTTTAGGCATTCAAAATACACATTTTAAATTCTTATACTCTTTAATAATATAAAGTTGTATATAGTGCATTATCCAATAGTATATTTAATTATCGTAAAAGGGCTTATCCGTATCAATTTTTGTTTAGCCGTAACTCTAGTTGATATGAGCTACAGGCGCACCAGCCGCTCTTGACTGAATACTCCATCATTAATTATTGTGGCCTATAATTAATATTAATTAATAACAAAATTTATACTAATTATTCGTGTCAAAATAAATTAAAACAAAAATTCTTTCTACTTTAACATAATTGTGCTACACTTAAATATAAATAAAATTAAAACAATATATTTTGGCACTTCCATAAGTGATTAACACTTATCGTTTTTTAAATCTACCGTTATATTGGAAATTTTAACAAAACTCGTGATTCTAAAACTAAATAAAAGTCATTATATTTTGGTAATCAAAAGAGCATCGAACAAGTGACAGACAAGACTGTGCCAAGCATAAAATGGTGTATAAAGCTATCAAAGTTGATACATTTTAGTATAGTTTAAAACAAGCAGTTAAGAACTACAGTTATTGGTTGTAAATCTCAAAGTAATTTCGTTAGATATTGAATAAGATTAAAACGATTATTTACCGTAACAAAAAAATAACTATTTGTAGTCCGTTAATCTCTATGTATCCCGACCTATAACTTTGTTTTCTTGCTTTTTGCTAGTAGTTTAAATTTGGCTACTACAAAAATATATTTCTTAATAAAGCAGTTTTGTGATGGTTATAATTATTTGTATCGAACTAATAATTATCGGTTAAACGTAAAATATCCTTTCTTAAAAAATTTAGTGAAAACGATCATCTTTGTTACCTTTAAGTTCAATCAAATTTAAGGAAATCGTTAGTTTAATTATCTAAACAGAAAATTAAATAAAATTGGTAGAATAAAGCGTTTGCTAGTTATCTAATGGCCATTGATAGTGGAAGCTAGTGTGGGTGTGGTCAAAGTAATGGTTGTCTATGTTTCCGGCATTAACATTTAGAATATACTCTTATTTTATGCTTTTTTTCACTTTAAAACTATAGTCTAAGAATCTAATCATATAATAATTTCTCTTTAAGAAAAGACATAATCATACAAAAGTAACAAAAACAACCCTTTCCTATTATTTAAATAAATAACTTTTTGAGATGTAAAAGATGAAGGCTAACATGCATATGACAATATTATATGAACTTGTGTCAAGTAGAATTGTTAAAAGAAAAAGAAAAAAAAAACTATGAATAAAGATACCAAAATTACAAATTCATAAATAATTATTATGAGAGGAGGGAAACACAATTTTAGTTTGCATATTTATACTTAGATTGTTAAAATCTTTTATAACCTATAAAAATTGAAATAATCACATATCACTTACACTTTACAAAAATAATCACCTGATTTGTGACGAATTTCTCGCGACTTTATCGTCGCGAGAAGTACATAAAACAAAATCATACCAATAAAAATCAGACACGTCGTCGCGAAAATGAATATTGACGCGAGAAATGAATAGTGTCGCGACAACGTGTCGAATTTTTATTAGTCTAATTAAAATATGTGTACTTTCGTGACGAAAAAAAATGTCTCGAGAAATCCGTCGCGAATTAGGTGATTATTTTTGTAAAGTGTAAGTGATAGGTGATTATTTTGGTAATTTGCTCTATAAAAATTGGAGTTGAACGACTTTATTTGCTAACATTTTCCTTAATCGGTCACTAACTTATGCTAATATGTACTTTTCGGAGGTAAAATTGTGCTAATGTGTGAATCATATTCAAGATTGTATCATATCCAACGCGACATGATCCATGTAATTGTTGGATGAAAACCTTCATTCGAGGCCAAATAACAATGTTGCAACATGTTTCCACCATTCATGCAATTACCGAAAGAAGCCATGTCATGAACAAAGTTAATCCGAGCAAGAAAAGAAACTATTATCCAGAAGCAATCGTTTGAAGCAAATGGAACAATAAACTAAAATGGGACAAGTAAACGAAATAAGTCCTGAAATCAAACCCTCGCCACTAAATAAATGATCACGTATATGTAAATTTGAGTCGAAATTTTAAATTGATGCAAAAATAAACCAAAAAGATAAACCCTAAGTGATATATACAATTATACATGTACATGTTAGATAATGGTTTTATGCACAAAATAAAGAATATTACATGTACATGTGGACATGTGCATCTTCACCTTCCTGTTAACAAAGTAGATGTCAAACAATGGTCATTTAAATATATTAAAAAAAGTTTATATGATTATGTCCTCTTAAAAGTAAATCATTCTGTGATTAGATTCTTAATAGCTTTAAGCATCAATTTGAGTAGTCCAAATTCTAATGCCGGAGAAAGAAACAACCATTTGTTGTATACAAAACCCTTGACCACACCAACACTAGTTTTCCACTCACAATGCCCATTAAACAAATGCATATCATTTATTTTAATGGAAACTAAAACCTAAAAAACAATATTTTAGAGTGTGTTTAATTGGAAAATGATTGATTTAAGGCTTGCTTCATGTCTTTCATACACCCGTTAATCGATTGTCTTTGACTTGTTGTTGCGATATCGTTTATAGGTGCATTTTGGAGAAAAGTTATTGATGTCACTTTGTATGGATAACTTGTTATGTTATTTAATGACTGTTACGCTTCAATACGTTCCCAAGTTGGAGGCTTTGGTTGTGACTTGAGTTGTTGTTATGACTCATATGCTCCGGCTCTTCTATTATAACCTTTGTGAAAGATGTGTCGAATCCATTGTTTGTTCTCTTTAGTTGGAGCATAGGTTCCGACCCAATGTTGTACTTTAGAAGTGATTTTACATGTATTAAATGATTTTTTTTAAATGTGAATATTGGATGATTATTTTGATGATTTGTTCGTAAAAGTATCTAAAGTAGATTGATCAAACGTGATTGCTCAAAGAGTGGACGTTTCCACATAAGTATTTAGCTTCACGTCTTAGTTTTGTACCCAAACCCTTTCTAATCTTAAAAAAAATGACATCAATGTATTTTTATTATATTACATATCTAGTTAAATGTTACTCCCTATATTCACTTAAAATGTACATGTTTACAGGCTACTTCTATGGGGCATTCCAATATTTATTTTGACAAAGCCTTGTTTATATATGTATCAAGACCAACTCCGAATCTCTTTATTAAGTTGGTCAAAGAGGTATATAAAATAAACAAATAACATAACGCATTATCTTCTAAGTTATTATCTATATTTATATCGGAAAATGATAAAAACATTCCTATAGACTGTTTATAATATATTTGAACATACATTAGTTGATTGCAAATTTGTAAATTTGATCACTTGCGTCTTGGAGATTTTCTTTTTCTTTAATAAATATACAACAAACTAAAGCGTATAATAACAAATTAAACAAAATCCATAGAGTTGTGATTATACATTTATATATTTTTGTTGAATGATAGGATTAGCTATGAAAATTTAAAAAATAATTGAATATTTGGCTTTGGGAGAGGAGTAAATTTGTTTGAACCCAGAATCCCATCTGTACCCAACTCCAAAAGTTGTTGCCGGTTGACCACCGACAAGCTCGGTCGTCTCTGTGTTGCCAGGTCACTGGTTCCCCGCCCAACGCGTGCTAAATTCAAAACGACATCGTTTCCTTCATTCTATCTCAACACACATCTTTCGAAATAATGGATGGAGATTCTTCTACTCCGCGTCGTGCTTAATCTATATTGCTTTTTTACATTTATCCTTTTTTACCCCCTCTATTTTAGCCTTATATCACGATTCACCCCTTCACATTTTCTTTTATGTTTTTTCCCATTATTTATTTTTAATAGCACAATCTTTGTATATTTCTAGTTACATTCTTTTAGTTTAGATCACATCATATTCGATTTTAAAAGTAATATAAACACTTCAACAAAAAGCATAAAAAGAAAGAAATAGCTACTAAAGTTGTTAGAATATAACGTATTTTGTATGTATATGTCGTTGTATAATGTATATAAACTTTTTAATTCATTTGAATACCTATAGTATTAAAAACAATTGTTTAGGTCATCGTATTTGTTTAAATTGTCTTTCTAAGTCACCATATTTAAGTTTGTATAATATTTATAAACATTTAATGTCTATATTCTTGAAATCTTATTTTAGAGCGCTCGCAGCTATAACACCGAAAAGCTCGGTGTTATGGTCACGTCAGCATATTATAACCCATAACATAACACCAAAAATACCCCCAACCATAACTCATAATTCTAAGACCCACCAATTATTTTATTTTTTATTTTTTATTTTTATCATATTATTTTTAATAATAATAGCAATATATTAAATAAACTTAGATTAACATTAAAAATAAAAAAACGATACAATAATACTTAAAAATATAATACGTTTACAATAAATTAAAACAAACTACTTATTTCGACCTAAACCTAATTGTTACGTTCGGCCGCAAATTCGGCGCGTATTTCGGCCAATCCTCTCGACTTTGGCCCGATCCTCTGGTTCCATATCATGTGTAGGCATACGGAGAAATTTCATTTTCCGAAAACTACATTTGTCTTGGATCTCCATTGTTTTAACGATCCTAAGTTCGCGAAGTTCTTTGACAACGTCGTCGTTAAACTCGTCCCGCTTTGAAAATAATCAGAGGACCCTCATAGAAGAAAATAGTGAAAGTCTCATTTTGACACTAGCGAGATACTTTCTAGAGGAGGACCGTGCGACTTTAGGTGCTCGTGGCTTCCCTATAACGCGGTCGGCCAACCATGACGGCGTTATACTCGGCGATAACGCACAACATAACGCCACAGCTGACAGCGCTCTTAGTGCTACAATTTGACTTGATATCCGTTTTTAAAGGTACAAACATCCAAATAAATAAAAGAAATTATATTAAATAAAGTTCACATTTGGAAAAATACGTTATACGAAGTATAGAACTTTAATCCATAAAAACCATAACAGTTAACTTGAGTTCCCTCATACTAATATGACACATGCGTGATGTTGCAGCAAGAAAAGATAAAAAGAAAAAATTACATTGCGATAATAATTTACATAGTTTCTCATTTGTTTTGTGATATATACATTGTATATAATATATCGGCCATTCGGGCCAGATTTTCCGCGTTTTTTAGTTCTTTTTTTCCAAAATAAGGTTGAAAACTTATTGTGTGTAGAATTTAATGTTTTCTTTTTTTCATAAATGATTAAAAAATATTAGACATAAAATGCTAACATATTAATATAAATAAATTATTGATAATAAATAAGTGACACTTAAGTCTTTTCTTTCTTAAATTTCAACATTAAAATTATTGATAATAAATAAGTGACACGTTCCCGGACACGAGGCCGGATTCCCGGACACGGGGCCAAGGCTCGGGTGTCGGGGCCAAATTCCCGGACACGGGGCCGGATTCCCGGACACGTTCCCGGACACGGGGCCAGATTCCCGGACACGGGGCCATTTTACCCGGACACGGGGCCGGGTGTCGGGGCCATTTTACCCGGACACGGTGCCTGGTGCCGGGGTCATTTTACCCGGACACGGGGCCTGGTGCCGGGGCCAAATCTCCCGGACACGGGGCCTGATTCTCGGTGTCGGGGCCAAATCTCCCGGACACGGGGCCAAGGGCCAATTGTCCGGACTCCGGGACGAAATGTCCGGATCCTGGGGCCAAGTGTCCGGACGCCGGAGCTTTGTGTCCGGATGCCGGAGCCTAAGGGCCGAAGCTAGGAGATAGCAGGCAAGCTTTTGTAAGTCAGGTTATGTGTTTAGGGGGTTAATGGGCTATGTGTATGAGCCATTCCCTACTAACACTATCAAAGATAATACCATAAATGTTGATAATGTTCAATCTAACAAGGATCATAGAGAAGGTGTAACACCTGAAACTAATGGAGAATCTAAAGAACACGATATATTTTAGTCAACATATATGATCCTACGAATTGGGACACCCTCAATATTAAATGGAGAGATTTACTAGTGAAAAATGGTCCTATAAGAGATATATTAAAAGGTAAAGGTCCTAAAGATGTAAAAAATAGACGTTTTTGTTTAGAATTTTATGATAAGTACTTACCTAACTGGAATTGTTACAAAAGAATTTGCTCGTCGAACACGACATAACCAACTCAATACTTAATTTTTTGAAACGGTTAAACACTTATCCGGTTTCTTGTTTGGCATACAGAATATTGTTGACTGTTCCCATTACTGTTGTATTCGCGGAAAGAAGCTTTTCTAAACTAAAACTCTTAAAATCTTATTTGCGGTTGACCATGTCTCAAGAGAGATTAAATGCATTGGCTTTAATTTCAGTTGAGAACGAGTTTCTTGATAATATTGATTATGAAAGTATAATAGATGAATTTGCTTCAAAAAATGTTAGAAGATCAATGTTTAGAAAATAATAATGTAACTCGTGTTTATTATAATGAAAAGTATTTATTATAAATTTTATAGGGCCTCTTTTATTTTTTTGCACCAGGCCTCCGAAATGTCAGGGTCGGGCCTGCGAAGCACCAACATGAGATCAATTACATATAACTATCCACGACATGTCTGTATAAGAATGGGGTATGGATAAACGTTAGTTACTATATATAAGGGAATATACCTGACCAAGATGACGACCCCATTACATCACATTAAATAGAAAGGAGAATTTAAAACGTGAAATTTATCACAATAATTTCCCGCCCATAAAGGTCATCAAGAGACGACAAATAAGAGACAAATGTTGAGCGCGCGCCTGAAAGGTCAACCTTAGATAACAAATGGGAGTTAATTGTTGAGCGTCGATCCAAAAAGGTCAACATATACACAAATGAGAGACAACTATATAACTACCAACGATATGTCTGAATTAGAAGAGGGTATGTATAAAGGTTAGCTAAGACGACCTAGGGAACAGACCTAACGAAGATGACGACCCCATTATATCACATTAAATGGAAATGAGACATCAACACGTCACATTTATTACAATAATTTCCCGTTCATAAAGATAACCGAAACACGACCATAAAAGACAATCTTAACGATTGCCCGCCTAAAATTTCAACGTTAGACAACAAATGGAGGACCACCGATGAGCAACTACTTAAAAAGGTCAACGTATACGACAAGTGGGAGACAACCATATAACCACCAACGACATGTCTGATTAAGAAGAGGGTACATATAAACGTTAGCTAAAATGCCCTAGCAAACATACCTAACGAAGATGACGAACCCGTTATCTCACATTAAATGGAAAGGAGACCTCAACACGTCACATTTATTAAAACAGTTTCCCGCCCATAAAGGTAACCGAAAGACGACAAATAAGAGACAATCGTTGAGTGTCCGTCTAATTTTTCAACGTTAGACAACAAAAGAGAGACAACCGTTGAGCAACAGTTCAAAAAGGTCAACATATACGACAAGTGGAAAACAAGCATATAACCACCAACGACCTGTATGTAAGAGGGTACGGATAAAAGTTAGCTAAAGTAGCCTAGGGAACAAACCTAACGAAGATGACGACCCCATTATATCACATTAAATGGAAATGATATCTCAATACATCACATTTATTATAATAGTTTTCCGTCCATAAACGTCATCGAAAGACGAAAATAATAGACAACCGTTGAACGTTAGCCTAAAGGGGTCATTAAAAGGCAACAAATGGGAGAAAACTATTAAGCATCCGTCCAAAAAGGTTAACGTATATGACAAGTGGGAGACAACAGTTGAACATGAAGTACAACAAATAATTAGTAATGATGGGCATTCCGGACATTAGTTACTAACCGAACGACACATACCATGATGGAGAAAATGGTGACTTCTCGGGAAATATCAAAAATGGTTGTATATATACCACTCATTTGCATTCATACTAAATCAATTTACATAGATAGTGGATTAATATTAATCCTAAAATTTAGAGTTAATTACATGGGTCGTCCCTATGGTTTGCACTATTTTCACCGGTCGTCCCTTTAAATTTTTTATTACACTACTCGTCCCCAAGTTTGAATTTTGTTGCCTGAAGAGTCCCTATTTTGGATGTGACTTTAAGTAGGCCGTTAAGTCATCTCACGTGGGTCACACGTGAGGGTATATTCGTCCTTTTAACATTCTCTCTCCCATTTTAATGTCCACATCTCCCCAAATTCCCAAAACCCCAAATTAATTTCTCCATAATTCCAGGTACCATACAAATCAATTTGGGTTTTGGGGAAATTAATTTGGGGTTTTGATTTAAAGAAAAAAACCATCCTGTATCATCAGATTTTGTTTGTTTACAGCTCGACGATATCGTAATCACTCAAATTATTCAATTTCTAGTTCTTTTTTTTTGTTGAAATTGCTAATCTGCAGTTTTCGGGATCAATGGTAGAAGTATCGAATATGGAAAGTATTGCATTAGTTGATGTTGAATCGAAGCAAATTGAGGTTTATTTGAAGTATTTTGATGTTACTTTGATTCCTCTGGCTCAACCTCGCTGCTGGAAATCGGGTAAGTTTATCGTGTTCGATTTTGTAATTGTCAATTTGCTAATTTCGCTTTCAATTTGCCTCTCAAATTGTTACTTATTTTTATTTGTTTCTCAAATTGATGTTTTTGTTTGGTTTTGTAACCTGCTGTTGAATATTGGTGATAGTGAATTGCTCTTTTACTTGTTCCCAAATTCCGATGGTTTTGACTTTGTTTACTTGTTTGATTTGACACTATCATTTATGTAATCGATTATAGCATCATTTATGTAATCAATATTGTGTTGATTTGTATGGATTCTAGGATTTTGGAAAATTAATTTGGGGTTTTGGAGATTTTGGGGAGATGAAGATATTAAAATAGGAGAGAGAATGTTAAAATGACGAATATACCCTCACATGTGATCCACATGAGATGACTTAATGGCCCACTTAACGTCACATCCAGAATAGGGACTCTCCAGACAACAAAATTCAAACTTATGAACGAGTGGTGTAATAAAAAAGTTATAGGGATGATCGGTGCAAATAGTGCAAACCATACGGACGACCCATGTAATTAACTCTAAAATTTATTTTCATAGTGTTATAACACGATGGTTTCAATGTTTAAAACTCTATAGCTTGTTTAAAACTCACACAACGATTTTCTCTCCAACTATTTTGAAGATATAAGTTGGTCCGTCATCTCAATATGTAGCATACCCAAGTCAAACTCTTCCTCGATAAAAGATTGTCAAAACTGATATAAAAGAATATTAGCAGCCATGGTGGATCCGAAGATCGATCCATTTTAGGGTATTCATTATCTTATCCATCTTGAAGATATCCTTAATTTTCATAATGGGTAAATTTTGGGTCTAATGTTTTATTTCGGTCTTTTCCCATTTTCTAGATTATAAATTTTTCAAGAGCAAATTTGTAAAACAATCATCTAACATTTACACTTTTAAAAAATAATTATGTAATTTACGACGAATTTCTTGCGATACTTTTTCCGTCGCCAAATTACGTAAATGATAATGAGACCAATAAAAATTGGACATATTGTCGCTTCTCGCGACACTATTATTTCTCGCGACACTATTCACTTCCGGGATGACGTGTCTACTTTTTATTGGTCTAATTATGTTTTATGTACTTTTTGCAACGAAAAAGTGTCATGAAAAATCCGTCGTGAATCAGAGTATTATTTTAAAAATTTAAATGTTGAATGCTTATTTTGATGATTAATTTATATTTCACTATTAGTCTTGTTAGAGATGAATTGGTTCTTTTAATTACGGTTTAGAGATTTGTTTGATCCAAAGTAACTTAAATACTTACTATCGTTTTAATTTTGGTATTTGCTCGGTACCAATTTATTATATTTGACACAACCAAATATAAAGAGTCATGTTTTATTATTTGTTGTGTAATCGATTAACCGTTATGTTTAACATTATTTTATTCAAAATTTTGCTTTTGAAAAACTTAATAAGAAACAATTAAAAAATAAAATACCTGGTATAACCTTGAATGCATATATACGTAAAAACCATTTACCTTCACATATTAAATTATTTGAATCTTATTGCTATTGGTTCTCCATATTTCTCATTCTCCAAATACCCTTTAGCTAAAACTAATGGTCTAGAAATGACACAGGACATAACAAGAAGGGCTAAAAAATAACAATGTTAAGAGAAGATATACATCCAGCAAGTCAGTGGGTCCTACACAGAGTAGCACCTTTGACCAAACCCCACCACCATTCAACTCAACAACTCACAGGTTAAGCCTTAAGTTAATGGAGACACACGTGTGAAGTTTGAAACAAGTAATAACATGGTCAGATTTAAAAGGCCCCATTTTCCCTATCCTAACCCAACCCAACCCAACCCAAACATACAACAAATTTCACACACAATTTGCACACTCCTCTCTCTATCTTTCGGTGCAATTTGCGTGTATATATACATATACATATTCTATATCTATATCTATATATACATATAGATATAAACATAGATATAGAGTTGAAAAAAAAAGTAAGAAAAAATGCCTGCTCGCTTACAGCCATTAGACATCGGAATTATTCAAATTCCTTATCATTTCCGATGTCCAATTTCTCTTGAACTTATGACAGATCCAGTAATCATCGAAACCGGTCAGACATACGACCGTGGAAGTATCGATTCATGGATAGCCACCGGAAACTGTACGTGTCCAGTCACGCGCCTCCCTTTAACCGATTTCACAGTCATCCCAAACCACACCATCCGCCGTTTAATACAAGACTGGTGTGTTACAAACCAATCATTCGGTGTGGAACGTATTCCTACACCTAAACAACCTGCTGATCCTGACACCGTTCAAGCGTTGCTTAAAACGGTGTCGACTGTTTCTAATTCACGTCACGCGCGATTGTCCGCGGCACGTAGGTTACGCGGACTCGCGCGGGACTCTGAGAAAAACAGATTACTTATCTCCACACATAAGGCGTGTGAGGTTTTGCTTGATTTGTTATTTTCGAATAACTCGTCCGAATTGATTCACGAATCACTCGGAATTCTCTCTATGCTTGCACTTACCGAAACGGAATGCGTTTCTGTTTCGTCCGATTCGAATAAAGTGTCGTTCCTCATTACGCTTTTATCGAATACTTCAATCGATGTGCGCGTGAACACGGCCGCGTTACTAGAAAACGTGATGGCCGGAACGAGATCACAGGACCTCCGACTACAAATGAGTAGTCACGATGAGATATTCGACGGAATAATCGGAATCATCGACTATCCATTATCATATCCACGCGCTTTAAAAGTCGGAATAAAAGCGTTATTCGCATTCTGTATGGTGAAACAACACCGTCACAAAGCGGTTGAAGCTGGTGCGGTAGACGCGTTGATAGACAGACTATCCGATTTCGAAAAATGCGACGCGGAGAGAGGAATAGCTACCGTGGAGCTACTGAGTCGAATTCCGGAAGGATCTGCCGCGATTGCAGCTAACGCGCTCGCAATTCCGTTACTAGTGAAACTAATTTTGAAAGTTTCGAATCGAGCGACGGAATATGCTGCCGGAGCGTTGCTTGCGCTTTTATGCGCGGTGGAACGGTTGCAGCTGGAGGCGGTGGAAGCCGGATTATTGAACCAGTTATTGTTGCTTTTGCAAAGTGAGTGTACGGAACGGGCTAAGAGAAAAGCGCAGCTGTTGTTGAAGGTTACCAAACATTTATGGCCGGAAAACGTAGCTGTTAATTCAGATGATATTTTTCCCTATTAATATTTTTTTTTTTTTTTTTTTTTTTTTTTTTTTTTTTTTTTTTAATTTGGAGAAAAAAGAAAAATTAAAAAGGAGAAAGGAGGAACATAAAGTTTCGGGTTCTAGAAGGTGGGTGGGGGTATATAGAAAGAGAGTGGGTTTGGGTGTATGTAAGAATTTTGGTAGTGGACAACTCTCTTTTTCTTTTCTTTTGTAAAATGTGAATTAATACAAGTTTAATATGGATTAGTTATTGGTAATTTTTCTTCTTATTGTTCATATCATTTAATCCGGTATGCTAAATACGTGAAATATATGTATTTGTATTTGAATATGTCGATGATATATTGAACTTCGATTGATAGTTGACGTTATTTGGTAAATCATAACTTAAGCCGTCGACCTTACTTCAATGAAAATGAATTTGTGTTAAACATGTCAAAAGGAATTTATTAAGAAAATGTAATTTTAAAAAAGGTCTTATACAAAAGGAGATGTTAACGGGACAGGGTTTGTAGACATTACTGGAACCGGAATGAGATTGAGAGATTCAACTCAAGAATATATTGTAATGTTCTACCTAGCTAGGTTAACGATAATAATATTCGGGCTAAATTCAATGTCATCGCCCGAGAAAAGATTATAATATAACGGGATAAATTATGTGTCTTAATAACATAATCCAATCGAAGATGTCGCATGCAAATGGTAGGAGAATCATTATTCTATATATATCATTAGCTTTTCGATAAGACACTCAATGTTAAGGCTTAGTTCGGTGTTAAGGTTTAATATGGTGTGGCGTGCACCTAGACCTTGCAACGTGAATTACCACCGGCTCTTTCATGGTTTTCTTTTACTTAATTTTTTTGGATGTAAAATGTGACATGATCGAGATAAAGGTGGTGATTCCGTATATTTGATTGGTGAAAGTTACACCAAATAATACTTTAGTTAGTTGGAATATAAAGTAATAATCATTGGAATGGATGTTGGCTTGTTCAGTAGTCGGTGCATTTAACATTTTATCGGTTTAGATAGAGTGGTAACGTATAATAAGTAATATTAATTGTTCGAACAGAAACAACAAATGTTAGGCTTTAAACCTTTTTCTGTTACATCTTCCCTCTTATCACCTAAATAGCAATTATTTCCTCTTCCATCACTTTAGATCGGTCAAAGACTCATTGATGGCAAACAGCATGTTGCTGTCATCAAAGATACAATCATAACCTTTTGTGAAATTCACAAAATGTGTTACCAAAAACCCACGAAATAATTGAATATTTTCATACCAAAATGATTGTCACTACACAAAAATTGGTTTTGTTTAATATAGCCTTTAAGCTATGTCTAATAATGTTTAATAACGTCAAACATGTATTAAAAGGTTGAACTCATAAAATATAGAGATAGGTTTTTAAATATTAGGTGTTAATACCAATAATTTTATCATTTTGGTTAATGAGTTATTATATGCAGAAATATATACATTAATTAAGAAATGGGTGAGTCTAAGCATGCAAGGATGGTTACTTATTAATATACAAGATGGAGGTTTGTCCCATTGGTAGGAGATTGTTTTTTTCTAGGGGAGGTCTTGGGTTCGTAGGTCGCATCAATTGGATGTCACTGTGGCCCCAAATCACCAATATTGACGTTCAAAAAAAAAATTACATGTTTTTATGTCTTATACACAATCGTAAGAGATGTTATCATATTTCTTAAGAAATTATACGTATATTAGTATATTAAACATAGCTTCAAAGACTATTTCAATAAAATTACAATAATTATACTATCAACTAACAAAAGCTTTACATTTGAAGTATTTTTGATTAGTGAAATTTGAAGTGGATAATCTTTTTATAACATAATAAAACTGAAAAATTGACAATAATAACTTTATGAAGGGAAAAGGAGTAATATGTCAAGAGTTTTATAAAAGTTAAGTATTTAAACATGTATATTGTTGTTTAAAGTTTAGTTTTGTTTATTAAAACACTTAAAGAGTAGTAGTAGTTATAAAGTGAAAGTTGGTGTGTTTAATGAGGGAAAGAAGAGTGTAGATGATGTTGAATGACATGAGAAGTTAACAACCTTTGACCAAAAAATTGTCTCAATTTGATGATGAAATAGTGGGGAGTGATGAAGAAGCCAAACTAAGCATGCCCAAGAGAAAAAGATAGAAAGCTATATGTGTGTTAGAGAATAATATATATAATGTGGCCACAAGGAATTTTTCATAATACCCCATTGTCCCACTATTAATTCACATGGGCTTATTTGTCTTTTTATATTTTCATGTCACTACAATTCCATAAACATAAAATATCAATATTAGATTGTTCTTTTTTTAGGAGAGATCTTCGGTTCGAGACTCCTTCTAGAGGTTTATCTTTAGGTGAATATTAGGTGACAACTAACTTTGATGTAAGGTTCGTAGGTCACATACTGTCCAATTGAATGTTACTGTAACCCCGAATCACTAACATTGAAGTTAAAATAAAAAAACAATATAAAAAAAAATATCAGTATTAGATGAAAAGAGTAAATGGCCAAATTATTCATTGTAGTTTAGTGAAATGACAAGCAAAATCCCTAATATAACTTAGACTATGAATTCGTGTCTTTGGGACAGATTTTTGGTTTACTTATTAATTCTAAACGAAGTAAATTGACTAAAGTACCATAGCATACATTGCAAAAAGTATTTCTATTACCTTACTTTGGCAAAGGCCGAAAGTGAGCCGAAGCTCGCATACAATTTCGCCAAACCATGGAGATGATTTGACAGTTTTGTTGGGTAAAACTACTTACCAAAGTCTTTTCACATGATTTTTTTTATTTAGCTATAATTATATCACAAAATATTGATAGTAGAAGAATATGAATTAGTCTAATAATAAGGGATATCGGTCAAGTTGGTTAAAATTGTTTATTCTACGAGTATCTCTGTTTATTTATCACAAGTGCTATTGATACTATCGTTTGTGTCCCAGGCCATCACATCAGTATCTCCTTGCCCCAAGTTTGTAGGTTCTTTAAGTGTATTTGTATGGTCTGAATGGTCCCCTCTATCTTTTTCAAACACAAGTAGCGGAACATAAACCAACTAATTACCATGTCCAAACTCCATAGGAATCGTGACATCATTTAAGATTTTACGTGTTTCTTAGCATATGAATTATCAATAAAATTTCATGGCTCGACACCAAACACGATTTGAACCTAACATAAATAAAGTGACACTATATGAAACAGGGTGTTTATGAAATCATTTGGGTTGACACGAACATGACCTGAATTGTCGCCCCATCTGATTCCATATAAAGTTTTGAGTATTAAAAGACTGTTTGTAACTTTCTCCTTTAGCACATACAAATAAATATATATATACATATAGGCTATTACAATGAGGATGGGCTTGGCCCATTTGACTATGGAAGGCTGGAAGCTAACAACCATTGATGGGCCTAAATAATTAAATACAAATATATAATACAAATTTATAAAGGTGGATATCGAAAATGGAAAATGGAATAACTAAATTAGTTAACCGATTTTCTATAACAAGATTAAATAATTTCTTCCCCACAATTTGCTCGAACGGATTAAAAAATACCATAAATATTAATGATGTATCCAATGCGGAGTTTATTCAGAGTGGTTAAATCCATGACATACTTGACATACTTCTCATATACAAATCTATCCTCATAGATACACTATATGTACTTCTTCACTTTTCATGTTTCCTAGTCATATTTCGTAGTTTGCTTTAGTGGCTTGGATGTTCTCGTTAGCTCAGATCACATATGTAATCCTACTGATCCCAATGGACCTAGGTCATCAGATAGTATGCACCTTACGTAGTAACAAACGAAAATAAAGCTAAAACAATATTTTTATCTTTAGGAGCAATCTTAAAACTGCAATTATATATATTTATTGTGCTGAATTTTAAATCACCATTTAATTAGTCAACGTCTTGCCTAAAAATTGGGACACTTTCTTCTATATAAAAAACTCTATTGCTTCTTGAATTCCATTTATCTTTTGAGTGTAGGTTCAAAAGTCAAAATCATTTAAAGTCCAAGTAGTCTAGATTACATAGCTAGCATTAAGTAATCTTAGATGAAACAATTATTTTGATGATTTATTCCCAAATTGATGGCTTTTCATATACGAAAGTGACAGAAAAACCAAAACATACTCTAAGGTTTTGGTTTGCCACATTTGGCTTTTCATATAAGAGATTCTATGGTTTTTATATAATGGTCGAGTTTGGTAATAGATCAATACAAATCAAACTATAAGGTTTTTGTGAAACACATTGAATACAACGTGTTTAGAATGATATAAGTTTGTTATTTAAACTAAATTGAAATGTTTAATACACATTTTTGAAGTTTCACAAGTATCACTTATATATGGTTGGTGTTCCGGAGCAACGTACGAGTTTATTAACATGAGTAGTAAAATTAAAGGGCGATAGTGATCAAAATCTATAAATTGATATGGGGTGGACCATGGTGTATTCTTTATCCGGGCAACGTACGGGTATAACATTAGTTTTTTTTTTGTGTGTATCGAGTTAAAAGTTATTAAGTTAAGTTAACCATGCATCGTCAAGGGACGTGCCGGAATATTTACGAGAAGTTCATGAACCTAAAAAAAGGGGTAAAAAAGAACTACAAAAAGAAGGTCAAGTAAGAGTGTAAGACTTAAACAGTAAAGAAACTGTAATAACCACTAGGTAGATATCTGAAATAGAACCAAATTTCACAGTGCAAAAGAAACATATATATATGTAGAAGAAATATCGATAACAACACTCAATACAACAATTCAAGCATGTAGAAAACATGAAAATGGAACAATAAATAATAAGTCATCACAAGCACACATAATTTATTGTCGACTGCAGATCTCCAAAGCAGTACGACCACTGAAAGATTGCTAGAGCTTCAAGGTAGCAAGGCAACCGCGACCACAAGACCCCATAGGAGCAGGTAATGCATCTTTTTATCGCCACCAGCATCAGACGTTTCACCATTTTCAATAACTTGTTTGGATCCTGTTTAGACAACATCAATTAGAAATCGTACCATGTTAGAATTTTGACCAACTTTGTTACTAGAAAAATAGAAACGCCAGGTTATGACTTCGTACCTGTGATGAAAGTACTAGTTGGTGAAGGTGAAGGACCATTAGAGGATATATCCATTGAACTTTCTGGAGAACTGACTGGAGCCAACACTGGAGCCATCACTGGAGCACTATTTCCTAAGATTGAGTGAGAAAATACATCGAAGATTAGTAGATGTGGCAATTTCGACGCATACATATATTTATGAATATAGCTGATTGGATTATGTTGTATGGTTAAACTTTTAAATATAGCTAGATCGAAAAAATCACTCTTGTGTGACCACACTGCTTGTTTTGGGAAAGCATTAGTCAGTTCGAGTGAGCATGTTATAAAAGACTATGTACCCACTTGTAATAAATCAAGAACAATATTACGTATTAAATAATGCAAGCATAAGAGCACGCTGTTGTTATCTTTATACCATTGCATCGGCTAACAGGAGGAGTCTTCACGTGACAAGTATCAGGAAGGGCTAAAGCAATAGTTTTGTTGATATTGAATCCTAGAGCCGACAGAGTGGTACCATCTAGGGCAGTGCAAAGACATTGTGGCTGTGACTTAACAACGTTAGCCAGCGACGAACAGCAAGAAGAAGACGGGGTTTTGGAACTCCCGGTAACATAGTTTAGGCATGAAGACATTCCAATGAGAACATTGGTACATCCTGATTGAGCCATCGAACCTTCCAAACACAGAGCTAGGAAGAAAAAGGCTAACCATAGATTACTACTTGAACCCATTTTATTATAAGGAATGGGTTTACTTGTTGTTCTAACATATTTATAGGACAAGAGAGTTGTCCAATTCATATGTGATGGTAATAAATTAATCATGTAGCCTACAATTTGAACTTTTGGCATGCAAATTGCAAATTACTGATCAACTACAAGTGATCACCAAGAGACAATTTTCTATACACATGCATTCTCTTTATATCCAAAATAATATTTTATTAGTTTCATATAGAAATTCCAACCTTAAGGTATCACAAAATCTTAAAATAGGATAAAGACAAGAATCACGTACAACTCTAATTCGAAAAACATAGATTATTGGTATGTATATTGTTCATAGTTATGTTTGAAGACCAAAGTCATATTTATATAGTATAAACTAAGGTTGTAAATAACGTAACCCTCAAGTTTTGTAAGACATGACGTGACATGACGTTTCTTAAGGCGTGACAAAACGACAAAATTTTAATAAATTTTGGAATTTTTATATATACTTGTATATATATTCACTCTTATTAAGTTGTATCAATAAACAATAAATTAACAAAAAGTCAATGTTTTTACATTTCAATATATATATCTAATCTAAATATAGTAACCAATTAAACAAAAATCAATGTTTTCAAATTTTAATATACATATAATCTAAGATATAATCACAAATTTATAATCAAAGAATCTTTATAGCCATTTTTAAATTTTTTTAACAGTTTTTAAGTTTTTTTTTTTTTTTTAAATTTTTTTTTCATAACGCGTTACAAAAACTTAGAAAATAACGCGTTAAAGCTCGCCATGACGCGCTTACGTTTTTTGGACGTCACACCTAACAACGACGCCTTGCATGTTTTCGTAACGTCGAGGTCACGCCTCACGTCATGGCGAGCCTTGGCTCACGTCATAGCGCGTTATTTAAAACCTTGGTATAAACACACCAAAAGAAGTGAATTTTGGTGTAAGAGGACACAACCCTTGGTGAATGGTTACACTCATTTAGTGAATGGTTACAACGTTTAATTAATGGTAATTTCCTAGACGGTTATGCTAGAATCACCAATATATCGATAAATATATAAGGTAACGCCACCATTACGTACTCAACTATACCCAAATTACTTCTGTGTATCATATTTTAAAATTTTATTATGTGTGTCGAACTTTTAATTCGTCGCCATTAAATGTATTAGATCACCTTTTTTTTCTTTTCTTCTTCTTCCTTATAACACATGTATTTGTGTGTGACACCTTCATAAGTTGTAAGATCATCTACCATCTAATCCTAAATTAGGTTCACTTCTTCGATAAAGACTTATAGGCGAAGTCATATAAATACAAAAATTCGTACACAAAATAGAAAGTGTTGAACGTACATACGTTAGTAATTTCGCTTGAGCCACATACATGTTAGTCAAAAGTTTTACAAACTTCTGACTAATCCAACATGAAAAACCTCATTCGTTTACCTATTTAAAAAATCCATAATTGTAATACATCCAACAATTTTTTGTCTATTGCTTAGATCATTCTACTTATTTATGCGGCGCCGGTAAAAAAGGGTTGCTAAAAGAAACATGTTATAATCATCTGTATCTAGATTCTAGACCATCACGACTTGGAAGGTGACCTAACTTCTAAGTTAACTGCAATAAATAGAGCAAAATGGGAGATTTTATAGCAAAACTTGATAAGAAAATACCAAGGTTATAGATAACGTAAGGCGTGGCGTGGCGGCATGAGCAAGCCTCAAGCTTTGCAAGAAATGGCGAGACATGGCGTTTTTCAAGGCGTGAAAAAGCGGCAAAAAATTAATATATTTTATAATTTTATATATACTTTTATATATTTTTTTTACTATTATTAAGTTATATCAACACCAATAAATTATAAAAAGTTAATAATTTCATATATCAATATACAACTAATGTAAAATATAGTAACCAAGCTTTACAAAGAAGTTATCCATCATTTCGTGTCGGCTCCTCCAAGCCTTGAGAAACGGCGAGATATGGCGGCGCCATGGCGGCTACTCCAAGCCTTGAGAAATGGCGAGACATGGCGGTTTCATGGTGGGTTATTTAGAACACTGGAAAATACTCAAAATAGGATTATTATGTTTTAACATTTTGAAGTATTTTTTTAAAAAACTTTGACTTAATAGGTTTTTGTGTTATATAAATAAGTAAAAGTAAAGATTTTAGAAGGTCAAGAGATAACGATAAAAATAGAACAAAGAAAATAAGACATAAACGTATAACAAGAATGAAATGTAGCCTCTCTAAACCTCTTGTGAAAATGACCATATAGGTATTTGGAGTTCTTCTGGACGATACTAGTGTATCGTTAATTCGATATGTGTCTATGACGGTGTAATAAAGCTCGGGACCTTCTTTTTCTTTAATGGATGTGGTCACTAACTCTTCCACTTCTTGATGTTCAACGAAATCGAAAAACTGTACTTTCAACTGTTCATAATCACCTACTAAGAGAATCGGTGGTCGATTTTTTGAACAGATAGACATTTCATTGTTATATATCTTTGATATTAGAATTTGAATTTGATAGTGACATTTGATTTGAAGAAAATGACTTTGATATAAAATGCGTTGTTTGAAATTCGAGCAATATGTTCAAAATTTGGACAGTGCGTTCGAAATTCATTCAACGTGTTCAAGATTTAAGTAACTGGAAAAATGATAAACTTCTGATAATTCGTTTGAAATCGGGACGGCACACTAAACACTTAATTCTGGTACTGCTCGAAACCCAGCAACACATAGTATCAATTCCAAATTCAAAGAAATCTGATATAAACCTGGGTGGAATGATTTCTATAGGTTGACACGTTGAGATTGATTTTAGTGGAGATAATGGTCGGGTTTATGAAGAGGTAATTGAACAATTTTATAAACCAAAAATATAAAGATTGAATAAAAACCAAATTAGGGTTTCTATATATTACAAGCAGAATTACAAAACAACACAAGAATCACACAAGGTGTAATGATTCTTACAACTCTCTAATTAACACCAACACTAAATCTCTACTATGAACACAACAATTCTAGAGAGATAAACAAATTGAGAAATCAAGTTTTAGAGAGAGAAATGTGAGATCGATTATGAGCTCTCCAGTCAACAAACACCGTTTATATACTCTTGACCACCTTGACCGACTCAACTTCCAGAAATGACAAACTAGTCCTCCAACTTAGCAGTTTCCAATCATGCCATATTCAGTCCTCCAACTTACAACTTAACTGACATTTAAACATGAAAACAAACCAAGTTGGAAAACTAGATAACTAAGGTTACAAAGATGTGTTTAGATGTTTTAGTACATAAACCCATTCATTCCAATATCCCCCCTTAAACATATCTTTGGAACATGTCTTTAAACTCCAACTTTTGACGTAAAAATTCATGATGAAAAACAGGTAAACCCTTTGTAAAAATGTCAGCAACATTTTTACAACAATCAACTTTAAGTGCATTAATAGTTCCATCCAAAAAATTTTCTCTAACAAAATGCAAATCAATTTCAAAATGCTTAGTCCTTTCATGAAAAAATGGATTTGCAGAAATGTCTAAAGCAGATTTATTATCACAAAAAGTATTAACAGGTATTAAGTTTAAAACATTTAGATCTTTATAAAGCTTAACAACCCAAACAACTTCACAAACAACTTCTGCAAGTGCCCTATACTCTGCCTCAGTTGATGATCTAGAAACAGTTGCTTGTTTCTTACTTTTCCATGACACTAGGCTATTACCAATAAACACACAGTAACCAGTAACAGACCTTCTAGTAGATAGACATTTACCATAGTCTGAGTCAACATAAGCAATAAGTAACTGATTAGAATCACTGTAAAACCACACACCTTTCCCAGGTGAACTTTTAAGGTATTTTAATAACCTAAAAGCCAGCTTTAAATGTGAGTTTAAAGGTCTATGCATGTAAGTGCTTAAACACTGTACAACATAAGAAATGTCAGGTCTGGTGAGAGTGAAATAGATAAGTTTGCCCACAAGTTTTTGATAATAGGTGAAATCAGACAACACAAAATCAGTTTCATGTTTATTTGCTTCATCTGTTATTACTAAATTGACTTCAATAGGAGTTTTTAAGGGTTTACTACCCGAAACACCATATTCTGACAACAAGTCTAAGCAATACTTTCTTTGACTCAAACACAAACCATCTTTATCACTAAGGACTTCAATACCAAGAAAGTATTTAAGTGTACCCAAGTCCTTTATTTTGAATTTACTTTTCAGAAAATCTTTACAGTTATTTAGCTCATGTTCATCATTGCCAGTTAAAACAATATCATCCACATAAACAAGTAAAGCAACAAAAACATTATCTTTCAGTTTAGTAAATAATGAATAATCATTTTTACTTTGCACAAAACCATTTTCAACTAAACTAGCAGTCAGCTTGACATTCCATTGCCTATGTGCTTGTTTTAACCCATATAAGGACTTATTCAATTTACATACTTTATTATTGTTTTCATTATAAAAGCCCAAAGGAAGAGACATATATACATCTTCAACTAAATCACCATAAAGAAAAGCATTATTGACATCAAGCTGATACAAGTTCCAATTCATTTTGATAGCTAAGCTAATTAAACATCTCACAGTTACAGTTTTCACAACAGGAGAAAAGGTTTCCTCATAGTCAATACCTTCCTTTTACCTATAACCCTTAGCAACAAGTCTTGCTTTGAATCGTTCAACCTCACCAGTAGACTTATACTTAATCTTATAAAGCCACATACATCCTATAAGGGTTCTATTACTAGGCTTATCAACAACATCCCATTTATTGTTTCCAAGTAGGGCTTAAATTTCACAATTCATGGCCTCAACCCAATGTTTATGTTTAACAGCTTCATAAAAAGTTTTGGGTTCCACATGTTGATTAAGACAAGTAACAAAACAGAAATGACCATCACTAAGAACAGAATAATCAACAACTTTATTAACATTGTATTTAACTTTATCACTAAGAACAAAATCACCAAGTTTAGAGGTAACACATAAGGCCTAGTGTACTTTCTAACAGTACTTGGTTCACCTACACCTTCAGCAGACTGACCCATGGACTCAGGCACAAGGCCCTTGTCATGTTGACGCACATCAGACTGTGTATCAACTTCTATGTCATTAGCATCACTTTCAATATTGGTTTCTTCAACTGAACCATGACTATGTTCAAGAGTATTACCTAAAGAGCTATCACTAGGTTCAGGAAGACTGCCTAACATTGATGGACTGCTTCTAGAATGTGAATCAACCTTGACATCATCATAGGGAGGTTCATCATTAGAGAAGTAAGGACTATCAAATAAATTTAAGTGAGTGATGTTTTTATTAACTGTAGGATCAGTAAGATCATTGTTTAAAACAAATGGAAAAATGGTTTCATAAAACTTTACATCTCTTGAGTAAACAATTTGTTTACTGTCCAATGAATACAACTTATATGCCTTTTGAGTACTAGAATACCCTATCATAACACATTTTTCAGACCTGATAGAAAATTTATCACTCATATTTAATTGTTTTGAAAAACACAAACAACCAAAACTTCTCAGATGAGACACATTAGGATCATGACCAAACAGAACAGAAAAGGGACTCTTGCCAAGTAACACAGAGGAAGGTAACCTATTAATAAGATAGCAAGCAGTTAGAACACATTCAGGCCATAAGTTTAGAGGAATTCCCCCCTGAAACATAAGAGACCTAGCAACATTAAGAAGGTGTATATGTTTCCTTTCAACTACTCCATTTTGATGTGGTGTATAAGCCACAGAAGTTTGGTGAATAATACCATGGTTACGAAAAAAGGAATGCATGGAACTGTTTACAAAATCAATACCACTATCAGACCTAAATACTTTGACCTATTTTTGAAACTGTGTGTTAATGAGATTAGAAAAGGATACAATATTATCAAAAATATCACTTTTATTTTTAAGCAGATACACCCAAACACACCTAGAGTAGTCATCAACAATAGTAAGGAAAAATTTGAACCCTTCTTTAGAAGCAACTTATAAGGCCCCCAAACATCAAGGTGTACTAGTTCTCCTACAACAGTTGTTTTATGATCACTGATTGGAAAGGGTTCCCTGGTTTGTTTTTCCTTATGGCAAATTTCACATGGTAAAAGCTTTTCATTACCCAAATCTAACTGTTTATTAAGAACTAGTAAAGCCTGATCAGATGGGTGCCCCAATCTATTATGCCAAACATATTTAGACACATAACAAGTAAACACATTATTGCACATATTACCTCTATCTAAACTACACTCATCAAAGAAGTAAATGCCCCCATGTTGATTACCAGTCACCCAAGTTTTTCCCATCAGATTGTTTTGAGGTAAATCTTGTACATAACATTTATCCTCATCAAAACCTATGAACATCTTACTATCTCTAGCAATCTTATGAACTGACAACAGATTAACAGTGTACTCAGGAACAACAAGAACATCAAATAAAACTGCATTATTATTTAGTCTATAATTACCAATTTTAGTAATTTTAGCAGCAGTGTTATTAGGGTGTTCAACAGTTAAACTCAAACCAGATATATCAACAACATTATCAAGACTAGACTCATGAGTAATATAGTGTTGATTTGCCCCTGAATCAATGACCCAACCAGGTTTAGACACATGGACAAACCTACCTGCCATATTACACTTGGGAATATCTGATGGTCTTGGTTGATTAATAAGGGACCTGAGAACTGCTAACTGGTCATCTGAAAACACATTAGTAGAGGGAGTACTAGGACTGGTATGTGTATCAACATGAGAATGATTACTTGTGAACCTTTGAGTACCACCTCTATTATTGCCATTATTGTTATTTTTCTTGGAAAATTAGGTGGAAAAGCAATGATTGTAAAACACCTTTCAACAGTGTGACCAATCAAACCACATTCAATACATTTTAGACTTGGATTTTTAACAAGAAAATTATTTGTGTTTGCATTGTTAGTGTTTCTTTTAAAATTATTAGTGTTAGAACCTGTATTACCCATAAATGCATAGTGGTTACCCTTTTTTGACACATCACTACCTCTATGAGATTCCTCTCTAGAGATAGTAGCAAACGCAGTTTTGATAGAGGGTATAGGGTCTCTAGTTAACAAGTTACTTCTCACAGGTTGATACACATCGTCAAGACCCATAAGAAATTGCATTAACTTCATTAACTGACTAAACTCATGAAATACACTAGCACCTCACACAGGCAGTTTAACAATAGCATCAAATTGTTTCCACAAAGAGTTCAATTTATGGTAGTATTGAGAAACAGTAGACCCATTTTGTCTTAAAGAGTTAATTTTATGATGCAAGTTAAAAATCACAGACCCATCAATTTTATCATAGGTTTCTTTTAGTTCAGCCTAAACAACAGCAGGATTTTTTGAAAAAATTTGACCCAAATACAACTCTTCAGAAACAGACCCAAGTAACCAAGACAGTACAACAACATTACATCTGCCCCACTGTCTTCCTAGCACATCATCATCAACAGGTCTAACAGAACTACCATCAATAAACTCAATCTTATTCTTAGTATCCAAAGCAAGAGTAACAACACAACTCCATATAGTATAATTTTCAGTACCAGTAAGCTTAATATTGGTAGGAGGAGCACTAGATATATCACTAGCATGTAGATACAATGGATCGCCAAAATCAAGTTTACTTACTTTAGTAACAGAAATATCAGACTCATTGTCACTACTAACAGTTTTCTCAGCATTTTTTGATGCATCGGCCATAGTAGTCAATTAGTCAGAACGACACAGAACAGACAAACAAGCACAGAGTAAACAAGAGCAGCAAAAAAAAGGAACAAAGACAACCAACAACACACAAGACAAGGAACAAAGAGAGCAATTAAGAACAAGACAAACAGAGGAAAAAAAAAACACCTAATAAGGAACCACAAGATGCAAAATGCTCCTAAGGGCAATCCTGGCCAGGGACAATGTTTACCATAGTCAAGCTGGGCAATTAGAGTCTAACCAGGGACCCTATCTAGGTCCAATATGACAAAGCCCCCAACACACCAACTCCGGACTCAGAGAGATGTGTGGTGCACAAGCTACAAACTACAAATGCATAGATAAAAGAAAGGAAGAAACTCACAAGAAACAATTAAACAAATAATCACACACAAGAAACAATTAAACAAGAAAAGTCCAAGCTAATGGTCCAAGTGTTACTCTGAGGGGCAGTTGATCCCTTTCCGACACAGAAACGCCTCTGAGAAGGAACTAGCCACTGAAACAAGGTAGGTAAGAAACAATACCAGATGGTCTTAAGAAGAACAAACCCCAAATCAATCAGATCTTGACTTAATCTTGACCAAGGTGATCAATACAGTCAACGAGATTCACGCAGCGGAAGAACAGAACACAATAGTACCTCCGATCAGTAACACAACCCCAGATCTCACCCAATCACAATAACCAAGACAGATCAAGAAAACCCCAATTTAGGAAACCCTAATTTTTTGAAAACCCTAATTTTGAGAAATTAGATCTGAATTAGTAAACGCTTTTAGATCGAAGAAAAAACGATTAGGTAATCAAGAGCCGTAGCTCTGATACCATGAACAATTTTATAAACCAAAACTATAACGATTGAATAAAAACCAAATTAGGGTTTCTACAGATTACAAGCAGAATTACAAAACAACACAAGAATCACACAAGGTGTAATGATTCTTACAACTCTCTAGTTAACACCAACACTAAATCTCTACTATGAACACAACAATTCTAGAGAGAGAAACAAATTGAGAAAACAAGTTTTAGAGAGAGAAAGGTGAGATCGATTATGAGCTCTGCAGTCAACAAACACCGTTTATATACTCTTGACCACCTTGACCGACTCAACTTCCAGAAATGACAAACTAGTCCTCCAAGTTAGCAGTTTTCAGTCATGCCATATTCAGTCCTCCAACTTACAACTTAACTGACATTTAAACATGAAAACAAACCAACTTAGAAAACTAGATAACTAAGGTTACAAAGATGTGTTTAGATGTTTTAGTACATAAACCCATTCATTCCAATAGTAATAGTAAATAAACGAAAGTTCGAATAAATTAGTAATTATTTATAATATTTAACGTTACAGAAACAACTTCTCCAAAATTAGGTTTAATTCCTAAAAATATTTTGGAACTATATGAGAGTGTTACGAATAACTTTACAGAAAAACGAAACCCAAAAACAACCATAAGATAGAGAAATCTACCATTTTAAGAGTTATAACTCGTGAAGGAATATGATTTTATGATATGCAAGATATAACTGAATTAGCTTTAGCACTTTATCATTGACATGTTGTATTTGTTGATGCCAGCGTACATTAGTTGTATATTGAGTGATACTTTGGTCTGAACAAATATAGGGGCGATATGCGATAAATAAAAGAGTACTCTAATTAATAAAATAAAGGTGAAAAACACTAAATAAGCTTAGTGCAATTTCCGTAAGGGGGTCACAATTTATAAATTGGTTTGCTTGATATCTAGACTTTGTTAAGTAGCCGTGTCGAAAAAATCCGAAACTGAAAAAAAACCGAAATCGAAATCCGGTTCGGGTTGACCAAGAACCGCCGGGTTCAAACCGGTTCGAATAGTTCTGTTGCAGACCGGGTAACAACCGGGTATTTTTGAATTTTCGGGTCCAAAAACCTGGTTTAAACCCGGTTACTGGAGTGGCCATTTTTTGTCTTTTTTGATTTTAACTAGCCGTTAGTTACCGTTTTATTACCGTTTTTTATGTTTTTTTTTTTTTTTTTACCATTTTGTCATTCCAAATTTACTATAAGTATGTAGGTGAGTATGAGGTTAATCACACAATTCTGACCCTCTCAAAACACTCCCATACTCTAAAAACGCAAAAAATACGTTTGAAAAATTCTTGAAAAATCATCAACAATCAAATGGCAACTCAAAGCTCTACCACTTCCACCGGTTTCGGTTCCTCAAGCCAAAGAACTATTATAGCCGTTCTCGAAACAACCCGAAACCGAGTCGTTTGGTGTCATTTCAGTTTGGTGAAATTGTCGGATGGCGAAAAGATGACGCATTGTAATCATTGCGGCAATTTTTTGAAAAGTGATTCCAACTCGACGTTGAAGCATCACATCGAGAAGCATTGCAAATTACTCAATAAAGTTTCGGAAGCGGGTCAATCTTCGATGGGTCAAGACAAGTCTATTTTTGTATATTCGGTGGAGCGGATGCGTCAAGAGTTTGCGGGTTATGTGATTCAGTCAACCTTGCCATTCAATTACTTTGACAACCCTCGATTCACCGGGGTGGTTGAAAGGTGTCTTCAACCGCGATATACTCACGTAAGTCGTAATACTCTTAGAACTGATTGTTTGAAAATATGGAAAAAGCTAAAATAATGGTAATAAAAGGTTTTGAAACGTTAAATACAAATGTAAACTTAACAGTCGATGCTTGTTCGGATCCTCATGGTTTGCCCGATTCATACCTTTGTGTTACCGCACATTAGTGTGATCCCGAATTGTGGCAAATGATGAAGAGGGTTATTGCTTTTGACCAATTTCCTTATCCTCACACGGGTCAAAACTTATATCATATGTTACAGGATGTTTTACAAAGGTATAATTTGGAAGAAAAAGTGTTTTCAATTGCATTTGATAATGCAAGTAATAATACAAACGCGGTGGTTAAACTAAAACTAAAATACAATCCACCAATGAATGGTGACTTTTATCATAGTCTATGCATTGCACACATTATAAATTTGGTTGTGCAAACTGGACTAGAAGTCACCGAAGTAAAAAACGCCATAAGCTCTTATAGACAAATGTTAGTCGATATATTTTCAAATCATAAAAGTAGATACAAGGGATATATGAAAGTGTGTAAGGAAACGAATTCCGTCTTTTTGGTCCCTAATTGGGATGTTCCCACAAGATGGAATTCGACTTACAATATGCTTGTATGTGGTTTACGCCAACAAAGTACTTTAACCTATTATCATGCGGAGTTAGTGCCTAAATATCGGGTTACACCATTTTCGCTTGAAAATTGGGATATTATTCAAAAACTAAGCCAATTGCTCAAAGTTTTTAAAACCGCAACAACTTTGTTATCGGGTGTTTATTATCCCACTAGTCATTTAGTCCTTAAAAAACTTGGTTTTATGCTTACAAAGTTGGAAGATTTTGAACGTGAAGGTGGATTGTATTTTGAAATGGTAACGCCCATGAAAGTCAAAATGAGAAAATATTTTGCTACATTGTCACCTTTAATTACCGTTTTGGCCGCATTAAACTCGTGTTTGAACAAAATTGAGGTGGAACATCTAATGGGAAAAATATTTACAAAATTCGATATCGTTATTGATCCATTATATGCCGATAACGCCATAGCCGAATTTGATGAATCTTTTAAAGGGTTATTTGGGGTTTATTTTAACAAGTATAAAACCCCATCAAATGTGGGTGAATCAAGTTCTTCTATAGCGTCGACCTATGAAAACTATACTAGCACGGACCCGAAAATTGACTTGTTTAACAATTTAAAACGAGAAACACTTAAACGTGCTACGGGTGATGGGGATGATCAAACAAATACCGAATATGGGAGGTATACGGGAATCGATTTTTTAGCCACTATGGGAGTTGAAGAATTCTTCAACTTTGAGGTTTTGGCTTGGTGGAGAGCATGAGAATTTTAATTTCCCGTTCTAGCCGCCATGACTAAAGATCTACTAACCGTCCAAGCTTCTTCGGTAGCTTCGGAATCCGATTTTTCTCTTAGTGGTAGGGTTTATCTTTACGAAGAACAAGACTCACACCGGTGGCATTGGAGATGTGCATTTGCTTGAAGGATTACTTAGACGCGACCGAACGTACACAAGACCACCAAAATCTTGAAGGCGAGCTAGAATATGAAGGCGAAGTACTCGATATCGAGGTGGAACAAGGAGTTGCAATATCACTTTCCGATGAAGAAATCGCCATCGACGAAGCTTCCCGAGCATCTAGCTCCGAAGATGAACCCGTTGAAGATGACTTTATTGAAGTAGACGAAGATTAAGAATGAAGAAATCAGTTTCAAATTTCCAATGTTATTAGTTACATTTCATATTAAAAATAGTATTTTTTTCGAACATTTTTATTCCAATTATCGTAATATTACGGTTATGAAGATGTATTTCAAGTTTCCAATGTTATTAGTTACAAGTTCGTATAATAAAAGTTGAACTTTAACGTGTTTTTTCAACTTACGCGTTTTTTTCTCAATGTTATTAGTTACATTTCATATAAAAAAAATAGTATTTTTTCGTACATTTTGCTTAATAATTATCGGAATATTAAGTTTTGAAGATGTGTTTCAAGTTTTTTTTATTAGAATACAACGTTTATGTATAATGTGTGTCAAGATTGTTTAAAAAAAGTCGAATTTTAACGTGTTTTTGCAAGTTCCGTTTTTTTCTTTTTATTAAATACCAAAACCGGTTTTTAACCGGGTTTTTTACCCGAACCGGTTTGGACCCGACCCCAAACTGGTTCCACTGGATTTCCCTATCCAATGCCAAAACTCGGTTTGAACTCGACCCGGGTTTTGGTCAAACCGGTTTCAATGGTTTGACCAAAACCCGGTTCAGGTATTGGTCAAACCCAAAATTGACAAGTCTATTGTCAAGTGGTAGAGGAAAATGAGTGTTGCGAGACCAATTACAATAATCTTCCTATATAGATAGAGGATATGTATGTGGCTTGGCACATCGCTAGTACTATCTTAGGGTTGCTTAGATCCGGAGTTTACTACTACATTATCCTTCATCCCTAACAACAAATATAGACTACATGTTGTGTTTCACCATAGTCGGAGGTGGTGGTGCGTTTTCCCGTCTTGTCTCATGATCTACTTTCGGAGGTACCCGGTTAAGATCAACATGCTTTCAGGATTACCTTGTGGTTTATAGATGGATGGAAAATGAAAAAATAGAAAAAATAAAGATAAAAATGGATATACACAACCTTAGGGTTTTTATGTGATATGTATACGTTTTTTATTCCCATTTTTACCAATTACTGAATCATACACATCGTATATGTTTGTAGTCGGTTTTGATATAAATTTTTACAACTTGGTTTACCTTCCAACTTTATGTATGTAAAGCTGACCCCTACGTTTTCTACTTGTCGTCTTTATAACCTCATATTAAAGCCAACCTTCTAGATGGTTTATTGAACTTTGATATTTCTTTTATATTAAAAAGTTTCTAAAATGACGTATTTTGAAAATTTGGACGTTATAATAAGCTAATTAAAGTCTAAATATGAAAAAAAAAAAAAAAAAAAAAAAAAAAAAAAAAAATAGCTAAAACAAACATACATTGAACTATAAATAAAATACTTAAACTTTAATTTTTAACATACAAGATGTTTAGGAAAGTGGGAAAAAAGCCCAGAAAGAAGAATGCAATCATCATTATATTGGAACTTGGATGAAAAAGAAACCGAAACATGAAAAAATTATGCACATCAACACATATTACGCGACAAATTCTTTTTTAATTCTTTTTCTTATTCCTGTTTTTTCCCATTAATCAATTTGAATCGATTTGATGAACATATGTATGTGTGTATGTATCTATACATGAAGATGTGAGGAAGCTTTAAATAATATATGTATGTTGTACATATATAGTGTAAAAAATATATCATCTTCCTCATATAGTTTTAATAAACATGTGTTATATGCGGATAAATCTATCTATCTATGTACATATATATAACTAAAACAAGGTTTTTGAAATCCAATGTGAATACCTTCTTTAGATGCCACATCAGGTGTAATCTGACTTGTCAATTTCTTATTATTTTCATTTTGGTTTTTTAATTTTAATAAAATCCTAGCTCTCAAAGCATACAACCATTTCGTTCCCTCTTTTCTCCCCTTCTGTTTGGATTTTCAATTTCAAAATCGAAGACAATTAATAAGAAATTGGTAGAGATAAAATGAAACGCTTTCAATTTCGACAAGAAGGTAGCAACATATTGGTACGAAAACATATATCCCGAGAATATTGTTGAGCCCTTCTGATAAGAGGATGTCGTTTAAGTTTCAAAGAAGGCAATTCCTCTTAGTTCCTTGTGTTGCAATGACCATTATTAAGAGTCGGGTTGGTTTGTTTCTTCAACGTCTCGTATTTACTCATGGTCAGTTATATATCCAGAGTTAAAAGTAATACGAGTTTAAAGCTGTTAATTATGGACAAAGACGGAAAACTTACTAATAGGCTAATAGCACAACAAACGTTGTCTATAAGGAAGTACGGTAAGATTTGTAATTTTTAAATTAAATTTTTGTTTCTTTTATATTTCTATGTTATTGTTAAAAATATTATGTTTAGAATATTTTTTCAAGTGACTGTTTAAAATAAGCTTTGTTTATGTTCTAATATGATTTTCATTAATTTTCGAATACATTATCTAAATTCCTATCAATATAAATGTTATATTTTAATGTCGACAATCGTGCATCACACGGTCGGGTCTGAACATAGTTTATGATATATATAGACTAAAAAGATATTTTGTGAGACAACATTAATTATATATGTTGTGTTGGTATACATGACTTCAAATTCAACTCTAATTTGAATTAATATGTTTTAGCATAAATGAGAAAAAAAATTAGTAAAATTGCGTTTTGAAATATTTAATATAGGGATAAGTGTATTAGAATGTAATAAACTTTGTTCGATTTGCTATTGTATGTATCCAACTCTCAAAACTTTTATTGTGTGTATTGAACTTTTATTTTTTAACAAATGATGTAAGAACCGGATTTTTTTGAGAAATATTAAATTTAAAAAACCGGTTACACGTCAGCAAAAATGCGGTCCGTTACATCATTTGTGAAAAAATAAGAGTTGAATACATACAATAGAGATTTTAAGAGTTGTATACATACAATAGCAAATCGCACAAAGTTTGTTACATTCCCATGCACTTAGCCCTTTAATATATGACGAAAGTCAGTTGGGAATGTTATACAATTTCTTTAGTATATATAAATATATGTTTTTCATCAAGGTAAATATCAAACTAAAATTTGTTTCTTTAATTTTTTTAAATAAATATTGTCTCGTATTATTATATATAAAGGCAGTACATAATAACGTGTATTGAAAGAAAATAGGGGACGAATACCACAAATCTAGAGAATAGTTATTAGTAAAAAGCAATGAAATGATATAAGTTTAAATTTTTTTAATCATAACACTTGAGGTTGTTGTCATTAAAACTAATATAATAGTTGTTCAATAGAAGTTCAATGAAAATCATTTTGATATGAATGAAATAGTCATTTTAAATCTGAGTGTTGATAATAATAGTGTTTATTGTGACTTAGAAGCTACAACATGCATTAACAAAATTGTAAAAAATTATTCATTAAGTGTAAAGGTTGTTATTAATAGGGCTAATTGTTTAGAAATGCATCGAACTTTACATCAAAAACTATTGTATGCATCCATCTTTAAATTGGTCTATTGTATGTATCTAACTTTCAAAAATCGATATTTTATATATCCAACCAATGAAATCTTAGCAAAACGATGATGTGGCAACTTACGTAGCACATTATATGGATGTCACGTATTGTTGAATACATACAATAGCATATTTTTGAAAGTTGAATACATTCAATAGAGATTTTTGAAATTTAGATACATACAATAGACCAATTTAAAGATGGATGTATACAATAGTTTTTGATGTAAAGTTCGATGCATTTCCAAACAATTAGCCCTTATTAATAATATACAACTAACTAACTAAGTATTACAAGTTTTAATTTTTTTAAACATTGTTATCATAATTGTGTTCACTAGTAATGAATTTATTTTTGTGTACCCGTTTGTTTGTTTGTTTTTTCTATCTTTCTCTCCGTAAGAAGTTAAATAATATGTCAATAGCAAATGGTTGATATCATTTTTAGAGATGTTAAAAATTTTGTATTTGATACAAAATGAATTATATATATGGCTTATTATCTATGATGTTGACAATCTCTAAGTTATACACAACATAGGCAAAAACAATTTAAAAATTAATATAAATACAAAAATTTATATTTACACATCTAATTTTATGTGCAGTTTATTCACCTAAGATTTATGCCTTTTTTGAAAAATAAAAATGTATTAATTATTTCAAACTCTAGATTTACATTTTATGCAAAAATCAAACTCGTCATCTTTAATATATAATAAAAGAGGGGTCTTAAATGCCACATGGCGAAGTAAGGTCCATTGGATAAGTTAGATACTTTGATTTCAACCGTTAGATGAGATTGATGATTTCATCAAATATTTTTTTTCATTTTACACTCTCTTACATACATAATTGCATTCTCTCTTCAGTTTCACCATTCTTACAATGAAAAACACATGTCTCTTATTCGACTATTATTTACCTTATTATTATTATTTTAAAATCCTTTAATATAATATATTAATTAATATGTGTATAAACATAAATGTATATATGTTATTATAACTATAAACAATATGTCTACAAACATAAATGTTTATTTGTTATTATAAGTGTAATATTGTATTCTCATAATAATTTAAAAGAACGTGTTCATATACATAAAGTTTACGATTCAATTTTTATTTATATTTATCCGCGCTATCGCGGGACAATAATCTAGTTATTTTAACAATTGCAATGGTATTGTAAGCTAATATAGAACCTACAACACGTATTCGTCACTTAATTATTTTAAAGACCACTTCATACGTTGAACTTACATTTTTAAAGGAACTTTTTAATTTCTACAGTTTTGTTATTAAATGATTTAATTTTTGATTGATATATATATATATATATATATATATAAAAGAACAAATGTTACATTATTGAAAATTTACAAACACATTCGACATTTATCAATGTGTTAGTAAATGTAACAATTTTAATATGAATAAAAGTTTCGATCAATTATGCATTTTTCTCCCATTAACGTCATCGTTTATTAAAAACTATATAGGAGTTTTCGAATAGAAAATACAAGTTAAATAGAAGATTTTCCAAACCACTTTAGAATAATATCTTTTTAACATAGAATATATTGATCACTAATCAAATATACTTCTATCTATTATTAAAAACCAAATTTCGTTTTCATTAACTCAATTATAATTAATTCGACAATAATACTGATATTTTAGTATTTATTCTATAAAACAAATACTGAGTGACATATATATATATATATATATATATATATATATATATATATATATATATGGGTGATGTTCGGGTAAGAACGACCCGAAGTATAGGAACGCTAAGAACCAATGATGGCCGTCCGATTAAGGTGCTGATCAGTAGTAACCACTTACTACTGATCAGCAGAAAACATTTACTACTGATCAACAACAAAATTCTGGCCGTCCGATTAAAAATTTTATATCAAATCTCACAGTGCTGATCAGTAGTAAGTGGTTACCACTGATCAGTAGTATGTGGTTACTACTGATCAGCACCTTAATCGGACGGCCAAGATTGGTTCTTAGCGTTCCTATACTTTGGGTCGTTTTTACCCGATCCAATTATATATATATATATATATATATATATATATATATATATATATATATATATATATATATATATATATATATATATATATATATATTGGTATATGAGGGACATTCATGATTTTCTTCTTTTTTTTGAATAATTATTTTGCCTCCATATGTATTGTGTGATTTAGTTTCTTAGCAATGATGGCATACTTTATTTGTTTTCTTTCAGAAACTTGCGTAATCAGAATATAAGTTTAGTTTTCACTGAATAGTTTTAGGAAGAAAACAATTATAAAAAAAGACAACGTATACACAAACATTACAATTCATGTGATTTACAGTAACAAACAACTTAGACCACCTTGAGTCAAAAATAGAAAGTCATTAATTCAAATATAAACATATATTATATTATATAATAACATAATTTCAAAATTGGCTTTTATGATGTAGTTATCCATGGACGGGGGTTATTTGAACTCGATCGAGGTAGTTATAAATACCTCTTAACTTGTTGAATGACATGTTTATTATTGTGTAAAACCGTTTGAAGATTTTTATTTATATGTTTATTTAACGAGTTTCAATAGAAAAATCTTTGTTTCGTAGGCCAAACTTTTGGTCAAAAATTTGTCACTGTTGTCATCATCTTTATAGCGAAATGAGTATCAAAATGTATTCCAAGTGTTGGTATGATAATTTTTGACATTGTAAATTGGTATTTGTTATACATTTTATATTTATATTAGTTGTAATTCCAACAGAAACATGTCATTAATTCAAATATAAACATTTATCATATAATAACATAATTTCAAAATTGGTTATTATGATGTAGTTATCTACGGACGGACTTATTTCAACCCGTGATAACCACATATACCTCTTAACTTGTTGAATGACATATTAATATATAAAAAAATTTGAATATTTTATTTATATTTTAATTTAATGGGTTTTATTACAGATCTTTGTTTGGTACACCCTAACTTTTGGTTAAGAATCTGTAACTATAGTCTTCATCTTTATAGCCAAATGAATATCAAAATGTATTACAAGTATTTGAGGATAATTTATGAATTATGACATTGTAAATTGGTATTTGTTATATATTTTATATTTATATTTATATTAGTTGTAATTCCAATAGAAACATGATTAAGATTTAAGATATGCACCTTTTAGTCATAATTCCTTATCTATAGTCGTACAAACATTAAAAGAAAAAGAAAAAAAAAAGGTTATATCTATCTATATATTAGTTGGAATCACACAATATTATATAATATTAATATTAATTTACAAATAATATTTTAAATTCAAAACTTTATTAATTTTTTTTTTTTTTTTATATATAAGTAACTAGATTATTATTCCGTGATAGCGTGGACATATATAAAAATTGAATTGTAAACATTATGTTTATGTAGATTTTAAGTTATTATGAAAAAACAATGTTATACGTATAATAACATATATACCTTTACGTTTATACAATGTTGTTTATAGTTATAATAACATATACACTTTTACGTTTATATACATGTTTTGATATTTTTTATTAGAAGATTTTAAAATAACAATAAGGTAAATCATAGTCCAAATTGAGTGATTTTATACTTAAAATTAGAATTTTGTTTTTATTTTAGTTGAGATGGGAATTAAAGAAAGAATGTTATTATGTATTGTAAAAGGGTGTAAAATGAAAGTAGTATTTGATGACATCATCAATTTGATCTAACGGTTGAAATCAAAAAAAGTTAACCCATCTAAGGACCTTTAGTTCGCCATGTGACATACCCTCTTTTATTATATATTAAAGATAAAGATTAAAAATTAAAGATGTTTCAATTTATATATTACAATTACTTAAAAATTTTGTATTAGTAACCAAACTCATAAGTTAATGTCTTACAACTCATGTTCGTTTAAATTTTAAAGTTCAAGTAAATAAGGATTGTTATAATGTGTTACATGTTGAAGGATTTGTTAAGAATAGTAGAATTACTATTAACAAATATTATTCCAAAATTTAAAAGCTAAATTTAGTACATAAGATATCGCATTATCACTTAAATACAAGTAATGAACTATAGAGTATTGATAACCATAACTATTTACTTACGGTTTTTCTTTATAGTAATTACCTTTAGGATCCGAGTTATAGAACAATAGTATGTGGGGCCTTCTTGTTACGTGATCAGTGTTATTATGTGTAAGTTTGTGTTTGGTGCATATATACGTTTTTAAGCTAAGGTCATTTTTTGTTCAGAAGTGAGCGTTAAAACTTTGGCTAGTTACTATATATTTTTTTCATCGATCCACAAAAATATAACACCTATCCTTTCTAGTTGTGCCTCGTCACAATCTCAACCCCAGTTTCATTCTATATATAGACCAATATTTCTCTCTTTCTAAAACACATCGATCATCAACTAATTCAATATGGCCAAACAAGTAAGCTACGAGGAAAGTCTTTTGGCAACTCACTCATTGTTTTCATCCAATGAAAGCCCTCTTCATGCAATGGTGAATCATGTATTTGAAGCCAACGTTGTAGACAATGAGAAGTCCATTAGCCAAATGGAACAACTTGAAGCGGGATCAACAAGTCATGTTAATGGTGGCAAGATAACATCGGCACAAGGTAAAAAAAATAAAAATGCTACCAAGGGCAAGAAGAAAAGAAAGAAAGTGAATGGTAATGTTGGAAATGTGGGTGTTAGTCGGGAGATAAGAAAGATTATGCTAGCAAGAGCAGAACAAGCACGACGAAGAAGAAAAGCAAATTTGTATAAGGATGTCCGTGCCTTGCTCCCCAATCTCCCACCAAAGGTATCAACCAAAATTCTTTAACTTCTTTCTTTCAATTACTTTATCGTTTTTATTTCATATTCAGAAAGGCAAAATAAATAAAATAAAATAAAATTACGAGGCTTTCAAACGGTGGTTTATTTATATTAAAATAAGGTTAATTTAATTTGAAACATACATATTAAGATTTGTTATGGTTATTAATTTCATATCTTATGAAAAATAAGAATGGTGGAATATTTATTTATTTTCTATATTAGCAAACTCTTTGTTCATCTACTTCTTGTTTATTATGATTTTATTCTTCCATGTTAATTTTGTTTTACTATGTTTAGACAGGGAAATGTACCAAAGGATAATCTTGTTTTCAAGAAAAATAAAAAGTTGACTAAAAGTTTTGACAGTTACTTTTCATCATTTGTTCCGTATTTTATTTGTAAAAAGACTAAAATGATTATAATAATAATAATAAAAATAATAAATAAATAAAAATTTGTTAAACAGAATTTTAAAAATATACTTAATATAATATTACACGCATAAAATAGTTAACATTTTGTGTGAATTCCTAAAGTTAGAAGTCATGATTTTTTTACCTCAAAACATATTCATTTTCCAAAATTACAAAATTTATTCAATATTAAACAATAAATTTATTCCTGAAAATAAAAAAATAAAAAAGGAAATTTTAGTTTTTTAGAAACAAATGATTGTTTATTCTAATTATAATGGAACTAAATTTATGTACATAATTTTACATAAAATGATTTTTAGAAGATATCGAAAAGAAAAAGTTTAAATGATCAGTGTCCTATACTCAGGCGGATCAAGCCACAGTACTGGAAGAAACTATAGGCAAAGTCATGTCACTGAAGCAAACCGTCGCTAATCTTGAAAATGAGAAGCTGAAGAGGCTTTACAATGCATCCAACTATGCTACTATGGCATCACCCCTCGACGTAACATCTCAAACTCTAGCCGTTATCAATGAGCCAGTAGCACCGATGATGATCTTGAACAATGATTCAGTTCCAAGTTCAGTTACCTTCAAAACGTTTACTGAATCTAATGTTACCATAAGTGTGTGTGGCATTGATGCGAATATCAGCATTTGCTCGTTGAGAAATCCTAACCTTCTCAATACTGTTTGCTATATTCTGGAGAAGCACAACCTAGAGGTTGTTTTCGCTCAAGTATCTTCTGATCATGCTAAGACCATGTACATGGTTCATGTCCGAGTAAGTAACTCAAGTCATTCTTTTCATTAACCTTTTGTTTTCTGGTATTACTTATATCTGTTTATAAATCAATAACAAAATAACTTGTTCTTACATATATGTGTCATATTATCTTCTCATGGTCGCCAAATTAACTTGTATTGCGCTTTGTATAAGATATATTTTGAAAGTTTGTTTATGGTATTAACTCGAATTTCTGCTTCTTTGTATGTTCAGGCTAATGTTCCTCCCGAGTTTGCTGAAGGATTTTCCTATGAAGAAATGTATAAGAAGGTGATTGCGCAAATCAACGTCTTTGCTGAATTCTGAATGCTCCGTATCTAGATGATGTCTTTTTAATTTCGTTTGGTGTTTGAAGTTTAATGTTTCAGAATTAATGTTTTTCTTTCGTGTGTGTGTTTTTCTTATTAAAACAGATGTCTTTGAGTCCTAATACATTATGATTATGATTATCATCTTCCGTTTTCATCACAATATCATTGCTATATGAAATCCTATTACATTATGTATTATCATTGAATACTTTTACCATAGTATAAACCAAATCCGTCATGTTCATGCTGGATTTACTTTTCACATATAACGTATAAATGGAAGGCTCGTATATGAAAGTATAACGGCTCTAGATCACAATTTAAACTATTTGATAGTTATTGGGTAAACGATAATTAAATTATAAAGGAATGAAACACAAAAATGATTGTTATGTTAAATCTTCATAGACAGACATTTATGAATGATAGAAACGTCGAACACAACCCCTTTTTTTAACAGCATACAAATTCATTGATAAAGGCTACAACTAGCAAGTCGACCTGGAGCAAACGGTTATAATAAACTGGTCAAAACATATTTTTTTATAGCCCATCCCAACAATAGACAATCTAATCTGTATGCAACTTAAATACATCCGCGAATGTTATCATTATCTTTTTTGCTAAGACCACTTTCGGTTTAAAGTCTAACACCAATTTTTGTTCCTAAACTTGGAGTGGTTGGCATTTCATATACTTCTATGCAACATTGTTGTATTCGAGGACACGATGTACACCGGGGTGGGGCAGAGTAGGCAGACCATTTCAAGCGCGCCATAAGAGCGAGTCTTAGAGATTCTAATGGAGACTCACAAGAACAACATTATCTTGATTGTAGTGGTATTTATCTTCTATGTTAGGCTTTTGAGTGCTAAAAACGCAACCAAATACGACCCTCCTAATTACCCGAACGGGTTGAAAATTCTTTTTCCACCACATCTCAACCGAATTCTAGATTTCTTGTTCCACAACATAATCAATGATGATGTTATACCCAATCTCAGTCTCAGTTGGGATTAAGACATGTGAGTCTAAGTTCAAATTTACCATATAACATGTGTAAAATAGGGATCATGCATAATACACCATTTACGGAATCCTAGTATGCAATCATGAGAATGAACTCCATAATTTTGATATAACACGATAAAACCAACAATGGAGAAATATCAAGTCTTTAAATTATCCAATGGGTCTTAGTATCACCCATAAATATGATCATCAAATCTTTTTATAACATAGCATTATTACCTCCTTTTTTCAAAAAAAAAAAAAAATAGGGTCTTAAAAAAAGACAGGTAAACATAGAACATAAAGTTTATGAAGGCCACGATTTTTCAAGGCGAAAGGGCAGTCATCTTGCAAATGGGGCATAGATTCTTCTGTGTTAGCCACTCCTTAATGCAACATTTGTGGAAGTCATGCCCACAATCCAAACTCCCGATATCATCTCCGTTCTCATATTCTTCCTGCAATACGATAACAAAATCATCTCATCAAAACCTTCAGCTTTAACAAAATTTATCAAACAATCGTTCTAAGGTACGGCATTTATGACTAGAATAAGGGTTATATTTTTGTACGCCCTGTTTTCATTTCTTCTCGTTACGGGCTAGAAAATTTCTAGAGAATAAGTTAGATTTGGAACTCGAACAAGTATCATGTTCGTGTTGGCTTTAATGTCAATGTATTTAATTTTCACACAGTATTAAAGGGATGATCTTACCCGGCATATGCAACATGGCTCCAAATTTTGGGGGGATAGGGCCACGAAAGAAAAGTGTTTTCTTTGTTTCATCAACTTCAAGATTTCCTCCTCATTAAGCCCAGTTTTTACGTCTCCAATGCGTTCTTCCAGTGCTAACAGTTCCTGATAACAAGTAACAGTTTACAAAAATATGAATAACCAATTCAATATCAAGATAGAAAATAAATAACAAAAACAATTTGTAGTTTACCTCATAAGACATGTTATCGACATCAAGCCTCATATCCCGGTGCCTGTCATGCAGGTCAGCAGCCCCATTTATGAAAGGATCAAAGAGCACGTAATCCTGACATATTACAAATCTTTGTCAGACATGATTTATGTAACATCACGTTAGACTTTCCTTATTTAAGATTGATAGGTAAAATCTGGCAATGAAGGACGCTGGCATTACATAATCAAAACAGACATTGATAGTATTTCCATTATGAAATTAGGTAACAAAATTACGTCCATAATGAAGCAACACTATAAAAAGAGATTGAAGGAAATTAAGTGTTAGGCTGGATTTCGTTACTGAATTAGGGTTAAATGGGTTACTGGGAGAGAACCCACTTACCCACCTCTTCTAAGTAGACTTATTTAAACGTGTTAAAAATCCAGAAACTACGATGGTATAATTTATTACCCTACTAACTTTGGTTGCATATATCTGTAACATTTCAGTGCAAGCAATAAACGAAAAGTGAAACAAATGGTAGATGGCAAATGCGCATAAATTTTGGAAAGCAATAAACGTAACAAGTGTACAAACGTAAATAACAAGCAGTCAGAGAAGACAACAACAGACCTCAGCACGCAAGCTTTCACCTCTTCGCAATGCATTCAAAATCTGTCGCATCTGTAAAAAGAAAGTCAACCATAATTTAGTAACCTAGCAAGACATAACTAGCTTAAAAACTTTACATTAATAAAAAATAAAATGCGACGAACAACTAAATGAAAAGTACAGCTAATATCGATAGTCCTACATAATAAAAGGCATACATGAGCCTAACATCGGAGGCATATCAGTCAACGAAGATACGTAAATGGGCATATTAATTATTATAGTACACCTTTTAATATTATGTATCAAAACATATAATCTGGCTATCAGAAAGAAAACGACAAAACATAGAGCAAGAAAACTGGAACAACTTATGAGCTTTAATGGAACACAGATTTAGCCAAGATGCATTAAATGAAATAACAATATCTGACCCCCTTTTTTCTATAAGTAAAAACAAATGCCCTGCATGTTCTAGTTCACGTTAATAATGAGTAGAACATGTATACTTTTCCAGGACGGCGTTTTCATCCGAACCCCTTTTCACCTTTCTAGAAGCAATACGTAAATGCATTTTCAAAGATTCTGCAAATAGGCTTTTCTTTTAGGACTGTTGTTAATCATTCGCAAAAAGGATATGTTTGTACATGGATACACTTATCACAACGATCTTTGAGCAAACCGACAAAGAATAAACAAACAGAATACCCCTTCAGTAACCGAAAAAGAATCCAATAATATGACAATCAATGAAGTTACCTCTTAGAAAATAGATCTTTTTTTTAAGAAAACAAGTATTACAACACACTACTTAATATTCACACTTTTGTTCCCGGTGGGACTTGAAATATAAATCTAATTAAACTAGAAAAAACCGGGGGCAATATATTGGGATTTCAAAATGTAGGTAACAGATTAGGTTAAGAAGCACATATACCCCCCTCTGTCTTGGAACAAATTAGTGTTAGCTTAAAATTAACAAGAACCTTCTATAGTTTAGGCTTTAGATGTACCGACTCACTCTAAGTCACCATTAACACGAGGATCTAGATACATATTTTTATCATATCCTATCACAAATTTGGCTTTTGCAGATCTTTAATATAAGAAAAATGTAACCCTCCGCCTTAAAATTTTCATTTCCATGTAGGGGAAAACGTATTATTAAAAAATTATAAGCATTAAATGCTCTACAGATAACTTTCCAACAATTTCCCTACATGAGCGATAGGGGCTCAAACAAAATACGATAAATAAAAGAAAAACATCACGAAGAAAAAAACCAGCCTGCTTTCGAGAAGTACCCGTCTCTGCAAACTGACTTAGTTACTGAAGGTAAGCTGTCTCTCTCAATGACGATTAACAAACCCTAAATCAAATGTAAATCGCGTATAATCAACTAATACCCTAATCATGACAATTCTATTATCAGTTAAAGCCATTAAAGAGAATTGTATACTATTAAACACTTCTTAATATGTGCACATTGCCTATTGTTGGATCTTTTACGGGAAGCGACAGTCGAGTTATCACATGCAGATATTAAAAATGTAGCTTTATAATAACGCATGGGTAGGAATGTAGGTAAGTTATCCCAAATTGTAGTAATTAAATAGAACCGGGACTTAATATATTCTAGTAAGAAGTGTTTCCTTGATTAGAGTTTACCAATCTAGTTGAGTAAGTTTATCACTAGCCATATGCTTGAATGGTATCATGTTAAAACAATGCACATATTTACGTATTAATATGATGACGGAGTATTGGCTGGTCTCATCAATAGGACTGCTATTTAATTTGAAAGACAATATTTGATTGTTTTAATGATGAGATTAGATGAGACTCAGAGTCTGTACTTTCATCCACTTTCGCAATAATATATCGAAAAAGTAACATGATCCAATAAAACTAAAAGAAAACAAAGGCTGAGAAAAATAATATAACATGAAAGAAATAGGTAGATATATAGTTAGAGTACAGACCTCAGATACCAGCCTGTGTCTACCCTCAATATCCGCACCAAAAGCATGCCACTCGTCATCAGGTACCTCCAATGGCCTTAAAAAGGGTTGATGATTGCGTAACTGGCTATTACCACCGGTTTCCTCAGGGGTAGAAGACGGGCCTGGAGAGAAATGACGAAAATGACCTCTATGACCTCCAGACTCAGTCTCGGAAGATGGGAAAAGAGTCCAAGGAGGGAAATCACTTAATCTTTGCGGCTCGCGGGTTGAGGAGTTGAGATTAGGCATCCATATATTTTCACTACGGGAACTAGATTGAGGATGATTCCCTCCACCACTAGAGCTAGAAGACCCCCCAGCGCCATTACCCAAGCTCCAATTAGGAGAATCTTGCACCAAATTCCTATTCTCTCGAGGAAATCCCAAACTTGATGAACTACCAATTCTGGAACTGCCACCGGCACCAACCCATGGAAAAGGAAGTAAGTTTCTAGGAAGGCCTGGAACTTGCATTATAGGTGGTGGTTGGTTTGACCGATGACTTGACTCGGGAATTATTGGTTCACGAGAATTAACCATTGGCGAAAATAAACCCATATTATTGTTGGTCCCACGTTCATTAGAAGTCCCCGATGAGCTAGCCTCCATGTCAGCATTACCAGGACCATCATTGCTACTAGTAACCCCATATTCAACGTTCAAATCTACATCCATAGGAATATGAGAGTTCTGCATATTCAACGGCACAACGGGTATCTGATGATCAAATTGGCGTTCTCTAATAAATCTTGAATCATGAGTGCCAAACGAAGAGGACCAATTATTAGCTACATGATCTTGTACATTGGATCTAGATGAGCTTGATTCCCCTACGTCCCAACTACTAAAACCTTGAGACTTATTTAGATCACCAGTTAGATCGTTACTTATTAAACGTCTTTCAGTAGGAGATAGCCTGATGTTGCATTCATCAGTCTCGTTTAAATCAAGACCGTTGAAATTGGGACCCTGGTTAAGATCCACCGTCTCCGGGAAGGTGTCAAAGATATTCCTCTGGCGTCGCATCAGGGACAACTTCTGTTCCTGAAAATAATATCATAAATAGAATAATTAGCAACACTATAAATGTGCTTAAGTAGACTAACATATACGTAAACAACATTATAAAGTAAAACAATCAAAGAGTCTCTATTTCTATCACAACATGAAGTAATTTGCGAATTTTCATCTCTCCTTTCCTACAAAACTAACACCGTTGCTCGTCTACAACGTGCACACAAGTAAGATTAGAAAAACATAAAGAACACAATCCGAAAAATTCGTTAATTCCAGTATATTATACGCTCTCATAACACAAATTACCGAAACGAAAATCAATTAAAAAAAAAAAAAAACTAAAAATTGATTTCTGATGCAAAACTAATTGCTTTTAAACATCCAATTGATACAAATTTTAGGGTTTTCATAAAATAAAAACATATAAAAAACAATTATATATCACAAAACTGCAATCAAACACAGAAAAACTCAAAATTTAATGAAAAAAATCAAAACTTTATAATAAAAACTTAAAAAGGAACAAACTTTGTATGAATCTGTGTTTAAAAATCAATCAGAAACAAACCCAGATAGCAAAAACTCAGATCCCCTTTTCTTAGTGAATCGAAAACGTTGAAACGCAAGATAAAGAAATCGAATTAAACAAAAATAAGAAATACCCAATTGAATTAAGTAGTAAAATAATCAATCGGAAAGTGTACCGATGAAATTTAGCCGGTGGGTGGGTGGGTGGAAACGGAAGAAGGCCAGTCCAAGGCCCAGGCCTGATGATGATGAATGTGTGAAATTTGTTGGTGTTGATGGGAAAAGAAAAAGATTAAGAAGTGGTGTTTGTTTGATGTTGGATTAGGTGTTACTTTGCTTAGGCATAAGCCTCGGTTCCGTACTTGAATATACCAAAATGTCATCACTTGTTATAGGGATTTTAAGTTAATGTTCGGGTATTACACGGGGTTCACGAGTACATTGAACGTAATCGTTACGAAATTGGAAAGTAAGCGTTAAAAGATACGTAATCGTTACGAAATTGGAAAGTAAGCGTTAAAAGATACGTAATCGTTACGAAATTGGAAAGTAAGCGTTAAAAGATATATTGATCGAATAAAAAATATAATTTACTTTATTAGATATGTGTATCATAACATTCGAATAAAATTACTATGATAGGAAATATATGTGTCTAGTTTACTACTTACTCGCAATTGTCTTATGAGAGTGTGACGCTTTAATCGACAAAAACACATATCAAAGTAAATAAATAATCTATTGTAGTCTCGTATCGAATATCGAACCAGTATCATATCGTTTGGTACATGTTTGTTTTTATATGAAATCCTACTATTGAAGAGTGTACCGTATAGAACTGGCGAGGTACCAGTTCGGTGCAGTATCATGGTAATTTTGTTCGCTCTTGTACTAGTCTCGTAACGAACCGGTATTAAATCGGTTTGTTTTTATAAAAAAAAATTCCACTACCGAGTACAACTGCTACGGTATTGATACCATGATACTTTTTCTCATCACTTGTCAATTAATGTAACAATAGACTTGCTATGGTGTGGAGTAGACGTGTCGGAAAAAAAAAAACAAAACCGGAACCTAAAGTAAACCGAAAACCAAACCCGGTCAAAACCAGTTTTGACCTAAATCGGTTCGGGTTCTCTAAAGACCGGCGGTTTGGGATCGGTTTGACATTCCTACCGTTGTAACCGGTATGGGAACAGGTTTGGAAAAAATCGGTTTGTAACTTGTTTAGAATAATTGACCGTTTTTTTTTGTTGATTTTTGAAATTCTAGTCGTTATAGAGTCGTTTTTTGTGGTGGTGGGGGGTTACCACTTTGTTATCCCAAATTTACTATAAATATGTAGGTTGAGTATGTGGTTAATCACAACATTCTATTCTCTTGAAACACTCTCAAAACACTAAAAACGCAAAAAAAAAACGTTCGAAAAACATTAAAAAAAATCTTGAAAAATCATCAATAATCAAATGGCAACTCAAAGCTCTACTCCTTCCAAGATGTTGGTTCCACAAACGAAAGAGCGATTGTTCAAGTTTTCGAAACAAACGAGCCATTTGGTGTAATTACCGATTGGTGTTGTTGTCGGATGGTGAAAAAAATGACGCAATGTAATCATTGCGGTCATTTTTTGAAACAAGAATCCAACTCAACGTTGAAGAATCATACCGAGAAGCATTGCAAAGTACTCAAACCCGTTTCAAAAGTGGGTCAATCATCGATGGGGCAAGACGAGAATATTTTTGTATATTCGGTGGAGCAAATGCGTCAAGAGTTTGTGGGTTATGTGATTCAATCTGTCTTGCCGTTCAATCACTTCGATGACCCTCGATTCACTAGGGTGGTGCAAAAGTGTCTTCAACCACGATATAATCACGTAAGTTGTAATACTAGAAGTGATTGTATAAAATTATGGAAAAGGCTAAAAAATGGTAATAAAAGGTTTTGAAACATTAAATACACATGTAAACTTAACAAACGATGTTTTGTCGGCTCCTCATGGTTGTCCCGATTCATACATTTGTGTTACCGCACATTGGGTTGATCCTGAATCGTGGCGAATGATGAAGATGGTTATTGCTTTTGAAAAATTTGTGTATCCTCACTCGGGTCAAAATTTATTTCATATGTTAGGGATGTTTTGGAAATGTTTAAATTAGAAGAAAATGTTTTTCAATTTCATTTAAAAACGCGACTAATAATACAAACGTCGTGGGTAAGTAAAACTAAAATACAAACCCCAATGGATGGTATAGTCTATGCGTTGCACACATTATAAAGTTGGTTGTGCAAGTCGGATTAGGAGTACCCGAAGTAATTAACGTGATAAACGCTTATAAAAAAATGTTAAAAAATATATTTTCTACGGGTAAAGCTAGATATAAAGCATATATTAAAGTTTGTAAGGATACGAATTCTATTTTTATAGCCCCTAATTGGTATCCCACATGATGGAATTCGACTTACAATATGTTTGTATGTGGTTTACGCCAACAAGATACTTTACAATAGTCTCATAACGAGTTAGCAAATCATGGTTGGGTTACATCATTTTCGCTCGAAAATTAGGAAATTATTGAAAAAATAACTGAATTGCTCAAAGTTTTTAAAACCGCAACAACTTTATTATCGGGTGTTTATTATCCCACTAGTCATTTAGTCATTAAACAAATTGGTTTTATGTCCTCTAAATTGGCCGATTACGAAATGAGAGGTGAATTATATTTTCAAATAATACACTCATCAAAGCAAAACTAAGAAAATATTTTGCAAAATTGTCACCTTTAATTACCGTTTATGCCGCATTAAACTTGTGTTTGAACAAAATTGGGGTGGAACATCTTATGAGTACAATTGCACAAAATTTGGATCTTGATACGTTAGACTCATTACATCTTGCTAACCAAAAACTATCTTTTGAAAATTCTGTTAAAGGGTTATTTACGGTTTATTTTGGTAAATATAAAACCGCAACAAATGTTGCTTCAAGTTATTTGGCGTCGACCTATTCTACCTATTCTTGCACGGATCCGGAAATTGACTTATATAATAATTTAAGGCAAGAAAACATTAAACATGCTAGGGGTGATGAGGAGGACTAAAAAAATACCGAATATGAGAAATATACGGGAACCGATTTTAGCCACTATGAGAGTACAAGAATTCTCCAATTTTGAGGTTTTGGCTTGGTGGAGAGCACGTGAATCTCAATTTCATGTTCTAACAGCCATGGTCGGAGATTTACTAACCGTCCAAGCTTCTACGGTAGCTTCAGAATTCGTTTTTTCTCTTAGTGACAGGGTATTAACTTTACGAAGAAAAGACTCACACCGACGGCATTGGAGATGTGTATTTGCTTGAAGGATTACTTAGACGCAGTCGAACGTATTCTAGACACACCAAATCTTGAAGGCGAACTAGAGGTTAAAGCCGGAATACTCTATATCGAGATGGAAGAAGGCTTTGCAATATCATTTTCCGATGAAGAAATCGCTCTCGATGAAGCTTCCTACACATCTAGCTCCGAAGATGAACCCGTTGAAGATGACTATCGGCGAAAATCAAGATTGAAGAAATAATTTACGATGTTATTAGTTACGTTCCATATTAAAAATAAGTACTTTTTCGAACCTTTTTATTCCAAATATCGAAATATTAAGCTTATGAAGATGTGGTTCAAGCTTTTCTAGTAGAACGCAACGTTTATGTATGGTGTATTACAAGTTTGTTTAATAAAAATCAAATTTTAACTTATTTTTGCAAGTTACGCTTTTTTTTCTTATTAAATAGCATAAACCGGTTTGAAAAAGCGTTTTGGACCCGAACGGATGTATGGTTTTGGATTTTTCATAAGGGAAATCAGTTTTTGGCCAAACTCTGTTTGGCAAAAAAACGGTTCGGTTTTCAAACCCGGTTCGATTTTTGGTCAAAACCGATTTTGATATGTCTAGGGTGGAGTGTAAAATAGAATTATGACCTCTCACGAAAATTGGGAATATTTGGATCATGATTCTAGTGTGTGTTTAGAAAGGAGTTAAGGGGTGCAAAGTCAGAAAAATCAAGAAAATGAACAAAGTGTTCGAATAATAGGAATAACACATTTATGAGATCGATGATTCCATGTTTGGTAACATGGATCTCCGAAGACATCTGTTATACACCAATCAATAGAGTCGAGACATGTTAAGAACCGTTCTCAAGCTCACTATTTGAGATAGCAAAGAAGTCAACGTGAGAATGAAATTTGTGTGAACTTGCATCTCAACTTAAGTAATGCTATAGTTGATCTCTCGCCGTTCTCGCAAAAATAAGAGTTATCGCATGTACCATTCAATATATATATATATAGGATGAGGTTTATTGTCCCGCGATAGCGCGGACAAAGATAAAAATTAAATCGTAAATTTTATGTTTATGTAGATTTTAAGGTACTTTGAGAAAACCATGTTATATACGTATAATAACATACGTTTATACACAAGTTGTTTATAGTTATAATAATATATACATTTTTACGTTTATACACATGTTTTGATACTTTTTATTAGAAGATTTTAGAATAACAATAAGGTAAATCATAGTCAAAATTGAACAATTTTATAGGTAAATTAAAATTATGTTTTTTATTTCAGTAAATATGGAATTAAAAACAGAATGTAATTATGTGTTTTAAGAGGGTGTAAAATGAAAGAAGTTTTTGATGACATCATCAATCCAATCTAACGGTTGAAATCAAAGAAGCTAATCCATCCAATGGGCCTTACTTCGCCATGTGGCATTTAAGGCCCCTCTTTTATTATATATTAAAGATAGGATGAGGTTTATGTAAAAACACCCAAAATAATACATCACCAAAAAACACATTAAAATGAACAATAAATCATCAAAATATATTTTTTTTAGATTTTCTTTGGGAGAATCCTAATTAAATAACTTTTCGTGATTTTTTTTTTTTTATTTTTTTTTTTTGAAAACTTAGATGTATTTTTTCAAGTAGATTTATTTTACCCAATTTAGATGTAATTTTATCATAAAAAAGATATATAATACATTTAAGATAATACTTTATTCAAAAAGTTAGATGAATTTTTTTTATAATTTTTCGAACTTAGACGCATTTTTTTAAGTAGATGCATTTTTCATAAAAATGATGTATTTTACCCAGTTTATATGTATTATAATCATAAAAGAGATATATAATACATTTAGGATAATATTTTTGTCAAAAAATTCAAAAAACGTTAGATGCATTTTTAATCTATATTAGATACATTTTTTTTACTAAAAAAAAAGAAAATCGTCAAAAGTACATATAAAGTGTGTGCTCGTTGAAAAGACAATTAAATGCTTTTTTTAATGGTATAATTAGTTTTTTCATAAAAACTAATACTCTAGATATGTTAAATTAAAGTTTTGATTTTTATTAAGTGGGTTTTGTGTTTGTTTTTATATTTGGGTTACTAATTCATGATTGAACAATTACGTAGACGCCACGTATGACTATTTTGAAATGACTCGTAGCAAAAAATAATAATTTAGATAAAATTTTGAGATTATCTTACTCAAAATTAAATACCTTAATCAAAGTATTAGATATATACTATTTAATTTTATTGAAATATTAAATATTAATTATTAAATACTATTTGAAGTTATACTACATATACAACTAGATTATTGTCCCGCGATAGCGCGGACAAAAATAAAATTTGACTCGTAAATTTTTGTTTATGTAGATTTTAAGTTATTATGATAAGATAATGTTATACGTATAATAACATATATACATTTACGTTTATACCTATGATGTTTATAGTTAAAATAATATATATACTTCTACGTTTATATATACATGTTTTGATATATTTATGAGGAGATTTTAGAATAACAATATGGTAAATCATAGTCTAAATTGAGCGATTTATAAGTAAAATAAACTTATGTTTTTTTATTTAAATGGAGAATTTCAGTGCAGATGTAAATGAAAGAGAAAATGTAATTATGTATTGTAAGAGGGTGTAAAATAGAAATAGTCTTTGATGACATCATCAATCTGATCTAACGGCTGAAATCAAAGAAGATAACCCATCCAATGGACCTTACTTCGCCATGTGGCATTTAAGGCCCCTCTTTTATTATATATTAAAGATTATATATATCTAACAATATATTTTTCCTTTTATTTTTATTTGTTTAACTTGCATATTATGATATTAATTAATTTAATCAATTCAAATTATATAGTCAACACAAATTATACACAACCTTAAAGAAGTCCATGTCTAAGAATTTGAAATTACGAATGAGAAAGGATGTGTAAATAAATAAAAAAGATACTAAATACTTTATCAAAAAGTGTTAAGTATTTCATTAATTAACAAACCTTACTTTTTAAATATTTAAAAATATTGTATTAATAGAAATTTGTATATATCCATATACTTATATCAACAACTAAAATCGTAAGACTTTTCTATAAGGAAATTGTAAACAAACCTTGCTAGAAAGAGTACTTTTCTTTAAGTTTTTTCTTATAGTATTTAATATTACTTTTTTCATATATCGTAAATTATACAAGTATTAAAATTAATATATATTTATATAGAAGTTTATCAAGTGATAAATGATTTTTTTTATAAAAGGTGTGATAAATGATCTTGGCCTTTAATCTTTCAAGCCAAAAAGGGTATGATGAGTATTGTAAATTTTATAATTAATTTAGTATTTAAAGAATTAAATGAAATTTGTGTACCTCTGTGAGGGATTACGGGGGTTGGTTGGACAGTTTTTTTTTTGTGCCTTTGACCTTTTGTCCTAAATTTTATTCAAAAAGTTGTTTTAGTTTATTTGGAATTAATAATGAAACATTTTAAGATTTGTGGTAAAGAATATAGTTTTAAAAAGGAAAACAAGGTATATATATATATATAAAGGAGAGTTCATTTAAAAAATGTTAAATTTGTAAAAGTGTGAACATTTTATGTGTGCATCATAATTGAATATCTTGGTTTTTTTGTGTCATCATTTATATGAATCATATTTTTTGTGGATCATTAATGTGCATCATATTTTGTGTGTGCATCATATGACGTGACAGATGACGTTATCAAAAAAAATTTCAAATTTTTTTTTTTCCAATATATTTTTTTTTTACGATTTTTTTTTTAAAAAGAAAAATATTATTTTTTTAAATATCTTTTTATTAATTTTTTTTTTCCCCAAGCTTGACACATGTCACTCTCACAATGTTTCTCACACTTTTTACAAATTTAACACTTTTTATTTGATCCTACTCCTATATATATATATATATATATATATATATATATATATATATATATATATATATATATATATATAAAGAATAAGTTTAAAAAGAAAAATTAATTAAGTTATCAAAATAAACAAAAGAAAATATTTGCATTTTCGGTCTTTTCAATTAGTAAAGAGCACGTGGAGTGATAACAAAAGTTGTGGATGGTTGTGAGATTTTTTGCTGACGTGTCATCCACAACTCAAACTGTGGATTTTTTTGGTGGAATGATAACTTGAGTTGTGGGAGATGTGAGACCCCCAATTTTTTTTTAATTTTTTTTATAAACATTTATATTAAATTAAAAAAAATATTTTATTTAGATTAAAAACATTATATTAAATTAAAAACTAATACATATGTTTTAAAATAAAAGCTAATCTTAGAAAAAAACTGAAAATAAATCAAAGTTATAAATACAAAAACTTTGGAATAAATAATATAAACACAAAAAAATTTAGAGAAAAATTGCAAATAGAAATAAGGGCAAATTGCAAATAGAAAAAATAATAAGTTAAAAGGGAAAATTTATATCTTCTTCTTCATTAAATCTACAAAAAAAGTTTACAATTTTATCATCTCCTTAAAATACATCATCTCCTTAAATTAAATCTTCATCATCTTCTTAAAATTTAGTTTTATAATTGTTTAAATCATTGAAAAGAAAAAAAAAAAAAAAAAAAAAAAAAAACCAAATCAACAACGGCTCGTTAGCCGGACAACGAACACCACAACGAGGGTACCCAGAGTGGTAACGCCTCGTTGTGGGGCAAGAACGAAGCGAGAACGTGGCGAAGAACGGCCACTCCCTATGTTCTAAGTTAACATTTAACGATAAAAAATAAATGTAACTTGAAGGAGAAAATAAAATAAAATAATGACAGGTTAATGACAAAAAATGCGGAAAAAAAAAGTTGAGGGGGAGAATCGGTGAATTGGAAAGTATTGAGCAGTGTTGCAAAAATCGGATTACTCGACCGAGTAATCCCTGAGTAATCGTTACTCGGACCAATGCGAGGGTGGTTTCCTCCTGATCGTTCAAATTCCTCGGGGCTGATTAAACTCGGTGGAAACTCAGTCAAAAATCGTTGGAATTGGTCAAAAATCGCTCAAATCGGTCAACAATCGTTAAAATCGGTTAAGAAAAGCTTCGATTTTGAAAGAAAAGTAAGTCGCGTAAGAGATAGATAAACAATCGAAAAAGAAGATACAGACGAGAGAGAGAGAGAGAGAGAGAGAGAGAGAGAGAGAGTAGCGTACAACACAAATTATGAGAGAGAGAGTAGTGTATTAGTACGGTAATAAACTAAATGATCGTTTTACCTCTTTCCATTTACCATTAGTACACTAAATTATTACATAACGGTAAGTGTTTACTATTAAGATTTGTTCTCGTACTCTTTCTAACTTTGTACATATACAATCTTTACGAAGTTACTTAATTTATAGCGATGTTACTTGACTTATATAACTTTGTGTAGTTATAGTGTTACAATTACATGACTTGATTTGTATAATTCAAAGATGGTGATCATAAGAAATAGGGTAAATGATTATTTAGTTTGTTACCTAACAATTGGTGTCGAATTTTTAAATTTAAAATCAACTATTTAAGATTACATTTTTTTATTTGAATATATATAAGTATTTTAATGTTATAAGAATATATATTATATTTTGAATTTTAGGAAGAGATATAAAATACTTTTATGTTTTCATATATATAAAATTAACAACCTTGTTCAGCAACCCAAAGGCGAGTCGGTGAAAGAAAGGAGAGACCCGAGATGGTTGTAATGATATAGTCAAAACAAAGTTTAAAGAAACAACTACATTATTGTATATTATCGTCAAAAATAAAATAAAAATAAACACTTGATTTTATTAAAAAAAAAAGAAAAAAAAAATAATGAGGAAAAGGAGTTCTTTTAGGTTTAGATAGTGATTATTTGTATATCATTTAATTTACAGTTTGTTAAACATAGTTTATAAAACTAATTTCTACGGTGGTCTTAATTCAATGACTTTTGGTGTTATGTGATTTAAGTGTGGTAAATCTTATTCCTCTACAACAGGAACTTCAGACTTCAGACTATTTTAACTGTATTATAAAAAATCTCTTTCTATTATTAATCTTTTAAAATTTAAGTAATTGAAATTACTTATTTACCCTTATTTAATTCAAACACATAGAAATTATAATTAAATTAAATTACTTATTACCTTTTGCTCATTAAATTTGATATCTTTATGATTTATTACATAGTATTTGCAAAATTTATTATATTTATTTTGCTAGAAATTGTTATGATGTTTGTTTATGTTGCTTTTGTAGAGAGATTATGTTTAAATGTTTGTTAAGATATATTAAACAAGTTTTTGAATTTTTTTAAGTTTTAATTCTTTAATAAATATTAGTGTTGATTATACGGTTTAGTTGATAATCATCTGTGATAATTACATAGTTTTTTTTGTAAAAAATTAAAAGGTACATATAAATAAAATACAATACAAATACAAATACATAATAAAATGATAACAATATGTTTATTTTTTATTTATGTTGTATAGTAAAGTATTTGTATATATTTAACATTCATGTCTTAAACTACAAAGAAACTTATATTATAAAACAGATTTTGTATTATGCTTGATACGTATTAAAAAAATGCATAGATAAATAGACATCTCAATAATCTTTATAAAGCATATAACAATTCAAAACCCATCAATCTTAAATAAACATTTGAGATAGTGAACATAAAACGTGAACACTTGAATACAAGCATGATAAAGTGGTCATTTGATATAACTAACTGAAATAATTTAATCTTAATGGACTAAAAGATTGCGAGTGTATAATATTTACAAATAAAGAGTGTGTGGTGTACTTTCAAAATCAAGAGGATTAAACATGTTATATTTGTCAAATTGTAAGAGACATATTTGTAATTATCTCTACTTTATATTTTGTTATACATATATGATTTTACAAAATGGACTAATATCGTAATTTTATTAATGGTCATAATAGATAATGTTACCTCATATTGCCAAACTTAGTAGAGAAAATGGTTGAACAAAGCACAATGATAACAACTCTTTTTTTATGCCTCGAATTGTCAAATTTAAAATTGTTACCTTAAGATTCATATTATAACACGAACGACCAAATAAGAAAGTATTATACTTAATATAAAGCCGGAAGTAACGAATAAAAAACTATCGAAACTCATTGTCATATCAATAATTCTTTTCCATCCCGAAAAATAAAACGAAAATTCATTACCGCATAATTTGTTTTGCTGCATCTATATCTCAATGCAATAGAAAAGTAATGGGAAAACAAATTAGAGAACTTACACTTGACGATGGTAGTTTGGACATGATTTTGTGATTTGTGATTTAGCAAAAAACAAAGAAATATAATTAATAATGGGCTGGGAAATATGTTTAAAGACACAAGCGTTTGGCAAATAAGTTTCCCATAAACAATTAGTTAACCGTATGTTTAATTAAATCGATATTTTAGCCCCAAATATTTTCTATTTCTCTCTCTCTTACCTTTATATTACGGTTTCTAAATCTCTGCAGCAGCAATCGCCATTTCTTTTTCTTCACTCAATCATCATCATCTCAGGTATACATATCCTCTCTCTAATTTCTTCAGATTCATTTTTGTAATTTTTCTATATTTTCAGCTAATTATTCTGCATTCCAATCGATTTACGCTTTTATGTAGCTGAATCGGTGATTTTTGTGTTTGAATTTTACTATTTTTAGTTGCTTTAGTTTATGATTGAATGAATATGTTGTTGATTGCTAAGTTTTCTAGGAGCGTACAACACAAACTAATCCTTTTTTCTTTGATCTCAATTTCAACCTGAATCTGAATCTGAATGGTAAGTCCTCCCCACCCCAGTTTTACTCAACTCTTCTTATTATTATTCACTAATTCTTCTTAATGACTACTGGACTACTATTGTAATGTAATTTCGGCTTATTTATCGGGATTATGAGTATATGTAAATTTTGAATAGTTGATAAGAAGACTTTACGCTCGTAAGCCGGAAACAACTTGATAAGGTCATAAGCCCTAAGCCCAAACGATGAGTTTATGAGCTTTTGAAAATTTAGCCTTAAGTCTTGCTGGCGATTTTAAGGGTTTTTTTTTTTAGTTTTCCCATTAGATTCTCCTTTTTCCCAAAATAAATCAAATCTAAGAGGACGGAACAGAATGGTTATTTACTTATTTGGAATTGTTTCAGTGAGTTATGACGGCAAAAGTTATCGAAAAGTTCTTTATAGCATCCATGTTGATGTGGGGCGTTCCTATTGCAATTTTGTATGCCTTCAACAACAATTTATTTCCTGGTACATCTCATACTATTCTTTCCCGCATCCTTTATCTACAACCTGAGATTTTCTTTTATTAAATTTCTCAGCGGTTTAAATTGTGATACTAGATATCTACTGCCATCAGACTTGCCAAAATGGGGGTTGGTTGGGTAACACGTCAAAACGTGTAATTTTGTACAACGGATCAAAAGAGGTCAGGTTGGGAAACACGTTTTGACCCATATGTTGTCTCTTTTTCGTTTCATCAGTGATTAGTTGGTAAATATGATTACAAAATTTATATTTCTTTATATTACTTTCCGCACATGTATCCTGTTTTCATCACTTACAGATTTTCGATAACTTGTTTGATAGCCCGAACAAACTCATTTATTGGTAACTGGGTCAACTCCGTGGTGCAACTTTATATGTTACATTTAAAAAAGTTCACTTGATTTAGAAATGTTGTTTTCCAAAGACAAACTTGATGTGAACTCGTAGCTACTTTCTGTCTCTGATATGTATCTATTCTAAGGTAACTAATAACTTTCGAAGTTCAAAAAAACTTATTTAATACTCAAAAAATCAAATGTTGATTATTTTGAGACGGGTTGAGCAACTATCTACATTAATGGGAAGTCAGCGTTGTAACATATGTTTTTTCTAGTTTCCGCTTAATATGGAAATTGCTAAATAAAATGTATCAGATTTTGCCATATATACCAATTTGAGATGTTATAAAGACTGGGTGTTTTTTCTTCTATATTCTTAAGCTAAATGTCATTTTTTTCAGCCATGAATAAACTTTTTGAACCCTTGTTCTTGGCTATTTATCGCAATTAGCCATCGTTTTATGCAAAAATGTTCAAAACACCATAAAACTAAGCTGTTATGACTGGAGATGTAAATGCGAAAGATTCCATCTTGGTTGCCAGGCAGTTTTTGTACGCTCGTTTCTGTAAAATAGTGTATCTTTTGCATTTTGCTTTTTGCACAACTTTGCTAGTTCATTTGCAAGGAAAATGAAAGTGTATTAATTTGAAAAGTCAATAAGTTAACTGTCTATTCTGATTGTGCAATTTTTGTACATCTTTTGCTTTGAAAGAGTTTGTAATAACTAAAGGCGGATTTCACACAAATAGTTTAATTCCCGATCATTAAGTCTTGTATAGTATGATGGAAGCAGAAAATCTGAGAAGAGCAAGCGAACGTTACAAATTGACAAGATAATTTTTATGGGGGCAAAAGTCGTAAAGTTGATGGTTTTATTGTAAAAGCGCAAAAGTGTGGTTAGCTTAGAACAGAAAAAAATGTAAATGTTAATCGCTTGTGGTACATACTGTTCTTACTTTTGTTATTGTTCTTTTTGGTCATATTCTTGAACAGGTTCAGGTGATATGTCCCCATACTCGTTGACACTGGTAAGCGGGTTTCTTGCAGTTGTATCTGTTAATATCGTAATTGCATTCTACATATATTTGGCAATGAAAGAGCCGTCAGAGAAACATGAGCCAGATCCGAAGTTTGTCTCAGAAGCCGAGGCTAGTGTCAAACACTTGGTTCCAAATCAAACAGACGAAATTTCACCGACACATAAGAAAGAAGAGTAGCAGGGTCTTTGGTTGTAATCATATTAAACCATTTTTGTACATTTTTGTTTGTGCCCTGAACCGTAGAGGGATTCTTTCCTATTAATTTTCTATTAGACTGCATTCGGTTATTTTTCTTTTATTGGTTCTACAAAGTAAATTTATCGGATTAACTATTAAATAGGTGCCTATTGTATAAGATAGATGGTACTTGGTGAAGTAGGTGTTGGGTGAAATGACCATACCATGACCGTTTGTTGCCCCGACAGGTAAACCACCATTCACCGTCTACTCATACACATGACCCGCCATCAACATCCATATGAGGTACATACACAACCACATTTACCACAACTTCACATGATACCATACAACATCCCCATGGGAGAATCATCTTGTGTAATACAATACAATAAACAACATATGCCATCATGCAATCTCTTGCCCTGTTCAAACACCAGAACCCGATATTATCCAGGTACACAGGCACAAGACAGAACCGTTTGGTCACTTGTCCTTGTTCGGTTGATGTTTGTCCATAAAAGCTCGTGTGCGGCGAAATATATATTTTGAGTTACATTTTTTATACTCGAACTCGATAAAAACTCGACAAAAACTCGACTCGAACATAGTCCTTAAGACAATGGATAGCGGTTACAATACAAATAATCAAGCAACCCCTACAAGTTGGTTGGTAGTTTTTCAACGGTTTTTGAGCGATTTCTTTGTGGCTAATTTATAACAGTTATAGTACAATTATTGTATGCATAAAAACTACTCTAACCATAGCCCTAATACTACAATTAACATAATCCTCATAATTTTATATGCAATATATTAAACTTAAATGGGCTTTTCATGCTTAACCAAGCCAAGTATTGGGCTTAATAAGACGAAAAGTAGGCCAAACCAAACCAAAGTCATTTACCGTCTAATAATATCTAACTAACTCAAGATTTTTGTCTTTTGAGTTTTATTACTTCTTTACTAGCAATATAAACGTAATTTTATTCAGAAACATGTCAAATAATACTACAAATCGGGTGATATGTTTTCAATTCGTTTATGAAGAAAGTTGTGAATTTGTTATTAGAAGAACACGATATAGCATTTAAATTGTATAGGCTATGTTTGATAAGGAGTTTATAGGGCTTTTGAGAACTTAGGCTTATGGTTTCAATCATAAACTTTGCTTGGTACAACTCTTTTAAAGGGCTTATTAGAAAAATAAGCCCCTAATATCATAAGCTTATTGAAGAGGCTTTTTAAAGGGCTTGAGCTTTTGATAATATAATTACTTTAATACACTTAATGTTTATTAGAATATAATTTTTATCATATTTTGTTATGTCTTTTTACACATATAAGCTTCAACTCCAGATGCTTTATCAAACAAATTTTTCATTTTTATATATAAGCTTCAGCCCCGATTATAAGCTTAAGCTAAAGCTCCAGCCAAACTCAAGCTTAAGTTCCAGCTCCAGCTACTTACGTCAAACACACCCATAATAACTAGTCATAGTGTGCTTTTCCAAATACGTGCTATCAGAGATTTGTTTATAGATTAGTTGGATTTAGCGCAATTGTGGATTTCAAGTCCATTAGGGTTAAGATTTCTATGTTTCATGTACTCTATGTGTTATGTATGAATAATAATTCATAAGTTTAATATGGTATCAAGACGGGTATGGTATGTCCAAATACGGCGTATGCTCTTTTACATGTATACGCAGTATGTCAGACATGCTTGCTGAATTTTCGCTTTTCTTGATTTTCTGCAGTAAATGAATCACGGAAATTTACCAACTTATATTAAAACTGATAAAACACAATATTTAATAACAAATAATTCAAACAAACAATCGTTAGTTAAAACCGCTCCTCGATAGCGACGCCAAAAATGTGATGTGTTATTTTATGTAAGTCTTTTAATTTATAAAAACGTATCTATTGAATGCTAACTACTTAACACAGTAGACAAGTGTACATTTTGCACGTAATAGTATAACCACGATAAGTACGAGTATCGAACACAAGGGGAGCGAATTGAAACTACGATTATTTAATTTACACTACTTTTTACTAGTTATAACGACACAAATGGGGGGAGGGGGTTCCGTATGAACGTATTTAAAATTGATTTTTGAAACTTTAAAATGTAAATAAAAGGAAACTCACGATTAAACTATTAAAAGCGCAAGTTTGGAAAGTTGTAAATCAAATATGAGACAAGCGTGTTCACTTAGGTAATAATTTATAATTTTTACCTACACCTCAATCTCGTGCAATGTCCATAGTCAGTTTGTTGGTGATTTCTAATGTAATTATGCTAGTAATCTAAACCCAATTGATTGTCACAATTTTTTTTTCCCATTTCATGCATTAAGTATGTAACTAATTAGTAAGATTTACTAATAATGAATATCGTTTGAAAGGTTATCCACACTAACCCGTTACCTACCTTCATGCCTTATTAACGATTCTACTAACCCTAGGGTTTAGTCCACCTCTAGTCAATGTTATTAACCGTATTAATAAATAATTTAGTTCCTAACACCGATTCAAGTAACACTCATAAATAGGTCTACTGTATTTAGTTTTACTTAGCAATAGAACAATCGTTATAAGCATTAGGACGTGTATTAAATCTAGTAAACATGCAAACTATCCAACAAATCAATTATAAACGTGAATTGAGATGTATTAAAACATTAGTTCATAATATCTAAGCAAACACTGAGATTATTAGTTCATAATATCAATAAAACTCTTAGCAAACAAAGATTCAACGTATTCAAACATATTCATAACGTAAATAACGTCAAACCAATGATTTCTATGCTCCAAAATGTTGTTGATCTCCAAGATTTGATGTCTTTAATCTCCTAGCAACTGAAAACTCTTTCTCCAAACCCTAGAAGTCGACCCGCAATTTTCAGAATACCTAAATTCGTTTTTAGGTTTGCTTTTATAGTTACTTCGACTTCTGGACGGATATACGACGTATGTCTTTACATGTACATACGTCGTATGTATCTCGAGCGTATAAACTTTGGCTTCTGCTTAGTACATACGTCGTATGTCAATTGACACACATACGCCGTATGTACTCAGGATCATGACTTCCTTGGACAATCTTCTATACGGTGTATGTTGATTGATGAACATACGCCGTATTCTATGACAGTGTATGAATTCTCTTGTTTTCTTCACGTTGTCCACTTCTTTCCGCAAACTCACCCGTTTATAAGACATATCACACTTAACAAACGATTACCTAGCAAATAATATATAAATGTAATAAAAATGGGTTAAAACAACGGGAATATCGGTATAAATATTACTATTACATTCACGATATCAATAATATATAAAAATTGAGTTTTGTAATAAATTTAGTAATAAATTTATAATAAAGGTTTTATAATAAATAATCTTTGTAAAATCAAAAGTTTTTCATTAAGTTTAAATAACATCATATATAAGTTGAGTTTGATTTGTTAATTTATGAATTAAATTTATTAAAGTATTTATCAAAAGTTTTTGTAAGTTAACGTTTGAGTTTTGTAATAAATTTAGTAATAATCTATAAAAATATATAAAAATTGAGTTTTGTAATAAATTTAGTAATAAATTTTAGTAATAAATTTATAATAAAATTTTTATTATAAATAATCTTTGTAAAATAAATTTTTTTTCATTAAGTTTAAATAGCATCGTATATTGAGTTGAGTTTGATTTGCTAATTTTATGAAATAAATTTGTTAAATTATTTATCAAAAGTTTTCATAAGTTGAGGTTTGAGTTTTGAATAGCATCATATATTAAGTTGAGTTTGATTTATTAATTTTATGAAACTAATTTATTAAAGTATTTATCAAAAGTTTTCATAAGTTTAAGTTTGAGTTTTATAATAAATTTAGTAATAAACTTTAGTAATAAATTTATAGCAAAAGTTCTATTATAAATAACCTTTGAAAAATCAAAAGTTTTTCATTAAGTAAAAATGCCATCATAAATATTAAGTTGAGTTTAATTTGTTAATTTTATGTAATAAATTTATTAAATTATTTATCAAAAGTTTTCATAAGTTGAAGTTTAGTAATAAATTTGAACCTTATTATTAAAAATTAAAATAAAAGTATTAGTGATAATCTATAATATATAAAAATTGAGTTTTATAATAAATTTAGTAATAAATTTTAGTAATAAATTTATAATAAAAGTTTTATTACATATAATCTTTGTAAAATCAAAAGTTTTTTCCTAAGTTTAAATCTATATTATATAAAAATTGAGTTTTATAATTTAGTAATAAATTTATAATAAAAGTTTATTATATATAATCTTTGTAAAATCAAAAGTTTTTCCTTAAGTTTAAATAGCATCATAAATATTAAGTTGGGTATGATTTGTTAATTCTGTGAAATATATTTATTAAAGTATTTATCAAAAGTTTTCATAAATTTAGTAATAATCTATAATATATAAAAATTGAGCTTTGTAATAAAGTTAGTGATAAATATATAATAAAAGCTTTATTATAAATAATCTTTGTAAAATCAAAAGTTTCATTAAGTTTAATTTTTTTATAATATATAAAAATGGAGTTTTGTAATAAATTTAGTAATAAATTTTACTAATAAATTCATAATAAAAGTGTTATTATAAATAATCTTTGTAAAATCAAAAATTTTACAATAGCATCATATATTAAGTTGAGTTTTATAACACCCCTTAATTTACTAAGAAAAATACATATAAGCTTAGACATTATTTATAGTTGCAACGGAAGTCAAAGTACAACGTCTCAAATATCCATTAAAGTTACATAATTTAAACATAATACTCAAAATAAAACGATGGGGCGTAATTGGATAACAAGACAATATGGTCCCCTTATTTCTTCTTCTAAGGTTTCGGTGATCTCTCGAGTCATACCTATTGCTTTGAACCTGAGAATGTAAGTAAATGCGTAAGCCTAAAGGCCTAGTGAGGTCGTGTGTTGTGTACAAAATATCACACTCAAATAACAATATGCTCAATAATAAATAAAATACATACGTTTAGGATCCCGATTATTGTGTTACGGACCTTAAACAACTTATTGCTAGACCAATGCTAGACTTATTGTGTTTTATAACTTTTACAACTTATTGCTAGACTAATGCTAGACTTATTGTGTAATGTGGTGAGTCCAAATCACAAAGATAGAAACTTCACCGGACTTGAATTAATATCAAGAATTTTTCTAAACATTTTGTCCGTTCCACAATAATCAATAACTTATAGATAAAATACGTGAATGTACACATGAATATTTAAAGCACATAATTTGCAAATAAATACACATAACATGCAACATATTATAATCACGACCTATAGCATACATTCTCATTTTGTAAATCACGAGTACTCACCTTGGTCCAAATGCAAGTGGTGATTTTCTACTTCAAGTTCCTTTCCTAAATCATATATTTGCTATTTTAGTTTTAACTTAAACGATATAAAACATATAAACTCTAATGTTTACGTATACTTCATGCAATGACTATATCTTTTATATATTGATGTAATTGTATGAATAAATGCATGGTGCCATTTAACGTAATGAGTAAAAATATAGATTTTCTAGTTATTTTATACATATGTTTGTGCAGATTTTTAGCAACAGTCTGGGTGTCGCTAATCTGTAACTAACAGAATTGTGCAGAATTTTAGCAACAGTCTGGGGCGTCACTAATCTGTCACTAAACAGAATCTATACCTTTTTGTTATCAGATTCTTTAGTGACGGCTGAAAAACCAGTCACTAAAGCCACTGTTTTGGTTTACTCGAAAAATTAGACAAAAATATGAGATTTATGGCCATTTTTCATAATAGCCTATTTTTAAAAGTTACTATAATCAACCTACATTGTATTAAAATCACTTTATTGATATCAATTCCATTTTAATCAAAGTTTTGGTAAAACCCACTTGATGTATTATCTTATAAAACATCTATATTTTAAATGAATCTTTGTAATAGTCATTTATTAAAAGACTTTCGAAAATAATCATGACTTATTTACTTGGTGAAAATATACGTTATAAAGATTATTCTTTATTTTGTGTTTTATAAAAAAAATCATTTTAACAATATAATGACATGCATGCGAACATTTGGTATAATTAACTACATGCATGTTAAGATCTAATATTTTTGAGTTTATACATGTAGAAATCTAACATTCTTATAAACATGTATAATATATATATAAGTAATAATGTCATAGTTAAATCCAAATTCTAGAATGATGTTGGTTAATAAAATATACCTTGAATTTAGTTAGCAATACTATAAATCTAAAAGGTTCCTTGACTAGTGCTTCATTTCTCCTTAATTCCCTCTTCTTAGTTTTTACCCAGATTTAAACACCCATTACAATGATTTAGCTCTCTCACTTTCTCTCTCTTAATTTTTCGTGTGTGTTACCGAGAGGAGAGAAATATGTTACTTCTCTTATAAGCATTCAAAGTGTGAAATATTATCATGAAGGTCCCTACAATAGCTATGACGTATTTATTTCTTATTTGACAACTCACCAATATAGCTTGTCTTAGTCATGCTAATAGGTGTAGTACATGGACCATTTACAAGTTGTACTACAACACCAACTAATGATATTCTTTCTTGTACATTGTGCATTCAAATATGTACTTATTGTGTAGTATTGTAAAAATAATGAGACATTTAGATTTATATTGGGTAAGTTTTTAATTGTACTAAATGCTAGGTGTTATGTACCCTTTTATTTGTTATTTTATTAACTCACTCATATTTATATAAGATGAACATAATATTTTATGTTGTTAGTAAAATTAACATATACTCTAAAAACAAATTCACTTATTTATATAAACTTAAATATTTTACGTGATTCTTTTATTTATAATATCTTTATTTTTGGAATGTTACAAGTTTGATTTGTTAATTTAAGAAATAAATTTATTAAAGTATTTATCAAAGTTTTGATAAGTTAAAGTTTGAGTTTTGGATAGCGTCATATATTAATTTAATTTTGATTTGTTAATTTCATGAAATAAATTTATTAAAGTATTTATCAAAAGTTTTCATAAGTTGAAGTCTGAGTTTTGTAATAAATTTATTATAAAAGTTTTATTATAAATAACCTTTGTAAAATCAAAAGAAAATTTATTAGGTAAAAATGGCATCATAAATATTAAGTTGAGTTTGATTTGTTAATTCTATGTGATAAATTTATTAAATTATTTATCAAAAGTTTTCATAAGTTGAAGTTTAGTAATAAATTTTAGTAACTTATTTATTAAAAATTAAAATTAAAGTAATAGTGATAAGACTACACGGAGTGGAGGTGTTTAGGGGCGTTATAGGCCCAGTCAGCGGCTATAACGCCCCCTATAACGCCCTCCACCACTCCTACAGCGGCGTTATAGGGGCGTGATGAAGGCGTTTTGGGCGGTGGCGTGTTTCTGCTCACGGCGTGTTGGCAAGAATTGAGTTGGCAACGGGCAAAAAAATGAAAACAATTTTAACGATTGATCTGAAATTATTGGATATGGAAATTAAGAAAATGGAGATGGAAACGTTACCGTGGAAAATGAACAACCGCTGCTAACTAGGGTTTCAAGAACATGTAATGCTCATTTTATATGAGATTCTTAGTACAAATATCAAATGGGCTGGCCGTTTTTTCAATTAAGGACCCATCTTTTTATGTCAAATTTACATATATTAAACCATGTTTTATTTCAAAGTTACTTTTATAAATTTTAAAACTAATTATTATTTTTGTTCATAGTCCTTAACGGACATCAATTTTTATGACGAAATGTGTAATTAGTTAACGATGATTTTGACGGTTGATGTGAAAAATCTAGTTTACCGATTTTTTTTTTAATAAATTGTAGTATGTTTTTTTTAAATAAATTGTAGTATTTTTTTTTTTATTTTTAATAAAAATACAACTTTTTAAATTTCATTTATATAAAAAAAATAATAAAAAGTAATGATTACAAAATATTATCTATCACTCCACATCATCACTCACCACTCCACCCATTTTCAATCACTCCACATCATCATACCTTCTTTCCTAAAATCACACTCTCTTTCATACAAATCACCTCTATCACTCCACATCATCATCACCAACCCTTAACCACTCCGCATAGTCTAATAAGTTATTAATTTTAAATAAAGTTATCTGAAAGTACTACTTAGAAACAAAAAAAAATAATCTTTTTAAAATCAAAAGTTTTTTATTAAGTTTAAATAGCATCATAAATATTAAGTTGAATTTGTTTTGTTAATTCTATGAAATAAATTTATTAAAGTATTTATCAAAAGTTTTTATAAGTTCAAGTTTGAGTTTTGTAATAAATTTAGTAATAAATTTTAGTAATAAATTTATAATAAAAGTTTTATTATAAATAATATATGTTAAATCAAAAGTTTTTCATTAATTTTAAATAGTATCATAAATATTAAGTTGAGTTTGATTTGTTAATTCTATGTAATAAATTTATTAAAGTATTTATCAAAAGTTTTTATAAGTTGAAGTTTAGTAATGAATTTTAGTAACTTTATGATTATAAATTAAAATAAAAGTATTAGTGATAATAAGTTATTAATTTTAAATAAAGTTATCTAAAAGTACTACTTTGTCACAAAAAATTCTTAAATATATATAATAATATAAAATAGGTAATAAATTTGTGTAAAACCAAACGAATAACCAAAAGAGTTGTCATAAATTGTATTTTTATTTTTAATATTTGACTTTAAACTATTTGTTATTATTAATTGAAGTGATGTAAATATACTACTTTAAAAAAGACAATTATGAATTATCAAATAAAAGACCAAAATTTTTATTTAATTATAGTTTCAGTTTAATCCTAAAATATTAGAATAAAATTTTTAAAATGTTTGAATAAAATCATGTATATGTAACTCAATGTAAACTTCAGAGTTTTGTCTTAAATTATAATAAAATTACATTAATAAATTGTCTTTTGATTTATTTAGAAAGTTACAATCTAAAGAGTATATATATAGTCTAAATTTATATATTACAAATGAATCCTGAAATAGGGTATAACCAAAACATGTAAATATTACCACATTCCCTCCTTTTCTCCACTTGTTTTTTAAAAGGATTAAAACGTGGAAAAGAGTACAAAGTAAAGCAATAATTCTAGGGTGGACCACATAAATAGTATTAAGGGGGTGTTTGTTTGAGCTTATATAAGGGCTTATGAGCTTATTGAGTTTCGGCTTATGTTTCATAAGCCCGAATTTTATGGCTTATATAAGGGCTTATGGGCTTATTACTATTTATTATGACTAAATAAACAGTAATAAGGTCATAATCCCTTACATAAGCCATAAAATCCGGGCTTATAAAACATAAGCCGAAACTCAATAAGCTCATAAGCCTTTATATAAGCTCAAACAAACACCTCCTAAGTAAAGAAACTCAATAAAATAAATAAAGTTTATAACTTTGTCCTATAAGAAAACGACACCCTTTTATGTCCATAAATAATCTGAGAATGAATAAACTGGATATCAATAATTTTCAAAGTATTAAAAGACATCATCTTACTCATTTTTCTTATTTTAATTTAATGGCTAATATTAAACTAAATATTCATTTTTCTTTTAATTTTAAAAATTAAATTATCTCACAACCGTTAATCGTTAAACGAAACAAATAACATAATTGCGATCGTTTTTTTTTCCTTCTTTTCTGACGAGTATAGAAATTGTAACGATAAAATCATATGTGATATTAGCACCGATACGTAAAATATTATAAAAGACAATTACAATAAAACATCGAATTTTTAAGACTTTTTATTTTTCGTTTTCAGCAAAATATTGAAATTCATAAGATATCACATGTGATTTTTTAATATTAAATGTGAATATTCAAACATAGATACGTTATATGATGTATATTCAACTAAAATAAAATAAAAAAACACAAAAAAATTAACATGTTATACTATTAATCTTACATGTGATAAAAATGAGATTTTATAATATAAAACGTAAAAACCTATTAAAACACCCGGAAAAAAAATTCCGTCGAAAGTATATATCGAGTGGGTACTCTATAGAAAGAGAATTTAATGTTCGTTGCAATGGTGTAATTTATTCGTTTAATGCATTAATAATTTTTTAGATAATTAAATATTAAACAAAATTAAGTTAAAATGAGTTTTTAATATGGAGAGTTGTAATTAATTGGTTTGGTATCAAATTTTTTATTGGTCTTTTTGATCTCAATCCAATTATATAAACAATGTGCTAAAATATGGAATCCCAACATTGTAAACTATTTGAATCGGTAATTTAAATCCTTCTAAATCAATATATATGATGATAATATAATATATTTGACCCTTAACTATGAAAAAAAAACCAACAAATAAGTTAAATAAAATAAAATATAACGAAACTTTAAGTTAATTTTTTAAACAATGACAGCATATCTAAAATTTATGATTTTTTGATAAAAAAAAAACAAAATTTGTTACATACTATAACAATTGGATCAAATTCATTACAATTATCGGCAATTTTCCATGCTTTAACAAGGGCCTATCAAATATCCAATTAAATAAACAAATATTAAATAACTAATAGTTCTTAGTTAAACTTTATAAAAGAATTGCAATTAGGAAGGAAAAAAAAGGTTGGCATAGGTACATGAAAATGTAACAAAATTTTGACCATATTTTTATCGTGTGTATCAAATTCTCAAAAACTATAGAGTTAATTACATAATTGGTCCCTGTGTTTGTTCCAAAACAACGGGTCCAGTCCCTGGGTCGCAATTCCTTCGGACCCAGTCCCTGGACCCTATCTTTGGTTGCACGTTTGGTTCCTCCGTCACCTGAAATGACTAAACTACCCTTATCTTTTAATTTTCTTCCCTTTTTTTTTTTTCTTATTTCATTACTTTATTTTATTATGTCCACGTGTCACAATATCATTGGTTATCTCTTTAATTATCCCCATCCCAAATAAACCAAAATTGCAATTCCCTCTCAAACCCTAAATCTCTATTTTTTTTTCTCTTAAGGTAAATGCTTAAGAAGAAGGTGCAGAGACGGATATATATTCATCATCCTCGTCATCGTCATTATGGTGGTTGCCATCGTCTGAATCAGGGCTCGCCACTTGTTCTCTCGGGCCTGTGATTGCTCCTCTCTCTTGTGTCGTGGCAGGCTCATCACTACCGTTGACCAACTGTTTCACTGATAAAAAAGCAAGCAGAAATAGATAGAAAATATCAATGAAACATAGTCAAAGCTCTAGTCAGAAAAAGAAGACTTAGGGGGTGTTTGGCCTAGCTTATCTAAACCGACTTATGCCTATCAGCTTATAAGCTTAAAATCTTTTTAAAGCCATTTCCTAAGGACCCACCATCAAAGCTTCACAAAAACAGCTTTTTAAGCCATCAAAAGCTATTAAGCCAAACTGGCATAAGCTAAAAAACACCAATAATAAGCTAGGCCAAAACACCCCTTAGCTTCATATAGCAGATAAAAGCATCCGTGCTTGCAGAAATGCCGAAAAAAGGCTGCAGCTATCATAGAGTTCAAAGTAAAACGGTTTTTGCTTTTATATTTCTACACATCGACCAAAAATTGTTTACTTTGCCCGCTGTAGTCTTTTTGGTATTTTCACGATAACATGGTTCAAAAAGTCGATCAGTTCTATAACAAAAGCAGAAGCACTGAAAGTATATACCTGACATCAGAATCTTCATCATAATCGTCTTCATAAATTGAAATTCACCTTGGTGTGGGATTTCGATTTGGATTTCGATAGTGTGGGATTTCGATTTGCAGGTTTACGATTTCATGGGAGATAGTGTGGGATTTCGATTTTGATTTCAATTTGCTGATTTCTATTTGATTTTTATTTCATGGGAGAGATAATGAACTCTCTTGCTGGGAATGAAAAAAAAAGATTGAAAAAAAAAGATTGAAAAAAAGAAAATTAATAGAATAGATGAGTAATAAAAAGGAAAAATAAATAAATAAAAGAGAAGATAAGGGTATATCCGTCATTTCAGGTGACGGAGGGACCAAACGTGCAACCAAAGATAGGGTCCAGGGACTGGGTCCGAAGGAATTGCGACCCAGGGACTGGACCCGTTGTTTTGGAACAAACACAGGGACCAATTGTGTAATTAACTCAAAACTATATTATGTGTATTCAGCTTTAATTTTTTTACGAATGATATAAAAACCAAATTTTTTTTTGTTGAGAAATATTGAATATTTAAACCTGTTACACGTCAGAAAAATTATGTTACATCATTTATCAAAAAATAAGAATTCAATACACACAATAGAGATTTTTAGAATTGGATACACAGAATAGCAAACCGAGCAAAGTTTGTTACAATCTTATTCTTATGCATTTAACCAAAAAAAATTGTAAATTTGTTAGAGTACTCCGAATATGAAGAAAAAAAAAGTATCTTTTAGAAAAATTTAGCCTTTAAATATTTTCATCTACTCAAAAAATCATAACCCCGAAATAGTGAAACAAAGATGGAGTAGGCGAATAGCGATTAATATTGTTTTTTTTATATGAAGGGAAGTTGAGACTCCCGGTAATTTTCATCAATTTAAAGCAAAAATTGGACAAGATTTTCTTTAAAATTTAAGTTTCCAATTTTCAATTTGAAGAAAAAAGGGTTTTGGAGTAAAAGGTTGAAGATGCTATTATCGTAAACGAAATATGTGCAAAATAACCGAATAATCAAATAACCAAACCATAATCGAAATAACCAAATCATATCAATACATTAACTGCCGGTTTGGTTTTTGATTTTTTAATTATTAGAACTTTCGGTTATAGTTATAAACATAAAACCGAACCGTAGAACCGAACCATAAACATAACTGTATATTTATTAAAGTGTTTATCCGTTATGTATAAGTGAAAAATGTGTTTTTAAATAAGGTTTTATATGATGAGCGAAATTTTGTATTTTTTAATCTCAAATATTTACAATGGTATGCTAGAAAATGATGTAAGACTTAGAGTGTGTATCTTTGAAGGTTTTAAAAATAAAAGAATAGGTATGATTCCTTTATAAGTGTTTGTTTGATAGGTTTGGAATGTAAAAAATGGGAATGAAACACATCTGTTTAAGGTATTTTCTAACCTTTCAAATATGGTAGGTTTCAAAACCCATTGCAATACCCATGCCCATATCTCCTATTTGGACCCCTTCTTAATCTAAATTGACCCCCTAATTATGATTTTATTGGTAAGGCTTATTCCTATTGGTCCATTTTAACAGCTTTTCAATACTTTTACACAATCCAATGCAGTCTTCTTTTATCATTCCCATACAGATTATCATTTTCAAGATCCATTAAAATTATAGTCAAACATAAAAAACTAAAATTTCAGTCTTTTTACTAACAATTAATTACTTCAACTAACTGTTTAATTTTGATTTACCTTATAAACATGGGATCACACTTTTAATTTTTGAACAGCAACAACACATAAAACGGAAACTGAAATTTTGATCTAAGTAAGTATTTTTATGTGTTTTTTACTTTCTCTTTATTACTCCGGCCACCTAAAACGGAAACAAAAAGTTGACTCCGGCCACCGGCCACTGAAGCAGAAACACGAAGATGACTAGTCGGCCACCGGAGATCTACACACTTACCTGTGGCGGCGGATGAGAGAGAGGGAGGGCACGGCGGATGGTGGTGGCGGTGGCTAGTCGGCCACTGGAGATCTACAAACCTTACCTGTGGCGGCGGATGAGAGAGAGGGAGGGCACGGCGGATGATGGCGGTGGCCGGAGTTACCTGGCGGAGGCGGTGGCCGGAGTTACCTGGCGGGGGCGGTGGCGGCGGATGAGAGAGAGGGAGGGCACTGCACATGCTTTTTTGTTGAGAGAGAGAGGATTCTTGTTTGTGTTTGGAAAGAAACAAAAGAGTGGAAAAAAAAAGTAATAAAACAGAGGGCACGAGTTTCTGTGGTTTTATTGAGTTTGAAATATTTTGGGCTTTAAATCCATAAATAATTCTTTTATAAATACTAATAAACAATTGCTAAATAATTTTTTTTTGTTAAACATATTTTTATTGATATATGTCATTTTGATACTTGATAACATTCTAATTATTTATTTGTTATGGATTTTAAATACAGATATGTCTGTCGAAGATGAAGAATTTTCCATTAGAACACCGGAATTTTCCACCGATCAGGTTATGGTTATACTAGCTTATGATTTATCAAAAAGGAAAACTATATATTAAAACACTTGAACTTCAATTTCAGATGTTCATGTCTCGTGAGGAATTGATGGAATGGACACAAAACACAGCACACTCTCTAGGTTTTGTCATTGTTACTAGAAGATCAAAGAAATATGTGAACGGCTTCGTAGATAAAGTCATACTTAGATGCGATCGTGGTGGAGAGTATATACCTAAAGACACAAGCAGAGCATCCGGAAGCAAAAAGACTAACTGTAAATTTCAACTCCAAGGAAAGTATTTAAAAGAATATAATCAATGGATGCTTAGAGTAATATGTGATGACCATAATCATCGACCCGCGGAATATATGGAGGGTCATCCATTTTTAAGGCGATTATCTGTTGACGAGAATCGTTTGGTGGCAGACTTAACAAGAAAGAACGTGGCGGCACGTGAGATTCTGTCAACACTGAAGGAGCAAAATGAAAACAATGTGTCGACACTCAAAACAATATACAATGCACAACAAAAGATTCGCATGGCTGAGCAAGCAGGTCGAACTCCAATGCAGGTTCTAATGTCCCTTTTGCACACCAACGAGTATGTTTATGAGTTCACTACAGGTGATTCTAATGAGTTAAAAAATCTATTTTTCGTTCATCCAACATCGTGGAAGATATGGCGTGCATTTCCGCACGTGTTGATAATAGATGCCACATACAAAACAAACAGATATAATAAGCCATTTGTTCAAATTGTCGGTGTAACCTCAACTCAAAAGACATTCTCTGTATGTTTTGCCTTTATACATAGAGAAAAGGAGGCCAACTACACTTGGGTCTTGAATTGTCTAAAGTCGACACTCAATGAGTGTATGCACCCACGTGTAATAGTCACAGACAGAGAGTTAGCACTCGTGAATGCATGTGGAAAGGTTTTCCCGAATGCTGCTAAGCTACTCTGCAGATGGCATATTGAGCAAAATATTTTGAAACATTGCAAGCCGTCTATGAAACATGATTGGGACTCTTTTAAATTAACGTGGAAGTTACTAGTTGAGTCCCCGACATGGGTAGCATACATGGAAAACCATAGACAACTTCAAACAATGTTGATAAAACATCCAGGTACATTAGATTATTAATTATATTTCTAAACCATAACCTTTATATTATTTATTTATTTATTTATTTATTTTGCTTTTTCAGATGTTTTGAGATACGTAGAGCAGAATTTGTTAAACAAGTATAAAGAGATGTTTGTGTCTGTCTGGATTGATCAACATCTTAATTTTGGGAATAACACAACAAATAGAGCTGAGAGTGCACATGCAAAGTTAAAGAAATATTTGGACTCTGGAAACTCTAACCTTGATAAATTTGTACGACTGATCAATCAAATCGTGCAGGCGCAAATAACTTCAATTAACGAAAGCTTTGAGAAAAGCAGAATTTATCGTTATAATCAACACAATTTGTTGTGTTTCAGATTACTGCGGGGTTTTGTTTCGAACGAAGCTTTAGATATAATAATAGGAGAGCTTCAAAGGTTGAGTGCTTTGAAGTTAGACTCCTCGAATTGTGGTTGCAAACTTCGTAACAGTTGTGGGTTACCATGTGCCTGCATGCTTTCTGATTACTCGAATAGAGGTGAACGTATACCATTGTTTTTTTTTAACTATTAAATGTTATTTTTTTAAATATTAATTATATTTTATATGAATGCAGCTGGATGTATACCGTTGGATTCAATAGATATCTTTTGGAGGAAGCTTGATCTATCACCTACATCGTTTGTAGAAGATGACGATATTTGTTGCGATGATGAATTAGAAAAGTTTAAAGAAAGTTTCAACAAGCAACCAACAGTCGGGAAAAAAAGTTTTTTTAGAAAGCTAAAAGAAATATTTGATCCGAGAAATATTTAAACACTCGTGGACGACCAAGTGTGAAGCAACAACAAAGAAAAAATGCCAATCATCAAAATCAAGCTCCTCGTAGACACAGTTGCGCAACCACATCAGAGTTTATTGGCATGGATTTGAATAAAGAACCTGAAAGACGTTGTTCAATAGATTTAAACAGTGAACCTGTCTTTAACTTATATGATGAATCGTTAGCGGACTATGGTTCATTGTGGAAAGAAGTTCCAAAAATCTTTCATCCATACATCACATATATAAAAGATGTACTAGGTGATGGAAATTGTGGGTTCCGGTCGATAGCTGTCGGTCTAGGGATTGGTGAAGATCGATGACTTTACGTTCGTCAACAATTATTAAACGAGTTATCAAGATCATATCATGCCTACGCTAGAGTTTACAATTATGCCATCGATGAATTAATAAATTCATTGACTTTCTCAGAATCGCCAGCACCACTGAAACAACACTGGATGATTATGCCTTTGACAAGTATCCTCATAGCCAATACGTTTGGCGTGATCGTCCACTCTTTATCCAACGCACAGTCTGTAACTTGTTTTCCTCTCTGGAAAGGTCCTGCAGAGTTTCAACACCATCAGATTCTTACAATTGCATATGTACATGGCAATCATTTTGTGATGGTACAATTAGGAGATAATTACCCGATGCCTCCAATCTATGGTCTGTGGATGCGCCACAAATCTCCGCCAGCAGCTGCGTGGGAAATTAGATATAAGTCGCGTCTAGAATCCTATATGACACTTAATCCTTTTCAGTCAGGAGATACTATAGATGTAGACTATTATTGATAATGAAGGTTATGTTTTTTTATGTTTATTAGTATCATTAGTCAATGATAATGAAAGTTATGTTCTTTTATTATTTGTCGCGTCGCAAATTATTTTATTTATTTGATGCGTCGTAAAAAGTTAGTATAAATAAAAAGTTAATTCTTATAAATGTTGTAGTTAGGTGTTTGTGATAAATAAAAATAAAATAAAAATAAAAAAGATTGCTAATCATTACCTAATTATTTGGCTAAAAAGACTAAAAAAATGAAGTTTAATAGCTAATTATTATATAATAATTAGAGTTATTTAAGGAAAAATTAATAGGTAATTATTATGGGGTCAATTTAGATTAATAAATGGGTCTAAATAGATCACCCCGTTAATTTATTGTTTAGAATTTCAAACTTTTATTTGTACCAATGAAAGATAAAATTTATGTAATATTTGACAAGTTGTGATTGTAGACTATTAATACTGCATTAAATACAACATTTTCCAAAAAAAAAAAATGATGATACTCCATTACTGGCCCGCAGGAGTTGCCGTTTCAAAAAAAAAAAAAAAAAAAAAAAAAAAAAAAAAAAAAAGAAATAAATTAATATATCTATTATTTATGGTACATGCGTTTCTTTTATGCCAAATCTAGAATAATGGTTAATCGAATGTGTAACAATCGCGATTTTTATTATTATTTCGGTTTGTCATTTTTCGTGTTATCGATATTTTGTTTTGACCTATTGTGATTTTTTTGTGTTTTATCACACTTTGTTATATGTCTGTCGAGATATTTGATTATTTGTTTATTTAAACTCTGTGTTTCGGAACGACAATATGTTTAGACCTAGTGCCTTTAGATAGTGCTCTCTTATGATAAGTTAGGGTGTTTATACCTTCGATTATTTGGATAAATTAACGTTATTAATATTACAAATTTGATCCTTTAACGAGAAGTTAACGAAAATTTAACTGGTTGGCCAACTGGCGGTTGGACATGGTACAAAGCGGACTACGACGCAGTGATGCTTCGGATAGAAAACGTTAAAACCGTCACTTTCCATCATTTTGAGATCCACAACTTGCTCTATCACGTGAGTTTTCTCTGGATTTTGCCTAGTATGTGATATTTGACCATATTCAAGATCTAAAAATATGTTTCAACCCTCTTTCATCCCATTTCCCATATTTTACAATTCACTTTTCTTCTCTCTCTTCAACACCATTATCATCCATTTTCTCTCAAATTCACTCTAATATTTCCAAAATATGAGAGCATGGAATCCAATATTTCAAGTCGGTTTCAAGTAGAATAAGTTTCTCCATCATATTCATCATCATTTCCTTTTATTCATCTTCATTTGGTAAGTGTTCTAACTTGAAATCTTCATCTTCTAATTCCTTTTTCTTTTATGTTTATGTTAAAGATTTCTAACACAAATTCTTTGTGTTGTTACAAGATTCATCTTTCCACCACTTTCATTCTTCATATCCGAGATTTTCGACTATCACCTCGAAGATTCATACATATTGAGTTTTGGTAAGAAGAACATCCTTAAATTCACTCTATACTTTCTTTTCTTCAAAGATCGTATATTAATGGTGTCTAATTTTGTGTGTTGGAGTTGGATTTTCTCATCACCACCACCATTGTAGCTCATTTTTCAGGTTTACTACCGTGACCGTTTTTCGGCGACTTGTTGATATTTGCTGAGGTCTTCGGTACTCTCTAAGTTTCCCCTAATTTCTTTCTACGTTTTCTTATTTATCGTTAAAAAAACGTCTAAGTAACATATATAAAATGGATAAATATGGATGAAAACGTAATTTATTAACATATTATACATAATACATTCATATTATAGTTATTGGTAAATAATGACTTAAAATGGTGTAAATATGAAAATAGATCTACAAACGGTAAATTATAAGTAAAGACGTAATAATCGTAAATTATACCCTATTTGGACATATTGGACTATTTTGGGACATAAGTATATATATAAATGTCATTTGGACTTTATCTAGTAAAATAACTACTTATTATGTAAATTTCACTAAATTTCACATAGTATATGTATAAACTTATATATACATATACATTTACAGAAGCAGAATCGGGTGAGAAATTAAATTTGGGTGAGATGGGTGAGAATAGTTTTGGACCAATTATTTAATGTTTGGCCCCTGCATTTTCTGATTCTCTCTTCTTCAAAAATTTTCTCTCTCCTACTTTTTTAATTTTTTCTCTCAAAATGATTGGTCCAGATTGTTTCTCACCTTTCTCACTAAACTTTGTTTTCTCATATGATTCAAAACCTATATTTACATAATTAGTATATATGAACTTATGTACATATTTAAATAATATAACATTTTGGACATATTAGTTATTAGTATTACGACTATTTATAAACGTTAACGATACTTGAAACGAATATAAGAAAAGTCTAAAAGCTGGTTTTGGCACCACTGCGCCGCAGTACTTGTGGACTGCGCCGCAACCGGGTTGCGGAACAAGCTCATTGCCCCGCAGTGGTGATTCACTGCGCCACAGTGATGCTTCAGTACGTTGTCCAGTTTCCTGCATTATACCAACTGCGTCGCAGTGATGTGTTGGTGCGTCGTAGTGTCGGGTTAATGTTGTCAGAGCGTAACATACTTTCGCCAAAAGTTTATTTTGTATAACATACTTTTTTTTTTTGTTTATTTAGGTACCTCAACTCCTTCAAACTTTTAAAAATGAATAACATACTTATTCTAATAATGATTTTGAGATCCAATTTGACCGGCTACCTGTTGGTTTCAGGTTACCCAAATAACTTGACCCGTTTATAATTTTTAACCCGTTTTCATTATAAAACCCAAATCCATGTTATAAAATCTAGGGAACTCGTTGTAAATCGTTTTCTATCACATTGTAACGCTTTACAAGATATACAAAATAAATCTTTTGAGGCCATGACCTGTCTTCTAAAAAAATATGTGAGAAACTAAGATCAAGTCCCTCCCTTCTGTTTCAAATCCACGAAGCAATCTCCGTGAGCTTTTACTACAGAATTGCAGAGCCTTGCAGAATCTCAAACTAAGTGGGCCGTTTTTGAATTTGGAAGTGTTAAATCTTTGGCCTATCAGCTTTTTGAAACCAGATGGAGCTGAATTTGTGAAAGATATAAGCAAGCTTAGAATCCTTGACCTCTCTTACACTGGTCTCAGACAGTTACCATCCTTGTCGAAAACTCACAAACCTCACTCATCTTTCTCTTGCTGGTTGCTTGTTCTCGAAAACAGCACTAGATTTGAAACCACAGTCTTGGATCTTCAGGGTCATCAATCAATTGTTTACCAAACCTTATAAATTCAAAAAACCTTCAAAAGCTCCTTCTCAAAGATCGTTCCATTGTGGAGGGCTTTAGCTCTCCAGAAATCGTAAAGGTCCACAATTTATCAAAAATACCAAATGCCATCTCTGCATTAAGTCATCTTAAGTACCTTGAGTTTCCAAATATCTCTTTAGAATGTTCACTAGAAGAGATGAATCAAAATCAATGGAACATTTGCATGTTGAATGACATTGACAAACCTCCGGTGATTCATTGTGGGGGTTAATGTCTTCATCATTGCCAATTAGGGTTGATCTTTGAATTTTGGGGTTTTTTGTTTGTTGAATCAGTCGAATGAGAGAGACAAAAGTGAAGACAATAAATAAGTTAGGTGGGAGCATGGCGTCATATTTGCGTTACGTGTTTAACCGGTAATAAGTCATTAGGTGTTTAATTACCCGGTTTAGGGAGTTGAGGTACCTAAATAAACAAAAAGAAAGTATGTTATACAAATAAACATTTGGCGAAAGTATGTTATGTTTTGACAACATCAACCCTCGTAGTGTCTAACCAAACCTTATATATTTTTGGACGAACATAAATATATATAAGTATGTTACTATACGTAATATAGTATGTATTGATAAATAGACGTTTTTGGACTCAAATACGTAATTGCAATCATGAATATAATATTTATTAATATGATGATCGTTAAACTTATATAATTTCGACTAATATACCTTAGTGACTCAAAAATGCGATCGTAATCTCAAACTTCTAATAATAAGTTATAACATCCGTTACCCTTATATAAAATTGTTTGAAACCTTAAAATACTCGAAATATTTAAATATAATCTAAATATATTTAATTCTTCAAATTTTGACTTCTTAGTTAACTTTGATTCCTTATTATAAACGTTGACTTTTACCGAAGTCAACTATCCTATTACATTGATTTTGGTGAATTTCAACTAAACTTTGGTTTTCGATATTCAGTCTTCTATCGTTAACTTCTACTCGTCATTTTCGACTCGAAATGTTATTCTTTCGAATCCTTTGAATATATAATGTAATATAACGTTAATTTATAAGGCTAAACCGTACTAGATTTATAGAGGTACTTGGACTTATGTGATGTCGTTATTCTAGGGAACTTAGGAGTTGGAGTGATCTCTACTGGTTTATCATCCCGACACTGTTGTTGCTGATTTATTGTGAGTATTCGCATCCCCACTTTCATTTACCTTGGGGATGGAAAGCGTAATAAACTCATACTATTATTTATCATTATTACTTTGTCTTGTATACATGGTGGATCAAGATTGCCTTAGATTATATTGTCATTTGGCCTTGTTGGTCCCCCATGTTTACATCGGTTAAATCTTTGAGACATGGTTGCATATATATATATATATATATATATATATATATATATATATATATATATATATATATATATATATATATATATATATATATATATATATATATATATATATATATATATATATATATATATATATATATATATATATATATATATATATAGATCTATATGGGTTTTGACCAAACCCTCATCGTTCGGTATGATGTCCCTACGAATGAATGTTATGGCCGTATGTTGTTGTTATTATTATTGTTGCCTTAGCTTTGGGGATTATTTATTGGTAAGGATCGGGTGTATGGTATCTAGGCAATGAAAGTCGCACTCATGCAGTAAAACAAGACACTTATATTGTTATGTATACTCCTATTACTTACGAAACTTGTACTTATTATATAGTTGGTCTGTATTGTCTTCTAAAACAATGCGAATCATTCACCAACTTTATGTTGACGTCGTATTTTATCGCTTCAGGAGATTTGAGATTTGCATCGATTTGGAGTTACACTTCTTTGCTATTTGGATTTTGTGTGCTTTTGAGGAAACCTTGTTAGACGTTGATGCGGATGCAGATCATGAACCCAACGATATGGGCTTACCTCACAATGATTTACTTGACGATTTTGGTGCCAAGTTGTGGCCACGTTTGCATGTTGGCATTTAAAGATTATATTATATTTTATGTTTAGCAACTAAATAATACCCAATTAGTGAACGATTGTGATTTGATTTCTTTTTTTAATTTGTCGTGATGGAACCTTATTAATAGGTTGTTTGTTTTGAAAAGAAGGCAAAAAATATATTTTGAATAATAGTTGAGATTTCTATCTCGAGTTCTCTTTTTCTCTCTAGTGTTGTCTTCTTCATCTTCAAAATCCCCATCAAGTGGTATCAGATTCAGAGTTGCAACGATCATGGTGGGTAGAGGTCGACCACGTAATATACGTCAAGGTGATGCTCCTGTCGCACATGTTGCAAATCGTGACCCACATGATGTTGAGGAAATAGAACGATTACAACAGCGTATTAGAGAATTGGAAATTTAACAGGATGACCGCGATGAGGAAACCGAGTCAGAGGCTGTCGTCTGGGACGATGGTTTTGACGGAGAGGAGAATCCTTTTGGTCGTCGTCCGCCACCCCAAGCCCGTCCACAGAATCGCAATAATGACCTCCATTCTTTGGGGGTTCGCGTTGAGATTCCAGATTTTGCGGGCGCAGCGCAACCATTTGAGTTCATCGACTGCTTGAGTACCGTGGAACGCGTGTTCGATCTTAGAGATATCCCAGATCATCTCAAGGTTAAAGTTGTCGCTGTTAAGCTACGCAAGTACGCATCCTTGTGGTGGGATCACGTCAAACAGAAGCGACGTCAACAAGGTAAAGCGCGAATAGAAACATGGGAGAAAATGAAGAAACTTCTACGTGCGAAATTCCTACCCATCAATTACAGGCAAGATGTATTTTTTGAGTATCATAGTTTAAAGCAAAACAACTCTTCCATGGAACAGTTTTTCGCAGATTTTGACAGATTACGAATGCGTTGTGGAGCGGATGAAGAAGACGAAGAGGTTAGTGCTAGATTCTTGGGAGCATTGCGTCCCGACATTGGTGATATCATCCAATTACAACAGTTTTGGACCCTTGACGACGTTATTCGTCTTGCATTTAAATTGGAGAAACAATTTAGTAGTAAAACCCGTACGATAACTACTCGCCCTCAACAACCTTTGCGCCAAGCGACACCCTCGGGAACAAACACGCGACATGCTCCTACACAACGGCCAGAGGGTACTTCTATGGGCAATGTAAACCAAACAGGAATTAAACGTTGTTTTAAATGCCAAGGATTGGGTCATTATGCTCGTGAATGCCCAAACAAGCAACTCGTTACTTTTTTTGATGACACAACCTGTGTGTATGACACCGATGGTGAGGACGAGGTAGCACAACAAGATGAGCAGATTATATATCCGGACCAAGGTGAATCGTTGGTAGTGCAACGGGTCCTCTCTGCCACTCTAGACAAAACCGCTGATGATACACTTTGGCTACGAACCTACATTTTTTGAACTAAATGCACCACCAAAGGAAAGGCGTGTAAGGTTATTATTGATGGGGGTAGTTGCGATAATATGGTGGCAAAAACTATGGTCGACAGAATCGAGTTACCAGTTCAAGATCATCCTGAATCATATCAGTTAACATGGTTAAAAAAAAGGAAATGTTGTCCGTGTGACCCAACGGTGTTTAGTTAACTTTTCTATCGGAAACAAATACACGGATGAAGTGTGGTGTGAAGTTAGTCCGATAGACGCTTGTCATTTGCTATTGGGGCGTCCATGGCAATATGACCGTCGAACCAAACACGACGGTTTTCGTAACACTTATAGTTTTAAAAAGATGGCATTCACATAGTTCTTGCACCTCTTGATAGTCGTGACACCTCTACCAATGCAATGCTCTTGTCCAAATCCGAATGCCTTGATTATTACAAAGCGACTGAGCCAAAAATTTTGTTCGCCTTAGTTGTGACGGAAGAAAACACCATCATCAGCACCACACCTCCATTGATTCAGCCGCTACTTACTGAATTCCACGATGTTTTTCCTGTTGACATTCCGGCAGGCCTTCCCCTTATGCGCGAAATTCAGCACTGTATCGATTTTCTACCAGGTGCGAGTATCCCGAATAAACCCGCTTATCGAATGAACCCGAAAGAGTATGAGGAATTACACCGCCAAGTTACTGAACTACTCGCGAAGGGCCTTATTCGTGAGAGTATGAGTCCTTGTGCCGTCCCATCTTTACTTGTTCCGAAACACGGGGGTGCATATCGTATGTGTATTGATATTCGCGCGGTTAACAAAATTAATGTTAAGTATCGGTTTCCTATTCCACGTTTCGAAGATTTACTCGACCAATTACACGGCGCTAAATTTTTTTTCTAAAATTGATCTCCGTAGTGGGTACCATCAAATTCGTTTGAGACCTGGGGACGAATGGAAAACTGCATTTAAGACTCGTGTTGGGTTATACGAATGGATGGTGATGCCATTTGGTCTTTCGAATGCTCCAAGCACTTTCATGCGACTCATGAACCATATTTTTCGCGACTTCATTGGCCGTTTTGTTGTTGTCTACTTTGAAGACATTTTAATCTTTAGTCCGAACATTCAGCAACATCTACAACACCTTCGTGATGTTTTTACTGTGCTTAAGGATCAAAAATTGTTTGCCAATAATGGGAAGTGCCACTTTCTCACAACTGAAGTCGTCTTTCTTGGATATCTCATTTCGGGTGACAGGATGTGGATGGATGAAACCAAGGTTCATGCTATTACATCCTGGCCTCCCCCGAAAACATTACATGATGTTCGTAGTTTTCATGGCTTAGCTTCGTTCTATCGACAGTTTATTCGTAACTTTAGTACCATTGTTGCACCAATCACCGAATGTTTGAAGGGTAGTTCTTTTGTATGGACTGATGAGGCGCAACAAGCTTTCGATGATCTCAAAATACGTGTCACTAGTGCACCTGTACTTGCACTCCCTAATTTTCATGAAGTTTTTCAGGTTGAATGTGATGCGTCGGGTTTGGGTATCGCTGAAGTCCTTAGCCAAGGGAAGCGCCCCATTGCTTTTTTAAGCGAAAAACTCAATGATACACGGCGTAAATATAGTATGTATGATAAAGAGTTATATGCCATCATTCGGAGTCTCGAATATTGGCGTCACTACTTATTACCATTAGAATTTATTCTTTTTTCCGATCATGAAGAGTTGCGGTATATTCAAGGCCAAGCCAAACTTCAACCGCGCCACGCCAAATGGGTTGAATTACTACAAGAATTTTCTTTTGTTATCCGACACAAAGCGGGGTCCTCGGATACGGTAGCGGATGCTTTAAGTCGTCTCCATTCACTGTTAACATCCATACGACTTCAGGTACGTGGGTTTGACATGTTTCAACACTTATACCATGATGATCCTGATTTTTCTTCTGCATGGAAAAGTTGTCCCACTCGTCCCTTCCATGAGTTTACCAAACATGAAGCTTTTTTGTTTAAAAACAATCGTTTATGTGTACCGCGTTGTTCTTTTCGGGATGCTATAATTTTGGAATATCACCAAGGAGGGCTAGGAGGACATTTTGGTAGAGACAAAACAATGGGTCTTATATGTGATAGATTTTATTGGCCTAATATGGTCAAAGATGTTTCGCGAATTGTCGAACGATGTCGCGCATGTCGTCTGGCAAAAACACATCACACTAATGCGGGTCTTTATACTCCACTTCCAGTTCCGGATGGCCCTTGGGAGGATGTCAGTCTTGATTTTGTTTTGGGCCTCCCACGTACGCAACGCCAGAAAGACTCGGTTATGGTAGTTGTGGATCGCTTCTCCAAGATGGCTCATTTTGTTCCATGTGCAAAGACGTACGACGCGAGTCAAGTGGCACGTATATACTTCAACGAAATTGTTCGCTTACATGGCATTCCTAAGAGCATTACCTCTGATAGATACTTTAAGTTTGTGAGCCACTTTTGGCGTACATTATGGAAACGTTTGGGTTCGCGGTTACAATTTAGTAGTTCACACCACCCCAAAACGGACGTCAAACTGAAGTTACTAATCGTAGCTTGGGTAATCTCCTCCGCAGTCTTACTGGTGACAACCCGAAACAGTGGGATCTTGTGCTACCTCAAGCCGAATTTGCTTACAATAGCTCAAATCATGGGTCCACGGGTAAGAGTCCATTCTTTGTCGTTTATGGTCGTAATCCTTTTACGCCTATTGACCTCACCCCTTTCCCGGGAGCTGACCATTTTAATGCCGAGGGGGACACACGGGCAAAACAGATTCAACAACTCCACATGCATGTACGTGAACAGATTATTAAACATAATATGAAATATCAACATCGGGCAAATCAACATCGTAAGCGTGTGGTATTTAACGAGGATGATCTGTTTTGGATACACTTACGCAAAGAGCGTTTTTCGGGAGGTCGCTTTGGGAAGCTTAAGCCGCGTGCGGATGGGCCATTTAAAGTGCTTAAACGTATTAATGATAATGCATACAAACTCGAGTTGCCCGGACACTATAACGTCTCAGCTACTTTTAATGTTGAGGATTTAAGTTTATATGTTCCTACTGATAATGATGTTGTGACGGACTCGAGGTCGAGTCCTTTTGAGTCGGGGGGGATGATGCGGATGCAAATCATGAACCCAACGATATGGGCTTACCTCACAATGATTTACTTGACTATTTTGGTGGCAAGTTGTAGCCACGTTTGCATGTTGGCATTTAAAGATTATATTTTATTTTATGTTTAGCAACTAAATAATACCCAATTAGTGAACGATTGGGATTTGATTTCTTTCTTTAATTTGTCGTGATGGAACCTTATTAATAGGTTGTTTGTTTTGAAAAGAAGGAAGACAATATATTTTGAATAATAGTTGAGATTTCTATCTCGAGTTCTCTTTTTCTCTCTAGTGTTGTCTTCTTCATCTTCAAGATCCCCATCAGACGTAGTATAGTTTCCGTAGGAGCCATAGTTTTTGTATTATTGTACTTTGTTATTGTATTGTTATAACTCTTGAATTTATTATTGTAAACCTATATGTTACAGTTTATTCGCTGTAATATTGGTCTCTTGATATCCATATTATTGTACACATCGGGTTTCCGCCTGAGCGGTGTGTGACAGAATGATTAACCAAATCGAGATTTATATTTAACCGATTAAGTAATTAACCTTACCATCAAAATCGTAACAGAATGGTTACTAATTTCAAATAACCGAAATATTCAATTCGATTTGTATCACTAGGAGTGTACTCGCGCTATGCAGCGGGTAACTTTTATCCATTTGAAATCGTATATACACTATTTTTGAAGTTTAATGTGTTTGAAGTAGTATCGATTTTATGGTAGTTATTGATATATTTGTGTTTGTGCAATGTCACGTTATAAAAAAAAGATTAAGTAGACAACATGTGCATGTGTTGAAAATGAAAAATAAATTAAAAAAACTTAGTTTCGCGCAATGCGCGAGACATACTTTTTCCTGAAAAATCATACCTAGATGATTTAATTTCATTTTGTTTAAATATTGTTGTTTGTATCGAGTGTCTTTTATTTGATTGCGTTATAGATTTTTTATATTAGTATATCTTTTTTATTCAATAAATTTTTAGCTATAATTTTAATTTAAAAGTTAGATTTACATATATTTTATATCATATTTATCAATAAAGTCATATACTATCTATATACATATATATTCTAAATTAAATATAGATATAAATACCTAAATATTTTCTTATTTAAAAATGATTAGTTGGTTAATTATACTTTAGATAAACAAGTTATATAATATTAATGAGAAAATATATTTGTAATTTATCTTTAAATATATATTCTATTATGTGTTGTTATTTTTATCCCACATTGGGGGGTGAATAAAACGAAACTTTGTTTATAAGACAAAATTTACAACAAATATTTGAAAATCTTTGTAGGATAACTATGCATTAATAATAAGTATATAATAAAATACAACACTTAGTAATAAGTATATAATAAAACACATCACTTAGCATATATCAAATTTGCTTTATAGAGTAATATAGATGTAAAAGTAAATTAGAAACATATAATTAAATAATAGTATAATTATTTTCTACATTTAAATCATTTTTTTTAAAAAGCTACTTGTTATTATTATTTTTATTAATTTGAATTCCAATCATGTCATTTATTGAAAAATTATGAGATTTAATAATTATTATTATGAATTTAAACATTTATTCGAAAGTTACAAATTACTACTAATAGTAAATTTTAAAAATTTAATTTTAAAACTATTTTAAAATAAGAATACATCAAATTCAAATTATTGAATAATATAGATTACCAAACTAAAACAAACTATAGTGGTCCTTACGAGATTGGTATTTATGGTATGGATGGGCCAACTTCTCTTGGAGGCTAAATTATATTATATCACATGGACATAATACTAAATGACATAAGTTGTGGCCATGACACGTCCTAGTCTTTACGTACCTCCGATCTCCACCACAAGTCCAACTAACAGAGCCTTATTGGTCTCCCTTCTAAAAGGTTTTCTATAAAACAAAACTAAAATGTAAAAATATCGATATTTACAATAACAAACGAGATTGGCTATCTCTTATTGGTCTCCCTCAGTGTTCGTTTGAAAAAACAACATATCGTCTTTTCTTGCACTTGCATAAGCTGCTTCTTTTTTGACTTTAAGTGTTTCTTTTTTCGTTTTTGCGACATCTTTTTTTGATTTGGTAAGTTTTTTTTAATTGTGAAGCAATCGCTCCACACAACGCCGACGATGAAGACTGGGCCTTTTCGGATGCGTCACATGATTCTTTTCTTTTATTTCCTCTTTGTTTTTCGCGTGGTCGTTCATTTCGATCATCCGCGAAAATATCGTCGGATATATCAATGTCTTCGAGGTTGACGGTCGTAACTGGAGTTTCTATTTTCGCAAAAGCACGCCACTTGCTATGTTATCTCCAAATTTCCCACACTTTCGCTTGCCTATAAGGTACACCCTCCGTATAAAGGTACATATCATGCACCCCCTCTAAAACCTTTGCATCGTCTTGACCGCTTTTCCGAAGTCGTAAAGCCTCCGCATAGTGCCCAATAAAGTTCTTTATTGTGGCACTCATCGTCGTGAACTTGCTATTCATCGACTCCTTGTTTCTCTCCACCAAAACTAGCCCCCCGAGCTTGTTCGTTGTAGCCCGACACAATTCGTCTCCAAAATCGTCCGTCCGGTTGGTTGTTCGCGATGTAGGCATTTTCCGAAATGTGACACCACATCTTCGCCAAAAGTACTTCCTCGTCCGTGCTCCATAGCACCTTTTTACAAAACATTTTCTTTTTTGCTTAGATGATCCGGGTTGTTGCGTTTCTTCGATAACTTCTTGAGTTTCTTGCACAACTTCTTGCGTTTCTTGAAGCGTTTGTGATTGTTGAGGTAGAAATTGTGATTGTTGTGGTAGAAATTGTGATTGTTGTTGTATAATTTGTTGTTTTTGTTGTTGTTGTTGTTGCAACAATAGTTGTTGATGCATAAAAAATTGTTCGGAGTTGAAACACATCGGTTGGGGTTGTTGTTGTGTAGTTTGTTGCGAAAAAAGTTGTTTAAAAGTTGTTGTTGTTGTTGTTGGTTAAAATTTGGTATTTGGGGTGATAACAATGGGTTTGCTTGATTATGGTAGTTTGCGAAACCGGAAATGGGGATGGTTTGTGATTGTGGCGTCGAAAGTGTGTTTGCGTTTGTTGGGTGAACGTTTGAAGAGGATGATGACATTTTTACGATTTTGAGATTATAGATGAAATGTATATAAAGATTGAATGAGATTGAGAAATGATGTGATTTTTTGGTTAAGTTAGTGTTGTATTTATAAGTAAAATGGTTTGAAAAAAAAAAAAAAAAAATTATAAAAGTTTACGTTAAAGTCCAGGGCCGGCCCTGGGTCTGGGCCACCAGGGCGACCGCCCAGGGCCCATGAAATCTAGGGGCCCATTGTCAAAAAATTAGTCTATGTATATATATCTATGTATAAACCCGCTCGAATCAATATAAGCCCAATGAAATAAGAAAAGGAGGTGGCTAAAAGGTCCAAATAAAAAAAATTGTTTAAGGTACTTGTAAGTTTTTTACTTTTCATAATTTTCATTTAGGATACAAATACATGTTCTATGTAAATTTTACATATTTGATTATTTTTTTTTTACGTTAGGCCCTTTTTTTATATTCCGCCCAGGCCCAAAAAATGATTGGACCGGGCCTGGTTAAAGAGTCGTTTGAAAAAGAATTTGAATTTTTTTTTAAATCTTTTACCGTTGAGAAAAAAAAGAAAAAAGAAAACCACAGCGACCTGTTAACCGGACAACAAAAACGACAACGAGTGATAACGAGAAGCGTCCCCCGTTGTGTCTCCACAACGAGCTTATCCCCTGTGTCCTAAAATTTATTTATTTAAAAAATAAGACTCTGAAGTAAAATATCGTTTAGAGGCTTGGAAAGAAAATTTTCTACTTACAAACATGTTTCGCTAAGAAGATATGCTTATCTAGAGAGCATATATCTTCAAATCTCTTAATGGCAATGGAATTTTGGGGTAATATTATCATTAATTTTATCTTATTGTATAACGTCACGGTTTATATAATCCGATTTTTTACTTTTTGTTGTTATTTTTAATTAGGTGTTTGAACTTTAACTTAAATTGAAATTTAATTATAAATAAATAATAAATAAATAATTTGTTAATGTAAAAAAATTGTTGCTAAAGAAAAGCATGGACATTTGCCACGTAAATACACACACGTATTAATTTGGCTTCTTTGCCACAAGTAAAGATCTGTCTTCCATTTTCTGAATTTTTTAATCAGCCAATGAGATTCCAGTGAATAGTGGCAACCGACATAAAATTGGGAAAAACGACATCATTTCCTCATGCGCTGTATATAAGTAGGATATATTAGCATAAAAGAGGCGTAAATGTTAATACATATTTGAAATTGTTATTTAATCCATTAAATAAAACTTTCTATTTACAAATTCTTTTGCAAAAACAATCCCGATGTCTTTATATTTAAAGGTTTAAAAAATTACATATTTAATTCAAATCGTTATTTAATTCAGTTTATGTACTTTATAAATGGGAAATTTACATCTATATCCTTATAAATTTGAATATTACGTTAATGTCCTTATAAAAATCAAAATTACGTTACTATCTTTCTAAAATATGAAAAATTCTCATATATATCCAAAATAATAAATTAATAATATTTAAGTAAATTTAATATTTAAATTATTCATCTAAATATTAATTAAATGAATAATTTAAATAATTAATATATCTCAACTTCATAAACTCGCAACTTCATAAACTCGCAATATAGATTTAAAAAAGATCGATTTCTTTGGGCATTAACCGGAATGAAAATATTGCAAAACTTCCTCGTCTTGATTGATTAATGTTTTGTAATATATGTTTTAAACACTTTATTCATTAAATTTAATCTATTCAGTTCATTCGATAATTGATTATTCATTGACATATTTGATTAAATAAACATTTGGATTAGTTTTATTGATTTATTCAATAATTTAAATTATTAAAATCATTTAATTAATATTTAGATGGATAATTTAAATATTAAAATCATTTAAATATTATTAATATATTATTTTGGATATATATGAGATTTTTTCATGTTTTGGAAGAATATTAACGTAATTTTGATTTTTACAATGACATTGACGTAATATTGAAGTTTTATAATGACATATATGTAAATCTCCCTTTATAAATATAGTAGAAGAGTAAATTATACCGATTGTTCTTGTGATTTTGTGTAACTATCACATTTTATCCTTTAAAATAAAAAATTACACGGGTTGTCTTTTATATCGAAACTATTAATACATTCTACTTATATTGTTGGTTTTTATGTTGGTTTATGTTGTTGATATTAGATAAATTAAGACATTTTCAATTTGAGTTATTTTTATTAATTGGTTTTGATATAATTAATACATTTTTATAGCATGAAAACTATGACTAAGATAGTATCTAGCACCCATATAGGCCATATGTATTATGATCAATTATATTACACATACATTTTTTTTATGATGGATTTTAATTGTCTAGGTGTCAATCAACAATATGCTACACCAATTTATTTCATCCACTTAAAAGTTGTATATTTGTCTTTTATATTATATATGAATATGAATGAATGAATTGAGCATATAATTAAGAGTTAATTACATAAATCGTCCCTATGGTTTATCTAAAATTATGGATTTCGTCCATAAGTTTAAAAAGTTGCAATAAATCGTCCAAGTTTTGAAATTAATTACGCTTTTCGTCCCTAATTTCTTATTTGCACCCGTAATTTAGGGACCGAATCTGTAATTGAGGACAAACTTTAAGGACGAAATACGTAATTGGAGTAAATCTTAGGGACGAAAAAGGTAATTAGTTTTTTAAAAGTGGATAACTTATGCAACTTTTTAAACTTAGGGACGAAATTCGTAATTTGAGATTAACCTTAAGGACGATTTTGTAATTAACTCTATAATTAATAACATTTCGGTAACATCTTTTTCACTATGTTATGAGTTTTCTTCAATAATTTATATAACATATTGTTTCACATTAATATCGTGTAAACTTAAAAGTAAGAACAGATGGTTAAATACCTCTTTCTATGGCCAAATTATATAATATTAGGCCGTTTAATTTAGTTTTTTAGATGGTGTATAAGAAATTTGTTTGTAGCAGTGTATAAGAAATTTTATATATATGTGTTTGGCTCGAACTCAACTCGCTCATATATAAAGTTAAGTTATTGTTTAGTTTTTTCTATTATATATAACAAACATATATAAAGAAATGAAGTAAACTACAAAAATTGTCTCTTTGGTTTGTTGATTTTTGGACTTATATAAAATCAACCTCCATCTTTAGATTTAACAGTCACAACTTTAAATTTAAAATACTCATTATACCCTCATATATATTCCCTCTTTGCTAATGCAAACCTTTTAAATAAGAACCCTAAAGAAAGGATTCTTGCAATTAAGAATGTATCAACAATTCGACCGCACAAATCCCTCTTTACAAAAAAACACCGGGTGTTACAAGTTTCGATGTAAACGATAACCATTATGATTTTTCATTTTAAAGGACAAAACATAAAATTTATCCCGAACTAAAAGAACAATCAATGTTAATCGAATTATCCAAGGTTTTGGTGTGTTATTGCATGATTGGCCCTCACCAACTCCTATACTAATTCCAAACGAAACTCCTCTTAGAAAAACAATATTTTAATTATTATGTGGTTCATGATATAGTTTACCGACTCCTCAATGACCCCGTCGACCACTATATCATTGCATTTTTTTGTGGGCTCTATTTATTCCTTCTCTTATGTTCTACTACATGTGACCTTTTTTTTCCCACTAAATTATTAAATTGTTTCTTTTCTACGTCATATATTCTCATCATGATGTCATAAATAGATTTATATATAATTAGCAACGAACATATGTATGTATGTGATTCTAATATAATATTGAAACATGGCCTAAAGCTCGGGTCTTTGGACTATTTAAGGTTTTTTCTTTAAGGTTTTCCTTTAACTTTTTCAAGGACATGTACAACAAACTATCTAACAATTTATGTTTTGTATTTTACGAACCATAATGTTTTGGTTATATTTACGTTTATTTTCAAATTTTATATTTATTTTGGATTTTACTATTAAATAAATGGTAACTTTTTCATTTCGATATTTTTGTTAAATTTGGGTTTTAGTTTTTATTTCTGGACTACATTATAAAATAAACCGTACGGATTCATTTGATTAATAGATAATTTTTCTTTATTCTTTTTATATTTTACACAATTAATTGTGTAAAGTCTTCATTTTTATTTGCTTCTATCAGCTGGGGTACGTTTTTTCATTATCCCTAAATAAATGAGTTACATCATTTCATCTGTTTGTCTAGCTAGTTCGGTTTTGAATAATACTGTTGTTTTACTCAAATTTTCTTCCTTTATTTTATGTAGTTATTATAATTAATCATCTAATTATATTTAGAGGTGGAAGTAGAAAAATGTAAAACTATAACGTGTTTATTTATTTGGTCTCAATAAAGTATGAAACGATATATTATTTAGACAACTTACTTAGAAAAAGAATATATCAATCATTGTTAATTTTGATTGCTTGTAATTTTTAATTTGATGTCTTTCTCATAAACAAATTATATTGATTATTTACATAACTATTAAATAAGCTAATTATCTCTTAATTTTGATTAATTCTTAAATTTTAATTTAACTCCTTTTTCCTTTACTTAGACCTATAAAAAAATAGATATTAGTGACGAAATTTTTTAGTGACGACTATTTTTGGTTATTAAGACCTTATTTAGTCACTATTAAAAAAAATAGACACTAAACAAAATTAGTGACCACAAAATAACCTAATTTGGCCTTTAATAACACTATTGACGGACCTATAGTGACGAAAAATGACAACTCAAACTTGTTCATTAACATCATTAGTTACGAAATATTTGGTCATTAAAGATTTTAGTGACAAAACATTTGGTCACTAATAATTTAGTGACCAAATTTGAATCTAAAACAATTTTCTTGTAGTTTTTCAAATGTTTTACTTTTTTTTACGGTTATGATATTAAATAAAATAGTTACATATATATTTTTGATTATTTATTAGTTTAAGTTTTTAATTTTCTTTTTAAATCATATCATTTAGCTCATCTTTTTGTATAACCTATTTGTATAACATTATTAAATAAAATAAAAATGTTTTTTAGTATTTGTGTTTATAAAGATTACCATTTTTTCTGCTCTCTACAACTAATTTTGATAATATTAATTTTTACCTCATCATGACGCCCATAACAAAGAATCTAACTATAAATAAAATCTAAGAGACGTAAAATAATTACTTACATGGCTATATATAAAACTTGTCCACGTCTACTAAGTTTTACTTTTCGTACCTTATATTTTATAAACTATTTTTATTACTTAATTTAACTAAAGTTGAAAAAAGTCCCCACATTTAAAAGCATTTTCGTTGGTGAAACTTTTAAAAGCTTTATAATTTTGCTATATCATCACTTTCTATATATTTTATTTGATAAACCTTTTTCCACTATGTATAACCATTTCATAAACCTTTATAGCTGAGTTTCTAATTAAGGCATGCAACAAGCAAAAGGTTGCAAAAGGTTTTGAAACCATTTCATAATTTTGCAACTCTTCGTACGATATAGACATAAAACACAATTTCAATATGATTGATGAAAAATTAAACTTCTTTAACATATTTTTAAAACCTTTTTTGAAACCAACATAGTGGATGTCCTAAATATTACCTTTTGTATCGTTGTTTTTATAAACTATTGTCGACTATAATTATATACCGTCTATTTAATTATTACTTCCTATATAAACAGCAGATAGATGTTACTTACACCAATACATACTTCAAGACATATAAAGGATGTTACAAATGTAAATGGATTATGTTAATTTCATATAGTAAAAGTATAATTAAATATTGGATCAATTAAGGTATTCTATTTTAGTTTTTGTTAATATTGGAACATTAGTGGTATTTAGACATTTTACTTAATGAATATACTATAAATGCACCTAGTAATACTTTTTAGAAAACCAAAAATAATATATGTTCTTTTTTGTTATATTTTATCTTCAAATGTCAAACAGTGCGACTTCTAATTTAAGTTCATAACAAATTGAAGTTAAATAAAAGTAAACTTTAATTGGCCATTATGATTTCCAAAAATTGAATAGTTGTCCATTGTGTATTGCGTTTAAGAAGAAAAAAAAATATGTTATATTTTTAATACATAAGATATAAACATGTAATATATTAGATTAATTTATAAGTTTACGAATTACGTCTATTAATTGTTTCTTTTCTTAAAAGCTTCTATTTATTAGAGAAATGATGGTTAAATACAGAACAATCTCTTTTATTCAATACTAATTTTAGGAGATATTTTTTCTTCGTTTATATTACAATAAAATAAAATAAATATATTTTTGTTATCCCAGTGAGTAATGCTATGTGACTTTTACAACTAACCGAATTTTTTGTAGATTGAAGTCTTACTAAAGCACAATAACTTATTTATGTATTAACTATTAATATTTCCATCATAGAAACGAATCTTTCTACAAGATAATAGAAAGAAAAAGATATATGTTACAATCATCTATAAAATGGACATTGTTTGAGCAACGATTGACGGGGCTCAAGGGTTTAGGGTGTTGGCTAATCCTTACGATCTCCTGCGAGAGCAGTGCAAACCTACCAAGCTCTTGACGAGCCTAAGGTGACGTAATGATTAGCGGGTGTGACGTAAGAGAGTGGGAAAACTGCTCTTGAACGTGTATGTGTGAGTGATGCAAATGATTGGTAACTTGCCCTCTGACACTGGTCAGAGGGGTATTTATAGGTTTGAGATTTAGGGTTTCCATTTATGGGCTGAGGCCCAATGATTACCTCCGTGGGCCGTCACTTTATGATCCACAAATGGATACGTGACGTGAGCATGTGTGCTCGTGACGTCAATTCAACTTAAGTCAACTTAAGCGTAAACCGACCAAAAGTTAGCGTTACCGGGTAGCAAGGCCAACCGGGTAGGCTATGCCCGGTAACGTGGCTTAAGTATCCGAGCAGGGTCACTTATCTCGGTGACGGGGCTCAAATCCCTGAGGTAAGAAGGCGGTGTCCGAGCAGGTGTCCGAGCAGGGCCTCTTATCCCGGTAACGGGGCTCAAATCCCTGGGGTGAGAGGGCGGTGTCCGAGATGTTCAGGGCGGTGTCCGAGAACCGCCCTGACTTGTCCGAGGTATCCGAGTAAGTGTCCGAGGTGTCCGAGAATCTCCCAGTGACCCCGGTAATTTAGCCCGGAACCGGGGCTCATTTGCCCGGTAACTTTAGCCCGGTAACTTAGCTTAGCCTTGTCCGAGATGTCCGAGTAAGTTGTCCGAGAATCTCCAAGCGACCCCGGTAATTTAGACCGGTACCGGGGCTCATTAGCCCGGTAACTTTAGCCCGGTAACTGTTAACCTTGTCCGAGAATCATCCAAGTGACCCCGGAACCGGGGCTCATTGCTCGAGCACGGTATTTTTAGCCCGGAACCGGGGCTCATTGCTCGAGCCCGGTATTTTAGCCCGGTAGCTATGCTTCGACAGGTTTTGGTTAGGGAGGTTTCGGGGTTTATCGAGTTTTCCGAGTTATTTTCGGTTGTCGGGGTACATACCTCAATAGCCCCCCGAAGTTTGAGTTTTTGTTTAAATTTTTCGTAAAAAATTTCAAAAATTTCAAAACTTTTCTTCTCTTTTTCCCCCCAAGGTTTTTCTATAAAACCTTTCCTCCTTTTTACTTTTTACTTCATTTTATTTTCACCTACTCTCCTTCTTTTTTCTCTCTACCCCTTTTTCTTTTAGCTTTAAGGAAGAAAGAACCAAACCAAGAAAACATCACCAAACCACCCTTTAAACCACCACCGGTTACGGCGGAGGGCGGTAGGTGACGGCGGTGGAGGGTGGTTGAGGGCAGTGGGCGGCGGCAGTAGGTGGAGGTTGGCGGCGGTGGTGTCCTTTTTTCCGGCGATTGGTGGTAATTTTCTTCCTTTGTCAAGTAAATTCTTCTCTTAATTTTTTGTTTTTTCTCATTTTGATCTTTGTGAAATCCCTTGTTAGCATTATTAGGGTTTTTGTTTTTAGCTAGGTTGCCATTGTCCCCCCTCTTTTCCTTGTTTATCATTATTTAGGAGGAAAATGTAACAATGTAGCAGAAAACGTGTGTAGGAGGGCCGTAGACAAAATACTTCCCTTATTTTTTAGGAGGGCCGTATCAAAATACCTCCCTTATTTTTTAGGAGGGCCGTAGCTAAATACCTCCCTCATTTTTTAGGAGGGCCGTAGTTAAATACCTCCCTCATTGTTTAGGAGGGCCGTATTAGAATACCTCCCTTGTTTTTTAGGAGGGCCGTAGCCAAATACCTCCCTTGTTTTTTAGGGGGGAAATTTTGTCCGTCCTTAGCACCTTTTACTTTTATATATTGCTAATACATATACACATTTTTTTTTGTGTTTGCTAGGTTTTGTAGCGGCTTGGGATGTCTGACTTATCTATATCGGAGGTGGATGAGGGAAGAGGGAGGAAAGAAGGGTCTTCTCCTCCTCTGACAATGGAGGATTATCCATGTTTGTTGACAAAAGCTGATCTAGCTAGGCTTGTTAAAGCTAAGCATTATGGTCTCTACCATTATAAAGTGAAACTTCCTGGTAAGAATGATCGGGCGTGTAATCCTCCTGAGGGGTTCATAACATGTTATTTTGACTACTTATCAGAAGGTGGTCTGAGATTTCCCCTTTCTAGTTATTTATTGGATGTGGTGAGGCATTATGGGATTGGTTTTTCTCAATTGGGTCCTCTCTTTATTTGGAGGCTTGTTGCCCTCCAGATGCTTCAGCATGCTCACGGTAGAGAGCCTTCTGTGGATTTATTCAGGCTTTCGTTTATAATGGTGAAGCAGCATAGTTGGTTTTTGTGTAGACCTACGGCTCCAGCCAAGCACCTTTTCGATGGTTTTCCTGATAGTGTGAGGGGGTGGAGAAACAATTTCTTTTTCTTGGAGGATTCTTGTATTCCACCTGGGTATGAGTTTCTTCATGAGAGGATTGAGAATATCGGGGATCGTGCTCGTGTTAAACCCAACGGTGCCCATGCGGGTGATTGTCTGACCTTTCTTGCAAACGCTATTGGGGATGTAAAGGTTCATTATCGGAGGTACTCATCCGCCATCTTGTCAAGGGGGGGTGTATGTCCTAACCCGAGAGCGCCGTTAGTGCCGATGATTTTCAGGGTCACTTCTGATGGGAGACGAATAGGGAAATGTAAACTTTTTCTCTATTCTTTTTTCTTTCTCTAACTTTTTCGCTTTTCTTGACGTTCTCCTGTTTGCTTGTTGTATTGCAGCTTTGGGTTTGGTGGAGGCCATGTCTCTTGGTAAGAAGGTTTTGTTGGCTACGATAGCTATTCCACCTGGGGAGGTAAGTAAATTTAGGGGTGAGGGAGATATGGATAGAGTGATTATGGATGCCATTAGAGAGGAGGTGCCTGAGACTAATGATGATGGTATTGACGATGCTGATGATGACGATGACGATGATGATGATGATGATGCAATGTCTCCTATTGTTGGTGGAGGTATGTTTCATGGTATGGTAGTTCTACGTCCATGTGTGTTTGGTTTTTCCTCCCTCCTTTTTATATGTAGGCTTTCGATTGTAGGGGGTGAGATTGCGGACCCGGGTGCTGAGGTTGTTAAGGATGTTGAGGCCGTTGTAGGCGAGGATGCTAGGGCCGGTGGTTTGTCTGTAGGTGACGTTGGTGGTGAGAGCCTTGCTGATCTAGCCCCTCCAGACGACCTTGGGACTGTGCCCCTTGGTGTCATTGTTGATGATTCGCTTATGTTATCTCCTGGAGATAATGGTAAGTGTTGTGTGCTTATGTTAGCTATATATATTTTTTTTTGTAACTTTGTCATAATTAGCTCCTTGTTGTTTTTGTGTAGTTTCTCCCTTGGGAGAGCACGTTGATGGTGCTGCCTCTGCTCTGGGGAAAAGGCCTGCCCCCAATGATGTGCAGGGGAGGAATGTTCAGCCTTTTCGTCGAGGAGCGGGGAAGACCATGCTTTCGATCACAGATGCGTTTGGGTCTTTTTCTGATGGTGCTGCCACTTCTGTTGTTGGTATGCAATTTGGTGAGGGCTCCTCCATGGCGGGGGTGACTACTTCCGCCGCTGTTCTGACTCCCCCGTTTCGCCCGCCTAGCTTTTCAGCTGGGGTGTTCACGCTGCCTGATCCTGGTAAGTTAGTTTTATTTTGTTATTAGTTGCTATGTTGTATCTGATCTTTTTGTTTTTTGCAGGCCTTAGCATGGAGTTCTCTCATACTGAGGGGCGTCCGTCTCGTATTGTCGACCCCGTGCGGTTTGAGGGGGATTTCAGCTCTGAGGCTGCTCGGGCCTATTTGAGTGCTACAGAGAAGTATAGCCTTACTGATGTCTATGACATGGCTACGACTTCAGCATATAATACTTTTGTGGATACCTGGGTGGCGAGGCAGCGAAATATTCTCTATCATCAGGAGAGAGATCTTAGGCTTGCTTCCTTGACTGAGCAGTTGGAGCGGGAGCGAGAGTTTGTTCGTTCCTCTGGGGATAGGTCTAGGGTGGCCGATGAGGAGGTCAGGGCAGCCAGGGAGGAGGCTAGAGTAGCCAGGGAGGAGGTTAGGGCAGCACAGGAGGAGGCTAGACTAGCCAAGGAGGAGGCTAGGACAGCACATGAGGAGGCTAGACTAGCCAAGGAGGAGGCTAGGACAGCACAGGAGGAGGCTAGACTAGCCAAGGAGGAGGCTAGGCTAGCCAAGGAGGAGAAAGACGGGGTTCTTACCCGCCTTAATGATGTAGAGGCTTCTTTGACACGTTGTGCTACTGAGAAGAGGGATTTGGTTATTTCGATGCCTGATGTGTTTAGGGCTGTTTGTAGTCATCCTCAGTTCGTGGATGCGGTGACTAATCTTAACACCGCAACCCGTGGTTATGGGAGGTATGAGGCTGCTGCGGCCTTTAAAGAGGAGTTCCCTGATTTACCTAGCAATGTCATCACGAAGTATCATAATGAGAGAGCGAAAGATAGAGTTACTGAGAGGACGCAGGCCTTTAAGTGCCATGATTACCCTATCCTGACTCGAGTTGCGGCTGATCCCAACCTAGAGGCGAAGGATATTTTGGAGATGGTCAGGAAGGATGCGGCGTTGGAGAATAAGAAGAAAGGAAAGTAGTGACTTCCCTCTTGTCTCATTTTGTTTGTCTTTGTTTTTGTGAAGCATGAGAGGACTTGGTGTACTTGTGGGGTTGCTTCCCTCTATCATTTAGACTATGTATTATGTATGGTGTTGCTACCTCTTATTTTTGAGATTATGTTATGATGATATATTTATGGGTTTGCGGTGGCAACCCTTTTTGGTATGACTGTGCCATATTTATGTTCTTGTTTATTGCATGCATGTATTTTTGTGTTCTCGCGAGATCGCTTCCGTAGGAAGTGCTTACCCTTTCTCCCATGGAGTTGAGGGCGGATAAATATGTGTTTGCCTAGTAGGCCTTGGATTTCTTTTTTGTATCATTCATAGACATAATATATAAATAATGAACCACAAGCCAAGTGTTGGAAGAAAAAAGTTGTATTCATTAAAAATAAGGATATTTCGGAGTACAAAGTGTGGCCCTGATCATTACATGGGATAATTTGATCAGTCCTTGTATAGTTCAAAACGTACAAATTTTCTTAGGCATAGCATTTTTTTAGGTTCATGGCGTTCCAGGTCCTGGGGATGGGGAATCCTGCCAGGTCAGAGAGGGTGTAGGCACCGCTCTCATTTGCCTCTTCGACCTTGTAAGGGCCTTCCCACTTGGGGCCTAGCTTGCCCGTGTTCTCTGCTCTGCTGGCCTCATTTTTTCTCCACACTAGGTCACCAACTTCGAAAGTTGTTGGACGGACCCGTGCATTGTAATACTTAGCCATTTGGCGCTTGCTCTCTGCTTGTCTTATGTGAGCTATTTCTCGTCTTTCTTCAAGCAAATTGAGGTTTTCCCTAAGAGCTTCCTCGTTCTGAGCCGGGTTGAGTGTCATAACCCGAGTAGTTGGGATGGTGAGCTCAGGGGGGATGACAGCTTCGGTTCCATAAACAAGGCTGAATGGGGTTTCTCCCGTGCTGCAACTAGGGGTTGTTCGGTGAGCCCATAGAACTCCAGTAAGTTCATCAACCCATGATGCTCTGCCCGTTCCTAGCCTTGCCTTTATGCCTTCAACAATTGCTTTGTTCATTATCTCCACTTGGCCGTTTGCTTGAGGATGGGCGACAGAGGTGAAGACTTGCTTGATGTCCATGTCTTGACACCAAGCTCTGAAAGGGTTTTCAGCTAGCTGTTTCCCGTTGTCACTCACCATTACGTGAGGCACACCAAAGCGGCAGACGATATGTTCCCACACAAAGTTGATCATCCTTTGACCTGTGATGGTGGTGACCGGCTTGGCCTCTACCCACTTAGTGAAGTAGTCAACTGCTACTATAAGGAACTTGACGTTCCCCACTCCTGGAGGGAACGGGCCAACAATGTCAATGCCCCACTTGTAGAAGGGCCATGCGGTGGTGACAGGGATTAGGTCTTGCTTGGGCATTTTGGGGATTGGGGCATGCATCTGACATGATTCACATTTTTCGATCTCCTTCTTAGCATCTTGGTGCATGGTAGGCCAGTAGTATCCCATGCGCATGATTTTTGTTACCACGGTGCGCGGACCAGAGTGTAGGCCACAAGTGCCGCTATGCATTTCTTGTACTAATTCAAGCGCTTGAGAAGGGCCGACACAACGTAGGTGTGGTCCAAGGAAGGATTTCCTAAAGAGAATGCCATCAATCATCAGGTACATGGGGGCCTTCATTCTTATCTTTCTTGCCAAATGCTTATCTTCGGGGAGCATGTTATCCTTAACGAATGCGATGATGGGGGACATCCAGTTGTTAGGATCTTCGGTGGCCATTACTTCCTCCTTAGGGGTAATTGATTTCTCTATCAGCTCTTCCACTAACACTTTTTTCGTTAGGTGGGAAAAGGCGGATGAGGCCATTTTTCTCAAGGCATCCGCGATCTTGTTTCGGCTTCGTGGCACTTGTTCTATGTTGAAGCTTTTGAATTCAGAGGCTAGTTGCTTGGCTTCCTCTAGATAGAGTTGCATAGAGTCTTGAACGGCCTCAAAGATGCCCTTGACTTGGTTTGCTACCAACTGTGAGTCCACAAATACTTCAATGTGTTGTACCCCCATCTTTCTAGCGATACGAAGCCCGGCGAGGAGAGCTTCGTATTCTGCCTCGTTGTTGGTAGCGGGGAACTTAAACTTTAGAGCATAAGTGTATTCCTTCTTGTCTGGGTCAGTGAGGATCAGACCAGCCCCAGAGCCTTCTTCATTGGATGCTCCGTCAGTAAACAACGTCCACGTAAGTCCTACTACCTCTTCTTCTTGGGCTTTAGGTTCCTCTTCCAATTCTGCCAAGAAGTCTGCCAAGACTTGGCCCTTCAGAGAGCTTCTTGGCTGGAAGGTGATCTCATGTTCTCCCAACTCTACTGCCCATTTTGCTAGCCGGCCTGAGACCTCTGGCTTGCCTAGCACCTGTTTGATGGGTTTGTCACTAAGGACTTGTACAGGGTGCCCTTGGAAGTATCTTCTTAGGCGTCTTGCCGAGTGGACTAATGCTAGTGCCAACTTTTCTAGGGCTGGGTAATTTATTTCAGCTCCTTTTAACGCCCTACTAATGAAGTAGATGGGTACTTGTGCTGTTCCGCGTTGAGCAAGGAGGACTGAGCTTACACATTCCTTGGAGGCAGCCAAGTATATGGTAAGGAGCTCTCCTGGTACTGGAGCTGTGAGAGTAGGGAGATCAAGTAGAAACTTTTTCATTTCTTGGAACGCTTCTTCAGCTTCTTCAGACCACATGAAGTCTTTCTTTTTTATGCATCCTTTCAAGGTTTTGAAAAATGGTAAGGACCTGTCTGCGGCCTTGGAGAGGAAACGAGCCAGAGCAGCCAGCTTACCATTGAGGCTTTGAACTTGTTTCTTGGTGGAGGGAGAAGGCATTTGGATGATGGCTTGTATTTTCTTGGGGTTTGCTTTAATGCCTCGAGGGGTGATAAGATGGCGAAGAAATTTTCCTTCCTCCATGCCGAAGCTACATTTAGAGGGGTTCAACTTCATGTTGATTTCTCTAAGTGTGTTGAAGGTTTCTTGGATGTCAGCAAGCATTGCTCCCTCGGCGTTGCTTTTGATCACAATATCATCTACATATGCTTCAACATTCCTTCCAATCTGATCTTTGAAAGCTCTGTCGATCAGACGTTGGTAGGTGGCTCCTGCATTCTTTAGTCCAAATGGCATCTTTTTAAAACAATAAATTCCTTGGTCTGTGTGGAAGGCGGTTTTGTCTTCATCCCTTTCTTTCATGGAGATTTGATGATAGCCTTTGTAAGCATCCAAAAAACATTTGAGTCTGACACCGTCCAAGGACTCCACCTTCCAATCTATCTCGGGTAAGGGGTAGTTATCCTTTGGGCATGCCTTGTTAATGTCTTTGAAGTCTACACATAGCCTCCATGAGCCATCACCCTTCTTTACCATGACGAGGTTTGCTATCCATATCTGGTACTTCACCTCTCTGACTATTCCTGCCTCTTCCATCTTGGCTACTTGTTCCAGGGCAGCTATGCTTCTATCATGGGACATTGCCCTTTTCTTTTGCTTGATAGGAAACATATTAGGGTTGGCATTGAGAGAGTGTTCAGCCAGCTCTCTTGGTACTCCCGTCATGTCAGACGTTTGCCATGCAAACACGTCTAGGTTGTTCTTGAGGAGATGAACTAATTTCTTTTTGGTTTCCAATGGGAGTTGTTCTCCTATGCCAATGGGCTGCTCTGGGAATTTTTCATTGATTATAACTTTTCGTTCATTTCCATCTACTTCTTCTGTCTCCGTTGTGATGGGCTTGGGTTTAGATACTTCAGCTTTAGCCACTTGCTTGCATTCACGAGACCAGTTCATGCGACCGCGTACGGTGCCTATGCCATTTGGTGTTGGGAACCTGATCATTCCATGTATGGTTGAGGGGATAGCCCCAAACCTTTCTATGGAAGGCCTTCCCAATATTACATTGTAGGCGGATGGAGCCCTTACAATGGTGAAATTTAGGACTTCAAAGCGATGAAACGGGTATTCCCCCATCATGACCTCAATCATGACTTGACCGATAGGCCAATGAATTTCTCCTGCAAAGCCTGCTAAGGGGGACTCAGCGGGGAGTATAGCCTCTCTAACCTTCTGAGGGAGCTTTTTGAAACAATGCTCATAGATGATGTCGGCGGAGCTTCCAGTATCTATGTAGGCCTTTTCGACCTCATAATTGGCCAAACGGACCTGGATGACTACCGGATTGGTGGAAGTAGTTTCCACTGGTGGGAAAGATATCGGTTGCATCATCCAGTTCTCTAGCACAAGGGACTTTCGTTTCTGAGAGCCACCGCTTACCATGCATACATGGCCGTCAGGGGGGCCAGGGTGGTTGTCTTTCCTAGCTGCCTTCTGCCACTCATAGGTCTTTTTAGCGGGTGACTTTTTCGCTTGCTGCCTTGCTCCTATCACCAAGTGTTCGAGCTTTCCTTCATCCAACGCCCGTTTTATTTCAGCTTTTAGTTCCCGGCATGAATTAGTGTCATGGCCGTAGTCTTCGTGAAAATCACAGTGCTTGTTCATATTCTTTGTTCCAGAGCGGTGAAGCATACGAGGGGGTGGCTTAAACGTCGCCCCTACCTGTTCAGTCTTTAAGATCTCCATGGGGGTCTTGCTGAGGTTCCCCCCAGACGGGCTTCTTTCATAAGGGGTGAATCTTCTAGGAGGTCTCTCCTCCTCTCTTCTACCTTGTCTACTGTCACGATGATCCCTTCTTCGACTATCATGTCGGGGTTCTTGTCTACTTGTCCCTCCGACAGCTGGTCCGCTCCATGCCCTGTCTCTCTTGCCACTTGTTACACTCCTTGCCAAAGCTATCGTTTCCTTCGACCTTAAGTAATTGTAGCAAACATCTGTGGTTTCCTTGAAGGTGACTGGGATTCGTGCAGCTAGTCGTTCTTGGAGTTGGCCTTGGAGTAGTGAGAGTGTGAACCCGGATATTTGTTGACTCTCGGGTAGGCCTGGTATCTTCTGGCACTCTTGTGTGTAACGTAGGATGAACTCTCGTAGGCCTTCCCCTTCCCGCTGGCGTATGAGATGTGCCTCAAGATGGGTTCTCCTTTGCTTTTTCTGCTGAAAAAAGTTGGAGGTAAACTTGGCTTTAAGGTCGTAGAAATCATAGATGCTCTTCTCTGGGAGGCTTGTGAACCAATCTCTAGCGAAGCCTTGTAGCGTTCCTGGAAACATGTGGCAAGCTACCGGGTCTACCCATTTTTCTGTCATGATAGCTTGTTCGAAAAGTGCTAAGTGATCTTCCGGGTCTCTTGTTCCATCATAGGTACCGACAATGGAGGGAACTCTCTGTCGGTCTGGGATGGGATATTTTGCCACCCAATCACAAAACTTAGAGTTCACCACATTAGTAGGCATGGTTGCTACCCGGGATGGTCCTTCCCTCCCTCCCACGAGGCCCTTCAGCAAACTGAGTAATTCTTGAGTGGTATCTTGTGGGGGCGGAGGAGGGGTAGGCTCTGGTGCCTTTTGCCTTTGCAACTCGTTAACCAACTGCCCGAGCAGAACACTCGCGTTGACCTCAGGCGTTGGTTGTGGCGTAGGCTTGGGCTTCAATGTTTCTATGAGCCTGGCTAAGAAGTCGTTTTGTGGAGGTGGAGTTGGTGGAGGTGTTTGTTGTTGGGACAAGGCTGTCTTCAAAATCTCCAAAGCCTCTTCCACTGACGGTTGTTCCCTGGAAGGGGTTTGAGTGGGAGTGGGAGATGGTTGTTGGGTTGGAGTGGAGGCTTCTAAGCTAACAAGTTGTGGGAAGCTCAGGGTTGGAGTGATACTTGGAGGCCTTCCCATCTGGAAGCCTTGATAGCTTGACTGGCCTACTTCTCCCGTGCCAAGCACTTCCACTTCGGCTGTGTCGTTAGACCCGAAAGGGTATAGTCTGGTTCGGACACCAGATAGGTTTTCTTCACTAATCCTTCTAGCATTCCCCGTCCCATCTCCTGATCCAGTGACTTGGGAGTTTGGGGGGGTGGTGTTGATGTCTACCGAGGGAGGAGGAACCTCTCTGCTCGGAGGGGGGTTCATGGCAGGGCCTGAATCCATTGGGGGTGAAGGGTTAAGGAGAAAACTTAGTGAAAAACCGTTGTTCTATAACGGTCCCACGGATGGCGCCAATGTTTGAGCAACGATTGACGGGGCTCAAGGGTTTAGGGTGTTGGCTAATCCTTACGATCTCCTGCGAGAGCAGTGCAAACCTACCAAGCTCTTGACGAGCCTAAGGTGACGTAATGATTAGCGGGTGTGACGTAAGAGAGTGGGAAAACTGCTCTTGAACGTGTATGTGTGAGTGATGCAAATGATTGGTAACTTGCCCTCTGACACTGGTCAGAGGGGTATTTATAGGTTTGAGATTTAGGGTTTCCATTTATGGGCTGAGGCCCAATGATTACCTCCGTGGGCCGTCACTTTATGATCCACAAATGGATACGTGACGTGAGCATGTGTGCTCGTGACGTCAATTCAACTTAAGTCAACTTAAGCGTAAACCGACCAAAAGTTAGCGTTACCGGGTAGCAAGGCCAACCGGGTAGGCTATGCCCGGTAACGTGGCTTAAGTATCCGAGCAGGGTCACTTATCTCGGTGACGGGGCTCAAATCCCCGAGGTAAGAAGGCGGTGTCCGAGCAGGTGTCCGAGCAGGGCCTCTTATCCCGGTAACGGGGCTCAAATCCCTGGGGTGAGAGGGCGGTGTCCGAGATGTTCAGGGCGGTGTCCGAGAACCGCCCTGACTTGTCCGAGGTATCCGAGTAAGTGTCCGAGGTGTCCGAGAATCTCCCAGTGACCCCGGTAATTTAGCCCGGAACCGGGGCTCATTAGCCCGGTAACTTAGCTTAGCCTTGTCCGAGATGTCCGAGTAAGTTGTCCGAGAATCTCCAAGCGACCCCGGTAATTTAGACCGGTACCGGGGCTCATTAGCCCGGTAACTTTAGCCCGGTAACTGTTAACCTTGTCCGAGAATCATCCAAGTGACCCCGGAACCGGGGCTCATTGCTCGAGCACGGTATTTTTAGCCCGGAACCGGGGCTCATTGCTCGAGCCCGGTATTTTAGCCCGGTATTTTAGCCCGGTAGCTATGCTTCGACAGGTTTTGGTTAGGGAGGTTTCGGGGTTTATCGAGTTTTCCGAGTTATTTTCGGTTGTCGGGGTACATACCTCAATAGACATGTTGATGTTGATATTTATATTTATATTAATATTCATTTACTATTTTTATTCGGTAAACCATTTTCGCTGTGTTCTCAAGTTTTATTTTGAGAGTAAATGAATGTAAAGGAAAGGAAATAAATAAATTGTTGTGTTCTCAAGTTTTTTTTTAAGGAAGGTAAGGAAAGTAAAGGAAAGGATTAGGAGGTAAAGTTTATACATTTTATTCAATAAAACAATCCGGCCATATTTGGGGTGATTGTAAAGTAAAATAAATACTTTCATTTCCTTTACTTTTCTTTTCTTTACATTACTTTCATTTCCTTTAATTTTAGGCTCGAGAACAGAGTGTTTATGGTCATAAACACGACATAACAAAAATATTAATTCTTCCATTCAAAAAAGCGTATAAATTAACAAAAAAAATTATTATGATATTACTTCTTAGGACCTTATATGAAAAATATCAGTTAATTTTATAGTTTAATATGTTAAAAATATTTGAAATAAATTAAAAGATTATCAATATTTAGAAACAAACAATAATTTTAAAACAATATAAATAAAAAAATAAACTCTTTTTAAGATAAAGGATTAGGATATAGTTGTAAGATTATTAGGGTGTGTATGTGATGATCGTGGATTTTCCTGTGCATCGTGTAAGTTCACCTTCCGTATTAGATATTTTGACCCTATAAGATGTCTGGGTTGCACGAAATCCTAATCGGGATAATACAAAGAGAATTGTCAATTTGTGTTCTAGGCACCAGAATCACAAATCAGAAAGGTAAAGGAATTATGATTTCGTTATATCCAAATGAGACTGATAATTTGTATTATAGAAACAGATTCTAAAACGGTTTTAGGATGTTATGGTCGGATTTCAGACAGTGGCTCTGCCCCTTGACCCCTGCTTTATTGTCATAGTTGAGTTCATATTAGCTCAACGAGTGTGCACTCAACACTTCTCTAACTCGTATCCGAAACGAATATGAAATCACATCAATCTCTACTAAATCACATTACCTAAATGGCCGTTGATGACACTAAAATTACCAACAATAGTGAGATAGAAACATAAGTTACCTAAACGTACAAAAATGAAATATATCATTTAAAGTAAGAAGTTAACAGCAATAAGTTATGATTCTCTTGTATTTAATGCTTATTAAATTAAGAAATTTAGTAACTAAAGATAAATAATTAACGAGTAAAACAGCTAAATATGCCTTAAAATGTCCAGTCTCCAACTATAAGGAATTGATGGGGTACCACACAGTGGGGTCCAGGAAGAACTCACCAACCCCCGACCGGGTTGGTAGCCGGTTTGAACCGAGTTTCTATACCAATATATACCTTTCTATTTTGCCTTGAAAACTCAGGATATATAGTGGTTCGACAGCTTTCCCACTCATCATCCAACAAAAGGAATACTTACTTTTTCTTATTGACAAAAGAAAAAAAAAACACAAACAAAAAATGGCGACGAATGGAGAAACGAAAACCGAGTCAACTAACGGGGAGGAAGTGAGTCGACACCAAGAGGTTGGCCACAAGAGTCTTTTGCAGAGCGATGCTCTTTATCAGGTATGGATCGAGCAATTTGTTTATTATTTCGACTAGTTAGTTTTTTTTTTTTTTTGGAAATACAGAAAGTGACATTTTTTGCTTTTGTTTACGTTTGTAGTATATTCTTGAAACGAGTGTGTATCCGCGGGAACCTGAAGCCATGAAGGAGCTTAGAGAGGTCACGGCAAAACACCCGTGGTAAGTCTCATGGTCATCCATCATACTTGTACATGTCGTAAACTTATTAAACTCAAACACAAATAATAGAAGAAGAAAGATCATATATTTTGAAATTTCCGCCCTCACTGATATGGATTAGAAACGTTATGTTATGTTACGATGAAATTTGTACAGAATTTGTGATTTTCAGTTTTAATTCTAAATTATCCATACATATATTTGCTGTTGCACTTGCACATAAGGTATTTTAAAGTTTTTTCCTTGCAAAAATGAATAATTCTATTAAACTAAATAATTAAATAGCAATTTCTAAAATAGGATTTTGCACCACACTTTAGAATAGCAACCCCACTATTTTGTTTGGGAATGGTGTTCAACTAAAGAGAAAACGTGTTATTAAAGTGTTTTACGAATGGTATTAAAGTGTATGGTTCCGTTTATTAAGATTGCTGAGGGTTCAAGTCTTGTTGAAGACAAACATAACTAATATGGTGTGTAAAGGAAAAGAAAACGTGTTGTTCTTTGACAGTTTATTATTATATTACACCTTACAAAGAAAATCTTGTATAAACCAATTTTTTAAAGCAAAATCTGAATTTAACCGATATTTAAAATTTGATATCGTTTCATATGATGGTAGTTTATTTTCGCTTATATTGATGTTAATCATATTGAATATATTTAGGAATATTATGACAACGTCGGCCGATGAAGGTCAGTTCTTACATATGCTATTGAAACTAGTGAATGCTAAGAACACCATGGAGATTGGTGTTTTCACCGGTTACTCTCTTCTCGCCACTGCCCTTGCTCTTCCCGATGATGGCAAGGTATCACAACTATTTTTCATGTTATATACCTTTCACAAAACTTATACTTGTAAATAAAACTTCATATCATATAAATAAGTTTATTGATGGTTACAGATTTTAGCTATGGATATAAACCGAGATAACTATGACTTGGGACGTCCTATCATTGAGAAAGCTGGAGTTGCTCACAAAATTGAGTTTAAAGAAGGCCCTGCGATGCCCGTTCTTGATGAAATGATTGCCGATGTATGATAAATTACTCATGACATAAAATTTCGTCTAATATCATTTATAGATAGCATTTAATTTATGCATTGTTCTTGCATCTTATATTTGGATATTTGGTTGATGAATATTTAGGGAAAATATCATGGAACATACGACTTTATATTTGTGGATGCCGATAAGGATAACTACATCAACTACCACAAAAGGCTTATCGATTTAGTCAAGGTTGGTGGATTGATTGGTTACGATAATACCCTCTGGAATGGCTCTGTTGTCGCCCCACCAGATGCACCATTGAGAAAGTACGTTAGGTATTACAGAGATTTCGTGTTGGAGCTCAACAAAGCATTAGCTGCTGATCCAAGGATCGAAATCTGTATGCTTCCTGTTGGTGACGGAATTACCTTGTGTCGTCGGATCAGCTAATTTTTACATATGCTGTTATTATTATCCACCAAACGTAGTGGATTATGTATTGGGGGTTTACCCTCCAATATAAAGAGTTTCATATGTTTTTATCAATTACTTCACTATTATTATGTTTTTAATTTGATATATAGAAATCTGCAAATGAAATACTATGTGATTCGCAAGGTATATGTTTTAATACCATTTTCGACATTTATACATCATTTGTTATCGACAATAACACTTATTACAGTTAAAATCTTTCAAAGCACCATATTCATATTAAACATTTTGATTTTACACAACGCAAACATGAAGAAATTCGTTTCCTTTTTCGAGATCCATATGAAGGAGAGTTTTTAGCCTAGTCATTGTGTTTGGGAACACCATTATGTTCTTAACATATGATTTATAACAACCTCAAACAACGGGTCACTCTTCTAACAAACCCCATAATCGACTTCAAATCTACATCAATCAAACATGCGAAGAAGACGAATGGATTTAAACATCATTACGTTTGCAAAGATTAAAAAGGTAAAAATGTTAAAAATGAATACTGGTGGAGAATATGAATCCGAACAAATATATAATAAGAACACTATATAGTCAAATGAATGACTGAAACAATTCAGTGTATCTAGAAAAGACATATTCGTGTATTCGTAATTATAGGAAAGGATACCGTTTATTAAGCAGTTACAAGAAAATAAGTAAAACATAAATGATGAACAAGAAACTTAATCGGCCAAGGCTCGTGATAAACACGATTCCCTTAAAACAAATTCCGCGTGCATTCACACGTTTTGTTTCCCAGGGTACAATGGCAAAAGCAGTTTATACTCTAAACTGCCGGAGTTTTCACTTGCCTGAAGTTGGTCGGAATATTAAACAGAGAAGGAAGAGATTAAAAAGTGTGTTTCAGAACTGAAATGAGGTTCAGTCTTATAGGCTGTAGCAGGAGCGTTTTTGGTTTAATGCATTATTTAATGGCATTAACGAGCCATTAAAAACAAATCGTATGCTCGAGATTTCGGAGCTGCATTCGTGTCCGCAGGTCGCGCATGAGTTTTCAACCCAAGCCCTTTCGGACCAGAAATCTGCACCCCATGCGCGCGAGGCGGTGAGCTTGTGTTTGTATAAGTCACAAGCTGATTGAACAAGTGTTCAAAATTCTTGCTTATAAACAACACAAATTTTGTCTCCACCACCGATGTGGGACAAGTTTCAAACAAAACCAATTTTGCACCAAACACCTATCTTTAGGCGTCGATATCTCATTCACCTTAACTCCGTTTTGGACGTATCATATATCGTTGCGAAGCTCTTTCTAAAGGCTACGCATACATATAAAATATTGATCGTAAATATTAAATATGTATTATTTATAGAGGTCCAAAGTTGATGAAAATATCATATTTTCATTAACATTTTCCAACAGTAATCAAATGATTTACGATGAAAAAAGAGTGACCGCAATACTAATCAATCAATGATTGATTAAGACAATATGCGAGACTAGACAAATAGATAATGATTGTTGAACAGAGTAAGTTTGGGATTTTTATATGAACCAAGTCACCAAGAAAAGATTTTATATGACCTCTTTGAAGTATCCGTTAAAACATCTTCAAGTCCACTTCTTGTCCCTCACTCGTCCCTTCAACTTTCGCTTATGTCTATCTTCACGTCTTCATATTTACAACCGGCATAATCTTGAAGGTCCAAAACAGCAAACTAACTCAAACTAACCTATTTGAAGACTTTAACTTGAGATGATCTCAACCAATATGACCATACAAACTATTCTCGGGCCATGCTTAAAAAGTTTGTACTAATTAATAGATTCATGACCCAATATTATATAATGGAAAATGCTAAACATAGCTCTGATGCTATGTTTAAGAGCGGTTAAACGGCTATAGTACATAAATACAACATGACCCCTTGTGTTTTTTACTGACTTTTTAGTACTATGCAGTTAATTTCAATGTTATCTATAGCCTCGATGGCTATGGTTACTTGTTGGCATATTGCTTTATAAAATGGCTTAAATTGCTGTTGTCGCAGTGTGTTTTAAAGACGTATCATTTGTGTCAGGTTCGGATATTGGTACGTTCGAAGGAAGCTTTAGAACAAGGATAGACCATATTTTATATCAAACCTTTTCCCCGTTTATTACTCTCACATAAGATCTATAGACCATCGAATTACGTGATGGTTCAATAAAGGTGGTCCGAATACTGCAAGTGAGAAAGGGAAATAATGACAAAACAAAGCATTACAACCAAGGGTTCACACTATTGTTGAATTTCGATCTCTATAAATAGTGAGCATCTTAACCATTATAAAGGTATCCGAAACATACTCAACTTTACTCATATTTTATATAAAACTTTTATCTTTAAAACTATTATATACTCACTCAAAAGATTATATGTGATTTATTAAGAAATATTTATATAAGAGGTGATTGTTTTTGTGATTTGCTATTATTGAAAACCGTCCCACGAGTGACCTAACAATGTAAATTTTCAATTAGGACATCAGAAATCACATAAAATGGATTTCTATTTTCGTCTTCAAACATTTCTTTACGATAATACACACATATATACCAACGTGAAACAAATAGAAGCTCTACAGATCAACATCAATTCATATCCGAAAACCTTCAACCAAAACCAAATTCACCATCTGTGTTCTTTCTACGCTACTAATATCTTTACTATCCCAAAAGGTTGTATTTATTTCTAATGCGGAGAAATTGAATCAACGACATCAAATGCAAGCTCCGATAAACTTTTATTCTTATTTATGGTTCTTTTCGTCTCTTAGATCTTAACATGAACGAAACATGTTTTTACATTCGTAAGATCAATTGCTATTATCACCAACCTTGTTCACAAATCCGTAGCTGAACTCTTAAGATAATATTGTTACATATGTCATATAGTAGGATACAAAATTTGTTAAAGACATGATCGGATCTTAGGACGTGTACTATGAGCGATGGTATAAGGACCTAAAATCTCGGGCCGACCCTGTCTTTTTGTATATATTAATGGATTACAAGATTTAACGAAAACGTATTGTTTAACCAGGCCAATTAGCCCAATATATAGTTTTTCTTCATGGGCCTTTTTAAACCCTAACACCTTCACATATAAACTCTCCATTTTCCATCAAATTACCAACAACAATGGCGACAACAGCATCAGCTCAGCCTAACTCCGTCCAATGCTTCGGCCGGAAAAAAACCGCCGTCGCCGTCACACACTGCAAGGTCGGCCGCGGCCTAATCAAAATCAACGGCGTCCCAATCGAACACATCCAACCCGAAATCCTCCGTTACAAAGCCTTCGAGCCAATCCCCCTAGTCGGCCGTTCAAAATTCGCCGGAGTAGACATGCGGATTCGTGTCAAAGGCGGCGGTCACACTTCGCAGATCTACGCCATTCGCCAGAGTATCGCTAAAGCGCTCGTTGCGTATTTCCAGAAATTCGTGGATGAAGAATCGAAGAAGGAGATTAAGGATGTGTTGGTTAGGTATGATCGGACTTTGCTTGTTGCTGATCCGAGAAGATGTGAGCCCAAGAAGTTTGGTGGTCGTGGTGCTCGTGCTAGGTTTCAGAAATCGTATCGTTGATCGGATCGGAGTCATTTTGTTTATGCGGTTTTTCGCGTTCGGTTTGAAGTTTTGATAAAATGTAGGTTCGTGTTTTGGATGTTTACTTTGCTTACTTGTTTGTTGGATATTTACTCGTATTCGAATTAGAAATAATTTTTTTGGTGAGGCTATTACTATTTATATATGGAAATGATGAATAACTATTGGTTATATAGTGATAATGAGGTGGTAATTGTTGAAATAATACGGAATTGTGTTAATCGATTATATTCTGCTAGCTTAGGTATCGTGTTAAGTTGCTTGTAGCCGGTATAGGACTTGATACCCCAATGTTGAAGCAGTTTGTTAATTGTTATTTCAGAATCAATCAAAGTAACACATTTCTTTATAGATTGGGTTTAATTGGGCTGCAATTAGGGTGTTTGTTTTCCTTCATCGTTTACTTTTGATCAAAGTATTTGTTGCTGAATGGTTAAGCAAACAGAGTATCTCATGACCATTGAGGTTATTGATGTTTACCTTATTACCCTCATTTTTCTTATGCTATCCGTTACATTTACTTTTATTCTCTTGGTTACTTTATCTCTACTTTATTTGTTTTATCTATTGATGTTGCTTCTCGGTTTTCTTCATTTCCATTGTTAATTGTTTTCTGACATTTACGTGATCTTGATTTACTGTCTCACTGGTTATAATTGTGTACACTCTATATTATAATGATTTGTTAAGTTTAACGGAAGAAATGGAGAGAATTGTTAATTTGTGAAACACTTATTAACTGCACTCCAACTGTTTGATGAAAATCCACACGCGTTTACTTTGATTTTTTCAGTCTAACGGAAGAAATGGAGAGAATTGTTTATATCTTAGGGCATCTTTTTGAGTTGCAGCTAGGACTTGAAATTTGAAACACTTTGTTTGTTAGTTGTTATACCAGATATTGAATTTTATTAGTACACTAATACTTTTATTAATTCGACTATTCTGTGCTGAATGTTGAATCGTTCAGAATTTAGCTTGTTTGTTTTCCTTACTAGTTGTCGTTACACGAACTATCTGTTACTGGATGTTTTAGCCTACATGTGTCTCATGACCATTTAGCACGGTGATTTTTACATTATCACTCTTGTTGCTACTATTTTTTCTCTTTACTGTCAGTTATTTTATCATTACGTGGTTTATTTATTGATGTTGCCTCTCGGTTTTATTTAAAGTCATTGCTAATTGCTTTTTAGGGTTGTTTTTTTGTTATGATTTTCTGATATGTATGTGGTGTGGAATTATTGCCTCATGGGTTGGGTGAGCTTTTCCAATTCCAGATACGTTTGTATTTACATGACACCAATGACTTCAACTACTAAAAGTTACGTACAATTAGTAATTTTGATGAAAATCTACACTTGTTTACCTCTTATTATGTTCCAAATTAAGCTCGATCCTGTTTTTTGATAAAAAGTTATTCTCATTTATGACCGAGAAAGGGAGGGAATCATTCAAACACACCTATTGGCTGTCTTTTTGAGTTGTATATAATGTTTTTTAGTTAAATCATCTCAAGAATGTGTGATGACGGATCATTTTGTGAATATGTTTGTCAATATAAACCATGACTTGTGCTTCTTTGTTGATTCTATAATGCCGTCAAAGTTGTAACGGAGGTTCTTGACGCTAGAAAATGTGCTAAACTTAAGAGAACTTGTTGTAATTTGAAAAGGTCAAATGAGCGGAAGGAATGAGTTAATCTTTTAATAAGCTGTTTTGATTAAATAGACAAGGAGAGATAAAATGTTTATAACATTCGATACATTTACACGCGCCAATTAGACATAGTAATAATTTTTAAAGAGTATGTTGTCTTTTTGCTTTGGCCTCCTTCTAAGCTTAATTACATAAATCGTCCCTATGGTTTACCCCAAATTATGGATTTCGTCCCTAAGTTTAAGAAGTTGCATAAATCGTCCAAGTTTAGAAATTAATTACGGTTTTCGTCCCTAATTTCTAATTTGCACCTGTAATTGGGGCAAATATTAGGGACCGAATCCGTAATTGAGAACAAACTTTAGGGACGAAATCCGTAATTGGAGCAAATCTTAGGGACAAAAAAGGTAATTAGTTTCTAAAAGTGGATGATTTATACAACTTTCTAAACTTAGGGACGAAATCCGTAATTTGAGATAAACCTTAGGGACTATTTATGTAATTAACTCTAAATTTTGTAACTATTTATTGTTATGCCTAAGTAAACCGTATAGGTGTTGGATATTTTTGAGTAAATTACACAGATCGTCCCTAAGGTTTATATGGAATTATGGATTTCGTCCCTAACTTTGAAAAGTTGCATGGATCGTCCCATTGTTTAAACTAATTACTCATTTCGTCCCTAATTTGGACGTCCGTTAATTTCCACCGTTAGCCTTCCCTCACGTGTTAAACACGTGAGGGGTATTTTGGTCATTTCGCATTCTCAAGTTAGAATCTCTTTCTCTTTCTCTTTCATCCCACACCAGCACCAAAATAATTATTTGTCCCCAAAAATCTAATCAACTACTTTCCATCTTTCGCGGTCACGACGATTCACACTTACAATTTGTGTTCACCAAGTTCTTCCAAAAAGAAGATGAATCAACTATTGGGGTTAAAGTGGCACATAACTTCCGATCGAAAACGTCATCATTATCTACCTTCTACGAATCATCAGATCCGTTTTGCTTGATACATTCCACGAAAATCACATATAATCAGAAACTAAGATTTTGAAAGGAATTTGAGGATTGACTTAATACTTTCTAGGGTTTGTAAATGAGGGAAATCTGCGATGATCTTTGTTGTTATACTTATATTATTACAGAATGGAATAAATCGGAAGAATCTCTACCAGGCCACCAGAACCCGCCTGCCATATAATCAGCTCCTGGTATGCTGATGGTGAGTCTGTGGTGGTGATAACGGTGGCGGTCGTGGTGGAGATGAGGTGGCAGAGGAGTCGAGTAGCTGCTGGTATGCTGATGGTGAGTCTATGGTGGTGATAACGGTGGCGGTCGTGGTGGAGATGAGGTGGCAGAGGAGTAGGAGGAGAGGGAGAGTTCGCCGGAAAAGATCTGATCTCATCTTGTTAACAGCTTTATCAGAAACTTTTGGTTGAGTTTTAGGGTTTATTTGATTTTGGGGGAGAAGAGTGCAAAAAGACTAAAATACCCTCACGTGTTTAACACGTGAGGGAAGGCTAACGGTGGAATTAGACAGACATCCAAAATAGGGACGGAATGCGTAATTAGTCTAAACAATGGGACGATCCTTGCAACTTTTCAAAGTTAGTGACAATATCCGTAATTGCATATAAACCTTAGGGACGATCTATGTAATTTACTCGATATTTTTGTATATGCCCATGTTTCAAATCGAAATAGAGCATGAGGTTATGTGTTAGGGGTGGCAATGGGATCCGATCCAATCCATTTATATGATCTATGGATCAAAATAATGATCCAATAAACCGTTAAATGATCCATGGATCGATCTATTTAAACGGATCCATAATCCATCCGGATCTATCAATTTAAACATTATTTTTCCAACCACTTCCCAGCCACACACAAGGAGTTGCAGCAGCACAATGATTGTAATTCGACACATTAATCGATTCTAATCCTTACAATTTAACCTTAATCTGCTCAATTTGTTCAAGTAATCATCGAGTTCTAAGTACAACAAACATACTTCCAATAAAAATAAACTCATATTAGCTGCAATATGAGTGCATTTGATGCTACTTCTAAGCTTCGTAATCTTCGTGATAACTAATTGATTAATGGTTCTATATTGGTGCATCTCATTGGACCATTCAGCTGCACGGTGGAGGATTATGGAGTAGAGTTGGATTTTTAAAAGGGTTACAATTCACTAAAGGATCATGTAGTTGTAGTAGAATATCCATTACAAGTTTATGGTTTCGTCTTTAGATTAATTTATTTTAATTTGTTCCAATAAAAATACATTAATAATAAAAATAAACTTAGATTAACATTAAAAATAAAAAGACGATACAATAATACTTAAACATAGAATACGTTTACAATAATTAAAACCTAATTGTTACGTTCGGCCGCAAATTCGGCCCATATTTCGGCCTTAATCCTCTCGACTTCGACCCGATCCTCTGGTTCCATATCATGTGTAGGCATACGGAGAAATTTCATTTTCCAAAAACGGTGTTTGTCTTGGATCTCCATTGTTTTAGCGATCCTAAGTTCGCGAAGTTCTTTGACAACGCCGTTATTAAACTCGTCCCGCTATGAAGATACATCAGAGGACGAGGAGGACCGTGCGACTTTAGCTGCTCATGGTTTCCCTAAAGGTCGTGGAATTTCATCATGACCAAAGAGGTCCGATTCTTCTTCATTACCGTCTTCGTCGAGGTCTATCGCTTCGTCAACGGCTTTAGGATTTAGAAACTTTGGCGATTTATGCAAAATCTCCCACGCAACATGATGACGAAATGGGCGTCCGACCTAGGCTTCGTACATTGTTAACGCCGTTGTGTAAACCGCTTTGTCATCCTCACCACTTGATCGATCCCGTTCGGCACGGTCATGAAATGCTATGAAAGTCCGCAAAGCTTGGCTCATAGCCCTCCATTTCCTACTTAGTTGGTTTTTTGTGAACGGTTCCGCCAAACATTCGTTGAAAATAACAAGTACACGATACCAAGAAGTTACTCTGTTTTGTGAGTTTCCTTTTCTCCTACACTCCGATATATGAACCCAATTCTCCGCCAAACGTCGTTCTTGGGATTGTGACCACTGAATCTTCAATGGTGGGGCTTCGACTTCCACAACCTTAGCTTTTTTCTTACCTTATCTTTTCTCTTATGAGAGCTACTAGGTTCTGCTTGTTGTGGTTGGAACGATTGAGACAGTTGGAATGGTTGTGTTTGGAGGTGTTGGAATGATTGTGTTTGTGGTTGGTGGAATGATTGTGTTTGTGGTTGATGGAAGAATTGTGTTTGTGATGATTGTTGTTGTTGCCATTGCCAAAACTGAAATTGTTGATATTCGTTCATGGCTTGTTGATGGGGTGGAGGTTGCATGTTGGTGTTTCCACTAATCGGATCGCATTTATCCGAAATTTTAAGATGAAGTAAATTTGAGATCAAATAAGAAATAAATTTATAATCTTTAAAATATAATACACGACTTTAAAGGGAATCATAATAAATAAATTATATCTATATCTATATTTACTTATAATGGAGGATCGTCGGATGGCTAATATTCGAGAATTTCCAAATAGTGGAATCGTATACATTTGAAACTCCTGACTCTTTGTTTACCCTATGTTTTAATTACCATAATTTGATTAATGGCATACTTATGCATTTGAAACTCCTAACTCTTTCGTTGCCCTATTTTTTAATTACCATAATACATTTGAAACTCCTGACTCTTTGGTTGCCCTATGTTTTAATTACCATAATATGATTAATGGCATACTTATGCATTTGAAACTCCTGACTCTTTGGTTGCCCTATGTTTTAATTACCATAATGTGATTAATGGCATACTTATGCATTTGAAACTTCTGACTCTTTGGTTGCCCTATGTTTTAATTACCATAATGTGATTAATGGCATACTAATTATTGAGGTATTCCAAAGGTTGGTGGTTTTTTGTTTTTCTATATAAGTTAGTTCGAAAAGTTACATTTGCATCAACAAGCCCCGTAACTACGTACAATCATGTCTCTTTCGAAAAACATGTCTCACTCCAAGATTGACGCCCTTGACCCAACTAGAGAAAATTGGGTTGTTCATGTACGACTTTGTAGAATATGGGAGGCAATAAATACGAAACTTGGTGATGTCTTACTCGGGTTGGAGATGGTTATGGCTGATGATGCGGTAATTTCTAATTTGTTTGATACAATAATTTCTACCATGTTAAATTAGTTTCTTACATGTTTTTTTTTTTTTTTAACCAGAAAGGGCGTTTCGATACAAGGTTTCATCACTAGAAATCATATACGAAAGTTTAAGCCTCTTCTCGAAGAGGGCCAGGTATATCAAATCTCGAGGTTCAGAGTGATTGAAGGTCAAATGGGATATAAAGTTGTCCCGAATCAATACCGCATCCGTTTCAACATTGCAACATCGGTTCGTAAACTTGAAGGTGGTCATGAGAAATTTCCATTGAATGTGTTTAGTTTCACACCAACCGAAGTTCACCTACAAAGAATCAACATAATGTGAGATATAATGATTTTTTAGACTGTTTAGTTACCCTAAGTTCTATATTTACTTAATTATCATAATGTAAGGTATAATGGTGGTTTTGTGTTTTTCTATATAAGTTCTTTTGCATCAACAAACTCCATAACCACGTACAATTATGTCTCTTTTATGGTACAGAGTCGTCGGATAGCTAATGTTTGAGATATTCCAAATAGTGGAATGGTATGCATTTGAAACTCCTGACTCTTTAGTTGCCCTGTGTTTTAATTACCATAACGAGAGGTATAATGATACTTAAACTGTTCAGTTACCCTAAGTTAATAACACATTTGAAACTTCTGACTCTTGGGTTGCCGTGTGTTTTAATTACCATAATGTGAGGTATAATGATATTCCTGACTCTTTGGTTGCCCTGTGTTTTAATTACCATAATGTGAGATATAATGATATTTAGACTGTTCAGTTACCCTAAGTTAATAACACGAAACTCCTGACTTTTTGGTTGCCCTGTGTTTTAATTACCATAATGTGAGGTATAATGATATTTAAACTGTTCAGTTACCCTAAGTTAATAACACATTTGAAACGTTTGACTCTTTGGTTGCCCTGTGTTTTAATTATCATAAATTAAGGTGTAATGGTGGTTTTGTGTTTTTCTATATAAAAGTTCTTTTGCATCAACAAACCCCATAACCACGTACAATTATGTCTCTTTCTAAAAACATGTCTCACTCCAAGATTGGCGCCCTTGACCCAACTAGAGAAGATTGAGTTGTTCATGTAAGGGTTTGTAGAATGTGGGAGGCAGTAAATACGAAACTCGGTGATGTCTTACTTGGGTTGGAGATGGTTATGGCTGATGATGAGGTAATAAATGGGGAAGATGATAGGCGAAAGGACAAATTTGCCCTCACATGTCACTCATTTGAGAGGGAGGTTTTGAGAAGTTCGGAGCTCCAGAAAAGGTCGGCGGCTCTTAACCGGCGAGAACGATTCCACACATATTCAATGATTTTTTTTTTTTTTTTGATATGAATATTCACTAATTTGATATTGGAAAAAGAAAAATAAAAGTGAGTAAATAAATGTGTTATTGTTGGAAGCTAAGTTTTATACAAATAGGTACAAACCATGTGTTTTAATTTTAGAAAGTAGAAGGTCGGTGGGGGTTAAAAACACAAAACTCCCGATTCTGATCATTGTTCGTGACAAATCTATTTAAAAATTGTCGCCGCGCAACGCGCGAGAATACGCCTAGTATAATTAAGTAACAGGACCATATTTATCCTAACACATACTGAGACACAACAACTAGATTACAAATATTCCTTTGTTTTTACCCACTTAAAAAAAATGTTAAGGTAAATAAGAATTTACACGTGTAAAATAATATATCTGGTTTAAAACATATATAGACACATAAATGGTTCAATTCCGCTATCGTATGTAGGGCTGCAAGCAAGCTGAGCCAAGCTTGTGCTCGATTTAGTTAAGTTAGGTTTGAGCTATGTTCGATATCTTAACGAGCGTTGTTGTATAGGCTTGAGCTCGGCTCGAGTTAGATTCAATACAACTCAAGTTCGACTCGAAAAGCTCGAATGTATACCATAAACATTATATTTGATAATCAAAACCATTTGAAAACATATATAAAATTTATAACAAAATATGACAATAAATCAAGAGTTTTGATATTAACAACTTTATCTTAACTATATTATAAATCATTTCCTTCGAACTCTTAAACGCTTAAAATTTAAGTAATTGAAATTACTAATCTACCCCTATTAGACCTTTCACAAAATTTATCATTTAAAACAATTTACAATTACTGACATTTCCTTAATTATAACTATAACTAATAAATAATAATAACTATCTTTATCTTTATCTTTATTAATATATAAAACATTTTCACGTTTTATTAAAATTTTATATCTAAATTTATATGATAAAGAGAGGCCTAAAATGCCATTTGGCAAAATAATAACCCTATTATATCTTTCACAAAATTTATCATTTAAAACAATTTACAATTACTGGCATTTCCTTAATTACAACAATAACTAATAAATAATAATAACTATCTTTATCTTTATCTTTATTAATATATAAAACATTTTCACGTTTTATTAAAATTTTAAATCTTATTTTTAATTCTTAATATATAATAAAAGAGAGGCCTAAAATGTCACTTGATAAAATAATAACCATTAGATGAAAATTAACTTTAATTTGAACCATTAGATCACGTTGATGATGTCATCACTAATAACTTCACTTTAACCCATTTACTTTAAATAATGTAACCCTTATTTTAAATAGTAATAATTAAATAATACTAATTAACCTTTCTACTTTAAATAATCTAACACTTGTATTTTAAATTAATTCTAAAAAAATATAAAACAAATTTTTTCTTCAAACACATACATATTTTTAGCTAAAAAAGAAACGGAAAACATATCATATAAAAAAATCTTCTGTTTTTTTTTCCGTCCTATTTACCCAATATTTTTAGTTTTTTATATATTATAAAAAGAAAATAAAATTATTTTATTGTTTTACGAGTGTTTTGCATTATAAACAGAAAACATAGCATATAAAAAAATCTTTCTTTTTTTCTTTTTCGTCCTATTTACGCAATATTTTTAGTTTTTTTTTATATATTATAATTATTTATTTAATAAGGTTTTTTCCGAATTACACAATAAATGTTTATTTAACTTCACATTTGCTAACATAATCATTTTGTCTACATGACTAATAGCTTTTGATTAATATTTTTATATAAGTTATATGTTATTTGTTAACATTATATATCTTTTGATATAATTCTTCGCGTATTAGGCGGGTCAATGAGCTAGTTTTTAAATAAAGCATAATTAGTAATATATCCCATAATGAATATAACATATAAACTAATATTAATTTCCTTTAATTAATTCGATTACTAATTTCATAAAAATATATGCACCCATATAAAATAAAGGCAATTCAAATTAATTGATATAAAATTTGTATTCATGTAACCATTATTTTTTAACTTTAACCGTTATTTGATGGAGTAAACTTTCAAATATTTGATTTATAATCTAAATTTTATAAAGTTAGTTGACAGTGTTGTGGTTCGTGTTGCTCTATAATTCTAGGAAGATGGTTATCATCAAAAGTTTATATATTCTTCTATTGGTCACCGATAAGTCTTAATACCAATAAGTTGAGTAGTATTACATTTGATACTTCTAAGGTTAATAAACCTTGTTACCATATTGATTATCCTTCATTACAACATTCGAAAGTATGTGTTACCATTATGGATTTATGGAAACAGACTGAATTTGAATGTCTTGAATGAAAATATTTTTTTCGGGTTGAAAACCAGAACGATAAACGATTAGAAAGCGTAGTGTCTGAATGGATTTTTAATTGTTGTTGCATCGTTGAAGGAAAATTAGTTTATGTTTATGGAAAACATGGGTTTATACGGGAATACTATTCAAAAAATATATTTAATTCTCTTTTTAACCGAACGTGAAATTATTAGACGTCACTATTAAAAAAACAAAATGACCTGAAAATTAGACTTTTGTTATGTTTGCAAATGAGCTTAATCTTCAAATGAGTCGAATTACCCCAATGGGTTGAATGATCCGAACGGAAAATATTCTTCGAGGGTGTTTGTTTCACGAAATCTATAAAAAATTGAGTGAATTTGAATTGAATTCTTTTTCCATAATATCTTTGTTTGAAGTTTATGACGGAATTTAAATCCGTTGGAATCTAAATATTTCTTTACTTACAAATTTGAGAATCCTTAGGGCAATGGAGAAGAATTGAGAAAATTAATCATATGACATAATAATTATTATCGCTGAATGGTCTAACCATAAATTGTTACCACAACATTCTTTTTATATTGTTCGAAGTGGAGAACTTTAAACTATTACACTCCACATATATGTAACGAGACAAATGATAAATTACCATAAATCATTACCCTACTATAAATTGTTGAATATGATTTTTTTCATCCGCTGCATCGCGTGAGTACCGTACTAGTAACTTTATAAAAAGACTTAAAAAAAATTTATAATATCCATAATCCGATTATACATTTACTTAATAGTGATTCTAAACATAAAGGAAGTGAGTATCTTTTTTAAATATACAAGCAAATAGACCACGAAATAAATGTTTTTGTCAATAGCATTCCACGAAATAAATGTTTTTGTCAAATAGACCACGAAATAAATGTTCTCACAGAATGTAGGTTTGATTAATTTTAGCATTTATACTTTAACTTATATTCATATTAGCCTCTAAATGTATGAAAACATATATAAACTCGAAAAGCTCGACAAAAACTTGAGCCAAGCCATTAAAGCTCGAGTTTGACGCGGATATTTGTTTCAAGCTAAATTTAGGGTCGGACTCGAACTCGATAAAAACTCCACGTGATCGAGTCAAGTTTAAACTCGAGCTCAAGTTGCTGGATAAAAGCTCATAGATGGGTGGCTAAGGGGTGCAAGGTTATTGATAGGGATAGTGGTATTGACTTTTTAAGTTGATCGATCCAAATATTCAAATATTTAAATAGATTACTTTGTTGAATCAATTGATAGCTAATATAAATGGAATGAATATAAAATAAAAAAACCTATGTTATTACAATTACTAGGACAATGGTACGAGTGCCTATAAACCAAAACATAATGTATTGATGATGATTGATTGACGGCTTATAAAGGCTTTTAAAACTTTTAAGATTTTCGTTTTCGAAAGCTCATTTACAATTCTTCTTTATTGGCAAGTTTATAAAGAGCTTATTGAAAAGATATAAATCTTAATAAGCTCTATATACAAAAGTTTTAATTCCAACTTAAGTCAAAATTTAAACCCGAGCATACAACTAGCTTTGCCAAAACGACGCAATATTTGAAAATTTTCTTGATAAATACTTTTTGAGGATCCTATGTTGGGACTGAAGAATATGATAAACCCTTTGGATTGTTACATATTAGTATTTATAGGGATATAAACTCTGATCTTAATAGACCAAAACCCACATTTTAGGCTTGGGCTACATCTAATACTCTCTAAAAGTTCGAGCGACGAAATCGCGAAAACTTGAACTGGATAATAAAATTGTAATTATGAAAATAAACATAAAATAAAATAAAATAAACATAGATAGTTGTATCCAAATAATTTGTTGCTTGTGGCGGCGCATGACGATGTGTCAAAGTTGTGTTTGTTGCGATTCCGGTAGCATTTTCTTCGGAATTTAATTACGAATTCACAGCCGTTAACACCGTCAACTATCTCCAAGCAGTTTGAAAATTATAAGTAAAACGGTGAACCTTTTATTTGATCTGAACCCAACACCTTGTATTAGCGGATGACGGCGCGTCCGACGGTCTTCTGCGGCGATTCCAGTATGCTTTTCTTCAAAATTTAATTACGAAGCCAACGACGCTGACCTCGTCAGTTAACTCCAAGCAGTTTGGGAGTCATGGCCAAAACAATGTGGGGTGAAGTTCAAATCCGAATTTTCTAGGTTTTTTTTCTTTTCTTGTCTTATTTTAGGGTTTGGAACCCAGTCAAGGTAGGCGACTCATCTCTACGCCGGGTTTGAAAAATAGACCAAACTCTAACCCTAATAGACCAAAGCCCATAGGTCGGGGCTTGGCTACATCTAATAGGGACCTCCTCGTTAGCCAAATAAATTTCTAACTCTATTGTAGGGGGTGAGCATGGTACTAGTCTCGTATCGAAACGGTTGGTACCGGTTTTATTTTAGTCATTTTTTTGGTACCGAATACCGTATCGGAATAAACCGGTTCGGTACCGGTCGGTACGGTACCATACAAAATACCGGTAAAATACTAATACCATTGATATCGAATACCAAACTTTTGAAAATGTGATACCGAATAATGAACCGTTTGTGTTCGGTTGGTACCGGTTCGGTACCAATACGGTACCGATATTTCGATATTTTTCCTCACCCCTACTCTATTATATTCATCTTCCTAAATATGTTCAATTTATGTATAAAAGGTTTAAATCTAACTCTAAAAGAAGGTGCAACTCTAATTATTTATCACAAATAGACACTCGTCGAGTCGTTGTATAAACAAAATAGAACTATTCAATGAATGGGTACTGTATCTACATTAAAGTTTTACTGTATTTATGTCGTTGAAGTTGAGCTCGTTTTTGAAATTAACCATGGTCTATGAGACACTTGTCCTACACTTATATCATATACTTCATCTATTATATCCCTGCATTCAATTTTTCACCAAAAACATATGTTTCCTTTAATCTCTAAATGGACTTATCTAATTAATGAAACCCAATCGAGCATCCACAGTACGCAATCACAATCACAATCACAATCACAATCACGTTCTCGGCTCCGAGAACAGTTACCCACTCAATTGGCATGCGTTGTGAGTTTGCGTCGTAGGTCTTGTCATTTCGTTAACACAACGTGAATTTTAATTTTACAACGGTACATTTAACTGTAAAAAAAAAAATGAATTGAAAATTTTCCGTCAACTAGCCATTACAACGGCTAGATTTTTTTTAAACCAAATTTCTTTCCTTTTTCTATAAAATACACAAATTGACGATTCCGTTGAATCTGGTCGAACCAATTTGGGTTTTAGTGAAGAGGACCGTCTTGTTGAAATTTGTGATTTGAATTGGAAGATGATTTGATAAATGATTGTTGCTTTAAGTTTTAATTTTGGATATGATTATTTTTGATAATGTTGTTTGGATGTGATACCTATGAACATGAATTTGAGAAGTTCTAAATGATGGAAAAAGAAACAAACTGTCATTTCTTAAATTACAATAAGACTTCAATACAACATCTTCTTGTAAAGTGGTGGACAAAGACATAAAAGGTTTTACCTCTTTAAAAACAAACGCTACTTAAATGGACTTATCTAATTAATGAAATCCATACGAGCATCTGGAGTCGACAACCACAACTGCGTTCTCGGATCCGAGAACGGTTGCCCACTCCGATGACGTGCGTTGTAAGTTTGTGTTGCAGGTCTTGTTTAACATTTAATAGGGGAAAAAAGAAAAAAATATCCGTCAACTAGTCGTTATAACGACTAGATTTTTGTAAAACATATTTCTTTCTTTTTTCTCATTGTATTTCTATAAATACATAAACACACTTTATATTAAACAAAATGTATAACTTCAAAACACAATTGTTTACTTCAAATTGAAAAAAAAAGAGCTCATAATCTTAAACTAATCCTAATCTTGAGTTGACAGATTCATCATCATCTGAATCTAAAATTGTCGAATTTTTACTTTTAGCGGCACAAACTATAATACAAATAATGACAGATGAACAAGATGAAAATAAAGTAGAAAGTTCACGTCGTCGTGAAAAAAAGAAGAGAAGATACATATACGACCGTGTCGCAACAAGTGAGCTTGTGCAACCAAATTAATCTTCGGACTCAAGCACGTACCCTAATGAATATTATCGTCGAAGATTCCATATTAGAAGAACTATTTTTTTCCAGATAGTCGAAGGTATTTCTAACTAGTCCAAAAAACCTTTGACAAACTATTTTAATTATTGCAAAACCCGACCAAATTGTACGAAAAAATTGGGTTTTAATTCTTTACATAAATGCACGTCCTTCATACGTTTGATGGCCTATGGAATTACTCTAGACTCTTTTGATAAATATTTACATATGTCCGAAAAAACATTAATCTAAGCTTTAGAAGAAAAAAAAATTATTCATTTTTATTCAAATATTTCTAGTTTGATTTATTTATATTTATTTACATCTTTTATCTTTGACTAAATTACATGAATAGTCTTCGATCCGATTCTAGACTGTTGAACACCCCTAGACAAGTTTAGATCATTTATTTTGAACTTGTAATTATGAGTTTATGTCCTTAAGCTGTACTTTTAATTAATTAAGAGAAAAGTATGTGAACTTGAGTCATTAGGCTGAACGGAATAGGGGCAAACTCACCATGGTGAGTTTGCAACCCACGCGTGACTTCTATCCCGGTGCAAAAATGGTGACTAAGTCACCATGACGTGGCGGTGAGTGGAGGTGAGAAAAATGGTTGGCAGGGTGAGTCTCTCACCGAAGGTGAGGCATGAAGTGGTGCCCCCCCCCCCCCCCCCCCCCCCCCCCCCCCCCCAAAAAAAATCTGCCGTTGGAAAGTTTAAACAAAAAAAAAAAAACTTTTTTAAACCCCAATTTTTTTACCTATAAATACCCACTAACTCAGCCATTTTTAAACACATATCTTCTAAATTCATAACCATTCTTACTTTCTTCAACCAAATTACTTTCTTCTTCAAACAAAATGTCTAACCAAAACACTCCACGACCCAAGAAACGTCAACCAAAAACCCTCAACCGAAGCAATCCACCGACACCCGACGACACTTTTTATCTAGGAAACCCCTCACCGACCTTATTTCGACCTTACCCAAACCAACCTTACCCAAACCAACCTTACCAAAACCAACCTTACCGAAACCCGGTGCCATCGGAACAACGTGGCTTTCAATCTTTTGGGATGCAAACAAACACTTATAGTGATTATGCGTCCCAATCTCCCTCGTGGCCATTTGGTCACCCCGACTATCACTCTCAACCTCAAATGGGTGGTTCGTCATCATATCCACAAAATGATCCACCTAGGTCTCCAATTCATTCATTTAATCTCGGAGATTGCTATTACCCTCAGTTTTCCGAATCTTATCAAGAAACTGTTCAAGAAACTGAACAAGAGGACGTTGCCACCTCACCACCAAAGCCGAAGAAGAGAGCATCTCGCGCCCGCCAAACTAAGGTGGACAAACAAAGTACGTCCCGAAAAACTGCGTGGACAGAAGCGGAAGAACGCGCATTATGTAAAGGTTGGCGGTCCGTTTCTGAAGACAGTGTACATGGAAATACCAAGAGGAGTGAAGGCATGTGGACAGAGATATTAAACTACATAGAGAGCAAAACGGGACAGGAAGGTCGTCGGACCTACGATATGGTCTTCGGAAAATGGAAACACGTTCGACCTGCCGTGTCGCGTTTTGCAGGAATTTACAGTAATGTGATACGTACGACGGAAAGTGGAGCGGCAGACGAAGACTACGTGCAAAAAGCGATGGCGATATATCATAATGAAGTAGGCATTCCGTTTAGATATCGTCATTGTTGGGACATCTTGAAATACAATCCAAAATTTCAAGATGTCGAGCCTCTAGATTTCAGTCAACCCTCTCAAGGAAGCAACAAGAAGCAGAAGTCATCTGGTTCTAGTTCGTTCAACACAGAGTCTGTAGACGTCAGTTTTAATCTAAATACTAGTGTTGACGACGATGATGAGGTGGCCGAAGTTCCACCACCACCGACAGGGAGGGACAAAGCAAGAGCTGCGTTGAAAAAGAAAGGGAAAGGGTCTCAAGCTTTAGGATCGTTAACTATGAATGACGAAGCACTTGCTAGGCTGATGGTAAATGAGATGACAGCTGCTGAGATTGCACAACGGGATGAGTATATGCAAATCAAAAAAAGGGAGGTTGCTGCTGTGGAGTATAGAGCCGAACAAGAAGACATGAAGCTATATTTCCAAAACTACGATCACATGACCGGGTCCGGGCGAGCAGCATGGGAATTATTTCGGGCAAAACTCAAAGCGAAGTATAACTGGGAGTTTTAGCTTATCTATGTATCGTTTAAGTTTTTAATTTATCTATGTATCGTTTTTAACGTTTTAATAAAAGTTTTAAATTTCGTTTACGTTTACGTTTACTTAATAATTAATTTTTTTAGTTTATAAATAATAGTATTTAAATGAAAATGGTATGGTGAGTTTGGTAAGGTGAGTTGGCGATGAGTGCGTGGTGAGTGTTATTTCCTGAGTAAGGTGAGTTTGTTTTCTGGAGAGAGAAAGCTGACGTGGCAGTGTGAGTTGGTGGTGAGTTTGGCACCTTATTCCCTGTAGCCTTAGCTTTGTTAGGTTCCAAAGTAGTGTGTTATTTGTTCCCTAAGAGCATTTTTAATTATTTTACTTTAGATATAAAAAACACCGACCCAGTAAGAACTACTGCGTGTTGTCCGAGTATAAAAATTATCTATGTAGAAAATGTATAAATCTAAGTACTTCGATGATTTATCACGGACAAAACTTAGAACAAATTTATTGAAAGCCGAAATGAGTGTAGTAAGAGTATATTGTACTTCACTATATAAAACACACCCTTTAATTTTTCTTATAAATAATCTATTATTGTTTTCGATTACATGTGGTATAATTCAATACGGGATATGATGACCCTAATGAATATGTTTGGCGTAAATAGATATGAATGGAAACTGAATCTGGAGATACGAGTCGAAGCTGTGAGCTGATAGCCAGAGCCATTTCCATCCAAATGAAACTTTTTTTTATAGAAGCTTATTCTTTTGCAAACGTAAAACCTAAGCTTCAAAATAGTTTGTTGGCAAATATATCCGATATCTGCAGAAGATTTTGGGGTTGAAGAAGTAACCACCAATCTAGCCCCTTCAAAGTTCTACAAATGGATTTATGTTAAAACGAAGTTGACATGTAACGAAAAATCCAAGTGGAAATTGAGTTCACCATCCTTTTAAATTTTGTAAACCAACCAAATTAGTTTTCACCAATAAAGATATGTTCCGTTTTGGTGAGAGTACTGTAAATCATTTTAATTGTTTTTTATGAAGGACTTAACTTGTTCTTATAGTTATGTTTTTGAAATAAAAAGTAAACATAATAACCGAAGTTGATCATATGTTAATAACAGAGTCGGTCCCAAGAGTACAAGGGGTCGTGAGAATTTAAAAAATGAGTCCATTATGAAAAAAAGTATTTGCATATAATACATATCTTCATATAAAAGCGTCACCTAAATATAAATATCTTATTTTTTGTTATGTTGTTACTCATATATATACGTAGGGCCGTCTTCAAGGGTGGACGAGATGGACGATCGCTCAGAGCCTCAAGATCGTAGAGGGCTCAAAATTCTACTATCTATCCATATATATTGAATGAACGATATATAGATTAACAAAATATATCAATTGTGTCAGGATCAAATAAGTTTTTCAATACAAAAACATTAAGATCTAGATCTATCAAACAAGTTGCAGCGAATCAACACTTTAATGTTAGAAGTTTATGATAAACAGTTTATATGTATAAAAACAACAGTATGAACACAAGAACGATTTACCAACAAGCCTCAATTTATTAATCATAAAGAATAATATTTTATTTTATAAGGATCTATTTATAGAACTTGAGGCTAACAAACCTTAACATATCTATAAAAACAAACTTAAACGATATACACATACTAAAGATAATGCCTACTAAAAGATAATTACAAATCTATTCCATAATTATCTTCTTTACAATAAAAATCTTCATGCAACATTAACCATTGACGGACAATAGTACCTCGTAGAAGTAGTATTAACCAAGTATCATTTGCAGTACCAATCAACCGTCGTAGTAGTAATAATTCCTTGCACTATACCTACATTTAGTTAATTTCACCAGTTATTCAAAACGTTTATAACCCAACAAACTGAATATGACATTTTTAAGAATATTTCAGCATAAATGCTTCATAAGGGAGTTTGTATCGAATAATATTATAAAGATTAGTGCTTTTTAATTAATAATTACTCGTTATATATTTTAAACAAAGTTTTAATTTTACAGTTTTATCTTTATGGTAACATGTTTTGACCGGGGCCTCGGGAAAACCTATTTTACCTAGGGCCTTGAGAAAATCTTATTTTGCTCGGAGCCTCGAAATTCACAAAAACGGTCCTGTATATACGTATATACAAAAAAGTATACCATTTCCAGTTTCAAAACTCTATACGGTCACACATACACATATTTTGAACTGACACTGATTAATAATTAAACAAGTGCGGTAAAAGCATCTTTAAAAATAGAAAATTCTCGTTTAATATATTTATGCATAAACACCCAACAAATATAAATGCTGATGACAACTTTTTGCATCCAACGTTGATATGGCAAAACCATAGATTCTACAAAGAGGAATAGTACATAATACAGGTTTTTAATTATTATAGTAGATATGGTAATTTATTATATGATAAAAATGTAACTTTTATTGATTTTTCGTTAGCTTTATGTACAGCTACTTTCATGATTATAGATGAGATAACTAAAAACGGGAAGGCAATATCCTACCGACAACTTAACTTTGTCTGTAGTATGTCACTATGATGATAACTTTTTCATAGTACATGAAATAAATAAGGATTTTGATACTAACATTTCTTGAATTAATTCTAAAAATTAGTACTTGTATAATTTTACTGTACTTTCATTATGTTAAAGGGATTCACTACTACGGAAAATAACATATATACCGGTTGTAAAAGATTATAAGATCGGTTTTTAAACACATTCATATGTTACAGGTTTGATATAATTAATTAGCCCAATAAATAAATTAATTTATACATGTTCCAATTATTTTTTAGACCTGTTCAAACCGGTGTTTATAACACTTATTATGCCGGTCTAGATATGTATCTTTAATGCCTGCATCTGATACCGCATATTGCAAAATAATAAATTTAAAAATATAAATCATCTAGTGGAATTAAAAATTATAACCACAAATCCAATGCTATAGCTAAAACCAAATTATTATGTATATTCATAGTATTTACAAACACATTCGATTACAAACAAAACCGTAATCCAATTGAATTGATATGCTTAAAATAATCGATATTTTGTAATCATATTTCTCATTTTTTACTCTAGTTTTCTGCAACTTTTGTTATGATCTGGTATATTTTTAGTTATAATTGCAGATTAGAGTTATATTTGGATAATGGAGCGAAAAGGAGCTAAAACCGGCTCGGAACGGAGACAAACGAGCAACAAAAATGAAAACTGGAGAACCAGCCGGCGGCTGAAGCTATTTAGCCGGCGGTTGGATTAAATTTCCACCATTTGTTCCTAAACGTGCCGCGGAAGCAACTTTTTCACCCGTGTATTCCAGCCGCCGGCTGAATTCAGCCAGCCGCCGGCTAAAATGGGCGGTTCAGATAAAGGGCTTCTAGGGTTCGAGTTTTGATCATCTTATTCCATATTTTCACCCTACTTTCGACCTGGAAAGCTGCAAGGAGAGTCCTAGAAGTCTTTGATCACGTTGGAAGCCTTGATTAAGCTCTTTTAATCGTCTTTGAAGTTTGCTACTTTTGGTTTGTGTCACACCCCGCTAAAGCGGAAACACGGAAGTGTGAAGAGCTGGAAAATCATGTCACAGGTCATACAAAACATAACGGTAAAAGAGTCATTCATTCAAAATAAAAGTGTTTAAAACCCAATTCGAACAATCAAAGGACAAATAGTTTAGTACATCGACACATGATTAAAATGTTTCATAAAATATTTCCCAAAACAACTGGCCAAGTCTTTTCCCAACAACGTCCTCACACGACCGCTTTGACCCGTCCACGCCATGCATCATGAGCTTACACTAATTTCCTGAAACATAAGATAAAGTGTCAACTACGAAAACGCAGTGAGTGAGTTACAGTTTGAATAGTTGGCATAAAAGTATGAGTAAAGTATATAAAGTAAAGTTTTCCATAAATGAGATTAGCGGAGAAAGGTCGCTTAAAGAGTTTATATACTTGTAAAGTTTAAGTAACGGGCGAATTGTGCCCTAACTTGTAAAGACTAAATAGAATCAAATTTAGTCAAATAGTAGAAGCGGATAACAATCGCTAAAAGTTTATAAGTTTATAAAGACTAAATAGAATTTAATTTAGTCAAGTAGGAGAAGCGGTAACAATCGCTAAAAATTTATAAGTTATGCGTAAGTAACTAAATAGATTTCTTGTATCAACCACTTGGCATCTATAACTAAGTGTTCACACTAATCCGATTATCAACCGAGCGGCCCCAACTTCCCGCCTCTCAAACGGAAAGTTAAAAGAGAGAAATTCAGTAATATGTACTTAGACTGCCATCTAAGCAAGGAACGGTTATTTCCTAAGTATCGATACCCATAATTACTATACGGCTTAAGTAGTTAATAGTGTGTAAGAGAGAAACTAAAACATGATTGGGCACTATGAAAGCTTATTATAAAAAAAAAAGAGAGAGAATCAACATCACTTAGAAACGTGTTATAGCTCCATCAAGGGTCGGTTACGCATACAAGTACCAATAAATAGTTGAGATAAAGAGATGAATCATTAATTATAAATAGAGAAAGAATGTTTTACGCATAAGAGATTAAGTAGACGTTTCAGTGTCAAAGTTTTGATAAAGTCAAGTTTAATAAGTCAAAGCTTAATAAATCAAAGTTTAAGTATTGCAAGTTGTTTTATAAAGTATAACATGCAATTAATCTTATGTTTCCCCCAAAATGTAAAACATATAAATAAGGGGTTGTAACTCACGGATTGCGAAGAGATCGGAAACTTGGAAATTCGGTCGAAATGTGTAAGCCGGGAATCACGGATTGCCTATTAATACCAAGGTAATTTAATGAGTTGTTATATTATTAGGTTCTTGTATAATAATATAGGTAAAATGTCATTAAAGTGTAAGTGTCAAATTTGAATATCGTCAAAATGGTCCAAAAAGGTAATTGTCACGATTATGTCCGAAAGTTTGATTTAACGTTTTAGGTTATTATATCTTAAGTGCTTTTGCTCGCTGAAGTGATTTACAATTTCTGAGGAAATTTGGGCAGCGCTTCCGCGCCCAAATTTCACATCCAAAAATTATAAACCAATTCCGCTCACAAATCACCTAAAATACAATAATACATATATTATAGCTTATTAATAGTCCAAATAGTCCACACAAGTCACTTTTATTATAGATTTTTGTTTATCTCAGTCCCCTCATGATTTTGGTAAAAGTCCAGAACGTATACACAACTTTTATTCGGATAAAACGACGATTTTCGGGAGGACAGCAGCCCGGTGCTGCGCACCTGGGCACAGGTGCGGCGCACCTGGCTGCTGTCACAATCCCGTTTTGTGTTTTTCTTGCTAAAAACGTTTTGTGACTTATAGATTTCAACATGCAACCAGTATATACCATATAAAATAAAGTTTTATCAGTTTCTAAACAACTTTAAACCACAAAAATGTAGATCTAATTACTTTTTAGTTAAAATCGTTTTTGTAAGAAAAGTGACATAAAAGCTTCATAAAACTTTCCTTGTTGTTTAGATTGAACATGCAATCAGTAAATATCATTGAAAACAACATTTTAACAGTTTCAAAATCGTTTTTATCCACAGATTCGTGGATCTAAAGAGTATTTCGTTTAAAGACGTTTTTGACCGTAAAAAGTCATAGATTTATGAAAAATCATATTTTTAACCGTTAGATCTTACATGCAATTGAATATTAGTGTAAGAATAGTAAAAGTATAGAGATCTACCCAAGGAAAAGTTTAGATGAAGAGTTTTGGCTGGATTCTTGCTCCAAAAATCCTTACAACCGTGGTCCTTTTTGACAAAAACGATACCCGTGGCTTTGTATGATGTTTGGAACGATTTGTATGGTCTAAATATGGGTTTTGATGGTGAAATATTTCTGGTGTTCTTGAGCTTTTAGAGAGAAAATGGAGAGAATAGTGTGTGTGTGTGTTTTTAGTTTTAGTTAAAATGAATAAGAAAAATGAAATGAAAATGAAATGGGTGAAGTACTGACCTAGGGACTGTCAAATGCCAGTAATGAGGTCGATTTCTATTGGCCAAAATGGGTGGTGGTGGTGTAAAACGAGAAAGGGACCAAACTTGTAATATTTTTGAAATCCAGGCGCTAAGTGCGGCGCACCACCTCACTGGGTGCGACGCACCGGGCCATTTTTGGTCACTTTGAGTTTTTCGTTTTTGCGTTATTGCTTCGTTGGACCCTTTTGTTAATTACAAGTTGTCGGTTATGATAAGTTATGAACTTAGGAAAGTTCAATAGGTATTTTCTTGGTATTAGGACTTATAATTTTGATTCCGGAAGTTATTTCGACACTAGTTCCGATAAAGTATAGATTCAAAAGTTACGAACCAAAATAGAGCGAACGAGACAAAGAAGTAACTAACGTTTCGAATTGATATCACAACAGAATAAGTACCTGGATTTTGACGGTTGTCACATTCTCCCCGGGTTGAAAGAAATTTCGTCCCGAAATTTAGTGCGTCTTATCAGGTAGAAGAGTTCTCGAACAGGTGAGGATACTTCTGACGGAATTGGTCTTCACGCTCCCACGTGAATTCGTGACCACGTCGAGAGTTTCACCGAACCTTGATTATCGGAATACGGCTCTGTCGGAGTTGTTTGACCTCGCGGTCAACAACTTCGAGGGGTTCCTCGATGAAGTTTAATTTGCTGTCGATTTTGACTTCGTCAAGAGGGATGACGATGGTCTCGTCAGACAGACACTTTTTCAAGTGTGAGACGTGGAACACATCATGCACACTCGCGAGAGCTTGAGGAAGGTGGAGACGATAAGCAACGGGACCGATACGTTCGATGACTTCAAATGGGCCGGTGTACCTGGGACTCAGTTTACCGCGCTTCCCGAAACGGACTACTCCTTTCCAGGGCGATACTTTGAGGAGTACACGGTCGCCCACTTGGAACTCGAGGGGTTTCCGTCGGTTGTCAGCGTAGCTCTTTTGTCGGGTACGGGAAGTCTTCAGTCGTTCACGAATGGTGGTGATCTTGTCGATGGTTGCCTGAACGATGTCGAGTCTCGTAAGTTGTCGGTCGCCCGCCTCTAACCAGCAGAGCGGTGATCGGCACTTACGCCCGTAGAGAGCTTCGAATGGAGCACACTTGATGCTGGCATGGTAGCTGTTGTTATAGGAGAACTCGACCAAGGGAAGGTGAGTGTCCCAACTTCCTCCGAAGTCTACCACACATGCTCTCAGCATATCTTCAAGTGTCTGAATCGTCCTTTCGCTCTGGCCGTCAGTCTGGGGGTGATATGCCGTGCTGAGGTCTAATCGGGTACCTAAAGATTTCTGGAGAACATTCCAGAAACGGGAGGTGAATCGGCTATCTCTATCGGAGATGATGGAGAGTGGGGTTCCATGACGAGAGACGATCTCGTTGATATAGACTTGAGCTAGCTTCTCCATCGAATAGTTTTCCCGAATTGGTAAGAAATGAGCGGACTTGGTCAGACGGTCCACGATTACCCAAATCGTGTCGTTACCCTTAGCCGTACGGGGCAACTTGGTGATGAAGTCCATAGAAATCTGCTCCCACTTCCACATGGGAATTTCCGGTTGTTGAAGTAAGCCTGAGGGCTTTTGATATTCCGCCTTGACCTTGGAGCAAGTGAGGCACTTGGCTACGTACAAGGCGATATCCTTCTTCATGCCCGGCCACCAGTAGTACTCCCTGAGGTCCTTGTATAACTTGTCGGATCCCGGATGGATAGAATATCTAGATCGGTGGCCCTCATCCAAAATGAGTTGGCGAAGATCTTCAGATCTTGGAATCCATGCTCGACCTTTGAAGTAGTAAATTTTGTCCGACTTGCGCTCGAATTCCTTCTCGTGATTATGAAGCGTTTCGGCCTTAAGGTTCTCGGGTTTTAACGCCTCATGCTGCGCGTTTGCAATCTGCTCTCGTAGGCTCGTCTGAACCTGAATACCCAATGCTCGAGCTCGGGATGGCCTTACCCTTTCCTTCCGACTTAGGGCATCTGCTACTACGTTTGCTTTACCCGGGTGGTATTTGATCTCGCAATCGTAGTCACTTAGCAGTTCTATCCATCTCCGTTGTCTCATGTTGAGCATTTTCTGATCTAAGATGTGTTGGAGGCTCTTGTGGTCGGTGAAGACCGTACACTTAGTACCATATAGGTAGTGTCTCCAAATCTTCAAGGCAAACACGACTGCTCCTAACTCTAAGTCGTGCGTGGTGTAGTTCTGCTCGTGGATCTTCAGCTGCCTGGAAGCATAAGCGATGACCTTGTCCTTCTGCATTAGGACACACCCAAGTCCTTGATGGGAGGCATCGCAAAATACTACAAAATTGTCCGTGCCCTCTGGCAGGGATAGGATTGGTGCGTGGCATAGTTGGTACTTGAGCTTCTGAAAAGAATCCTCCTGATCTTTTCCCCAAATGAAGTCCTTATCCTTTTGAGTGAGTTCGGTGAGAGGCTTCGCGATCTTTGAGAAATTCTCAATAAATCTTCGGTAATAACCCGCTAATCCTAGGAACTGACGGATTTCTGTCGGGGTTGTCGGAGCTTGCCATTTCTCAATCGCTTCGATCTTGGCTGGATCTACATGAATCCCCTCTAGTGAAATTAAAGCACAATTTAGAGTGGATAATCTAAGATAACTCTTGATGTACGATTAGTCGTATGATCTTTCTCTAAAATTGTATTATTAGATAACTCTAACAGGAAATCTAATTATTATAGAAATCACAGTTAAACCAATCAAACCTATTCTTATTATTCATGATCCAGGTGAAACGTAATTCCAAGTAATCACTGCTTTTTAATATTGATTAAATCTAAAAGTCTTTTCGAAACAGTTTTTCATCCGCAATTCCACTTAGTTAATTAAATTGCTATTTTAATTTAGTCCTTTGTTTTCTGAAATATGTTCTCACAGAACTAAAACGCCCCCCATATTTACTTGCTTTATTTAGTTTAATTATATAATTTGAGATAACGGATATAAATACACGTTCCCTGAGTTCGATCCGGACTTACTGAATCTATATTATCGTACGATCAGGTACACTACCTGTATTGTGTGTTAATCTACTTTGGTAAAATCCTTTTCTAAACTTTAAATAATTTTATGTTATAAAATACACATCAAGTTTTTGGCGCCGCTGCCGGGGAACGGTAGCTATTTTTATTCGTAATTTTGAGTTTTTAATTATTCGATCCTTTTGGAAAGATTCATCTTTCTGGAAGTTAATTTTACTGTTTATTACGTGATAATTGTTAATTGGACCAATCAAATTTTTGAGGTTACAATTTTTCAGAAAAAGTACGAACAGAGCTTTTCAACCGCCAGCTGAAGTAAAACAACCGTCGGCTGGAATACAGTCGCCGACTGATTATATCCAGCCGCCGGCTGATTAGCAGCTGCTAGTTTATTTTTTGTTTAATTGTAATTTTAACTGTTCGGTTTGTTTAATTTTCAGTTATCACGGGCTACTGACATATTTTATTCTGTTCTTATAGGTTTTCCATGACCCGGAGTTCAAATCCCAATCTTGTAGAGACATTCGAAGATCCGGAGAAAGTTTCTCGTATTCGATGCAGATTGTTTTCCCCAGAAGCTCAACCAATCACCAGTTTTAAAATTCACCAAAACGAAGGTTTCGAATCTGATTTTATGCCATCTTCTGAAGCGGATTACAAACCATTGTCTAATCAAGAAGAAGAAAAACCAGTCCACGTAACAGATTCCGATCCATCCGAAGAATCAGAACACGAAATGGCAGTCAACATTAATGAGATCACCTTGGAGGAGTACTATGCTCTTACCCCGAATGTTGCAACACACATTCCCAACCCAGCTATCACTCGAGGAGCCGACTTCCAGCTTAAGGGCCAGTTTCTTAAAGAACTTAGAGAGAACCCTTTTAATGGAGACGAAAATGAAGATGCTAATGTTCATGTGGAGAAGATTATCTAGATTGCTGATGCTTACACTATTCCTGGTGTGACAAAGGAGACTGTTATGTTGCGAGTGTTTCCGATGACACTCAAAGGAAACGCAAAACGGTGGATTGGGAACGAACCGACCAATTCAATCACTACATGGGCCGATCTTAGGGCCAAGTTTTTGAAGAATTACTGTCCCCCTTCAAAAACCTCTAAAATGATTGATGACATAAGGAATTTCACTCAAGACGTTGATGAATCACTTTATCAGGCATGGGAGCGTTACAAAGACATGTTACATAAATGTCCCCAGCATGATCTCAACAATAAACAGGTTATCAAGACATTTTACAAAGGGGTTGATCGTCAAACTCGTAACGAGTTAGACTCTGAAGGAGAGATCCCACGAAAAATTCCAGCTGATGCTTGGGTTGCCATCGAAGGACATGCTAAACACTCCAAGCTATGGGAAGACGGTGGTAAGGGAAGAAGGAAAATGGCAGATAACAGCGACGGTCTCGCTGCTATAACTAACAAGCTGGACAGTATGGGAAGAGACATTAAGCGCGTCAATGAAAAAGTTCATGCCATTCAAGTCGGTTGCGACATTTGCAACGGATACCATCTGACAAAGGATTTCCCTAGGAAGGATGAGGAAGAAGCCACTGAAGAGGTAATGTATGGAGATTACCAAGGAGGAGACAGGAATAACAACAACTATCGCCAAGGAGGAGACAACAATGGTTATCGCAAGCCCTACAACAACAATCAGGGAAATTCCTACAACAACAATCAGGGAAATTCAAATGGGCAGAAACCATATCGGCAAGGACCACCGGGGTTCTATGCTAAGGAGGCTCCTAAGGGACCGTTTCCACCTAAGGACGATTTACATGAACTGATGAAACAACTCATGACCACAAATAATCAGTTTATGCAAACAACTATCAAGCGCATGGATGACACTGATTCCATCATCCGTAATCAAAACGCTTCAATTAAGCAACTAGAAGGCACTATGGGACAACTTGCGAAAGTAGTACAAGAAAGATTTCCGGGACAGCTACCGAGCTTCACGGAAACAAATCCTCGAGATCACGTCAAAGCAGTTACCACTCGAAGTGGTAAAAATCTCAATTCTTCTTTTACAGGTGTTACTAACAAAGTTCCTTTTAATTTTGAACAGGTTGACAAAGAAGACGGACACGAGAAAGCAGATGTACCGAAAAATTCTGCTACTCCTGAAAGCCAACCGGCGGCTGCTGAAAGCCATCCGGCGGCTAACATTTTCCAGTCGGCGGCTGAGCCACTGATCTCGAAGAAAAATCCACCGGTCGCCACTACGAAGCCGAAAACTACACCGGTGGTAAGGACTTCACACCTTCTGTTCCATACCCTGATGCTTTGAAGAAGGACAAAGACAATGTCACTTACCACAAATTTCTCGAGAACATGAAACAGCTTCACATCAATATTCCGTTTATTGAGGCGATTGCTCAAATGTCAAAGTATGCGAAATATTTGAAGGATCTTGTGACAAATAAGAGTAAGCTGGAAGACGCTTCCAAGGTCACCATGAATGCCCGTTGTTCCGCATTGATGCAAAACAAGTTACCTCCGAAATTAAGCGATCCAGGCGCTATTTCTATTTATTGTTTAATTGGCAATTTAACTGTGAACAATGCATTAGCTGATCTAGGAGCAAGTATTTCTTTGATGCCATATTCCATGTATGCTAGATTAGGTTTAGGAGAACCCAGACCTACTCGTATGTGCATTGAATTAGTTGACCGCTCTGTTCAATATCCTAGGGGAGTTGTTGAAAATGTTCTTGTTAAAGTAGACAAATTTGTGTTCCCTTGTGATTTTGTGATTCTTGATATGGTTGAAGACCCTAGAGTACCGATAATTCTAGGACGTCCATTTTTAGCCACCTCTCACTCCTTGATTGATGTTTTTAACCGTAGAATCACCATGCAAGTAGGAGACGAGAAAGTTGTTTTTAATGTTAATGATTCAATGGAATATCCTTCTGTAGTAGATGATACTTGTTATTATTTAAATGCCTATGACATTTCCGATGATGAGTTTGTGCAGATGTTACTGGAGGATGATCAAACTGATTCATTCATTACTGAAGGCTGGAGTGGCGATTTCGACTCTGCAAAAGAGTTAGATGAGTTTGATATGCTATTGGAGGAAGTCAAGTCTACATTGACCACCGAAAATCAGGAAACAAACGAAGAAAAACCACCAGCTAAATCCAGCCGGCGGCTGTCTAAAGCCAGCCGGCGGCTGAAAAGCCAACCGGCGGCTGGGAATGCCCAGACAGCGGCTGGATTACCCAGTTCAGGGATTTCGGTTCACGGTGTTCCATGTTCACGAGCTGAGATAATGGAGATTAAAACATCGATTGAAGAACCACCCAAACTGGAGTTGAAACCACTTCCATCCCATCTTGAGTATGCATATTTGCAAGGTACAAGTGACTTACCCGTTATTATTTCTTCTAACTTATCTTGTGGGGAGAAAGATCGTTTGCTACAGGTACTTAAAGCTCATAAGCAAGCTCTTGCATGGAAGATCACTGACATTCGGGGGATTAATCCATCATTTTGTACGCACAAAATTCTAATGGAGACAGACTTCAAGCCGGTCGTTCAACCGCTTCGACGTTTAAACCCGAAAGTGAAGGATGTGGTGAGGAAGGAAATCATCAAGTTGCTGGATTCGGGACTCATATACCCAATTTCTGACAGTCCATGGGTGAGTCCGGTGCATGTGGTTCCGAAAAAGGGCGGTATGACAGTTGTTGCCAACGAAAAGAATGAGCTGATTCCTACACGAACGGTAACAGGGTGGCGTGTATGCATTGACTACCGCAAGTTGAATGACGCCACCCGCAAAGATCACTTCCCTTTACCATTTGTTGATCAAATGCTTGAACGGTTAGCCGGGAAAGCCTTTTATTGTTTCTTAGATGGTTTTTCAGGTTACTTCCAGATTCCCATTGAGCCGGAAGATCAAGACAAGACCACCTTCACGTGTCCCTTTGGCACGTTTGCCTATCGAAGAATGCCATTCGGTCTGTGCAATGCGCCTGCTACCTTTCAGCGGTGTATGATGGCAATCTTTCACGATATGGTGGAGCAATTTATGGAGATCTTTATGGATGACTTTTCGGTCTTTGGAGATTCATTTGATTCGTGCATGGAACACTTGGAGAAGATGTTGGCGAGGTGTGAACAATCCAATTTGGTGCTTAACTGGGAGAAGTGTCATTTCATGGTCCGCGAAGGAATTGTTCTAGGACACAAAATCTCAAGTGCGGGGATCGAGGTGGATCAATCCAAAATTGAAGCTATTTCGAAATTACCCCCACCAACGAATGTCAAGTCGGTAAGGAGTTTTCTAGGTCACACAGGTTTTTATAGACGTTTTATCAAAGATTTTTCTACAATTGCGCGACCTATGAATCAACTTCTAGAAAAAGATTGTAAATTTAATTTTTCTTCATCTTGTTTAACTGCATTTAACATTTTGAAAGAAAGACTGATTTCAGCACCGATTATGACTAGTCCCAATTGGGATTTACCGTTCGAGCTGATGTGTGATGCGAGCGATTATGCGGTCGGAGCGGTTTTAGGACAACGGATTGAGAAAAGATTTAAACCAATTTACTACGCAAGCAAAACCCTTACAGATGCGCAGGAAAATTACACCACCACCGAAAAAGAATTGCTCGCTGTTGTTTTTGCTTTTGATAAATTTAGATCTTACTTAATTATGTCTAAAACTATTGTATTTACTGACCATTCTGCATTGAAATTTCTTTTTAGCAAAAAGGATGCCAAACCACGATTACTCCGCTGGATTTTACTTTTGCAGGAATTTGATATTGAAATTCAGGACAAGAAAGGAGCGGAGAACTTGGCGGCAGATCATTTGTCTAGGTTGGAAAACCCGGAATTGGAGAAGCTGGATGAGTCGGTGATACGGGACACTTTCCCCGATGAAGCTCTAATGACGGTCAAAGTAAGCGACGAGGTACCTTGGTTTGCTGATATTGCTAATTACTTGGTTGCCAAAACCCTTCCCACGAATAAAACTTATCAGCAAAAGAAGCGATTCTTAGCCGATTTGAAACATTATTTTTGGGAAGACCCGTTTTTGTTTCGTGCTTGTGCAGATGGCGTAATTCGGAGATGTGTTGCTGGTAAAGAAAAGAACAAGATTTTACGCCATTGCCATTCGGGACCTGTAGGAGGACATCATGCTGCAAACTTCAAAGCCAAACGTGTTTTTGATGTCGGTTTCTATTGGCCATCAGTGTACAAGGATGCTCACGAGTTTGTGAAGAAATGTGACGCTTGTCAACGGACCGGTAATATTTCTTCGCGCAATGAGATGCCACAAACGGGCATCCAGGTTTGTGAAATTTTCGATGTTTGGGGTATTGATTTTATGGGACCCTTCCCTTCGAGTCGGGGAAATAAATATATTTTAGTAGCCGTCGACTATGTATCAAAGTGGGCCGAAGCAAAAGCTTTACCCACCAATGATGCGCGAGTCTTCGTCAATTTTTTGAAACAATTATTTTCCCGGTTTGGTACCCCGAAAGCTTTAATTAGTGATAGGGGTACACATTTTTGTAACGCCCAACTTGAGAAGGTGTTGAAAAGATATGGTGTGAACCATAAATTTTCAACAGCTTATCACCCCCAAACAAGTGGACAAGTCGAGGTTACTAACCGAGGCTTGAAGCGCATTTTGGAAAAGTCGGTCGGTGCGAATCGTAAGGATTGGTCCGATAAATTAGACGATGCTCTTTGGGCGCATAGGACTGCGTTTAAAACTCCTATTGGTTGTACTCCTTATCGTTTAATTTATGGTAAAGCATGTCACTTACCCGTCGAAATTGAGCACAAGGCATATTGGGCTTTGAAAGCTGCCAATATGGAAATGATTCCTGCAGGGAAGAACATATTCCATCAAATACAGGAATTGGACGAGTTGCGCATGAACGCCAATGAGAACTCAGTATTTTACAAGGAACGGACGAAGAAATGGCACGATAAGCGTATCAAGACAGAGAGGAACTTCATCGACGGCGATATGGTTCTACTCTACAATTCCCGATTGAAGTTATTTACGGGGAAATTACGCTCAAGGTGGTCGGGGCCATATATCGTCCTAGATGTATTCCCTTACGGTACAGTGGAAATTGCCAACGAAAAGGGCGAAAGTTTTAAGGTGAATGGGCATAAATTGAAGAAATATTATGCCGATGGACGTGACAACCAGTTTGACTTGTTTGGAGACGACGAGGAGCTCGATCTCCATGAACGTGACGGTTAACAAACGTGGTTTGAGTCGAGCTTAACGACTCTTCACTAAACAAATAACGCTTACGGGAGACAACCCGCTTCTTTTCCTTTTATTTTATTTTGTTCAACAAAAATTTAAAAAAAAATATACAAAAAAATTAGAATACAACAAAAAAACCAAAAATATATGTACACTACGCGTTTTTCTTTTTTAATCTTTGATTTTTTGTTTCAGGTTCACTTAGTTCATCATATGAGAGCTGCTAAACATATCGGAAACCAGGTTAGCTCGTGTTAAACCACTGAACGAAAAAACATTGATTTTTGAAACAGAATTATTTGGCCGACGGCTGAATTATTTTGGCCGGCGGCTAAAAGCCAGACGGCGGCTAAAAATTCCAGCCGCCGGCTGAATCACCAGGTTTTAAAAAATTATATATCCCGTTTTTATAAACATTTTACTCTTCACACACACTTATCTCATAACCTAACCGGCGGCTGAGATTTTTCATCACCATTTTCGTTCGATTTTCACTCCTCTTTATTGTTTTTCTTTGATTTTTCATGAAGAACACCAATTGGGGGTTTTTCAAATCCGAGATTGTTAGTGCTTAATTTTACAATTAATTGCTAGGATTCATTTCTTAGATGATTTGTATGCTTAGGCCTAGTTCAATTTACGATTTCCATGGTTTAATTTTGTCTAGAAGATTGTTGAAAAATTGGGGTTTTTGCTAAGAATTTGTAACGTGGTATTACTTCAATTTGTTAGTAGGTCTTATCTTTGCTACTAATTGTTGGTTATATTGAGTTTTAAAATCGAATTTCCATGTTCTTATTGACGAAAAGAAAATGTGTGTTTAAGTGAAGTTTGAGTTGATAATTGAATTCTTGGTAGGATTTAGTTGTTGATATTTGAATTGGGATTGATGAATTCATTGTGTGGTTTAACAAAACAGCAACTTATTCTGTTAAAATACTGGATTTAAACGGTGGAATGGTAGTTGTAAGAATCACAGCAGTCGAGCAATTAACAGCAACAAAATAACCAGACCTGGGCATTTAGCCGGCGGCTGAATCTGGCCAGCCGGCGGTTCCCTTCCAGCCGGCGGCCAAATCTCGCTGTCTGCAAAATTATTGCTTTTTGTTTCGGCCTGTTTTTGCGACTTTCTATTTTTTCGCGTTGTTCTATCTTACTAATATGGTTATTCTGAATTGTTTTATGCAGGATATGGCCGACGACAATGCTCCACAAGAGATCCCACCTAACGTTCCACTTTATGACATTACTCACCCTTACCTACGAGTTCCACTTAGGCGTGGCATGACTCAGCAGAGGCAGGCGGAAACACAGGCCAAATTGGCCACCATGCAGCAGTACCCAGTTTATGCTCCTCCCGGTATTGATTCGGGGTTTTTGAACGAGGTCATACCACATGATACACGTTTTGCACCGGGAGCTGCCGAAATTGAGGAAATGCTAGAGGTTAATTATGGGACATTTATTTGTAGAGCTTGGGATAGATTATTTTCAATCAACGAGCCAATATACATTGAGGCCACTTACGAGTTCTACAGCTCTTTCGCCTTCAACCACGCCAACCCCGATCCAACCGCCTAAACGGTGTCGTTTCTATTAGGGGGGGAGCTTAGGAAGATGACGCTGAAAGAGTTTGGGGAAGCTCTTGGGTTATTTGACGAGGCCGACATGGCACACCCAGATTTTGATGATTTCATGGCTGCCGGGATTAAAACTCCCACTTATTCCGAAAACGCAGCTATTTGGTCCATGATCGCTAGTGGAGTGTTAAGCACCGAACGGGCCCCCTCATATACTCAGATTCGTGATCCGAAGGTTCGGGCCATCTTTGCCATGGTGTGTTTGTTTGTTATTGGCCGGAAGTCGGGTATTGAGAAATGCCACAAGGAGGAGTTGTTTTGGTTGGGGTGCATTGTGCAAAAGCGGGTCGTCAATGTCCCGTTTATTCTAGCCCGTTGGATGACTCAAATACTGAAGGGCGCACGACCCGGAAGTGTTATTAGAGGAGGTCATTTTGTTACCGTCATTGGTAAACGTTTGAGACTCCGTGAGCAGGATTTGATCGGTGCACTACCTTGACACCAGAGATGCGCCTTTTGGGTTCAGCGTGGTTTAAGTCAGCTGGTATAGTGACTAGGTTTGTAGCTCCAGGGGGCCATGTGACGTATAGATGGGCTGAAATTAGACGGGCAGCCGGAGAGAGCAGTAGTTGGGTTATAGAGGAGTCAGATGATGAGGATGCTCCACCAGTTCAGGGGGTGGATTTGACCGCTCAGATTGCGGCACTGACATCTAGCATGGGGCAGATGTCGTCTCGGTTCGACTCGTTCGCTGACCGCATGGAGGATCGTTACTACGACCTCAACTCCAACATTAGCATGGTCAGCAGCCAGGTTGGATATTTGCAGACTGAGTTTGATAGTCGGAATCGCTATCAGGATGAGATGTTGTATCAATACCATCAGCGGGATGGTATTAATTATCAGGCGTACGACGGGTCTTATCATTCTTTTAGCGGTGACACTCCTATGGACCAGGACCAGCCTTCCTCCTCGACATTTGATGATCGCCACCATCTGTGGTCCACTTCCCACTACTATCCTCCTACTGAGGATCAGCGAGCCATTCAGGACCGTTAGAGGTCATCCTGGACAGGACAGTGGCCAGATATGTGATGATATGGGTGTTATGTATTGTGGTTTATTTGAGACTATTATTTTTCTTTTCTCGTTATGGATTGTTTGAATTTGTATTATGGATTTATTATGTACTTTTTTATTTATTCATGGTGCTTAATCATTGTGTGCATGTGTTTTTCCCATTTTAGAGTATCACCGATTTTAGTGGAAGTAATGCCGAAAATTCAAATTTTCAATGGAGAGCTATGCAGATTTTTTGAGGACGTTATGCTTTTACAGCCATACATTCTTTCCACTGCTATCTCCTTTCACAGCATTTCGACATCTAAATGGGGGAGTTCTTTTTCTTCCTTTCTCTTTTTCTTTTTACACTTATTCGCTGATTTTTTTTACAATGAGGACATTGTATTGTTTAAGTGTGGGGAAGGGGTTAGGAAAGAATCTATTTGTCCTTAGGAACATTTTGTGTGAAAATTTAAAAATTTTTGACATGTTTCTCGTAATTAGTTTTAACTAGTTGCATAACTAGGCAAACCTACCCGTTATATATTTGTGAGGATTTGAGCCATTATAGCATACATTTTATATGCTTTTATCTTCATTTTTTATGAGTGTGCCGGTGACTTGTAGACTTTAGAACTTGACACTGTATACGCTTCGAGGCTATGAATGAGCATAAGTTTTACTTATTAGTAACTAGGAAAGAGGCAAAAGAATTAGGATTGTTAAACCGTTGATTGGCCTATTCGTTTCTTATAGTCGGTAGCTACACTGGTTATTTGACTCACACTACCTATCGAACACTCGTTTTTAGTGTTTTTGACGTTTAGATACCATATTTGCGCCAAACCTTTTTCTTTTATCACCTTTCCATATATATATTCCATAAATTGAGCCTAAATGTCTAAGTCGTTTAATCCACATATTTTTGTTGAAAATTTTCCTCTTTCTTAACTTGGTTTATTATTAGACGGATTGTTATATATGATGGCATGGAGTTGTTTAATTCACTTGAGTTCACGAAAGAAGTTACATGTGGATGTGAGTTTAAGAATTAATCATGATTTTGATGGACCTTTTGAGCGGTGTCTTTAATAAAATAAAATAAAAAAACAGAAAAAAATATATTTATTAAAGCCCGTACTAGGTAACCAATAATTGTTGAAGTGATTTAACGAATTTTGCGAGAAATAAAATTCTCAATCGAACTGTTGAAGAATTAAGGCGAAATTTGGTCTTGGGAGTTTCATCAGAATAAGCCATTAGGGATAATCAATCGAGTTTTGAAAGTAATATGGTTTTTGACTAAAATATTTGGATTTGTAGACTAATTGGAAATTATTTGTTTCATATCATTCATTATAATTCACGTTCATTCCATTTTTCCATCATTTTACCCATCACCCATTGATATGACCATAAGTCCTCTGAACTAGTTACTTAGACTCTATTGGTGGAGAAGCGTATCGTTATCAAGCCTATGATAGAATACTTGTCATGACTGAGCTTTGAGCGATTTCACATATATATTACACTTAGATTAGCTTGTTGAGTGATTGAGTGTTATACTTCCCAAATCGTTAGATGTTTAGTTATCCATTTAAATTTTGGCTTGGTAATTGTTAAATTCATCTTCGTAAATAATTATTATTTTTTTTTTTTTTTAATTTACTTGATTCGTTGGGTATTTTATTTTTATTGAAGATGATTGTTTTGTTCTAAATCTGATAGTTTACTTGAGGACAAGTAAGATTCAAGTGTGGGGAATTTGATATGCTTAAAATAATCGATATTTTGTAATCATATTTCTCATTTTTTTACTCTAGTTTTCTGCAATTTTTGTTATGATCTGGTATATTTTTAGTTATAATTGCAGATTAGAGTTATATTTGGATAATGGAGCGAAAAGGAGCTAAAACTGGCTCGGAATGGAGACAAACGAGCAACAAAAATGAAAACTGGAGAACCAGCCGGCGGCTGAAGCTATTTAGCCGGCGGCTGGATTAAATTTCCACCATTTGTTCCTAAACGTGCCGTGGAAGCAACTTTTTCGCCCGTGTATTCCAGCCGCCCGCTGAATTCAGCCAGCCGCCGGCTAAAATGGGCGGTTCAGATAAAGGGCTTCTAGGGTTCGAGTTTTGATCATCTTATTCCATATTTTCACCCTACTTTCGACCTGGAAAGCTGCAAGGAGAGTCCTAGAAGTCTTTGATCACGTTGGAAGCCTTGATTAAGCTCTTTTAATCATCTTTGAAGTTTGCTACTTTTGGTTTGCACTTTATTCATTATTTTCTTGATACAATGTCTTTGTTTAAGAATTCTATTGTTATTTTGTTACAATCCAACATGAGCTAAACTCCTTAAGTGATTGATTGGATTGTTGAACCTGGATCTATGTTTAATTAAGTTTATGTTTGAACTAATTGGTTTTTCCGTTATTATTTACGTTTAATCGCGATCCATGTTTATTCAAAGTCATTAAATTTACTACTTAGCGTGATTGATAGATCTATATCATAACTAACGTTCTTATGAATTTATCAGTTATTTACGATTATATAATTTATTAGATAATTGTAGCTTGAGACTTAATTGATATAGGCTAAGATATTAGTAATTTGATGAATTGAATGAACATGACAATTATATCAAAACTGAATAATTGAGACTTTTGTTAATTCGTAGTCGACAGATTGAATTGTAAATAATAGTGAAATTAAAGCACAATTTAGAGTGGATAATCTAAGATAACTCTTGATGTACGATTAGTCTTATGATCTTTCTCTAAAATTGTAGGATTAGATAACTCTAACAGGAAATCTAATTATTATAGAAATCACAGTTAAACCAATCAAACCTATTCTTATTATTCATGATCCAGGTGAAACGTAATTCCAAGTAATCACTGCTTTTTAATATTGATTAAATCTAAAAGTCTTTTCGAAACAGTTTTTCATCCGCAATTCCACTTAGTTAATTAAATTGCTATTTTAATTTAGTCCTTTGTTTTCTGAAATATGTTCTCACAGAACTAAAACGCCCCCCATATTTACTTGCTTTATTTAGTTTAATTATATAATTTGAGATAACGGATATAAATATACGTTCCCTGAGTTTGATCCGGACTTACTGAATCTATATTATCGTACGATCAGGTACACTGCCTGTATTGTGTGTTAATCTACTTTGGTAAAATCCTTTTCTAAACTTTAAATAATTTTATGTTATAAAATACACATCATGAATTCACTACAAATGTTCGATAAAATTAACGAATACTAACTAATAGATATGAAAGTGTCAAACACTAAAAGATCCACACGTATTAATTCTCATATCACCTCTTATCTAACACGTCTTTACTTCTCATCCTTTAAATTAAGAATCCTTTCAAATCCTTCTTCACGCTATTAATAAGCAAATTGTCTTCAACATCCATATCTAAAAAAGTGGTACATGTTTTCTTAGTTCTACACATCACAAAATTTTAAAAAAATATCTAACAAGATTACTTAATTTAATTGCAACAACAAAAGAAAAAAGAATATGACCTCGACATTTTGACAAACACTTGCAATGTTTCATAACATAACCTGTTAAAACACACACACAAAAAAAAAAAAAAAAAAAAAAAATATTAATATCCATTCACCATTTAAAATCCAAAAATATTAATCACACAAACACATGAATGAGAAAAGAAATAATATATAACAAAAAAAAGGAAACCAACTAAAGTATTGAATAATTTGAAATGATAAAGATGTTTAATTTTAGACGGAAAAGAGATAAATTTAGAAAAAATTGGAAAGTGGAGGGATTAAGACCGCCAATTCATTTGGCCAAAAATAAATTATAAAGACCGGTTCGTTAACACATTTAGACCTCCTCCTTTATATTAATTTGTTCCAATTTGTTTTTAGACCGGTTGACATATTAAGACGAGTTATTATTTTTTGTTTTTGACGGAATAGGTTATAAAGACCTGTTTTATTTAATACCGATCTAAATATTGGGTCTAGATGATCATAAATGTAGTAGTGATTTCAAAAAATGCACTTGTTTATATTAATATTCAAGAATATTAAACGAGTAAATCATCAAAATAATCACCCAATACATATACTTTTCAAAAATAATCATCTGATTCGCGACAGATTTCTCGTGAAGTTTTTTCGTTGCGGAGGATAATCAGTCTAATAAAAATTGAACGCATTGTCGTGGGTATCGCAACACTATTCATTATCGCGACACTATTCACTTTTCGCAAAAAAAATGTCCAGTTTTAATTGATCTAATTTTGTTTTATTATACTTTTCGAGATGAAAAAGTGTTGTTGGGTTATAACTTAGTCAAAATAGTTTTAACTCATTAATACTGCTTCTAACTACGGATAGAGTAACTTACAAGATTAATACGGAGGTCATTAATACTGAAGACAAAGTTTAATACAACTGTTCAACAAGATACTACGGAAGCTTTCATTACTACGGATAATTCAAGTTACTACGGACATGAAGTTACTGCAGATACTTTTGCCATGCACGTTTAAGTCAAATAGATATAGTTTCAATTGTATTCTAAGTATGTTTCCTTTTTAGATAGAGATGTAGATTCCTAGTTTATCTAGGATAGCCTCAAGGTCTATAAATAATAGATCCTTGTAGGATAGAAAACACGTTGTATTGATACTTCTGATTAATGCAATTGAGGCTTAACATTCGACAAATATATTGTTCTTATTCATTGTTATATTTCAATATTGTTTGTTTGATCAACTTGTAAATATCAAAGTGTTCATCTCCGCTGCTGAACTTCTTTGATAGATCACGATCTAACAACGTTAAAGTTAACGAAGTATACAAAAGTTATTTGATCTTGACAAGTGGTATCAGAGCACAGGAGGTGCTTTAGATCCATTGATCAACAAGTTGACAATCCTCATACGCTAGAATCAAGATAATCACCATGACTGACTTATCAATCAACAAAGTTCCTGTACTTAATAGCAACGAATTCGATCTATGGAAGCTACGTATCAAGCAACACATCCTATTATCTGATTACACAGTTCGGGATGTTATTGTCAATGGTAACAAGCAAGCTACTAATCTTGCAACTGATGGACAACCTGGTGTCTTGGCTCGTCAACAATTGACTGATCAGGAGAGAAGAGAAAAACAAACGGAGATTAAGGCACTTAGTATTCTTCTTATTGCCATCCCCAATGAGTATCAATCACAATTTGAAGAATACAAAGATGCTAAATCTTTGTGGGAAGCATTGGAGAAAAGATTCAGTGGTACAAAGAATACCAAGAAGAACAAGAAGGCTCTTCTTAAGCAGGAATAAGAGAATTTCAATGATTTGAAAGAGGAGAGCATGACTCAAACTTTTGACAGATACAAAAAGCTCACTGGAGAGATGATAAGTGCAGGAGTCCAATACGACAAAGATGACATCAACAGAAAATTCATAAGAGCTCTAGGTAAGGAATGGATCATCTATACTGTATCTTACAGACAAGGAGATAAATTGGAAGAATTGGAACTAGATGATCTATACAACGACCTAAGAGTCTTTGAATCAGAAGTTGAAGCAAATAAACCAATCAGCGGCAATCAAAATATTAATAATTTTAATACTGATCTTATCACAACCTCTGGAGGAACAAAGCATGAAGGTGGAGAAGATATATCCTTTGAAGCTTTCATCTCGCAAAGCTCAAATCTCACCAGTGATGATGTAAAGCAGATTCATCAAGATGATTGGGAAGAGATGGATTTGAAGTGGCAAGCTGCCATGTTAGCTCTACACAGAACTGGAAGAAGATTCAATCCAAGGAACAATGAAAGAATTTCCTTTGATAAAAGCAAGGTGAAGTGCTACGAATGCAATGAACCAGGACACTTTGCAAGGGAATGCCCAAACAAGTCAAAATCCAACAACTCACAAAACACACATGACAATAATCCAAGTGCACTTGTTTCTCAAGACATATTTCGATATGATTGGAATGACCTAGCTGAAGAAACCAGTCACAACAAAGCTTTAATTTCATGTGAGGATTCTGTTTCTACTGAAAACATTACTACTGTTCACCATGCATGCATAGCTGTAGTAATGGATGCTGACGATGCTGTTTCTACGGAGGATACTGTTAATACGGAACTTGTTTATACTGACCTGATTACTACGACAATCGACAACAATGTTCTTGGATACGACTGGAATGAAGATGATCAAGAATCAACTCATGATGATGCTCTAATGGCAATTGACTCATTATCAAAAGAAGCTGAAACTCCATCTCTCATGGCCGAGGTAAATTCCAAACTTTGTTCTTCTGAGTGTAAGGATGTTATGCGTAAATATCGAAATCACAATCAGTTAATGAATGACTCACTTAAAGCCTTAGAAGAACAAAGAAGGTCAGCTGTTAGGGTAATAGATAACTTAGAAAACCAAATTAAATCATATAAGGTCAATGAACAAAGTTATCAAGAGAAAATTTGAATAGTAGAATGGCAAAGAGAGGATCTCCTAATTAAACTTCAGAATGCTAGGGCAGAGGTAGTAAGACTAGGTGAGAAACATGATAAAGTTGAATTAGATGTAGGGAAACTTGAACATGCTTCAAAAACTTTAAATGCCCTATTTGAACAACAAATACATGGTAAAATTAAAGCAGGTCTAGGTTTTAAAGAAACAACCCCTCCATTTATTCAAAACTACATCCCTCCATCTTTAGATGAACCTAGGATTCCTATCTCACATTCACCTCCAACAGAATCATTCAATGTTGATCCAATCAACTATGATGAAGTTCTGATTGAGGACTTAGTCGAAGAAAGTAAACTGAATATTGTGAAAAACAAGGACATTCCTTTGGAAAATCACCTAATCACAATAGAAGGTGTTACTCAACAATCTTCACAAAGTCTAGTGTCTATGCCACCTAATGAACATGCTAAGCAAAGTAATAAACCTGAATGCACTTGCTATAAAAACAAAACAGTTCTTAAGGAAAAAGAAAAGACTTGGGTACATATAGGTAAAAGAGGAAATCAACGAAATATGAACCAAGTAAAATCTCAAAAGGGTCAAACTCCTAAAAGGTCTGTAAAGGGATGTTTTATATGTGGAAAATTAAATCACTTTGCAAAAGTTTGCTATCATAATCCTCAAAATCAAAAGCAAGTGATTCAAAAACCACATAACGGGTTGGGACATAATAGAAAGCATGTACATCAAACCAATCTCATGAACAGTAGTAACAAAATAAATCATGTGCACAACAAATTTGTTACTACGGATTCAGGAAGAAAACGTGTTAACAAAAACTTGTTTTCTAACAGTAGAAATAGAGTTAATACTGCTAGACAACACTTTGTTTCTACTGCAAAACTTAATACGGTAAAAAAATAATGGTGTTAATACTTCTCATTTTAATACTGTGAAAAATAACTGTGTTAATACTGTACGTGTTAATATTGCACGTGTTAATACTGCCAAATGTAACTCAGTTACTACGGCTCATGTTAATACTGTGAAACAAAAGCCTGTCAACCCAGTATCTGTTCCTACTGTTAAACCAAAACTTGTTAACACCAAAATTGTCTCAAACGCTAAAACATTCAAACAAGTATGGCAACCAAAGATCAAAGTAACTCAACCACCTATTCCTATTGATCTTTCAAAACTAGTCCAAAGGAAGGTGAGTTACTTTGATAAGATGGGCAAACCCAAGTCAGCTTTGGCTTGGGTTCCCACCAGAAACTAACTCCTATTATTTATGTGCAGGTTCAACCAACAAATGAAAGTGAGAACATTTGGAATGTAGATAGTGGTTGTTCCAGGCACATGACAGGCAACATGTCATGCCTTCAGGACTTTGAAAAGTTCAATGGAGGATATGTTGCATTTGGAGGCAATCCAAAAGGAGGAATAATTTCTGGCAAAGGAACAGTCAGCAATGGAACAATACACTTCAAAGATGTGTATTATGTGCAACAGTTGCAGTATAACCTGTTGAGTGACTCTCAAGTTTGTGATGAGAAACACACAACTATATTTACTGCATCTGAATGCATCATCATGAAGCCATGATATGTTATAGATGAAAGCATGATCTTACTTAGAACCCCAAGAAGAGGCAATGTCTATTGCGTGGACATGTCTAAGGTCCAACCAACTTCATCTGAAGCATGCTTTCTCTCAAAAGCTACTTTAGATGAATCCGCTCTGTGGCATAGGAGGATGTGTCATATGAACCTGAAGAATATAAATCAATTGGTCAAATCAGGATTGGTCAGAGGTCTCCCCAACAAACAGTTTAATCTTGATGATAACTGTTTAGCTTGTCTGAAAGGAAAACAACACAAATCATCTCACAAGTCAAAGGAGATCAACACTAACACTACTCCTTCACATTTACTTCACATGGATCTGTTTGGTCCTACCAATTTATAGAGCATTACCAAGAAGTCATATTTCCTTGTCATCACTGATGACTTTTCTAGATACAAATGGGTGTACTTTCTGGGTACTAAGGATGAGACAAGTCAGTTACTAATCACTTTCATCACCAAGATTGAACATCAAATCAACTTAAAAGTCAAGAAGATTAGATGTGATAATGGAACAGAATTCAAGAATCAAGTGATGAATGACTTTTGTGAGAAGAAAGGAATAGAGAGGCAATTCAGTGCTGCTAGAACTCCTCAACAAAATGGAGTTGCTGAAAGAAGAAATAGAACATTGATTGAAGCAGCTAGAAGTATGTTGGCAGACTCCAACCTATCCATCTTTTTCTGGGCAGAAGCAGTTAATACGGCTTGCTATGTTCAGAACATGGTTCTTCTAGTTAAGTCTCAAAACAAAACTCCATATGAACTCCTCCACAAGAGACAACCTTTAATCAGTTTCTTAAGAGCATTTGGATGTCCCTGCACAGTCTTAAACTCCAAAGACTATCTTGGTAAGTTTGAAAGCAAAGAAGATGAAGGGAATTTCGTTGGATACTCATCACAGAGCAAAGCATATCGTGTTTATAATCACAAAACAAAAATCATTGAAGAAAGCTCCAATGTGACATTCAATGAACACACTCCCACCAAGAAGGGTCAAGGACCAAACTGGGTCTTTGATTTAGATGCATTAACCAAATCATTAAACCTTAACTTTGATTTTCAATCCACATCAATTCCTACAGATTCAGTTAATGCGGAAAAATCTGTTCCTACGGAACCTATTCCTACTGTCAATTATGTTAATACGGATCAAGTTCCTACTGCTCCAATTTTTGGCACTGAAAGATTGGATGTCATGGAGTACATCAATCTTCCACTTTCTACGGATGATCCACTTCCCATCTTTGACACTATATCAAAGAATGTAGCCGATGGTTCTTCCCAACAAGAAGCCGATGATGCACATGAAGATGAAGCAGTTCCTATTTCTACAACTACTGCTAAGGATGATGCCATACGATCCAATGGAGTTCCACACTTAGTAGAAGAGGATGCGAATGGAGTTGAACAATTTATCACTGAAGAATTTGAAGCATATACTGATGACTTATCTTCTTCAGTTACTACTCCTCCTTCTACTGCCTATTTTCCAAGCAATGAAATGCCCGATTTGAATGATACCAACTTAGGAGTAGAACTAAGACTTGAGAAGATTCCATCTTCCCGTGTTTCAAGAAATCATCCACCTTCTCAAATCATTGGTAATCTTGACTTTTCCATGGAGACTAGAAGCCAAACTAAGCCCAAAAAGGACCATATGAATGCTCTTATAAACACATGTTTGTTTGCCTGCTTCCTTTCTCAAATGGAACCAAAGAAAATTCAAGAGGCATTATTAGATCCACACTGGATAGAGGCATGTCAAGCTGAGCTACTTCAATTCAAAATACAAGGAGTCTGGGAATTAGTTGAAGTTCCATTTGGTAAGAAGGTGATAGGAACAAGATGGATCTTCCGAAACAAGAAGGATGAAAGAGGTATTGTAATCAAGAATAAAGCAAGACTGGTTGCACAAGGCCACACACAAGAAGAGGGAATTGATTATGAAGAGGTCTTTGCTCCAGTGGCTAGGATTGAAGCTATTAGACTATTTCTAGCATTTGCTTCATTCATGGGATTTAAGGTATATCATATGGATGTCAAGAGTGCCTTCCTCTATGGAGTTATTGAGGAAGAGGTATATGTCAAGCAACCCCATGGATTTGAGGACCCTCAACATCCTCACATGGTCTACAAACTGGTAAAAGCTCTTTATGGGCTTCATCAAGCACCAAGGGCTTGGTATGACACACTTTCTGACTACCTTCTACAAAACAACTTTCAAAGAGGAACCATTGACAAGACACTATTTTTCAAGTAATCTCACTCAGATATTCTTCTTGTTCAAATATTTGTTGATGACATTATCTTTGGATCCACCAAAGATGCTCTGTGCAAAGAGTTTGAAGAATTAATGCACACAAAGTTTCAAATGAGCTCCATGGGGGAACTCACTTTTTTTTGGGTCTACAAGTCAAGCAGAAGACAGATGGTCTCTTCATCAGCCAATCCAAGTATGTCAAGGACATTCTAACTAAATTTGGATTTCTGGATGCAAAGGTAGCCAGCACACCTATAGAAACTCACAAACAATTGACTGCTGATCTTGAGGGGGAGGATGTGGATATTCATAATTACAGATCAATGATAGGCTCCTTAATGTATCTCACAGCTTCAAGACCAGACATCATGTTTGGAGTTTATGTGTGTGCAAGATACGAAACAAGACCTAAAATGTCACACCTAATTGTAGTCAAGAGAATCTTTCGTTACCTGAAGGGCAAGCCTAACTTAGGCTTATGGTATCCTAAGGACTCTCCATTTGATTTAATTGCTTTTACTGACAGTGAATATGGTGGTGAAAACTTAGACAGGAAATCAACTACTGGAGGATGTCAATTCATTGGCTCAAGACTAGTGTCCTAGCAATGCAATAAGCAATCAATTGTGTCTACCTCTTCCACAGAAGCTGAATACATTGCAGCTGCTAGTTGTTGTGCTCAAGTGATATGGATACAAAATCAAATGATGGACTATGGTTATTCATTCATGAACACTCCAATTTTCATAGACAACCAAAGCACAATCAGTATCATCAACAATCCAGTCAAGCACTCCAAGACAAAGCATATAGAGATACGCAACCACTTCATAAGAGACTGTAACGAAAAGAAATTAATTCATGTTGAGAAAATTCACACTGATAATCATCTTGCTGATCTTCTAACAAAAGCATTTGATGTGGGAAGATTCACTTTCTTGATTACTAGTATTAGAATGATCAACATGGATTGAACCATCTTCTTTTTATCTCTTATTTTTCTCCATTCTAAGTCCCTTCGAGACGCAGTAGTAACCTTAACATAAGCACAAGTGCCTTACTTTTTAGTATTGTACTATGTTACTACTGCAAAAGTAAAAGTAGAAACAAATTTTAACCAAAGTTTTATTAGTACGTCCAAATTATCAGTATTAAGGGAAGGTTTAACTACTATTACCCCTAATATGATAATACGGACGGAATGATTAATATTGTTTTCTATTGTTGTTACTAAGGACCTCTGGTTAATACTGACAGTAATTCACATTACTACGGACAGTCCAGTTAATACGGCCCGTGTACCATTACTACGGTCATTAATCAAATTACTACGGTTATTATTTGTTAATACTGCAACTCACCGTACTAAAAGGTTTATTAATTAATAAGTTTTCCTTAGTTAATGGTGAGTTGACAAGTCAAAATACAACTTGTAACTAACTTTTACACGTGGCGATAAAACATTGGACCTAATTTTTAAAATTCATGCGCGAGGTACAACTACAATTGACACGTGACAACTTTCAATTGCACCGTTACTTTTAATCATCACCCGCTTCTAATCCAAATCGTCAAGTTGTTACAAATTTTGAGTATAAATAGGGATCTTTCTAACCATTTTATTACTTACCTTTCTTAAGAACCCTAAAAACTTCTAAAAAGTTACCGTTACAATCAAATCCCTAAATTTTTCTTTCACTGTTTGATCAATTTCTTGTGTCATTGTTGCTCTAATCCTAATATCTTTTACATTACTAACAATGGCTGAAATTCAGTTTTATCTGACTCATAATATGGTGGCCTACTTAGTCAAGCACAATGATAACAAAGACTTCCATCCCATAATCGACTTCTTGCAGCAATCTCATATTAAACTTGCTTTAACAATTAGCCCTGAAATCCATGAAAATCACATAAGGGACTTTTCGACTACTGCAGAACTCAACACCAATGGGGATGTACCGGTCATTCATGCCACAGTAGATGGCCAAGAAATAGATGTTTCAGAGGCCACATTGCGCACACATCTTCAACTACATGATGAGGAAGGTATAACTGATCTTCCTAATGAAACAATAGTTTCCAACTTTGAAAGGATGGGGTATGAGGGGGACTTACATATTTCAACTTTTCAAAAAGCTAAGTTGTCCCCACAATGGAAATACTTGTTGCACACTTTGCAGCAATGTATTTCCCAGAAAAGAACGGGTTGGCATGAGGGAAGCAGTGCTTTGGCAAATGCCATTGTGTGTTTGGACACCAACCAAACATACAAATTTTCAGGCTTAATTTTTGATGGAATGTTATGGAACCTGGCTAATATAAAACATAAATTTTTAATGTATCCAAGGTTCCTTCAACACATTTTTAACTGTGAACTCAAAAACTTAACAAGATCTCCAAATGTTTTCTCATCCCATGCTCATACAAAGAAAGTTTTTGTTAATATGAGGAGGGTAAACAAAGGTTTTTCAGCTAATGTGACCTCATTGTTCTCAACAATGATGGTGGGCACAAGTTCACAATATGAGAGACAAGTGACTTCACCTCTTTCTCTACCACCATCTACAATTGTAACAACCATAAGCACCACTGCGATTTCTGTTGCAAGTGCCGAGGTTATCTTACCCGAGGCTACAACTACAGTTTCTACTGCAAGTGTACCTCCAGTTAATACTGTGAGTTCATCTCCAGTTAATACTGCCACAGTCACCACTATTGTGACTTCACCCACAGTTTCTACACCTCACTCACCACCACTAGTTGTTTTCACAAGAAGAGCCAAGAGGTTCCTCATCCTCTTGTGCTTCAACCTTCCCCACTCTCACACATTCAAAAGTCTTTACCTGAATCATCTTCAGGAAAGACACTTTCAAGGGAAAACATTGAGCAATCCCCCATGCTCACTGAGGTGGTCCATAAGGAGGGGGTGACCATTTGGGGAGGGCTAATACTACTGCAGCCATCACTTCTCATAGTGATGCTCAGGACAGCATTAACATAACTAAGACCTAAACCAAGGCAACACTGTCCTTGGATGATGATTTCTTCACATCTTTGGATAGTGGTCCCTGGTGCCAAGAAACCACATGGGAGATAACCGTTTCTGCTAGGCAGGAAGGTATCTTTACATCCTATGATCCACCACCTGTTGGTCCTCAACAGGAAAGGAGTAAGGATAGACTGACTTTAAACTCTGAATTGATGGACATGTACAAAGCTGTCATGGTTAAGGTGGATAAACAAGGAGAGGCCCTTGCCACTTTAACAAACTTGGTGCATCAGCTGCTGGCTCAACAAGCTCTACTTTCAGCACAACTTTTGCCCAAAAGCACTTCTACCAGGAGTATTGGAACATATCCTAAGCTCTCCAGCTCTTCCTCCTCAGATGATACTCCTCCAGCTGATAAAAAGGGGGAGAAAGAAAAAGATACACATATTTTATCATATGAAGAAAGTAAGGGGGAGGAAAGAAAAAGTGATGAAATTGTGATCACTGCAACCTCGGAGCCAAGTGAAGATATGGAGGTTAAAACAGAAGACACGGAGATAGACAGTACACCTAAGGGGGAGAAAGAAAAAGAAGGTGAAGATATGATGATTGATGAAGAGGGTGAGAAGATGGTGGTGGATGAAATTACTGAGAAAGAACAAACAGTTGAGGGGGAGCAGAATATGGATGAATTAGTTGAGGGGGAGCAAGAGATGGAGATAGAACTTGAGGAAGTTATAATTTCTACGGCTGAATTTGTTACTACGGACCCTCCTGTTAGTACGGAAGAAGTGTTTACTACGGCTCCTCAGACTGAAGTTGTTTCTACGGACAATTCTGTTAATGCGGAAGCACAAGTTTCTGCGGAAGGAGGTTTGGTTCAAGATTCAGTTACTACTGTTACACAAATGATTCTGGATCTACCTCCAACAGTATCACTTCCACAAACATCTGAAATCATTTAAGGAGGTGAACCAATGCAAGCAGTTATGTCTGAAGCCACAACAGTCACAACAACAATATATATGGCTTCCACTCATACTGTTGATGAAGAAGCTGCTGCTACTGAATTAATGAAGATGGAGATGGCTAAGATCATTGTAGAAAGAAGACTTGAAGCAGCAGATCTTCCAAAAGCAAAAGCTCTAACAATTCATGTAGCTTCTCAAAGCTTAACTCAAGAAACTGAATATGTTGCAGATCCTTCTAGACCTTCAGGTGTAAGACCACTTTCTATACCTCCTGCTAGATCACATGTCCCAGAAATAATCACAGAAGTCAAGCCTGAAGAAAAGGCAAAGGGAAAGAAAATAGCAAGTGATGAGGAGGAACTAGAGAAACTCAAGAAGAAGAAGAAGAAGGAAGAAAAGCTTGCAGAATTCATTGCTTTAAAGTTTGCATCTGAAGACTTATATGTGGGAGATGACCCTGAGACAATTAGGGAGATTCACACAAAGTTGCAAGCTCAAAAACTGGAGAAAATAGAGAAGCTAAGACAAGAAGAATTGGCTGTGAAAGCCATGGTTGAACAAGAGCTGGCTGATCTAGCCAAAGCTGAGTCTGAGAAGAAGAAAGTGCTCAGAAAGAAACAATCAACTCAAGACAAACTCACTGAAGATAGGAAGCAGTTCATCACCTATCTCAAATCAAAGAATTACAGTGGAAGGTCGTTAGGACCTATGAAGATGGGGAGTTTATTAGAGTTGGTTGAAAAAGAAAGGAAACGAGATGCTCAAAGGGAAGTTGCACTCTCCAAACTGCAAGAGAAGAAGAAGCTAGATTTGGAGAAAGCCTTAAAAAGAGCTCATGACACTGGGAGAAGAGTATTTGATGAACAAGGAAAGGAAGTACCTAATCCTTCTGTTAGTACTGCTCCAGCTATGTATAACCCACCTGAGAAGCCAAAGAGAAAGAAGTCAGCATCCACAAGAATTCCTCCAAAGAGACAAAGGTTAGGAAATGTTGCTGCTTCAACCACTTCTCAAGGAAGTCCTAATGTTCCACTTGTACAAGTCAAGCAAGAACCAATTGATGTGGAAGAAGAAGATGATGATCCTGAAATCTCCCAAGAGAACTGTTCAGCATTGATCATCAATCTAGAAGGACTAAGGTTTACACCTTTAGCTGTGGAGCTTCCTCTAATCATTGACTGGGAATTCACTGGTGGACCTAGGAAGACAGAATATAGGGTAACAAGGCAAGACAAATCAAAAACAATTGTTCCAGCCTTTCACATAGTGATAAGGGATTTCTCAAGGGATGATTTGGAGAGAATGTACGAAATAGGAAGAATCAAGTATTCAAATCGCAGAGGTCAATGTGCAGGTATTGATATGGCCATGGACTGCTTAAATGGTTTGTTTGAACCAGGGTATAAAAAGACTAGTTCTGTATTCAAGAAGGGAAGTCCTACAAATTCAGTCATCAAGTGTTTTGTATATGAACGAAGTGGTGTCTACTCTATAGTAAGAAGACATGGAGCCATGGAGTTTTATCTAGTGGACAAAAGGTATCCACATGACTTGAGGACATTGAAAGAACTGATCAAGGTCAAGTTACATGGACTTCTTTCTTCAAAGATAGCACATGAATTAGTCTGGAGCATCATGGTACAACTTACTGAAGAACGAGCAAAAGGAAAAGAAGCGGAATGGCAAGACAAGGATGAGAGAAGAAATGCATAGATAACTTTTGTGTAATGAAATAGTTAAAACGTTGATGTATAAAACTTGTACTTTTGATAGTCTATAAAAGTTCAAGGTTAGGGGGAGATTGTTGGGTTATAACTTAGTCAAAATAGTTTTAACTCATTAATACTGCTTCTAACTACGGATAGAGTAACTTTCAAGATTAATACGGAAGTCATTAACACTGAAGAAGTTACTACGGAAGACAAAGTTTAATACAGCTGTTCAACAAGATACTACGGAAGCTTTCATTACTTCGGATAATTCAAGTTACTACGGACTTGAAGTTACTGCGAATACTCTTGCCATGCACGTTTAAGTCAAATAGATATAGTTTCAATTGTATTCTAAGTATGTTTCCTTTTTAGATAGAAATGTAGATTCCTAGTTTATCTAGGATAGCCTCAAGGTCTATAAATAATAGATCCTTGTAAGATAGAAAACACGTTGTATTGATATTTCTGATTAATGCAATTGAGGCTTAACATTCGACAAATATATTGTTCTTATTCATTGTTATATTTCAATATTGTTTGTTTGATCAACTTGTAAATATCAAAGTGTTCATCTCCGCTACTGAACTTCTTTGATAGATCACGATCTAACAAGGTTAAAGTTAACGAAGTATACAAAGTTATTTGATCCTGACAAGTGTCGTAATAAATCCGTCATGAAACGGATGATTTTAAAAGAAAAATATAAGTCTTGTATGATTGTGTTGGTGAATAATTCAAATTAAACAGTTAAACATGGATATAAGTGTAATTAATTCTAACAAGAGGGTTGGTGGTTGTAATTATTAACTTGTTTGTTTCCTTATTTAAAAACACCAATAAGGAATTACAACATAAAAAGTGTAACCCAAAGGCAAACTACTAAAATGAGGTGTGAGTTAGACGAGCCATTGACTCCGGCTGGCCGGTTGTTTCTCCAGCCAGAGACCAATATTGCCGTCCTAGTTTGCTTAGGAACTAAACAACCTCTTCGAATTGACGCCATAAAATCAGCTATTGCGGATTCTATGCTAGTAAAACACCCTCGAATATCCAGTATCTTGGTCGTTGACAAAAACGGCCAAGAATACTGGAGGAAAACGGAGATTGATTTAGACCGTCATGTTATCATCCACAATGACCCTATTGAAGGGGCTAAAGATGACGAAGATGCAGCCAATATCTTCATGGCTGATCTTGCAGTATCGGTTCCATTTGATACCGATAAGCCATTATGGGAAGTCCACTTGTTGACTTCGCACAAATGTTCCGTGATTCGTGCACATCATGCACTTGGTGACGGGGTCTCAATGTTGTCATACTTTTTGGCAATGTGTCGAAAAGCTGACGATCCTGAGAAAATGCCTGAGATGAATCCTATTGTTCCAAGTCTTAACAAGGAGAAACAAGGAATTCTAGGGATATTGCTTACGTTGTTGAAGGTTGTATGGTTCACCATGGTGTTTATGGTCGATTTTATAGCCCGAGTTTTGTGGGTTCGCGATGAAACGACCGTGTTGAGCGGAGGAGCTGGGGTGGAGCTTTGGCCAAGGAAGTTGGTGACTGCAAAATTTTTGATCGACGACATGAAGATTGTCAAGAACTCTATCCCTAAAACTGTAAGTTATTTATATCTATTTTTTTTATATTAAGATACAAGTACTTTTCATAAGCACTTATAGATAAAAGCAATCCCAATTCACGTTTTTTAGTTTGATAATACACTTAACGACATTAAATATTACAAGTATGATGCATTTTTTTCATGCAAAAACCATTAAGTCATAAACACTTTTTTATTTTGTCAAATCATTTTTCCATCGACTCTTATTTATCAAAAACTTATCATGGTTCAAAACGTATGTTTCGAATACTAATGATGTGTTTGGATGGAAGATTTTGATTTAAAGGAATGGCAACGGGTTTGTATCGATTTTTGATTCAAAGGGTTTCATCTCGTTATCTTTCTCATACCCGTAGTGAATTCAGTAAAACGTTACCTAAGTGTTTGGCTAAGCAGCTTTTCATTAACCCTTACACTCCAATGGAATAAGTCTTTTAGTGACCTTTTCAAATTATGAAAAGATTTTTCTAAAGTTATCATTGAAGATGTAAGTCTTAGGTAGGTAGCAGGTTTGATTCTCCCCAACCATTTTAAGTACTTTTTTTACCTTTTAATTTTACCAAATAAACCTTAAATAAACAATCCATCAACTTTTATCTTACCTTTTATTTAGTTACCAGTAGGGTACCTGCACAGTACAGCGGAAACGAATAAGTCATTTCATAGAAATTAAAGTACGAACATATAATAGCGAGAAAAATATAGAGATTACTATCAATTTTATATCATGTATTGTTTGGATTACTAATTTCTTTTATAAATAATGTGAGATAACATAATTGTCAATTTACATTAAAATTTTGTGTATATAACTAACTCAATCCTTAAAATATCATGTCCTTCTTTTATGTTTGCAATATATATTTAGTCATTTACCGTTACAAAAAACAAGTACATTTAATTGAGCTACTCTTCCGGCATCAAAACATATACACCATTCAAAAGTATACATCAAATCAGTAAAATGGACCACCTATAAATAACTAAACAATGTTTCTCTTTCTTAGAGTAACTCTTTTTTTAAACTTCAATAAATGATTCTTTATGATCGAGTTTCATATATATATTTTCTTTAACTTGGAGTATCCGCGTATTGAATCGGAGATTTTCTTAAATAAAATAGAAAAACTCACCCAAAATAATAAATAAGAAAAAACATCAATCATTTTTATAAAATTAAACATTAGTCTAAAAACTTTATTTCTAAAAAGATTTTTTTTTTTTGTTTGGAGCCGCAACTTGGCTTGGATGAGTCGACGGCTTAGGAACGTTAACCTCACCTTTGATAAATGTTATACAGATAATTTATCTCCTAGTTCCTAAGAATCCAACCAAAGATTAACAATCTTATATCATTGATTGATGCATAACTATTAGAGCATATACTAATAAACCCTATAAAAAAGAACTGATGTTGACTGCTCATAAATTATAAAAAGGTTTAGAGTAACCACAATGCAAAATACATTAGACTCTTACACATTATATATTATTAAGAAAGAAAGTCTATAAAAAATTATAACCACTTTATAGATATAGATTATATGTATTTATATATCGTGTGAGGGAAGAGAAGAGAGAAAGAAAAAATACCCACTCGTTGTTATAATTCAAGTCTAAGGGTGTTTGATAAAAATTATGATTTAGCGTTAAATGAAACAAAGGCACTGAATAATTTTAAAGATGCTGAATGAGTATGGCTTTAAATGAAATCAGTGTTTGATAATCGATCTTATGTAACTCATTGAATAATGTAAAATTACAATTTTACCCTTTTGTATAATCTTGTGTATGATACGTTGCGAAATGAATAAAATTGTTTTATAAACATTTTGAATCTTTAGATTTCTTAATAAAAATAAGATACCTTAAACTAAGAAATCCGGATTAAAATAAATGATTTTAAATGTTGCATTACGAAATTCATTGAAAAAAACAACTAATATGATAATATACTAGGAATCGATATGATTACTTATGAAGTAAAAAAAAATCGCATTTCATGCATTTATAAATAACGATAACTATATTATATAAAGGTATAATTTTGATTAACACTTTGATGAAGGAATTATGTTGATCTATTATTTGTGATGAAGGGTAGGTGTCCACATGATTGAATATATAAAAAAGAGGTTATATATGAGAATTTATTACCTACTGAATGAAAGGGCAGGTGATGGTCTCCTTGTTATTAAGCCAAGAATTGAATTATTTTACCACCGTAATTTTCTTTTACCAAACACCAAGCCTTCTGATTCGGTCACTACATCATGCTCAATTATCCCACTCACAACCTATCAAGCATTAGACCCTTTTTCGTTTGAACCAATCATACAATAACACTCTGTTACGAATGTTCTTATAATCCAAACTTTTACATGTCATATAAACATAAAACTTATGTTTATTATAATTCAAAAGAAAAAATAAACTTTTTCAAGTTTTTTAAAACTATTTTTAAATCTGCTATTATAGACGTCAAGGGTTTAATTTATATGGTTCTTAGTTGAATCAAGGTTCTCTCATGTTAATGTTTAAATAGTGTTCAAAATAAACAAAGAAACATGCCGTTAAAATATGGAACAAAATAAACACATTCCATAAAAACTGGTGTTCAAACAATTAAATGCAGCTCAAACTACCTCACTGTACAAAATTAATGAGGTTAATGTTATCAATAGGTATTTTCTCTCATATATCTTTTTTACACACAAACCAAAATTGAATAAATCCTAAATGGGACCATAAAGAACCAAAAGGCGTAAATATGCCTCAACCGTCAACGCAACTACTCGGAATCATAACCCACATCCACGTCCGGATCCAAGATTTCTGATACCATGTGCGACGAATAATGAAGGACTTCATATATGTTTTATATGTTTAAACAAAATAATAGTCTTAAAGTGTTTTTCCTTATGTTATTACATAAATCATGATATTTCTTCTACTATTACACCGAAATATACATATTACTAAAAAAATTGTGTCCCTATAATTTTTGGACCATGTATTATTGTCCATAATGCACGCCCTAAGGTTTGACCATGCCTTAACCCAAAACATAAAAAGTCGTTGAATCAAAGCAAAGATGTCTTGATGCGTGTTAATAGAATACTCGTGGGCTCTCGAGACATGCAATATAAAATTCCTGAATTCCTCCATTTCCATAACGACTAAAGGGTAATATTACGTAGGTCATGTAAAGTTTTCAAACCTCTTTATCTTGAAATTACCGATTCTCCTTCCAACAATATCCAACAAACTTATATTGTTTTAAGAGGACCCCTACACCAACTCTAAACCTTTCACCAAATGATATTCGATTTTGAACATCTCTAAAAGTACAATGATTTAGAGTCTCTTCCACGTTAGCCAACCCACACAAAATGCATTTAGAAAGCCCTAAAGTAACACCATGTGATAGAGGCTTAACTCGTGTTTCACGACGGTCCATTAAAGCCCTCCATTCGCTACAACACATGTACCATATATTCGTATTTCTTTCTACAAATAAATTAAATAATTAATTTGTCTTCATTTTTATTATCTATATTAAAATTTGTATAAAATTTTAACATTTATAAGTATAGATAATTTAAAGAAAAAATATTTTATATATATATACATGTCCGAAAAAATTCTCACCTACAAGTATGTAAAGATATATAACCTTTATATAATTTGTCACCTCAAATTTATTCACACAAAAGATGCGTGAAGTAATTAAATGTCACAAATTAATCTCTACGTCTTTAATTGTATAAGTTTAATATCATTACAAGAAAAATAGTCTTTAGTGATGGCAAAATTTGGTCACTAACATATTTGGTCACTAACATAATTAGTGACCCAATATATTAGTGACCAAATATTTGGTTTCTAATGATGTTAGTGACCAAATGTGTGTCATCATTTTTTGTCTTTATATGTCCGTCACTAATTCTATTAGAAACCGAATAACGTTATTTTTTTGTCACTAATTTTGTTTAATGACGAAATTTAATGACCACTTCTTTTAATAGTGACTAAATAAAGTTATTTTTTACCAAAAAGTTTCGTCATTAAAGCTCATTTTTCTTGTAATGTATTTATTTGAGTTTATGAGTGTAAACATTATGTTTTTATGATAAAAACATTGAAAATTGTTATAATTTATCAAAAAAAATCACACATATAGTTGTTAAGATTTATGCATTATTAATTTTACTAACGAGTTCAAGATAAAGGGAACCCCACTATATATATATATATATATATATATATATATATATATATATATATATATATATATATATATATATATATATATATATATATATATATATATATATATATATATATATATAGATGACTGGGTGATGGAGAAATATATATTTGTTTATATCCATTAGATCAAAAAATAATTAATTTTAGCTAACCAAAATATGTCTTTTTTCACCTACTAAGTTTGTCATAAAATTGAATTTTTATATGCATTATAAACACATGGTAAATACATCCACATTATAAATACATGGTAAACGTATCCAATTCGTGCTCCACAAAAATCGATTACTTAGTTATCTTTATCATCTACTTTGTATTATTAATGTTTAATTAAAAAAACAATTAGTCTTGGATAACAAAGTTCCTAATTATAAAAAAAAAAAAAAAGTAAATAACAAAGTTTTTTGTTGTTGTTGTTATTGTTGCTTGAGTACTTTGTCTTTGAGCCACAATTTTTTGGTTTTAATTTATTCTCTTTTCTTCGTTTCCTTCTTCTGTATAAGAAAAAGTAACCTTACGGAGAATTAAATATAATTCTTTTTTTAATTAACAAACTAAATAATTGAAAATACTTGATGTATCGGTTTATATTTATAGATTCGAATTTAATCAAATCAAAATTATTTTAACATTTGAAATATTTAGTTTAGAGTAAATTACATAGATCGTCCCTAAGGTTTATATGTAATTATGGATTTCGTCCCTAAGTTTGAAAAGTTGCATGAATCGTCCCATTATTTAAACTAATTACTCATTTCGTCCCTAATTTGGACGTCCGTTAATTTCCACCGTTAGTCTGTCCCACGTGTTAAACACGTGAGGGGTATTTTAGTCTTTTCGCCGTCTTCTATTTATTTACTCTTTTTCTAATTTATTTCATTTTCTATCCCTAATATTTATTTACCACTTCATCTTCTTACTTCATCTTCTTGCAACAGCCATTAAAATCAAAATTGGGGATCAAAGTTTTAACACACAGATATACTAAAATCAAATTGGGCAGCTATTAAAAAAAGAAAAAACCCAGAGATGCAAAAAAAGAAATGGAGGAAATTAGGGTTCATGAGGAGAGTGCTAACGTGCGCCATAGTATTAATTTCATTAGTGGCTTTGGTTTCTGCTCATTTGCATCTTTTCTTCCCTCCTTCACAAGTTTCCATGCTCCCTGATCCTTACAAGGTCTGCATCATTACTGTTCTTGGAATGTCATTTTCTAACCAAGATTTAATCTTAAATATTGCTAATTACAAATAAAGATTTATGGGTTTTTAGTAGATTTTATTTTCTAACCAAGTTCGTGAAACTCTTTAAATTGGGCAACGAAGGTGACGGCGGAGAAGTGGTTGCAGGTGGCGGAGGTAGATCTGTAATTGAACCTGGTGGCGGAGTAAATTACATAGATCTCTCAAACTTCATCACTTCATCTTCTTCACAATCAGAAATGAAATCGAAGAAATGAAATCGTAGAAATCGAAGAATCATTAACTCTCCTTCTTCTTTCCACCTTTAATCTCCGTCGTCGGTTTAAACTTCCGATCTAATCCGTGTTTATCGGAACTGTTAATCTCAGCCGTCCACGTGTACTTCCGATCCAACTTCGCTTTCAATTCCTTCTGTTTCTTCTGCTCCTTTGCTAAACCAAACGGCGTGCTTTTGGTAGACAGGAACTTGGTGAATCGACTTGGTGGATCGACTCATGGTGATTGGTTGGTTAATGGCGGATGAATGTTTTGATACTGATTGAGAGAGAGAGACTAGACAGGAACTTTTAGAAAAGGGGTAATTAAAATGAAAACGACGAAAAGAGTAAAATACCCCTCACGTGTTTAACACGTGGGACAGACTAACGGTACCATTAAACGGACGTCCAAATTAAGGACGAAATGAGTAATTAGTTTAAACAATGGGACGATCTATGCAACTTTTCAAACTTAGGGACGAAATCCATAATTCCATATAAACCTTAGGGACGATCTATGTAATTTACTCTTTAGTTTATTTTAGTGAAAATAATAATAATAAAATCTTACATATGTATCTTTTTGGTGTAGATGGTTAACTCTCTAGCCCATGTCAAAGGTCATTGGTTTGAATCTCACTGGTTATATGTTGAATTAAATTTAAAAATATTGTTCCCTTAGAAAAAAAAAAATATTAAGGTCGGATCCCAGATTTCAGATATCTTGTGTGGAAAGTAAAATATAGACCTCCTAAATACACTTTTTAACACATAACTAGATACACTTTTGAACACATAACTACATACACTTTATGAGACATAACCTTGATTTTGATTTATATGATTTTATTTGGGGGTTTTTTGTTATCTTTTATAGCATTTTAATCTTATCTTATATGTAATATATAAGTTTTCTCAACATGCAAATGTGAATGATATATTGTTATGGTTGTACATCAATAATAAATAAACAAAATAAACAAATTCTCTATAAAGCATGTTATAATGATAGAAAATTATGAATACACAATATACAGAAGATATCATGTAAATAAAACCTATACAAAAGAACTTTGTTTGGATAAATATATATTTATGTGTATTATTCAAACATTGGATAATAAATATGACTAGATTATTAGAACTTGTACATTTTTTTAGTGTTTTTCATCAAACAAACAAACGATAACCTCTTAAGTCAAGAAATTTATATTTTTCATTTTTCTTTATTATTATTATTATTGTTTTAATATAGAATATATATTAAAAATGTTTCAACTAAGTATAATACATTTATTATGTTTAATCTGAGCGAGCAATGCACGAGTATAACACTAGTTATCATTGGTATAGAGACCGAATTTTACTTTCTAGTTATCATTGGTATAGAGACCGAATTTTACTTTCTAGTACTGTCGTTAAAGCTGTACTAGCAACAATTGTTATCAAAAGTCCAGTTGTCCAAAAGCAATAGTCATTCCCACATGTAGATAAGCTAACATCTTCTAAAAGAACCGTAGTTGATCTCTGTTAAAGTAAAATTCTGAGACTTATGACCTCCGTCCGATGGCTGACGGAGGTAGTATTAACAGCGTGCACTAATATTCGCTCCCATACATTTATTACGATGTTTGATGTTTAAATGATTGGGGGAATTAATATGTGGAACAAAGTGTATTATCAATTGAATGCTCGAGAGAATCTGGGTTGTGTATTTATGACTAATTTTCTTATGAACATATTACAAGGAGAATGTTTCTTATATACAACAAATGTTCGGTCCTTGTCCAGAGTGTAATAGACCGAAGGACCGGTCCGGCAGTTAATCTGCTAAGCCATGGCGCCTGCAGCGATGTGACACACTCCCCTCCATGCTTTTCAAGTACATTGCTGTCAGTGGCGGGCATTAACTGCGAGACGCGTGACGGCGCTTTGTCCCTCACGCGCTCTTGCATTAAATGATGTCAACAGCCCTGTCTTGTCCCTAATTAATGCCATACTTCTTTAGATGTTTCCACTCCCTGACATGAACGGCGCTGTACCTGTCCCATCACAACCGTGGCGTAACCCCCTTAGTCCGTTGCTCATCAGATGCTAGGACCTTCGGTGTCTTGGAAGAAGAGTTCCGCCCCTTGTGAGCCCCGGCTGATTCCGTTGCTCCTTAAATGCTAGGGCCTTCGGTGTCCCAGAGTATAGGTAATTAATACCCTACCCCAACATCTCCCCCCTAGACCTAGGGAAGTGAGCGGAGAAGTGGGGGCCCATTTCCGGTCGAATCTTCCCTAGACTGTATGTTTTGTCAGACCCTATGATTGGATTTTTTGGAGGGAAAATTAATGATTATCTTAAATACTGATTTGATGGCTCTTTAACTTCTCTGATTTCTTTATAAGTACCCTCTAGATTTTCCGAATCATACTTGTTTGCCACCTATTTTTACTCCGATCTTTATCAATATGGGTAAAAGTGACATGATGATTTCTCGATGTACTCTTCTTCACGATTCTTTTTCCGATCTTGTTGCCGAATTTGGGTTAAAGACAGAGTGGCGGGCTCGTAATCCCACTGCTGATTCTACTGTTACTGACTGTCCTGAGGGCTCTATAGCGATGTATACTCGCTTTTTTGACGCCTCCAATGTTCGCATCCCCTTTACGCGCTTTTTTCTCTCTGTTATCGAGTACTATCAGATGTGTCCGATCCAGATGAACCCTATGGGAGTTATAAGGATAACCAACTTTGAGTTATTGTGTCATGCTTTGGGTTTTCCTGCTACCCTGAATCTATGGAGGAGTTTCTTTAGGCTAATTCGTTCAGGGGATTGGTTTACCCTTGAGCGTCGGCCGAAGGCGGAGAACGAAGCATGGGAATGTTTTAACTCTGCACCCATTAGTGTGAAGCAATGGAAAGACAAATTCATTTGGTTAGATGCTTCAGTGGCACCTGTACCGATGCACTGGAGACCTACTCCGTCGGGCGCCATATTTGACCCCATTCCTGTTCTTACCGGGGAAGAAGTAGAGCGCTGTCGATTGATTTCTCGGAATAAGATTTCTGTTCGGACTCATTGTGAGCCTGTGCTGGTATTAGGAGGTTTGAGCCGCCATTGGGATTCCTTGGACCTAAATCCCTCCATCCACCGGAACGGCGTTCGTAAGTTATTTCCCACTTCCCTTTTAAATTGCCATCTCACCGTCCTTTTGTGTCATAACCTTTTGTTACGTCTACTGTTTATAGCTATTTCTTTGTTGGATTATCTAAAGCTTGATACTTGGATTGGAGTTACGTTCCCCAAAGTTTCTTTAGGGGAGAACATCGTCAGCATCCTGGAGCAAGGGGTTGGAGATTTTGTCTTTCCCTCCGCCGAGGTACATTCCTTAATACCCGGTGTGCCAGCCCTGGTAGCTAACTTTCCCCTTGCCTCCGTTTTTTCCACGCCATTGCCAGGACATCTATCTGAAGGTTCTGGTATCAGAGTTAAACGAAGGAGGCTTTCTCTTGCTAATGGTAGACCCTTTACCTTGTGCCTTTCCTTTTATGTCCCCTTCTCATGTAGATTTTTAACGTTTCGCTTGTGTATGCCAGATCCCTCTTTTCACAGTGCCGGTCTCAAGATGAACGTTCCCCCTGCCCTGCGGGCCACTGGTTCCCATCCTTTGACTCTTTCTTCCTCCGGTGAGTCAGACATCGGGAAGCCCGCTACTTCTGATGACCGGGGAAAAAATATTAACGAAGGGGATAGTGCACCAGCGGAACCCTGTGCTGCTGAAGCTGGAGGCTCTTTTACGCCTCGCTCACCAGGTGATAAAGAGGGCCCCTCTTTGTCTCGATATTTTCCGGGCTGGGAGGTTAGTTGTGACAGTGTGATGAGTGATCCCCGTATTTGTCAAGACATGCTAAATTACTTTGCTACTCCTGCCGAAGCACTGCGTTGGAGGAGATTTTCTGAGGAAGTCCTTGTGGATAATTTCAACGTGCTAATGGCCCAGTCGGCGGTAGCCGGTACTGAGATTCGTGGCCGCTTTATGGCCTCTCAGGGTAATGTTGCGAGACTTGAGAAATCCCTTAAGCAGAAGAAAGATCATTTGTCAGCTGTGAAAACTGAAGTTAAAAACTTAGAGGAAGAGAACGCAAAGTCCGAACGTAGGATCCGAGACTTGGAGGACTCTATTCGTGATCTGGAGGATACAAACAACGAGCTGGTGGTTATAGACCCGGGGATGAAGCTGGTTTCAATTTCTGACTGGGAAGGTTTGGTCGAAAAAGTGAAGCTTTTGGAAGTTGGTGATGTGAAGGCCACCCCAGATGCAAGGGTGGAAGGTGCAAAGGCCGAAGCTAAAAACACGTCTGATGGGTCAGTGATGCTTGTGGATGAGAATCAAAGGCTCCAAGCTGAGAATGCCGCGTTGAAGGAGAAGGCCACCTGGCTGGTTAGAGATGGTATTAAATTTTTTGTTGAAAAACTTCACCGGAGCCATGAGTTCAGTGCTCCTTACGCAGAGATTGCCACTTTGTTTACCGCTACCGGGTACACACTTGGAGTTCGCAGTGGTTTTCGTCAGGCACAACGGAATCTCCCCCTTCAAGCCACCACAAATTTCGACCCTAATTCTGAGGATAAGTTGGACGAGGCTCTTGAACGTATGCGCCATCTCTCCTTTCCATATCTGGAGGCGCTCAGCCGAAGCTCGAAGCTCTCAGTGGAAGAGCTAGTAAGGATAGAACCCTCTGCCCCTGCGGCCGAATGATTTCCCTTAAGGCTTTGTTTATATGTAATATTTTAATCTGTATGGCTCTTGAACATTTGTTTCCATGGTTCTATGTACTCTGTTTCCGGTATGATAGCGTCAAGGCCCGCATTTTCCCTCATGTTTCTGTTTTATATTCTTCCTTTTCTTTTTCTTTTTTTTTATATATCATATATATGTATGTATGTATATATGTTTGTTAAGCTGGGAAGCGTCCCCCCCAGAAGAGTGCATCGACCCTTTTTATTATGTTTATCTACACCAGGATATACGTTCAGACTAGTGGATGTGAAAACTTCTATCCCTATTCGGGGGATAGATGTATATATTTTTCATATAATAATAAAAATTATATTCGTTACATCATTCAGAAGTATTTCTTCTATCAATTCTAGTTGTAACATTTTCGTAGCAGGTTTCCGTGCCATGTGCGCGGAATGGATTTTCCTCCCACTTCTTCCAATTCGTAAGATCCATTTCCTATGACCTCTCTGATCCGGTAGGGGCCTTCCCAAGTCGGGCCTAGCTTCCCTACGTCCTTCTGCCTGCTCGCTTCGTTCTTTCTTAAAACCAGCTCTTCCTTCTTGAAGGTTTTTGGGTTTACTCTCTTGTTGTAATATCCTTCTATCAGCCTCTTATACTCCTCTTCCCGTATAGCGGCGATTTCTCTTCTCTCCTCGACTATGTCGAGGTTGAGGCGTAGTTCCTCGTCGTTTCCCTCCATTGCTCCTGGGCTAGTTCTCGCCGTTGGCATCCCTATTTCTGTAGGTATAACAGCTTCCGTTCCATACGCCAAACTAAAAGGAGTCTCGCCATTGCTGGTTTTTACCATTGTCCGATGTGACCAAAGTACGTGAGACACTTGGTCCAACCATTTGCCTCCTTCTTTATCCAACCTCGTTTTTATCCCCTCCACCAGGCTCCTATTGGCCCGTTCCACCTGGCCATTTGCCTGGGGATGAGCTACGGACGTGAAATTCTGTTGGATCCTCATCTCTTGGTACCATGATTTAAACGGGTTATCAGCAAATTGCTTCCCGTTATCTGAGATAATAATCCCTGGCAAGCCGAAACGGCACACTATATTTTCCCAGACAAATTTCTTTACCTGCGAGCCTGAGATGGAGGCTAGAGGTTTCGCCTCTATCCACTTGGTGAAATAATCAATGGCTACTATCAAGAACTTGACTCCTCCGCTGGAGACTGGAAATGGTCCGACAATGTCTATGCCCCATTGATGAAACGGCCACGCGGATGTGACTGAAATCATGTCATTCTTGGGTTGCTTGGGTACCGGAGCGTACCTTTGGCAGCTTTGGCACTTTTGGATCTCTTCGGTAGCATCTCGATACATGGAAGGCCAGTAATACCCTAGGTTGACTATTTTTGCCACCACGGCTCGCGGTCCTGAATGCATGCCGCAGGCCCCTTCATGCACTTCCCTGATTACATAGTTAGCTTCCTTCGGGCCTACGCATCTCAGTAATGGCATAAGAAAGGCTTTTTTGTATAACGTTCCCTCAACGAGTGTATACATGGGAAGTTTCATTCTTAACCGCCTTGCTTCTTTCTTATCGTTGGGTTCTGCTCCCGTTCTGAGACAGTGGATGATGGGAGTCATCCAATTGGGGTCGGTGTCCTCCACCACCGCGCCTACCATTTCTATTTCCGTACTTCTACGATTCAAAACTTCCACCAAAATATTCTTTTGACCCTTTGGGTACGCAAGTGACGCCACCTTGCTGGCCGCATCGGCCTTGGCATTCTCTCCTCTTGGAATCTGCCGAATGTTGCAGTACCTGAAGCTTGTCATTAGGGTGATCACCAGCCCTTTATATTTTGCCATATTTTCATCCTTGGCCACAAAGTCTCCTCTTACCTGGTTAGCTACTAGGGCTGAATCTACCCTAATCTCAAGATCTTGTATCTTCATTTTAATCGCAATCCGCAGACCAGCCAGCAAAGCTTCGTATTCCGCCTCATTGTTTGTGCTTTCAAAGGATAATTTTACAGCATACGTGAATTCTTCCCCCGTAGGGCTGATAAGGACCATACCCGCTCCGGATCCCGAACTGCTAGAAGCCCCATCGGTGTATAGAAACCATACCTCATCTTCTGATGGTGGCAAAGGCGATGTCTTTTTCTCCTCTTGCTGACTTATAGGTGGCGGCGGGGGTATTGGTACTTCGGCTATGAAGTCTGCCAGGACTTGACCTTTCATGGCCTGTCTGGGTCTATACTCTATCGAATAAGCCCCTAGCTCGATGGCCCACTTTGCCAACCTTCCTGATTTTTCCGAGGTCGCTAATATGTCTTTGATGGGTAGTTCTGTCATGACTACAATTGGGTAAGCCTGGAAGTACCGTGGCAATCGCCTTGCCGTATGTATGAGGGCCAACGCCAGCTTCTCCATCGGGGGGTAGTTTAACTCTGCCGCTCGAAGGGCTTTGCTCACAAAGTATACAGGCGTTTGTTTCCCACTTTCTTCCGATATCAATACCGCACTTACAGTGTTTAGGGAGGCTGCTAGGTACACAAACAATTCCTTTCCTTCAGTTGGGGCCCCCAAGGCCGGTAACTGCGTCAAGTACCGTTTTAACTCCTGGAAGGCATCTTCGGCCTCGGCTGTCCATACGAAATCAGTCGCATTAATACTCTTTTTCAGCGCCTTGAAGAAAGGCAGGGAGCGTTCGGCTGACCTTGAGAGATACCGGCTTAAGCCTGCCAGCCTCCCATTTAGACTTTGGACCTCACCCAATGTCCCAGGGGACTTCATTTCAGAGATGGCTTTAACCTTGTCAGGGCATGCTTTGATGCCTCTTTCCGTTATAACATGACCGAGGAACTTTCCTTCCACTACTCCAAAGGTACACTTCTTGGGATTCAACTTCATATTGATACTTCTCAATTTTCGAAAAGTCTCATCAATATCATAGATCATGTCTTCCTCCTTGTGGCTTTTAATAACAAGATCATCTACGTAGGCCTCCAAATTCCGACCGATTTGCGCTTCGAAGGTCTTGTCAATCATCCTTTGGTAGGTAGCTCCGGCATTCTTTAGTCCGAAGGGCATTTTTCTATAGCAAAATATGCCGAAATCTGTGTAAAATGCCGTTTTGTCTTCGTCTTCTGGTGCCATTTGGATTTGATGATAGCCTTTGTATGCGTCCAAGAAGCACTTGTACTTATAACCCATCAAGGAGTCGATTTTCCAGTCTATTTCGGGTAATGGGTAGTTGTCCTTCGGACAGGCTTTGTTTATATTCTTGAAATCTACGCACATTCTCCAAGAGTGATCGCTTTTTTCTACCAGAACAGGGTTGGCCACCCATGTTTGATACCTTGCCTCCCGCAGAATTCCAGCGTCTAACAACTTACTAACTTCTTCCTTGATTGCCTGGCTACGATATGGCGCCATTCCTCTTTTCTTTTGCCTAATCGGCTCCACACTAGGGTACGTTTTCAATCGATGTTCGGCTATATTCCGAGGCACCCCTGTCATGTCTGAGGGCGTCCACGCGAACACGTTCATGTTACTGCTGAGTAGCGTAAATAACTTCTCTTTACAAGACCTTGATAAATGTGATCCTATGGCGATAGTCTGTTCCGGGAATTGGGGATTAATGACTATCTTTTCCTCCTGGCCAGGGCTTGCCTCCGATACGTTATCGGACTTTTCCGTAGAAGTACACCATCTTTCCCTTCGTCTCTTGGTGCGAATTGTCGCTATGCTGTGAGGGGTGGGGAATTTCATCAATCCGTGAAAAGTGGATGGTACTGCCCCTAACTGGTATAATCCTGGCCTCCCTAGGATAACGTCGAATGGGGCCAGTGTCTGGATCACTGCAAAATTCATCCATTCAGTCCTCATGCGTGGATACTCTCCCAACGCCAGGGGGAGAGTTATTTCTCCTAGGGGCCACATCGTCTCGTTGTTAAATCCTTGGAGTGCTGACTCCGGCTTTCTGATCCGTGCTTGGACTGACTTCCTGAGCTGTCGGAAAAAAATGTTCATAAATGACCTCTGTTGAACTTCCGGTATCTATGTATACTCTTGGAATGATAGCATTTCCCATCCGCCCTTCCACTATGATAGGGTCTACGGTGGGACAGCATTCGCTCCGGGGGGGGGGGGGGGGGGGACGTTATCTCTTGATTCATCCAAGCCGGGTCTGGCTCCTTCCTCTTTAAAGGCAATGAGTCCTTATTTATCATGTTGATAGTCTGTGTTTTAGTTCCAGGAGACCTCTCTTCCTTCCTCCGGTTATTCCTATTTCCTTGAGGTACTCCTTTCTTAATATCTTTGATCAGGTGGGCCAGCTCCCCTGACTTGACCGCCTCTTCGATCCTCCTTTTCAGATGGTAACAATCGTTAGTATTGTGTCCGTGATCTAAGTGGAAATCACAGAATTTGTCTGATGCTTTCCTTTCCTTATTTTCCAACATCGGATGGGGAGCTGGGAAATTCTTTCCCACGGGCTCCGTTGACAAGATCTCGCAAGGGGTCTTCGTCAGTGCCGTGAAAACTTCCTTTCGTCGGTAATCCGTACCGGTGGTAGCGGCTGTGAGGGGGTTCGAGTATGGACCCCGATTACGCTGCTCCGGCTGTTTCCCATCATTTCTATGAGGTCCCGGACCCTCCGGTCTGGTGTTACCTCCCGATTTCCAGCTCTTGTCGTCCCTGTATGTCTTGCTAGAACTCGCTTCTCGGCTAAGGTTAGCTGCTTCCTTTCCCCTAATAAAATCTCTTACTCTTGTCATCATGTCCTCCACGGTGTCTGGGACTTTGTTATTCAGGGCCTCAATGAGCTGAGTATTTTTTATGGCATGCATAAATCCGGAAACCCGCATGTCTTCTGTAGCTCCTTTGATTTCTAAACTTTCCTTATTGAAACGCTCTATAAAGGCCCTGAGGCTTTCCTGATCCTTCTGCTTGATGTTATGCATTTCTACTGATTTCCTTTCACACCTCCGCTGTTGCATGAAGTTGTTTCTAAACCCATGCTGTAAGTCCTCAAAGTTGTCCACACTTTCTGTGGGCAAGCTATCATACCAGAGTCGCGCTGATCCTAACAGGGTCTGGACGAACATATGGCACCACACTGGCATAGACCATTGTTCCACCTCCGCAGCCCCGGAGAAGACGCTCAGGTGGTCGTCCGGATCTTGCGAACCATCATACATCTTGACGTTGGTGGGCATCTTTATCCTCGGAGGGAATTTGAAGTTAGCTATTCGCTTTGTGAATTTGGTACTTCTCGACCTTTGGTATGGCTTGGCCAGGTCATCTGCCTCAGTGGATGTTTGTTGGACAACGGGGGATGGCTGCTGAACAATGGGGGATGGCTGCTGAACAACGGGGGGTGGTTGCCAGAAATAAGGGGGAGCCCCCATATTTTGTTGAGGTCCACACGACGGTTGCCCAAACTGAGGAAATTGAACGGGCTGGTACTGGAGGAACGGAGTTTGAGGGCGTGAAGCGCCGAAGTTAAGAACCCCTCCCTCTGGTCGACTGCTTTGGTTCGGAAGTTGGGCGTTAAGGAGGTTAACAAACGTTCCTGTTGGTCCGTTATCCTGTCCTGCCATCCTTAGTCCTTCTGATACTCTTCCAGACCGTAACGACCTACTTTGGTTAGAGTGACCGTTCCGAGCGGAGCTCTCTTCCTGCTCTATTTCTTCCGCGTCTCCGTATGAGAGTTCGAGAGGATTTCCTCTCCTACGCTCCTGCCTGGCATGATTGTTCATCATAGCCCTCAGACTATTGTAGTTCTTGCTTACGAATTCCGGTGTAATCGGACTTTCCTGTTCGTTCACTCCTGGGGTAAATAATGGGGACGGCCCCGCGTCCTCAGCAGACTCGTGGGTAATGGATTGGACTACTCCCTCTTCCTGCTGGTTTACGAGTACTTTTTCCATATTTTCCTCGGATCTATCGCTGATTAACAACGGGGTCCCACGGATGGCGCCAATGTTAAAGTAAAATTCTGAGACTTATGACCTCCGTCCGATGGCTGACGGAGGTAGTATTAACAGCGTGCACTAATATTCGCTCCCATACATTTATTACGATGTTTGATGTTTAAATGATTGGGGGAATTAATATGTGGAACAAAGTGTATTATCAATTGAATGCTCGAGAGAATCTGGGTTGTGTATTTATGACTAATTTTCTTATGAACATATTACAAGGAGAATGTTTCTTATATACAACAAATGTCCGGTCCTTGTCCAGAGTGTAATAGACCGAAGGACCGGTCCGGCAGTTAATCTGCTAAGCCATGGCGCCTGCAGCGATGTGACACACTCCCCTCCATGCTTTTCAAGTACATTGCTGTCAGTGGCGGGCATTAAATGCGAGACGCGTGACGACGCTTTGTCCCTCACGCGCTCTTGCATTAAATGATGTCAACAGCCCTGTCTTGTCCCTCATTAATGCCATACTTCTTTAGATGTTTCCACTCCCTGACATGAACGGCGTTGTACCTGTCCCATCACAACCGTGGTGTAACCCCCTTAGTCCGTTGCTCATCAGATGCTAGGACCTTCGGTGTCTTGGAAGAAGAGTTCCGCCCCTTGTGAGCCCCGGCTGATTCCGTTGCTCCTTAAATGCTAGGGCCTTCGGTGTCCCAGAGTATAGGTAATTAATACCCTACCCCAACAATCTCCACATCCGTGTTTGTCCAACTCCATTATCAATGCACCGTCTATTTTAAACGTTGCAATGTTTGCCTATTTCTAGAGCTTATAAACGAGGGAATAAATATTTTATTTGCTACCATCACGACACATTTATCAGGCGAAAGGATACAGGATTTCCGCCTAGAGACTTTTATGTTGTTATCAATTTATCAAAAGAACTACCAAAACTCTCAATATCGTTTACAAGTGCAATGCAATAAGCCGGAAGTTGATTTTAAGCAACCTACCGTTCCAAAGCCGTCTAGGCCATGTACACAGGTGCTTTTAAAGAGATCGAGGTTGTTCCCGCGAAAATTTTGATACGAATAGTAATTTGCGACGAAAAATATGAATTTTATATTATTTCTTTTTTGTTTCCTTAAAATACGCTATTTATAGAATTAGTTGAACTTTCAAATCAAAAATAGTTATTTGATGCAGTGATAAGACACTTTTTCTCCTACCGAAAACCGTATCTATATTGTATATTTTGAAAAAACAATCATTCTCAAACACCAAATTAGTAAAATATAAAATCAGTTTATTTCAATGTTGCAGGAAAAATATTTTATAAAACCAATATCAAATAAAAAATATTTAATAGTACCAAAATATTTAAGTCACGATATAATTTATTATTTTATGCATAACATATATAAAAATAGGTATTTTATGTTTAAAAGTCACTATCTGTGTTTAACCGAATAATACGAATATTGTCACTATTCTCTTTTTTCTTTCAAATACATGTTTTTACATAAATAAAACTTGAATACGCCATTATTCTTTTCTAATAGTTATAATTTAAATTAATAAAAATGTATTAATATTGAGTCAAGTAAGTCAGGGTACTATAAAACCTTATTTGTCAAGTTGAGGGTACCATGGTTAACCAAATTTTGGGTATTAAAATATATTTTGGTCTGGAATAAAACATGAGTTAGTTACATAATATACCTCGTGGTGTTGGGCGTTACACATTCGGCCTCTAAGCTCAAAGTGCAGTTAAATTCTTAGGGACTGTGTGTAACTGTTGCAAACCACATACACGATAACCATAACCGTTATACGCTTTCATGGATTGGATCTTCGATAGTTACAAAACCCAAGAGAGAATCCTAGAAAAATAAACCCGACAAAGCATAAGAATCATTCAAGTAATTAACTGTATAAAACATTGTCCAATAACTATGTGTCAAATAAATATTTGGTTATCTTTTAATCTGCTTTGGGCCTCGTGATCTACCGATTAAAAGAGTCTTCACAACAAGGGCAAACACATAGAGTACAAGTGCATACCAATGTGTTGAAATCAAACTCGGACCATGATTCTTCGTTGATGTATTCCTCATGAAAGAATACAAACCTATTGTGGAACAAGCGGTTTCCATTTAATCTTGACAAAACAATTGTTTGTGTCGAGACTGGTGTTATCAGTTAGGCTTCTAAGCGCTCTTACCGAAAAGCAACCTTTAATCATCCAAGTTCAACCACCATTTATATTTCGTGACGTAAATAGAGTAAAGCTTTGAAGAATAGTTGCAATATGTTGAAGAACCTAATACCCTTCCCTCCAAACATCATTTTTGCTAACTTTTTCCCTCTTAACAAGCCTCTAGATGGAATAGCCTACTAATTTTGCTTTGAGTTTGAAATCATAATTTATAAATCAGTTTTCATATTACATAGTTTGATTATTAAGATTTTATCGTGCTACTATGGTGCCCATATACCAAAACTAGTGGAGCTCAGTCCCTTGTACATGGGGGATCATACATGTTGTGATCCCTCATAGTTTATAATTGATTTTAATCAATATCACTATGTAATTTGCTATTGTTTTTAATACATATAATTTAATCTCACAGACGATAAATGACGTTTTGTTCGGCGTAGTTTCATCTGGGCTATCGAAATATATGGATACTCGATCATCCAAATGTAAGTACTACTTTTTATTTCTATCATCTTCTCTTGTCATGATCTAAAAAGTATTTATCCACAAGTAAATATCGTTAATCAACTTGAAATGCCTCTTTTAGCTTTACGTGATGGATTGCGGATGACGGGGTTAGCCATGGTCAATCTACGACCACAACGAGGATATCAGGTAGATTCCTTCTCATTGTTCATTTCTCTTTTACTGTATTTGAATTCTATATAGGTAAAAGTATGGAGGGGACACATAGAAGAATAAATTTTTATTATCTAATCTTTCTACGAATCTGATTTGGTAAGTTGAAAAACACTTGTTTCTGGGCGACTTTTGATGAAATCGATATGTTTCTAACTTTCTATTGTAGCTTAAAACCATACTTTAATCATTTGAAATGTTGAGACATAATAGGAACAACTGACCAAGATCGTTCCAGTTATCTATATATAAGTCAGAACTCGTTTAATGTATAGATTAACATGTTTTATTTGTGCAGGATCTTATTGAGTTGATGAAAGATAGATCCACAGGATGGGGAAACAAATTTGGTATGTTGCTGTTACCAACATACTACCACAAAAACGGGTCGGATCCATTGGAGTATCTAAGAGCCGCAAAGGCCATGATTGATCATAAGAAGTCTTCTTTAGAGAGCCTTTTTTCTTACAAATTTGGCTACTTGGTCATGTGGCTCTTTGGTATAAAGGTAACGAGTTCTTAACTTCTTATTCATTTATTATAATTATTATTATTAAAATTTAATTTCATAGATTATTTTCGTAGTTTTTTATTCGTTTTAATCATTCATATATCAAAAACAAAATATTTTAATGTACTAATTCTCAAGTGATTATAGCATACTACCCATCTGTGGGAGGTCTCGGGTTCGAGACTTTTTCAGGGTGGGTAATTTACTGACACATGTCCCATACATGATGATATTGGTGGGTATACAACAGTACCTACAGTACCTAAGAGACACCTTCCAATAAAGCCCTAATTTTAACTTCAGTTTTCTAATCATGTTACTTAATTTTCAGTATGCCAGCCTACTAAACTACAGGATTCTGTGTAACACGACATTTACAATCTCAAACATGGTTGGTCCAAAAGAGAAAGTTACGTTTGCAGGTCATCCGGTGGACTACATGAAAACGTCTTCAACAAGTTTACCACATGTAATCTTCAATTCTTAGATCTTGAGTATTCATGATTTTTGGAGATGGACTTTTGTTAACCTTTCCATTTTCTGAACAGGCGATCACGATGCATATGCTGAGTTATGCAGGGACGGCTTGCATGCAAATGCTAGTGGCTAAAGATCTCGTACATGACCCCGAAGTCTTAGCAAAATGTTTTGAAGATGCATTATTTGAAATGAAAGAAGCCGCGGTGGCCAATGCTGAAAGAAAGTAAGAAATTGATCAGTAATATAAGAGATATTCTTGAGCCGATCGATCAAATATAAAACCATTAAAACAAAAGACGGTTTAAGTTTTCATTTATATAGATACTTTTTATATATATTTTTAAGCTTTTTTGTATTATGCAATGGTGTGAGATTACTTTGGCATGACTGTTTAACCATATATTGATTTATTAAACAATTTGCCTGATTTGGGAGTGATGAAAATTTTCATAAAATGACATAGTATATATCTCATTGGGTTTAAAATCGAGTATTGAAAATTTTCATATAGTTTCTTATTCTGTAATGAGAATATGATTACACCAACACTTTCTCTCTCTAGTTAGTTACAAATTATGTTACAAATTACATTGTAAAATTCTATTCCTATGACATTTGGTAAGTCCGATGAAAAATTATTCGATTAGTGTTACTCTTATGGTTTGGGCATAATAAATCGTAAGAGAAAGTTTGTTATATTAAAACTTTAAATATACTATAATTACGATACTTACTAATGTATCTCAACTATTTAACATTTATTCAACATTTTGGAAATGACATTCATGCACTTTGATTTCCAAAATGTTGAATATCGTTTATTAATAAAGATTCCCTTCAAATCGTGTTATGCTTTAATCAAACTGGTTAAATTATTTTGGTTTTATATTCTTTGGGGATTTCTATCTTGTGCCCCAAGGGCATAGGTTAAAATGCATTAATTACTATAAGATTCCTCCTCAAAATGATAAATAGTTATTGTTTACTTTTACTTTTTGTATCATACCTAATTTACCCTTTGTCTTGCATTTAATTAATCCAACAAAAATATTAGTACTAATAATCTTCCCTCCAAATAACATTTTCTCACTTCCCTCCAAATAACATTTTCTCAATTTCTTACAAGAAATTAAAAATAGGCATAATATTCGAACAGTGGCTTAAAGAAATCAAAATTAGCCAACTGAAATATTGATGGATTTCAATATTTAATACAAAAAACTGGATTTAAGTTCTCATTTTCTGAAGTGGTCTTCTTTCTCTTCCTAGTACGACTTTGAGCAATACCACGATCAGTAATATTTTTCCTCTCCGGACAACTAGTAATATAATGACCAGTTTTCTTGCACAAGCTACAACGTTTCACTTGTTTTGTAAATTCATTTCCACCTTTCATACGTGTCTTTTTTGGTCGTCCTTTGACTATGGATCTAGGAGGACGTTGAACTAATTCAATCGAGAGAGGACCGAGTACAGAGTTGTTTGATGATGATGAATCAATCAAAGTTGCTTCTTGTGTAGACAATAATACATGATTATGCTCCGCGACAAATTGAACAACTTGCCATTCCTCGGGAAATATTTCGTTAATTTTTTTCAGTTTGATACGCATGCGAGCCTTGCATCCACATCTTGAAGAACCTCTGTTTCTTTGCTTTATAGAGTAGTCTACTACTTTTACCTCCGGAGTTCCTTCGCGATGACACAAAAAATCACGCCTTTTCTTTTCTCCGGTTTTCTTTTTGTTCTCGAACCTTCCATGTCGAACTGAAAATCCATTCATCTTTGCATACTTTTGGTAGAAAAGAAAAGCTTCTTCTTCACTAAGAAAGCATTGACCAATAAATGGAGTGTCGAAGATTTCTTTATCGCTTTCAATATCTTCCTCAATTGGTATTTCGTTCAAATCAAAAGCTAGTTCTTCCCTCATCTGGGTAAAAAGTTTAAATGATCAACTTACCTTTTTACTCTTAAGCTTTTAGCCAACAGAAAAGAAATAAATCAATATATAAATGAAAAAGAAGTTGAAAAGTTAAAATTTGGAGGGGAGTGACAGTTAAAAATTGGAGAGAAGTGAGAAAATGTTATTTGGAGGGAAGATTATTAGTTTTTTTTTTTTTTTTTTTTTTTTTTTTTTTTTTTGGAACGGCAATTCTCCTACGGACCAGTAATGGAGTATCATCGTGCCTCTCCAGTTCTGTCATCACTGATTTCGAAGGAAGATTATTAGTACTAATATTTTTGTTGGATTAATTAAATGCAAGACAAAGGGTAAATTAGGTATGATACAAAAAGTAAAAGTAAACAATAACTATTTATCATTTTCAAGAGGAATCTTATAGTAATTAATGCATCTTAACCTATGCCCTTGGGGCACAAGATAGAAATCCCCATATTCTTTTTACTAAAAGAAGGCAAAGAGACCATCAATAAAGTCCGGTCAATTTAAAGAGACATCCGCTCTCTATTACTTTTCTAGGCACGGGGGGTTTAAAAGAGACAGACTTCATCTAAGGAAAAGATCTTATTACTTCTAGAGATCAGTCTCTTTGCTTGCTTAGAGATTTAGCAACTCGTATTTGTTCTCGTAGACCAAATATATTTTATTAATAATTACATCGCTTTATTTTTTAACATATACCAAACATGTATAAACTATCACACAAAGGGCTATACATTTTAAAATTTTCTCAAAAAAAATTCTACGACATTGTCACATACACTACAAAAAGAAATAGGCTTTACTGACAAAATTTTTAGTGACGACTATTTTTGTTCACTAACAATCTCATTTAGTCACCACTAAAAAAATGGTCACTAAATTCGGTCACAAAACAAAATTAGTGACCAAAAAATAACCTAATTTGGTCTATAATAAAATTAGTGATTAACTTATAGTGACGAAAAGTGACCACTAAAAATTGGTCACTAACATCATTAGTAACAAATATATTTGGTCACTAAAGATGTTAATGTGGGACCAAATATTTGGTTAATATTAATGACCAAATTTGACTCGTCACTAAAGACAATTTTACTTGTAGTAAGATTTACCACAAATATGTATTAACCGACAGAAAAAGAGTTAGTTTACTGTGTCTGTGACAAACTTGACGTGGATTAGCCAGTAACGATAGTCCATAGCTAATTTTATTGCAAATAAAAGACATATTTTTCATGAATTTTCACAAAAACGGGGTTGTCGCAAATTAGTTGCAAATTAAAAATAAAATTAAATAATTAATGAGAGTTTCGTGACAGAATTTAAATATATATTTGGTAACAGACCCTAGCAAATACACTAAAGATGTTAAGCCATTTTCTTGAAAGTTATTTAAACTAGCCCATACAAGAAATATCAAACCACCAAGATCCTGTGTCCATCCGATTTTCGCCGACCCGGGATTGTTCGATAAATAAGGCAACAGTCCTAACTTGAATCTTTCGGTTTGTCTAACTTGGTTTATTTTTATGCAGGTTTATGTTCGAGGGACTCTTGGTGTCAATTGAGGATAAATTGGTGCTTATGTTTTAACTGAAAAGGAGAAAGGAATACTTGGAGGGGCTAATTGTATTTTATGTTAAGTATGAGGTCCTTGTTGTAAAGTCTGTCAATATACCCTCATTATCTATGTTTTAGGGTTAATTGCTCAGTTGTTTAGGCGCCTCTCTCTAGGCCCAACCAAGTCTAAGTATTGTGATTAGTCTTGATAGTATTTTGGTTTAGTAATTGTATAAGTTTGATTTTGGTTATTGAGGTATTGTAAATTGGTGGTTATTCATTGGTAACTCTGTTGAGTTTGTGATATCGTACAGGGATCCAACCTGTGACAACCGTCTAAACTCAGGTCGAGTATGCTAACTTATGACCTCGATACGTATGTTTGATACTTGCTATAACTAATTTTATGTGTTACGTGGTTACATAGACATTACCCTTTAAGCTAAGCTCGATGTAACTCATGCAAAACTTTAAACGTGTGTGTCTCGGAAACGGAATCGGAATCGGAATCAAGCCAACAATTGAACTCTAAAATACTATGAATACATACAAAGAACTTTCCTAAGTTCACTTGAAATCAATCGGGAACATTAACGAACAAAAATGCCTAACGAGAACGAAAAACAGGATTTCTGCCGAACCAGCCATTCAGCCAACGGCTGGATGGACTCGGCGGCTGAGCTCCTCCAGCCGGCGGCTGGATGCTGCTGGACAGGTGTTCGATGACTCATTTTTGCATGAAAAACGATCGGGACACATGTCTTAACCCGATTTGACCCCCTTTTCTGCCAGAAGTTACTATCCCAAGGTGTTAATACTCTTTTCTTTTCTTTCATTTTAACATAACACACACACACACTTCACTCTTTTTTTCTCTCAACTCTCTCTCTCTCTAAACTCTCTGATGTATAAAATCTAGTCTTAAATTTAACCTACTATTTCACGTAATTACACACTTATAGGCAGTGTACCTATTCGTATGTAATATAGTTTAAAAGCAAGTAAAGGTTCGTTCGCAGGGACTAATTTGTTTTTAAGTTTCGAATTAATAATACTATTTGTTTTTGGGGGTTTTTTATCGTAACAAAAGATTGATGAAAATTGCAAGTAATTAGTAAAAGTGATTAATAAAAATCGAGTGAGAAAAAAGTAATCAAAATTATCAAATATTAGAGAAAATACACTTGTTTGACACTTCACTTATTTTCCATTCAAGTTTACGAAATTGATTGATTATAAAACTTCTAAGATATAACAAAAGTCCTCTCGAATCTTTTATTAACTTTAACTACCTCTAATTATACCGTTCCTCTCGAATACAGTGGTAATTATTAATAATTAAGCCTTAAGTGACAAGCCGGTATTTAGATATTTAACCTTATAGAGTTTCCTCTCGAATAACTCCTCTAAATATTAATTCCTCTCGAATATTAACAATTAGACTCACTCATCTAAGTTTAATTATTTAAGTTGATATTATTAGGTCCTCTCGAATCCTAACAATTTTAAACCGATTATAGACCGACCGATTATTTCATATAAATTATTTAACCTATCTAGACTCCTCTCGAATACCTAGAATGTTGATTAATTAACTTATGTATAAACAACTTTATAATAATATTTTAAAACTTAGACAATTAAGGATTTTCGGTTAAAAACAAATACCTAAACAATCAAATACGAAAACTCAAACTTCAAATAAGATCCGTTAATCAAACAAATGTAAAATTAGTTTAGTTGCTCATAATTGACATAAAAATAGCAAATAAACAAATAGAAAATATAATAGAAAAAGTTTTAAAAAGGAAAAGAGAAACAAACTAAAAGATTGCAAACGCGTCGTGACAGACGTTGAATGAAAACCAAATTCCTAGCTCGAATCCTTGCCTCCAAACGAATCCTAAGCTTCCAATACTTGAGAATAATAATTGATGATTTTTTTGGATGTTTTGGGGTTGTATTTATAGGCAAAAATAAAGAGAATTCGTATTCGAGTCGAACTCCAAAACTCTTTTAAGATTGTGGATAATGATCGATTCAAATAGAATGTGGACTTTTCCTTGTCATGTTACATTTGGGTTTTCTTTTATTTCCTTTTGTCCACGTGCATGTCTCCATATCTGATCATGTCACCATTTCTCGTCTTTTGACCATTTTCATGTGTTTCCTTGGCCAAACATCCACTTTCTAATCATATTCAAGCTGTCACTTGAATAAAACACTTTCACACAATTAAATGTAAAAATCCTATCCTATCCATCATGATTAAATATGAAATGTGACCAAATATCGCATATAAATAGTTATATAAATATGCGATATCACCCTCTCAAACACCATTTAACTCCAGAAATACAGCAAGAAAACATCAAGAAAACACCCCCATAAATCGTCCTCATCATCAATCTAAGCAAGGGTTTCCGTTCATCTAGTCAAATACATCATTTTCTACCGATTTGAAGCCGAAAACACCACCTAGTCACTCTAGATCATCATCCATACACTTTCTTTGGGTAAAAACACTTTTCCTTTACTGTCATTACATAAATAACTCATTGCATGTGCGATCCATCACTTAAAAACAAGTTTTTATGAAGTTTTATAACGATTTTTATACAAAAACGGGTTTTCACAATCTCTTACATAAATCTATATATTTGTGGCTAAAAATCCAAAAGAAACTGATATTTGAACATATATATAAGTACTCTTGATGAATATTCAGTTGCATGGTGAAATCTAGCTCAAAAACGCTTACAATCGCGAAAATGGCAAAACAAGAAAATCTGTCTCGGCAATTCAGCCGCCGGCTGAAATATTCAGCCGCTGGCTGAATAAGTCTGTGCACAAAAGTCGTATTTTTAAAGTGTTAACGGAGAAATCGAGAAACAAATACTTTTCACAGCTTAAGTAACACATTGTCCCTAATGTGTTAACGATTAAAAACTAAAGGGAAATTACAAAAATAAAATCTAAAAAGAAAAATAATATACAAAAATAAGAAAAGAAGAAAATAGAACCCGGTTGTAGATATCGAATATTTCTTGTGAAAATGCTTTACTGATTTGAATGCTAGCTAGTCCCAAAACCGGTTGTTGAACTTACTTCAAATCTATAAAAAACTAAAAGAGAAAAACTAAAAACAAATATTAAAAACACAAAAAAAAAAAAAAAATAAATAAATAAATAAATAAAAATTACTAATTACGACGGAATAAAAAATAGTAGACTATTTTTTAAAGTCTAATAGAGGAAAAAGGTAAACAATAACTTCACAAAAAAAAAAATACAAAATTTTAGATTTTTTTTCGTTTTTTTTTTACTTTTTTAATTATTTTTTTTTTTTATTTATTTATAAATGAATGAAAAATTAACTACCAAAGAAAAGAAAAACAAACCCGGGTTGCCTCCCGAGAAGCTCTAATTTTTACGAATGAGTCGTTAACTTGACTCGATACGCCTCGTGATCAGGTGTTGATGGTATAGAAACCATCCTCGATCATCGTTCCATTTTCATCGTCCTCTTCGTGGTATAACTTGACCCGTTGTCCCGAGACGATGAATGCATCTCCTGTTTCCTTCCATAGCTCGACATAGCCTGAGGCAAATGCTCGTTTTACGGTGTACGTCCCTGTCCACTTTGATCTTAATTTTGGAGCTTTAAATTTGTACTTCGACTGAAATAAAAGTACTTTATCGCCCTCCTTGAATTTTTTACGACGAATTTTTCGGTTGTGGAATTCCTTTGTTCTTTCCTTGTAAAGTCTGGAACTTTCGTAGGCTTGTAACCGTAACTCGTCCATTTCGTGAAGTTGTAAGAACGGCATATCTCCCGCTAAGTCCATATCGATGTTGCAGTTCTTCAATGCCCAGTATGCCTTATGCTCGATTTCGACCGGAAGGTGGCACGTTTTCCCGTAGAGTAGTCGATACAGGGTGGTTCCAATTGGCGTTTTGTACGCTGTCCTGAATGCCCACAATGCGTCTTCTAGCTTCCTCGACCATATGTTAGGATTATTGTTGACTGTCTTTTCCAAAATCCGCTTGATTGCTCGGTTTGTATTTTCCACTTGCCCGCTCGTTTGAGGATGGTATGAAGTAGCAAACCGGTGATTGACTCCATATCTCTTCAAAACTTTTGCTAGCTGAGCATTTGCGAAGTGGCTTCCTCGATCGCTGATTAATGCCTTTGGCACTCCAAACCTGCAAAACAAATTTTTAAGAAAATCAACAACCACGTTAGCGTTGTTAGTAGGTAATGCTTTAGCCTCGACCCATTTAGAAACATAATCCACAGCAACTAAAATGTAAACATTTCTATTTGAAGGTTTAAATGGTCCCATGAAGTCGATTCCCCAAATATCAAAAACTTCACAAACTTGGATCCCTTGCTGTGGCATTTCGTCTCGCTTGGTGATGTTCCCCTGGCGTTGACACGCGTCACAGGTGCTCACGAGTGTATAGGCCTCCTTGAAGATTGTTGGCCAGTAGAACCCTGCATCAAAAACCTTTTTACCAGTTACCGTCGGACCGTAGTGTCCTCCGGTGGGTCCATGATGGCATTCGTCCAAGATCCTCCTAGTTTCTCCTCCGTATACACACCGTCGCACCATTCCATCAGCACACCTACGAAATAAATACGGTGCGTCCCAGTAATAGTATTTAGCATCGGAAATTAATTTCTTCTTCTGTTGATAGGTCAGGCTCTTGTTGACAATTTTTCCGGCTAGAAAATTCGCAATATCAGCGAACCATGGAGCGTCACTGTCCGTTTTGTTGATGCAGGCCAGCATCTCCCCCGGAAATGCGTCATCTATCTCCCCTTCCTTCAACTCCCCCAAACTTGGGTTCTCCAATCTGCTCAAATGATCTGCTGCTACATTCTCAGCTCCTTTCTTGTCCTTGATCTCGATGTCAAATTCCTGCAACAATAAAATCCAACGAATTAATCTAGGTTTAGTATCTAATTTAGAAAATAAGAATTTTAAAGCAGAATGATCCGTGAAAACAATTGTTTTGCTCAACACTAAGTATGAGCGGAATTTGTCAAAAGCAAATACTACAGCAAAAAGTTCCTTTTCCGTAGTGGTATAATTCTGTTGGGCTTCATTCAGTGTTTTGCTGGCGAAGTATATAGGTCGAAAATGCTTGTCGATCCGTTGCCCCAAAACAGCTCCAACTGCGAAATTACTGGCGTCACACATGAGTTCGAAAGGCTGAGACCAATCCGGTGCTACCAAAATGGGTGTATTGGTGATCCTCTCCTTGAGTAACTCGAAAGCTTGTAAGCACTCCTCCGAGAAATTGAAAGCTACCTCCTTCTCTAATAATTTCGTCATAGGACGAGTAATCTTCGAGAAATCCTTGATAAACCTTCTATAGAATCCCGCATGTCCCAAAAAACTCCGAATTGCTTTCTCGTTCGTTGGTGGTGGTAGTTTGGCGATGACCTCGATCTTTGCTTTGTCTACCTCTATCCCGGCTTTTGAAATTTTGTGTCCCAGTACAATTCCCTCTCGAACCATGAAGTGGCATTTCTCCCAGTTTAGGACCAAGTTAGCTTCCTCGCACCTTCCCAACATCTGATCCAAATTCTTCAAGCAATCATCGAATGAATCTCCAAAAACTGAAAAATCATCCATGAACACCTCCATTGTTTTCTCCACTATGTCCTGAAAAATTGCTAGCATACACCGTTGAAAAGTGGCTGGTGCGTTGCATAGACCAAATGGCATCCTCCGATAGGCGTAGGTTCCGAACGGGCATGTGAAGGTGGTCTTTTCCTGATCTTCGGGAGCAATAGGTATCTGAAAATACCCCGAAAACCCATCCAAGAAACAGTAGAACTCATTTCCGGCTAGTCTCTCGATCATCTGGTCCATGAACGGTAGTGGAAAATGGTCCTTCATGGTGGCTTCATTCAGCTTGCGGTAGTCGATGCAGACTCTCCATCCTGTGACTGTCCTTGTTGGCACGAGCTCGTTCTTGTCAGTCATCACCACAGTCATACCTCCCTTTTTCGGAACGCAGTGAATGGGGCTTACCCATGGGCTGTCTGAAATGGGGTAGATAATTCCTGCATCCAACAACTTAACAACTTCCTTTTTAACGACATCTGTCATATTCGGATTTAACCGCCGTTGTTTTTGAACAATGGGTTTTACATTATCAAGAAAATTAATTTTATGTTTGCAAAAATCGGGGCTAATTCCGGGTATGTCAGATATACGCCAAGCAAAGGCCTTTTTATGACCTTTAAGGACTGTCAATAATCGAGCTTTTTCGTCACCCGAAAGTGATGACGAAATAACAACTGGTAGTAAATTTGTACCTTCGAGAAAAGCATACTCTAAATGTACCGGCAATTGTTTTAGCTCCAAGTCGGTAGGTGGTGATTCAATTGAAGATTTGATCCTCATGCTCTGGTCCAGCTCCAGTTCCTCCTTAACTTCAACCTCCACTTCCTCGATCTTCTCGTCCTTCAGTTCCTCTTCCAAGCTTGTTTCTATCTCGAGAATTTCCTGCCAATCTAAATCATCAAACACATCAATCCGAAAACAGGTTTCATCAGTAGAATAAGAATGGGTCATGGCTCTATCTAGTGTAAAGATAATTCTTTCTTCCCCAACCCCTAATGAAATTTGCCCATTTTTCACCCGGATAATTGCGTCAGCTGTGTTCAGGAATGGTCGTCCAAGGATTAGTGGAACAGTGACATCTTCATCCATCTCTAGAATCACAAAATCAACAGGGAAGGTAAATTTTCCTACATTTACTAGCATGTTTTCAGCAATTCCTAACGGGTATTGGAATGATCGGTCGGCTAGGCGGATACTCATCCTAGTGGGTTTTAACACTCCTAGGGCCAGTTTAGCATATAGTGAATAAGGCATTAAGTTTATGCTAGCTCCTAAGTCCGCCAATGCACTGCAACTGTAAGTATTGCTGAAGTTGCACTTGATAAGGAAACTCCCTGGATCATCTAACTTCGGTGGTATCGTGTTCTTCACCAAAGCTGAACATTCGGTGTTTAAGAATGCGGCTTGCTCCTCTGATGGCTTTCCCTTGTTCGTGACCAATTCCTTGATGAATTTAGAGTAGTTTGGCATCCCTGCAATCAAATCAACAAGAGGAACATTAATATTAACAGATTTAATCATATCACATAATTTACCGTACTGCTCCCGCATTCTCGCTTTTCTTAATCGTTGAGGGTATGGAACATGTGGCTGGTAAGCTTTGATTGGAACTTCCTCCACTGGTTCAGGTGTTTTAGCCTTTGATTGAACTGGTGGTGCCTCGTCCTCATCGTCCTCGATCTCGAAATCATCCATAACTGGTTCTGTAGTGGAAAGTGGCGTCCTGGCTGGCAGTTTTTCTCCGGTTTCGTTTTGATCGTTTCCGTAAGCATGTCCCGAGCGTGTGGTAATTGCGTTCACGTGCTCGTCTCTGTGTTTTGGGCAGGGTGGCATTCCGTCTCGTAGTCCTTCGGTTCTTCCAGGATGTTGATACTTCGGTGTTTGATTGGTGGAACTGTTTCCCTGGTTCTGTGGTCGTGGATTTGGTTGCGTATTACTCGGTAATGAGCCTGATGGTCGATTTGAGTTCCGCTCGTTCATCCTATCGAACCGTCTCTCTAAGTCTTGCAGTGCTGCCTGCTGATTTCTTTGTCCTTGCTCGATGTGGTCATTTAAAACTTTGAATTGGTTACGGACATCGTCATTCGTCGATTTTTGGGTGTGGTCATTTAAAATCTAGTCTTAAATTTAACCTACTATTTCACGTAATTACACACTTATAGGCAGTGTACCTATTCGTATGTAATATAGTTTAAAAGCAAGTAAAGGTTCGTTCGCAGGGACTAATTTGTTTTTAAGTTTCGAATTAATAATACTATTTGTTTTTGGGGGTTTTTTATCGTAACAAAAGATTGATGAAAATTGCAAGTAATTAGTAAAAGTGATTAATAAAAATCGAGTGAGAAAAAGTAATCAAAATTATCAAATATTAGAGAAAATACACTTGTTTGACACTTCACTTATTTTCCATTCAAGTTTACGAAATTGATTGATTATAAAACTTCTAAGATATAACAAAAGTCCTCTCGAATCTTTTATTAACTTTAACTACCTCTAATTATACCGTTCCTCTCGAATACAGTGGTAATTATTAATAATTAAGCCTTAAGTGACAAGCCGGTATTTAGATATTTAACCTTATAGAGTTTCCTCTCGAATAACTCCTCTAAATATTAATTCCTCTCGAATATTAACAATTAGACTCACTCATCTAAGTTTAATTATTTAAGTTGATATTATTAGGTCCTCTCGAATCCTAACAATTTTAAACCGATTATAGACCGACCGATTATTTTATATAAATTATTTAACCTATCTAGACTCCTCTCGAATACCTAGAATGTTGATTAATTAACTTATGTATAAACAACTTTATAATAATATTTTAAAACTTAGACAATTAAGGATTTTCGGTTAAAAACAAATACCTAAACAATCAAATACGAAAACTCAAACTTCAAATAAGATCCGTTAATCAAACAAATGTAAAATTAGTTTAGTTGCTCATAATTGACATAAAAATAGCAAATAAACAAATAGAAAATATAATAGAAAAAGTTTTAAAAAGGAAAAGAGAAACAAACTAAAAGATTGCAAACGCGTCGTGACAGACGTTGAATGAAAACCAAATTCCTAGCTCGAATCCTTGCCTCCAAACGAATCCTAAGCTTCCAATACTTGAGAATAATAATTGATGATTTTTTTGGATGTTTTGGGGTTGTATTTATAGGCAAAAATAAAGAGAATTCGTATTCGAGTCGAACTCCAAAACTCTTTTAAGATTGTGGATAATGATCGATTCAAATAGACGGTGGACTTTTCCTTGTCATGTTACAATTGGGTTTTCTTTTATTTCCTTTTGTCCACGTGCATGTCTCCATATCTGATCATGTCACCATTTCTCGTCTTTTGACCATTTTCATTTGTTTCCTTGGCCAAACATCCACTTTCTGATCATATTCAAGCTGTCACTTGAATAAAACACTTTCACACAATTAAATGTAAAAATCCTATCCTATCCATCATGATTAAATATGAAATGTGACCAAATATCGCATATAAATAGTTATATAAATATGCGATATCACTCTCTCAAACACCATTTAACTCCAGAAATACAGCAAGAAAACATCAAGAAAACACCCCCATAAATCGTCCTCATCATCAATCTAAGCAAGGGTTTCCGTTCATCTAGTCAAATACATCATTTTCTACCGATTTGAAGCCGAAAACACCACCTAGTCACTCTAGATCATCATCCATACACTTTCTTTGGGTAAAAACACTTTTCCTTTACTGTCATTACATAAATAACTCATTGCATGTGCGATCCATCACTTAAAAACAAGTTTTTATGAAGTTTTATAACGATTTTTATACAAAAACGGGTTTTCACAATCTCTTACATAAATCTATATATTTGTGGCTAAAAATCCAAAAGAAACTGATATTTGAACATATATATAAGTACTCTTGATGAATATTCAGTTGCATGTCGAAATCTAGCTCAAAAACGCTTAAAATCGCGAAAATGGCAAAACAAGAAAATCTGTCTCGGCAATTCAGCCGCCGGCTGAAATATTCAGCCGCTGGCTGAATAAGTCTGTGCACAAAAGTCGTATTTTTAAAGTGTTAACGGAGAAATCGAGAAACAAATACTTTTCACGGCTTATAAACATAATATAACAGATTACATATTTGTACTTTGAATGATAAGATGAGGTATTTAAATAACTAATTCATTATAACGATATTTAATGATATTTTATGAATCGTATTAAGCGGGAAAGTGGATAGGAAATTTTGGACATAAATTTTATGGCGCGGAAGCGCTGCCCAAATTTTATTGGACATACTTATAACACTTAAACAACAAACTATTCGTTGACTAACGAGTTTAAAAGCTAACAAGTTATATACTTACACGAAAACTTGGGTTATACTAGGATTCCGGTGATTCCGAGCACCTTCGAGCAATTCCGAGCACGCTAGAAATCTTCGCAAACAGTGAGTTACAAACCCCTACTTTTTATAAACGCTTTTAATACTTTTGGGGTGAAATGCGAGTCTTAGGCTTAACTATTATTTAAGCTGAAAAACGCTTTATTACTTGAATGCTAAACGAAAACGATTTGATGCGCAATGCTATTACGAAAACACTGGTATACTTTGAAAAGCTTTTATGAAACACTTTGATATCTTGAATACTTATATGAATGACTATTTTGCCGGCATTGTTGAGGGATTTGCCAACAATGCCGAGGATGCTAAAACTATTTGCCAATGACTAAAACAATCGATCGTCATGTTGCGGACTTTGTACAACATGGACGTGAGAAACCACTGAAAACTCCCAACACTACCAAGGACATTAGTTGCTATTAATCCCTTTGGAAAGGACCGTTAGTATATATGGATAGCGCTATTAGGGTAGATTGACCCTCACCACAACGACTTATAACGATGGTGCATAATACTAAATGGGTAGGCTTTAGGCTTAGCAACGATCATTGGGCAAAGCTTAGGATTGTCACATAGTCGCGCTATGTGGTCAATGCCTATAAACACAGATGCTATACTCTATACATTTATATGTGACAACTATTTTGAATGCGATACTCTATGCATGGTTATGCGATTACAATTTGAAGACTTATGCTTTACTAAAACTTGTAGCTCACTAACTACGTCTCCCGTAGTTAACACTTGACTCGTGTTTTCAGGTATCGAGTAAGCTAGCTGATGACTATATGCTTTTGGGGCGAATGACTTCAAGAACGGGATGGGTTTGGGTGGTTTGGTTGAACACCCCATTTTGTAATTCGGATATGTAACTTTGTTTTAAACTTTGTAAACCTTGAATATTATGTTTTCCTTAATGACATTTGGCGTTTATCTATATCTTGTGTATCGAATGCTATTGCTCTTCACATTCCGTATTTCCGCTTTAGCGGGGTGTGACAGACTTGGTATCAGAGCGCAAGGTAATAGTGAATACCGATTTTTCAAAAATCAAACTATAACCAGTTTCTAAAACAAAATATTTATTTAACCAAAACGTGAAGGCATTGTTTAACTTGAATTATTCGTAGCCTGATCACCTATGAATAATTTGGACTAAATCATGCCGGAACGGGATTGGTAAACATTAAACGAACCTCCCCGGGAATTCTTGAAGTCAGACCCACACAGACCTAGATGCTATACTTAAGATACTCTATGTGCTCAGTAGGGATGGCAATAAAACCCGTACCCGATGGGGACCCGGTATCCGAACCCGTTTTGACTGGGGAATCCCCGAGTTGACCGGGGATGGGGATGGGGATTGGGAATCCCCGATATTAAAAACGGGGATGGGGACGGGGATGGTAATACTCTCTTAACCATCTTAGTTTCCACAATTTGACTTGTAGTCTTGTCCTTTTGTTTCAACTGGTTTTGAATTCTTGTTGCATGTATGAATTATGCAAAACTATTTTTGAAGTATGGAAGTCTAGAAGTTACTTTTTTCTTATTGTAATGTTTTTTATACTTTGTTTGTTGATGTTACAGTAAGGCTAAGTGCCAAAAAAATATGTATTTGGCTAGTTACAAAATACTTAATACGTGAGAAGGAAATCCCCGTCCCCGATGGGGATCCCCGTCCTCGATGGGGCTGGGGATGGGATTACAATTTTACTCCCCATCGGGTATGGGGACGGGGATGGGGATGAATATTGAGATTGGGGATGGGGATGGGAAACATGATCCCCGAAATTCCCCGACCCATTGCCATCCCTAGTGCTCAGCTTATTACTAACACTTCCATGAGCCGTATCTTCGAACTAACTCGTCACCGATTCAGGGTATGTCGAGAGGGAAGGAGATAGCTACGTCAGTCGACGAAACCGAACACTCTCGCGAATCCCAATCACGCTCTAGGAGTCAGCAATCGTCACCACTCACCCTACCTTACCTCCATCGGGACGGTGAAGGAAGCTCACGATTACCAACACGCCGCGCACGACACCCACCGAATCGTCACTTGAGACCTCAGATAACTACGCCACCACCACCCCCTGTTCGCGGATTGACTCCCGAAGAAATCCAAGCGCTTTGTAACATGTCCGTCGACCTCCGCGGATATACTCAAGTCGTGAGAGATCACTCCCACCAGATACGTGGTTTGTACACCGAGGTGTTACGCACAAAGGCAATGGCACGAAAGTCAATTCGAGCAGCACGCAACTTGATGCTGATTAGCATAGTACTAGTATTCCTTATGATTGTATTGGTTGTATTTAAGGTTTAGAGGTTGTTGTAAGATGTCTTTTGGATTGTGAGCAGAACATGAAGTTTATGAAGGGTTGTGCGCGTAGTACTTTATGATTGGTTGGTAATGTACGACAATAGTCGATGGTGTTGGATTTTGTAAGAGCATCAAATTTTGAGCGATATATAAAATGGACGGATTATAATTACGATTGTTGTTGTCCTTGTTATTTCCCATTACATGAATCTGAAGTGATATATCAAAACCCTAAACCCGAGTTCTCTCTTGTGTAGGAAAATGGCCGAACCCAACGATGAGCGCATTGTCCAAAGGATCAACGCCCGACTGAACGAGGCGATACCCGACATCATAGCCCGAATCAACGCGGGTATCCACCAGGGAGGACCAAGGGGAAATAACAACAACCAAGAAAACAACAACCAAGGAAACAACAACCAACGAAACAACAACCAAGAAAATAACAATCAGGGAAACAACAACGAGGGGAACAACCAAGGTTGTAGCTACAAGACCTTCATATCTTGCAGGCCAAAGGAATTCCATGGCACCGAGGGCGCCATCGGACTATCGCGCTGGATCGATAGTATGGAAGTCGTGCTAAGGATCAGCCAGTGCGCTGAAAACAAGAAGGTGGAATTCACTTCTTGCATGCTTCAGGGACGAGCACTAACCTGGTGGAACAGCCAGCTACAGGTCCAAGGTCCGGACGCTGCATATAACATGCCATGGGCAAGGTTCAAGGAACTACTGGTAATTGAGTACTGTCCCAAGGAGATCCTGAAGAAGCTCAAGAACGAACTCTGGAATCACTCCATGGTGGGAACCGACATCGACACCTACGTCGCGCGATTTCATGAACTCGCAAATCTAGTACCTGAACTAGTAACCCCCGAAGATAAGAGAATTGAGCACTTCATTTGGGGACTCTCACCCGAGATCAGGGCTATGGCGACGGCTACCGAGCCAGCTACGATGCAGCAGGCCGTGAGCTTGGCCAACCGCCTAACCCAGGATTGGATAAGGAATGGAGGAGCGTCAAAGCCGGGTGCAGAGGACGCTAAGGGAAAGCGCAAGGTTCAGGACACGTCGGGGAATAGAAGGGATCGTTTCAACAAGAAGGCCAAGACAGTGAGGAACTATGGAGTAGCCACGACAGAGAATACCGGCTATCAGGGAAAGGCGCCGAAATGCGACAGGTGCGGTTATCACCACGGTGGTGACTGCCGGTCATGCACCAACTGCAACCGCCTCGGTCACTGGACTCGACACTGTAAGGCAGTGAATGCTGGACCGCAGCAGGCGGGAAGGCAGCAAAATGAAGGACCGCGACAAGCGGGGAGGCCACAACAGAACGATAGGCCTCGCCAGGGAGAATGTTATGAGTGCGGTAGTAGGGATCACTACCGAAATGTTTGTCCTAGGCTAAACCCTGCCTGAAACCCAAACCAGAACCGCAATCAAAACCCTCCGCGAAACCAAAACCAGGACAATCAGAGGGGAAACGATGGGGGACAAGGTCGTGGAAGAGCCTTCGCGATTGGTGCCGAAGAGGCAAGAAACGACCCCCGGGTGATTGCAGGTACATTTCTCCTTAACAACTATTATGCCACAGTATTGTTTGACTCAGGCGCGGACAAAAGTTTTGTGTCCTTAGAATTTAGGCCTTTGATTGCATTAGAAACCGAACCCCTAGGTGAAAAGTTTACGGTAGAATACGCGAATGGGCAGGAATACCAAGCTAGTGACGTAATTAAGAATTGCACAATAACCCTAGCTAACCACTCTTTCGAAATAGACCTAATTCCTATCGAACTTAAGAGCTTTGACGTAGTAATAGGAATGGACTGGTTGACCATCAGAGACGCGAAAATATTTTGTTTAGATATGACGATACGAATGCCATTAGGAGATGGAACGGAATTGATAGTACAAGGAGATAGGTCGGGCCAAACTTCGAAGCTTATATCGGTGATGAAGATGCGCAAGTACTTAAATAAGGGCTGCTTTGCATTGTTAGTGAACATAAAGGACAAACAGGCAAAAGCAGTAGACCTTAAGGATGTACCGGTAGTTAGGGACTATCCGGAAGTATTTCCCGAAGAACTACCTTGACTACCACCCCAGAGGCAAGTAGAGTTTAGAATCGAGATAATTCCTGGAGCAGCACCGGTGGCAAGGGCGCCATATCGACTAGCTCCGACTGAGATGCAGGAATTATCCAACCAAGTTCAGGATTTATTGGATAAGGGATTTATCCGACCAAGCTCATCACCATGGGGAGCGCCGATCCTATTCGTCAAGAAGAAGGATGGATCGTTTCGCATGTGTATCGACTACCGTGAATTGAATAAACTAACCGTCAAGAACCGATATCCTCTTCCACGAATCGATGACCTTTTCGACCAACTGCAAGGCGCGACCTACTTTTCAAAGATTGACTTAAGGTCCGGATATCATCAAGTGTTGGTTTCTGAGGATGATATACCGAAAACCGCATTCCGCACTAGATACGGACACTACGAGTTCCTGGTAATGCCGTTCGGACTCACGAACGCACCAGCGGTATTCATGGATTTGATGAATAGGGTATGCCGACCGTATCTAGACAAGTTCGTTATTGTATTCATCGACGACATCTTAATCTACTCGCGGACCAAAGAGGATCACGCAGAGCACTTAAAGCTGTTATTGGAATTGCTCAAGGAACAACAGCTCTATGCAAAGTTTTCTAAGTGCGAATTCTGGCTGCGGGAAGTCAAATTTCTCGGCCACGTAGTCAATGGATCTGGAATCCACGTTGACCCATCAAAAATCGAGGCAATAAAGAATTGGGAAGCTCTCAAAAGTCCGACAGAAATCCGCCATTTTTTGGATTGGCTGGGTATTATCGGCGATTCATCCAGGATTTCTCTAAGATAGCTAAACCCCTAACAAAGTTAACCCAAAAGAACGAGAATTTCAACTGGAGAGATGCTCAAGAACAAGCCTTCAATATCCTGAAAGCGAAACTGTGCAACGCTCCGATCTTAACTCTTCCTGAGGGAAACGAAGACTTCGTAGTTTATTGTGACGCATCTAACCTAGGATTAGGTTGTGTATTGATGCAACGAAATAAGGTCATAGCTTACGCATCGCGACAACTTAAGAAACACGAGGTCAATTACGCCACTCACGACTTAGAACTAGGAGCGATAGTTTTTGCCCTAAAAATCTGGAGACATTATCTCTACGGAACCAAATGCACGGTATTCACGGACCATAGGAGTCTGTAGCACATACTAGATCAGAAGCTACTCAATATGAGGCAAAGGAGATGGTTGGAACTCCTTAGCGACTACGACTGCGATATTAGGTATCACCATGGCAAAGCGAATGTCGTAGCAGATGCCCTGAGTAGGAAGGAGAGGCAACAGACGACTCGAGTACGTGCACTAGGAATCTACCTTAGACCCGACCTAAGGACGCGTATAGCAAATGCCCAACATGAGGCTTTGGAGGCAGATAACATAAAGGTCGAAACCCTGCATAATCACGAAAAGGACTTCGTAAGAAAGAGCGACGACGTCTATTATTTTAAGGATCGAGCCTGGATTCCTACGACCAACGAATTGAGGAAGACCATCGTGGATGAAGCACACCGAACGCGATATTCCATTCATCCAGGGTCAAGCAAATTGTATAAGGACCTCAAGGAACATTATTGGTGGCCTGGAATGAAAAGAGACGTTGCTTTATACGTAGAGAAATGCCTCACTTGTGCGAAAGTGAAGGCCGAATATCAGAAGCCATCTGGATTACTACAGCAACCCGAAATTCCCGAGTGGAAATGGGAGCAAATCACAATGGACTTCGTCACAAAGTTACCTCGGACATCAAGGGGTAACGACATGATCTGGGTTATAGTAGATCGACTAACGAAGTCAGCACACTTCATTCCCATTAAGGAAAGTTTTAACGTAGAAAAACTTGTCCAAATATACATCAACGAGGTAGTGACACGTCACGGAATACCCACGTCAATCATCTCGGATAGAGATACTCGCTTCACTTCCAGATTTTGGAAGGCATTCCAAGAGTCGTTTGGCACACGATTGGACTTAAGCACGGCTTATCATCCACAAACTGATGGTCAAAGCGAGCGCACTATACAAACACCGGAGGACATGCTGAGAGCATGCGTTATCGACTTCGGAGGAAGTTGGGATAACCACTTACCACTAATAGAGTTCTCTTACAATAACAGCTACCATGCTAGCATCAAATGTGCGCCTTTTGAAGCTCTCTACGGAAGGAAATGCCGATCTCCACTGTGTTGGTTGGAACCGGGAGATCGACAACTAATTAGCATGGACGTAGTACAAGAAACGATTGATAAGATCACAACGATTAAGGAAAGACTTAAGACTGCGAGAAGTTGTCAAAAGAGCTATGCTGATATGCGCAGAAAGGATCTAGAATTTCAAGTCGGCGACAAAGTACTTCTAAAGGTGTCACCTTGGAAAGGTGCAATACGCCGCGGAAAGAGAGGAAAGCTTAGCCCGAGATATGTGGGACCATTTGAGATACTCGAAAGGGTAGGTCCCGTGGCATATCGTTTAGAACTACCACAAGAGCTCGGTAACATGCATAACACTTTTCATGTTTCGAGATTGAAAAAGTGCCTATCGGACGAAACACTTATCACACCTTTAGAGGAAGTACAACTAGACGAGAAGCTCCAATTTGTCGAGGAACCGATTGAAATCATAGATCGCGAAACTAAGAAACTGAGACACAGTAAAATCCCTATAGTGAGGGTGCGATGGAACGCAAAGCGTGGCCCCGAATATACCTGGGAAAGAGAGGATCAAATGATGCTTAAGTATCCTCACCTCTTCACTTCTTCCACAACGAATACTACAAGTTGAAATTTCGGGACGAAATTCTTTCAACGTGGGGAGAATGTGACAACCGTCTAAACTCAGGTCGAGTATGCTAACTTATGACCTCGATACGTATGTTTGATACTTGCTATAACTAATTTTATGTGTTACGTGGTTACGTAGACATTACCCTTTAAGCTAAGCTCGATGTAACTCACGCAAAACTTTAAACGTGTGTGTCTCGGAAACGGAATCGGAATCGGAATCAAGCCAACAATTGAACTCTAAAATACTATGAATACATACAAAGAACTTTCCTAAGTTCACTTGAAATCAATCGGGAACATTAACGAACAAAAATGCCTAACGAGAACGAAAAACAGGATTTCTGCCGAACCAGCCATTCAGCCAACGGCCGGATAGACTCAGCCAACGGCTGGGCTCCAGCCGGCGGCTGAGCTCCTCCAGCCGGCGGCTGGATGCTGCTGGACAGGTGTTCGATGACTCATTTTTGCATGAAAAACGATTGGGACACATGTCTTAACCCGATTTGACCCCCTTTTCTGCCAGAAGTTACTATCCCAAGGTGTTAATACTCTTTTCTTTTCTTTCATTTTAACATAACACACATACACACTTCACTCTTTTTTTCTCTCAACTCTCTCTCTCTCTCTCTCTAAACTCTCTCAAACACCATTTAACTCCAGAAATACAGCAAGAAAACATCAAGAAAACACCCCCATAAATCGTCCTCATCATCAATCTAAGCAAGGGTTTCCGTTCATCTAGTCAAATACATCATTTTCTACCGATTTGAAGCCGAAAACACCACCTAGTCACTCTAGATCATCATCCATACACTTTCTTTGGGTAAAAACACTTTTCCTTTACTGCCATTACATAAATAACTCATTGCATGTGCGATCCATCACTTAAAAACAAGTTTTTATGAAGTTTTATAACGATTTTTATACAAAAACGGGTTTTCACAATCTCTTACATAAATCTATATATTTGTGGCTAAAAATCCAAAAGAAACTGATATTTGAACATATATATAAGTACTCTTGATGAATATTCAGTTGCATGTCGAAATCTAGCTCAAAAACGCTTAAAATCGCGAAAATGGCAAAACAAGAAAATCTGTCTTGGCAATTCAGCCGCCGGCTGAAATATTCAGCAGCTGGCTGAATAAGTCTGTGCACAAAAGTCGTATTTTTAAAGTGTTAACGGAGAAATCGAGAAACAAATACTTTTCACAGCTTATAAACATAATATAACAGATTACATATTTGTACTTTGAATGATAAGATGAGGTATTTAAATAACTAATTCATCATAACGATATTTAATGAATCGTATTAAGTGGGAAAGTGGATAGGAAATTTTGGACATAAATTTTATGGCGCGGAAGCGCTGCCCAAATTTTATTGGACATACTTATAACACTTAAACAACAAACTATTCGTTGACTAACGAGTTTAAAAGCTAACAAGTTATATACTTACACGAAAACTTGGGTTATACTAGGATTCCGGTGATTCCGAGCACCTTCGAGCAATTCTGAGCACGCTAGAAATCTTCGCAAACAGTGAGTTACAAACCCCTACTTTTTATAAACTCTTTTGATACTTTTGGGGTGAAATGCGAGTCTTAGGCTTAACTATTATTTAAGCTGAAAAACGCTTTATTACTTGAATGCTAAACGAAAACGATTTGATGCGCAATGCTATTACGAAAACACTGGTATACTTTGAAAAGCTATTATGAAACACTTTGATATCTTGAATACTTATATGAATGACTATTTTGCCGGCATTGTTGAGGGATTTTCCAACAATGCCGAGGATGCTAAAACTATTTGCCAATGACTAAAACAATCGATCGTCATGTTGCGGACTTTGTACAACATGGACGTGAGAAACCACTGAAAACTCCCAACACTACCAAGGACATTAGATGCTATTAATCCCTTTGGAAAGGACCGTTAGTATATATGGATAGCGCTATTAGGGTAGATTGACCCTCACCACAACGACTTATAACGATGGTGCATAATACTAAATGGGTAGGCTTTAGGCTTAGCAACGATCATTGGGCAAAGCTTAGGATTGTCACATAGTCGCGCTATGTGGTCAATGCAAATAAACACAGATGCTATACTCTATACATTTATATGTGACAACTATTTTGAATGCGATACTCTATGCATGGTTATGCGATTACAATTTGAAAACTTATGCTTTACTAAAACTTGTAGCTCACTAACTACGTCTCCCGTAGTTAACACTTGACTCGTGTTTTCAGGTATCGAGTAAGCTAGCTGATGACTATATGCTTTTGGGGCGAATGACTTCAAGAACGGGATGGGTTTGGGTGGTTTGGTTGAACACCCCATTTTGTAATTCGGATATGTAACTTTGTTTTAAACTTTGTAAACCTTGAATATTATGTTTTCCTTAATGACATTTGGCGTTTATCTATATCTTGTGTATCGAATGCTATTGCTCTTCACATTCCGTATTTCCGCTTTAGCGGGGTGTGACACAACCCGTCAAACCATATATGCCAGACCCCTCGGCTATCTTTTTTATCCGACTACCACTGCCGGTACGTGTCTCCTATGACAGGTACGAGGTTCGGACATCCGGACATTTCCCGGGCCACACAACCTGGTCTTTGCCAGGCTACGCAGCTCGATTATCCCCTGACTACGGTCGACATACATCTTGCTAAGTGACTCGACTAGGATCGCCGACCACTTCGTAGTGATCTCCGGGTTGTCCTTGCCCTTTACCCGACTACACGACTAAATAGCTGGTAACGCACCTTCGTGCTCGACCATCGACACATTGGTGTCCGACAGTGATTCCTTAATCATCCCCGCTACAAAACTACGATCGCCAACCACGGAACTCGCGTTCCTGAAATTGTGCGGCTGCCAAAGCCAACTATCTCCATCTTGAGTGCTCGGTCACGTCTCGGTCATAACCGACCTACATAACCCGGTTAGAAATGCTTTTTCAAAACCGGTGATGTAGCTTGTACGTCCCCATTAACAAGATTGTAACTTACGGACCATGGTTGTTGACCAGGAATAAGACGAATGTGTTTACCCCGTTCTTACCTTCCATGGGCCACAGTTGGTCGCCCTTAATTGGCCAGCCATGATCGGTGGCCCATAAAAGGACGTTCTAATTTCTAACACTTTAAATGCCTCTTTGTATTAGTGTCAAAGACATCATAATTCACAATAATTTATACACACAACATTCATTTCAGAGTCTGACACCTTTATTCTCTTACGTCATTCTAGGCTAACTATTTTTGTCACCTCAGACTAATCAATAGTTTGATAGGTTTTACACCGTTTTACGAGAGTTTGAAACCAGTTAGTACATTTAAACCCTTTTATTGTGCTCATCAATCGGTGCATTGCACTACTTATTTTTTGATGTATATAATAGTTTGTATGAAAGTTGTATGGAAAGATATAATAATAACCAAATTAAATAAGAATCGTAACTATTATTTCTAATCATTTATTCTTTATACATAAAGAGAATTTTGATACACGTGAATTATTTTCATTTTGTTAATCACACTTTGAATTTTGATACATATAATTGTAGTTTTTAGTTGTTCATAAATGTATGAATAATAGTGTATAGAGTTCTTTCAAAATTTTGGTTTTAATTGTTCTAATTTAAGTCTATGTATGGAGTCGTCTCAAAATTAAGTCGTACCAATTCCGTCTCAAAATTGGGCATGGTATAGGCGTCGCAAAGTCGATTCCGATCGGTCGCAATTTTGACAAATGAAATTAGCCACCTCGCTCTTTATCACAAACTTAAACAAACATGTTTTTCCTCTAACGGATTTGAATGGCCCGTCAAGTAAGAGGTTATTGACTCGGGTCCTGTGAGGCACAACGGTATAGTTGTGGTGCGAGATATGTGATGACTGATGAGTCTGTTGGAGCATAAACGATTTTGTTTGTAGTTTGTATTTAATTAGAACGTGTCGTGTAGTATAAATGTATTTAGATCGAGTTGTAAGCTCTCGGAGTGTTTATGTAACTATTTAGGTTTTTGGTCAAACCTATAAATAGGCATCATAAATGCACATTAAAGATAGTTTTTAGAGAGAGAAAGTGCAGATTTCTAGAGAGAGAAAGTGCATTTCGGGTCTAGAGAGAGAAACACTTCCGAGAGGTCTAAAGTCGTTCTAATCAATTGTATTTGATATTATTCGTAGTTTTTTACATTACGTTAGCTTTAATAATATCAATCTTTGGTTAAATCGTGAGTTTTACCGCTTTATATTCTCTATTTACTCATTCCGCTCTAAAATAGAGATTTAGTCCAAATCGAGGTTCGGGAAAGGCGACCAACAAGTGGTATCAGAGTCTCTATACTTGCTATAGAGGTTTTTGGACTCGTTTGGTTATTTCACGGTGTATTTCGGTCTAGATCTAAGTTTTAACGTCGTTACTTTGACGGGTTATTTTGTAGATCTAGGACGTTTCCGAGGGTGTTTGGAACTGAAATTGAAGATTTAGGCTAGGTTTATGGTATACTTGATATCTGCAGAAAATGGCTTTCTAGTTCCGCGTTTTTCTTCGTTTTTTCGACGTGTTTGAAAAATTCAGCGAGTGAAACTGTTGGTTTTCTCATTCGTCAGCGAAACTGTAGTGAAACTGTAGCCAAACTGTAGCGAAACTGTAGCGAAACTGTTCTGCAGTTGCTGTTCGTTTTCGCGTTTTCTAGCTGTTACTCTGCTCGTTTCTAGTCAAAATTGTTCGGGAAGTGTTAGGTTAGTTTTTCTCAGTGTTCATGAGTATTCGGGATTGTGTGAACATTTGGGTGAAGATTTGTGCGAAGAATTAGAGTTTCGGGTTTTTCAAGCGGTTTTAAGTTAGAATTTGAAATGGCTCTCGTTACGAATGCAACTTCGTACGAAACGGAGATCAATCGGAATCCTTTACTTCCGCCAAAGTACGACCCGAATAGTACTCTTGAGGATTGGGTTTCAAGCTTCAAGACCTATGTAGCTTATTCCGATTCAAGAATGTGGGTGCCGATTCTCACAAGGTATATTGCTCCCTTCGACACTAATGTACAAACGGGAATCAGAACGCTGAAGCCAATAGAAGCCTACACCGACATTGAGAAAGCCGCGTATCTAAAGGATCAGAAAGCTCTAGGATCGATCCAACTGTGTCTGACAAATGAGATGAAATCAGTCTTCAGACAACACGCTACAGCCTACGATCTCTGGAATGCAATCATGAAGAGATACGGTGGCACCGAAGCCATGAAGTTAGTCAGGGCTGATCTGCTACGGAAACAGTCTGATAACTTTATTTGTGGGAAGAACGAGAGTCTTGATATGCTGATTTCAAGATTCTGCAGACTGACGAATGATTTATTCGATCTTAGAGTTAACTATAATAAGTTCGATATAAACACTCGTTTTCTGAATAGTTTGCCCGCGCACTGGGAGATGCGCGTTCTTCTACTAAAGGACAAAGATGAGCTCAGAGACTGGGATTTCGAGGAGCTGATTGAAAAATTGAAAATTGCAAACCTCGAAATGCAACAGAAGGCTTTCAGTGGAGGTTATCAGAATAGAGACATGACACAGCGTGACAATTCGGGAGTTGCTTTCCTCTCGAAGGTCGTATTTCCACAAATGCAACCACCGTCTTTAGCTGGATTGTCATTGTCAAATTCCTCAAGCCAATATGTTTCCACGCCAAGTCCACAAGCAAACCAGATCGCTTCAAGTTCCACTCCAATTAGATGTCCCACTTGTGGAACATGTCAGTTAAATGGCATTGAAACTCAGGCCTCACCCTCGCTGTTAAAGTCTCAATCATCTGCCTACATAGCCTTTGACTCTCTACAAGACGAGCATGAAATACTTCAATCATGCTTCCTTACAGCATGCGACGATCTAGTGGGAGGTCGAATCTCTAATTTCGCTCTAGTTGAAGAAGATTATGATCAAATTGATCATAACGGTCTGGAGGAAATGGACATTCGTTGGAATATGGCGATGCTGACTAGAAGGATCAAGAATTTTCTCAACCGTACTGGGAAAAAGCACATAAGTGGCGACAGTCGCACTGGGATGGGGTTCGACAAGTCTAAAGTGAAATGTCACAAGTGTCACAACTATGGACATTTTGCTCGGGAATGTGGACAACATTCACGTGACGATAGTAGAGGCTACCAAGGCCAAAGAAATGATCAGCAAGGGCAAGGTTACCGTTCTTCTTCTCAAGATCGACCGTATCAGCAAGAGGGTAACTCTCAGCGAGGAAATAACTACCAACAAGGAGGTAACTATCAGCGCCAAGCCAATCAGAACCTGAGAATTTAGGGTGTAGAGAAGGACAACGACAATTCCTCTACAACTCTCCTGGTTCAAGACAGCAGAGTGGATTGGGGCTCATATGAAGACAACTCTTCAAGGAATGATCACTTTGCTCTCATGGTCTCAAACACTGACAGTTTGCCTTCAACTTCTGAGGTAGATCTTGATGCTTTTAAATCTACTTGTGCAAAGTGCATCGAGCTAGAGGCCCAGCTCGATGTATGGCGAACTAATAATGTGTTCGTAGTCACTGAACTTGATAAACTAAGATATGCAAACGATCATTTAACCAAAGAAGTTCAGTCCTTTCAAAAATTTAAAAGCGAAAAATTGATTGAAATATCTGATTTGGAAATAATGGTAAAACGTCGTATCTCAACAATCAAACAGTATACTGACGCTCTTGCAGATACAAAGCTAACTATTGCTGAAAAGCAAAAGGAAATTGATATCCTTCATGGCAAGTTAGCTGCGTTTGCAAACTCAAAAGAGATTTTGAGTCAGTTTATCAGCACTCAGAGGACTAACACTCAAGACAAGTCGGGATTGGGGTACGATAATATGCCACCTCCAAAGCACTTTACCCCGATCCCCATTGTTGACTTGCCTCAGGGAATTGTTCAGACTCCCTCGATGACCGCTGAAGCCGTAAGTGATAAAACGGAAGTAAGCGGTCAGGAAGGAAGTGACTCTAAAGTCTCTGAAGAGTCGAAAGCTGTTTTAGACCGACATGACCACAAATCCAAAGACTTGAATGACTTAAATGAATTAAATCTAACCAAGCATCAAGAAAATCTCATTGAAAAAGTCTTTCAACGACTTTAGAGTCGACTTGTCAAAACAATGGACAAGAAATTCGAAAAACTCCAAGATCGTGAAAACAAAAAGATTTTAAAGCAAAACATGTTAGAGTCCAAGCTTAATGTGTCTCGGTCCAATGAGTCGAAGTCAAAGGGAAAGGCTAAAGTTGTTGAAAACCAACCAATTTTAAGTGTTAAAACCCCAATGGCTAGGATTTTCACTAAGGGAGAAACTTCAAAAACTAAACTTAAAGTTGTTTCTCCGAGAGTGACTCAGTCAAACGCAACCAAGGCAGTACAACTTCAACACGACACTCAAAAGAAGATTCAATCTTCTCAGGTTTCGGAAGTCAATTCCACTGACTCTCGAATCTGCTATTACTGTCGATTTGAGGGACATATTGCTAAGGCTTGTCCTCGTTTGAAAAACTTGATTTTGAAAAGCAAAGAGTCAAGACCAGTTTTAACTGTAAAGTCTAAAAGTCCTAGATCGAATCAACAGAACAGACCAAAAGTTGATTCATCTACTGTTAAAATCATGACCAGACCAAAACAGGCTTTTATCAAAACAGTAAAAGAAGTTGGTAAATCACCCAAACCTCAGACTGATACATCAACCATTACTGGCTATCAAAAACATCATAAGTTGGTTGATGTAATAGTTCCTGGTAAAAGTGGGCGACCCAAGTCAATTAAGGCTTGGGTACCCATTCAAAACTAATTTTTTCTTCACCTGTGCAGGGACAACCGAAGCGACTTGCTAACAACATCTGGTATGTCGACAGTGGTTGTACTCGGCACATGACGGGCAATCTCTCTCTGCTAGCCAACTTCATAAAGGCTAACGGAGGGAAAGTTTCCTTTGTTGGAGAAAAGGGTGGTATGATTACGGGTGAAGGATGTATCTCAAACGGAGACGTGACTTTCAAAAATGTCAGTTTATGTGAAGAGTTAAAGCACAATCTGCTCAGCGTTTCTCAAGTATGTGATGAAAAATACTCTACATTCTTCAACGCCAAGGAGTGCATGATTCTAAAGCAAGGGTTTGTAGTTCCTCCGGAATGGATAGAGATTAGAGCTCCGAGAGTCAATGGTATCTACTGCCTCAACATGAATACGGTTAAATCATCAGAAGGTCATGTTTGTTTGTTATCTAAAGCCTCGGAGAAAGAGTCTATTATGTGGCATCGTCGTATGGCGCATATCAACTTTCGGAAGATGAACTACTTGGTGAAACATGAGCTTGTCACTGGAGTTCCAAATCAAAGCTTCTCCATGAAAGATACCTGCGTTTCATGTGTAAAGGGATATCAGCACAAGAAATCACATCCAACGAAGCTAGTGAACTCCATCTCCGCTCCTTTAGAATTGCTTCACATGGATTTGTTCGGTCCCGTAAGTGTAAAGAGCAAAGGAGGGAAATCGTATTGTCTGGTAGTCACGGATGACTTCTCGAGATTCTCATGGGTTTCTTCCTAGCGACGAAAGATGAAACTGCTGAAAAACTCAAGTTTCTCTTTCTTCGACTATAAACCCTTCTCGATTTGAAGATTAAGATGATACGCAGTGACAATGGCACGGAGTTCAAGAATCACTGTATGGAGCTGTTTTGTCTGACAAACGGAATTTCTCATCAATATAGTGCAGCTAGAACTCCACAGCAGAATGGTATAGCATAAAGGAAAAATAGGACGTTAATTAAAGCAGCTCGTACGATGCTTTCAGATTCAAAACTCCCAGTTTCCTTCTGGGCTGAAGCAGTCAATACGGCTTGTTATGTTCTAAATAGGGTTACCTAGGTCAAACGCCACAGCAAGACAAGTTATGAATTGATCAACAATCGTAAGCCTAATCTGCAATATCTTGAACCATTTGGTTGCCCGTGTGAAATTATGATTACCAAAGAACGGGTTTCCAAGTTTGGAGCGAAATCTCATGCTGGGTACTTTCTCGGATACTCGACTGATTCTCCGAATAAAAGAGTTTTCGACAAGATCACAGGAACCATCGAAGAGTGCTATGAAGTTACATGTTTCAGATACACTCCATCAACACCTGGAGTCGGTCCTGAAAGCCTCTTTGACTATGATTCCTTGTTTAAACCCTTCGACATCCCTCCAAATGGTTCATCTGCTACAGCACAAGATAATGGAGCGGTTTTGATGCACGGGGGGGAATTTGAGGATACTCATCATCTTCAACGATTTCATTCTCAATTTGAAGATGCATCTGCAACCACTTCATCTCCCACTCCGACTCAGATTCAGGATCTCGTGGTAGCACAAGGTGTGGAACCAATTCAACCAGTTCCGATCAATCAGGCATCACCAATCTATGACACGGAGTCTGATGAATCTGATAATGATTTGGTTGATTCTACCGCTCAGTTAGAGGAAGATGTCTCGTCCGAAAGTGAAAAGAGGAAGCCGTTCCTGAAAGTCAAAATAGTCAAGTGAATGTGGATATGACAAATCTGGATCCACTAATTGATCCAGAAACGGTTCCTCAGACGAGAATTCATACCACTCATCCTGTAGATAATATCATTGGTGATGCTACCGAGGGTATTCAAACAAGAAGACAAGTTCCACCAAATGATGACGAGGAATCTCGGGATGAAGAACAAGCTGAAGCTAGTGCCTTGAGTCCTAGAAAATCGGGAAGGACTATTCAACATCCCAAATACTTGGAATACTTCGAAGCCAAAATGTGCTTGTTTACGTCGTGCTTTCTATCTCAACTGGATCCGAAAAATATAAGGCTAGCTTTATTAGATCCGTTCTGGGTAGAAGCAATGCAAGAAGAGCTTCAACAGTTTCTAAAGTTAAATGTTTGGGAAAGAGTCGTACTCCCGAAGAATGCTAAGGTCTTGAATACCAAATGGGTATTTAAGATAAAACGGGATGACAAAGGGGTGATTGTGAGAAACAAGGCGCGACTAGTTGTACAGGGATTCTATCAAGTTGAAGGTCTCGATTACGATGAAGTTTTTGCTCCGGTAGCCCGTTTAGAATCTATTCGGCTATTTCTCGCATTCGCCTCTCACAAGCGATTCAAGGTCTATCAGCTCGATGTAAAAAGCGCATTCTTATACGGAGACATAAACGAAAACATATATGTCAGCCAACCACCGGGTTTTGAGGATCATGAACAACCGAATCATGTCTTTAAACTCAACAAGGCTCTATATGGTCTCCACCAAGCCCCGAGAGCTTGGTATGAAACGCTTTTTCAATACTTGCTAACCAACGGGTTTTCAAGAGGATCAGTTGATCAGACTTTGTTTACGAAAGAAAGAAAAGAACACTTGCTGCTCGTCCAAATATATGTCGATGACATTATTTTTGGATCAACGGATGATTCGATGTGTAAGGAGTTCGAGAAGCTGATGAAATCAAAATTCGAAATGAGTGCGATGGGTGAGATGTCATTTTTATTGGGCTTACAAGTTCAACAATCGAAGAAAGGAATCTACATTCATCAGACCAAGTATGTGCAAGACATCTTGACTCGATTTGAAATGCTAGACTGCAGACCGGTTAGCACTCCGATCGAAATCAACCACAAACTTGGTCCCGCACTTAATGAAGAGGTCGTTGACATGAAGCTATATCGTTCAATGATTGGTTCGCTTATGTATCTGACGGCTTCTCGTCCGGATATCACTTTTGCCGTGTCTTTGTGTTCTCGTTATCAAGCTGCTCCGAAGACGTGCCATTGAAAGCTGTGAAACGGATTTTCTGCTATCTAAAAGGAAAGTCGAATCTTGGTTTATGGTATCCTTATGACGACAACGATTTCACATTGACAACTTTCTCGGATTCTGATTATGGGGGTTGCAACTCTGACATGAAGTCCACAACCGGTGGGTGTCAGTTTCTCGGGTCGCGGTTAGTTACGTGGCAGTGCAAGAAGCAGACATCAGTTTCAATGTCATCAGCCGAAGCTGAATACATTGCTGCTGCAAGTTGCTGTTCGCAAGTTTTGTGGATTCAACATCAACTTCGCGATTACGGTTTGATTGTAACTCACACTCCAATTCACATTGATAACACCGCAGCGGTGTGTATCATACGCAATCCCGTCCATCACACTAAATGTGACAACCGTCAAAAATCCAGGTACTTGTTCAGTTACTATATCGGTTCAAAACATTAGTTACTCTTTTATCGCGTTCGCTTTGTTCTAGTTCGTAACGGTTGAGTCTGTACTTTGTCGGAACTAGTGTCGGAATAACTCCCGGAATCAATTTTATAAGTCCTAATACCAAGAAAACATATAATGAACTTTCCTAAGTTCACAACAAATTATACTTAAGAACTTTCAATTAACAAAAAGGTCCAACGAAGCAAAAACGTAAAAACGAAAAATCAGAAAAACACTGATTTTGGGCTAGGTGCGCAGCACCTGCTGTTTAGGTGCGCAGCACCTAGTGCCAGAATTCAAAAATGTTACATCTTTGGTCCTTGCCTCGTTTTTGTAACACACCAACCAATCAATCTCGACTAATACCACTCATTACTGCCATTTTAACAGTCCCAAAGTGTATTATTACACTTCTCTTTTATTTCTTTTCATTTTCATTTTCCTAAAGCATTTTTACAAACATAAAAACACACACAACTCATTTTCTCTCAAAAACCTTCCAAGAGTTCTTCATTTCCAGAAACATTTCACCATAAAAACCTACCTTTTATCCATACAAATCGTCCCAATCATCTAGAGAAGCAAGGGGGTGTCGTTTATATCAAAAAGGACTAGTTTTGTAAAGGTTTTTGGAGCGTAAATCCTACCAAAACTCATCATCCGAGCTTTTCCTTCGGTAGATTTCTTCCTTTTTACTGTTTTTATACAAATAATCAATTGCATGTAAGATCTAACGGTTGAAAATGTGTTTTTATACAAATCTATGACTTTTTATGGTCAAAAACGTTTTTAACCGAAATAACCTTTAGATCCACGGTTTTGTAACCAAAAATACTTTATAAACTGTTAAAAAGATGTTTTAATAAGTTTAAACTCATTGCATGTTGGAATCTATGGGTGACAAAACGTTTTTAGCAAAGAAATCACAAAACGGGGAAGAACAGCAAGGAGGTGCGCAGCACCCCCTGACAGGTGCTGTTGTTCCTCCCGAAAAATCGCCGTTTGACCGTTTAAAACTTGTATACACGTTCTGGACTTTCATTAATAATATTATGGGACTGAGATGAGTAAAAACTATAATAATGGTGACTTGTATTGGACTCTTTGGACTTATTGGACTTGTTATTAAGTTATTATGTGTATATGCATGTTTTGTGAGCGGAAATGGTGGTAGGTTTTGGACATGAAATTTGGGTGCGGAAGCGCTGCCCAAATTTCGTTAGAAAACCTAAACCATTTCAGTAACCTAAACATGTCTATCATAATAATAACTTTAACTTTGAACCTTCGGACTAAAAATAAACGTTAACCGCTTCGGACCAATTTTGGGACAATTTGGACTTTAACACTTAATTTTAAACAAAAGTTACATAATCTCTTATATAAAGTAACCTAATAAGAAATTAACTTTTGGACAATCTTGGTATTCCTAGGCATTCCGTGATTCCCGGCTCCTTTTCCGACCGATTCCGAGTTCTCGTTTCTTCGCAAACCGTGAGTTACAACCCCTCATCTTATATATTTTACATGAATTTTGGGGGAAACATAAGATTAATCGTATTTGAAAACTTTATGAATCAAATTGCAATTTATCGAACTTTGACTTTTGAACTTGTTGAACTTTGACTTTTGAACTTATAAACTATTTTGACTTGGAACTTATTGAACTTTGGAACTATTTCGTACGAACTATTTGAACTCTTATGCGTAACACATTTTACTCTACTTGAACTTACTGGCTCGCTCTCTTTTGAACTAAACTAATCATTGATGCTTGTATACGGACCAACCCTTGATGGAACTATAACATGATCTTAAGTGGCGAACGACTCTCTCTCTCTTTAAAACAAAACTACTTAGTGCCCAGCTACTTTTTGAACTTAGACTTACACACTATTAACTACATAGCCGTATAGTAATTATGGGTATCGATACTTAGGAAAGAACCGTTCCTTGCTTAGATGGCAGTCTAAGTACATATTACTAAGAACTAGAACAACTTCCCGTTGGAGAGGCGGGAAGGGGGGCCTCACGGTTGAACAATCGGATTAGTGTGAACACTTAAGTTATAGATGCCAAGTGGTTGATACAAGAAATCTAATTAGTTACTTACGCATAATTTACGAACTTTTTAGCGATTGATTTCCGCAACAACAAATTGACTAAATATGACTCTATTTGGTCTTTACAATTTTAGGGCACCGGTTCGCCCGTTACTTGAACTATAAAAGTATATAAATTTTTAAGCGACTTTTCTCCGCTAACCTCCTTTTGGAAACTTTTACTTTTATATACCTTACTTATCATTTGCCGAACTATTTAAACAGTAACTCACTCACTACTTTCGTAGTTGACACTTTATCTTATGTTTCAGGAAATTAGTGTAAGCATGATGTGCATGGCATGGACGGGTCGAGGCGGTCGTGTGAGAACCTCATTGGGAAAAGACTTGTCCACTATTTCTTTTGGGAATTTTTAATGAAACTTTAAATTTGTGTATCGGTGTACTAAAATGTCGTGACTTGGTCGTTTTATGAACTTGTAAACACTTTCTATTCTTAATTAATGACTTGATTGCCGTTATGTTTTATATGACCTGTGTAATGATCTTCCAGCTCTTCACATTCCGTGTTTCCGCTTTAGCGGGGTGTGACACTAAAACAAAACACATTGATGTTCGCTTTCATTTTATACGGGATTGCTATGATAAGAACTTGATCACTCTTATTCGAATCGACACTTTAAGTCAAAAAGCAGATATCTTTACGAAAGCTTTTATCAAAAGTCGATTCGAAGAGTTGATCAAATTAAACCGTCCGGTCACATTAGAAATCACTTAAAACGAACCAGTTTATTTTGTAAATAATCTATCTTTTAAACTTTAATTGATTAAAGAAGAATACAAAAAGATTTTCCTTTTTAAGTTGTAGTTAATCTTCTTAATTTAAACAAATTTAAAAAAATGCAAAAATATTTTTTGGTTTAAGTTGTAGGATTTTCTTTTTCTATTTTACAGTTCTTGTGTTTTTAAGTGTGTTTCAGTTTAAAGTGTCAACAACGGTTGACGGAGGATTTTCGACGATGTGAAGAATTTTGAGCTCTACATTTGTTCAATCGATCAAGTGTTTTCATCGTTGCGGAAATCAGGTTCTATCTCTACGTTGAGTGTAAAGTTTTTGAAAAACAGGGGTTTTTCATATCTTTATAGTGTAAAGAGTTTAGACTTCGCAACACATAACAGTTGCGAACTCGAACAAAACCTGTTTTTGCTTAAATGCAAAACTCTTTTGAAACGGAGTTTAAAGAATTTTCAAAATCTCAATAGAGTTTAAAGAAATTCGATCTCAATTAAGTTTAAAGTGTCCAACTTGATAATCTCTAACTCCCTGATCGTGACTTCAAAACCTTTCTTTTTTACGTTTTAAGGATTTGTATAGTGTATTTAAAAAAAAAATAAAAAAAAATCATAAAAACATAAAAAGAGGGGGAGAAAATTTGTAAAAACCTCAGGACATGATAGTACATCGCTGATTTAAGTATTCTTTAAAAATACGAGTCATAAGTTTTTGTTTCTATGTATTAGTAGGTACGGCTAATATCATCTAAACAATTTTCCGAAACTGTTTATCACGGGTCACACGGTTTCTTCTGTTCATCTCAGTGATAAGTCGAGTTCTTTCGGTTGGAATTTGTCACCAATAGGAATATATATATATATATATATATATATATATATATATATATATATATATATATATATATATATATATATATATATATATATATATATATATACTTGAGTGTTTAAAAAATAAGAGTGTTATAAGAAAAAGTGAGAATAAAAAAATAAAAAAAAAATAAAAATAAAAAATAACTCAAAAATACCTTGAGGAGCTTCAGTGGAATTATAAGGTTGCGAAATCATAATTTCCGGAAGTAAGTATAAAGGTTGAGGAGTTATAAATATATATAAATCTAAGTAATACTCAAAAGATTTTATTTCTATGTTTATTTTCTTTGTTGTTACGTAGTGTATAGATAAAATTAATCACAATAAGATTTTATTTCTATGTTTATTTTCTTTGTTGTCACGTATCAAATAAGAGTAAAAGGTTTTATCTCGTGTTTTCTGAAAAACGAACATATTTTATCAGTTTAAAGAACAAAACACGTGTTTGGAAAGTTTTTGTCTCTGTAGTAAGACAGGTTTACAGAGTTTAAAGATTGGATCTCGAAGAGTTGAGCACTCATGGGAAGTCAAAGACTCGAAGCTGATCTTCATGGAGCCGCGTTGCTTAATGATGAAGACTAGCTGCAAGAGAGATTCAAGATACAACTCTCGATCTCACGATACCAAATCTTCGTTGAAGTTTAGCAAAAGAAATACAAGCTAAAAGAAATACAAGTTACATCCAAGGGGAGTTTGTTGGAGCATAAACGATTTTGTTTGTAGTTTGTATTTAATTAGAACGTGTCGTGTAGTATAAATGTATTTAGATCGAGTTGTAAGCTCTCGGAGTGTTTATGTAACTATTTAGGTTTTTGGTCAAACCTATAAATAGTCATCATAAATGCACATTAAAGATAGTTTTTAGAGAGAGAAAGTGCAGATTTCTAGAGAGAGAAAGTGCATTTCGGGTCTAGAGAGAGAAACACTTCCGAGAGGTCTAAAGTCGTTCTAATCAATTGTATTTGATATTATTCGTAGTGTTTTACATTACGTTAGCTTTAATAATATCAATCTTTGGTTAAATCGTGAGTTTTACCACTTTATATTCTCTATTTACTCATTCCACTCTAAAATATAGATTTAGTCCAAATCGTGGTTCAGAAAAGTCGACCAACATAGTCTTTGCCCTTTTGAACAACCGAATTAAACCCGTAATATTTGATAAGTCTTTCCATTTTTTATCTTTGACGCTGCTGAGAAAAAAGTCATAAAGGATAGCTGATTTTAAAATATTGGCTAAAACCAAACCACTACTATATATTATATGTGTCAATGTGTGTTAAACAAAAAGACTATCTCTACTCTCTCCTCTAAGAAAAAAAATATGGGTATCGAAGTAAACGAACCACTAACACCGGCCGGCCGTTTATTTGTACAACCGGCGACCGAACAAATCATAAACTGCGTTCTCGGTCTCCATCATCCAGTCGAACTGGAAACCGTACGATCCGCCATCTCTAATTCTCTCTTTTCCAAACACACTAGATTCACAAGCCTTTTAGTCATAGACAAACACGGGCGTGAACGTTGGCAAACAGTTGAAAAACTCGAACTAGACCGCCACATCATACTCTTCGCTGACCCCGTCAATAACAACGATGACGAAGAAAAGGCGGTCAACGAATACCTAGCTGACCTCACTGTTTCGTGTCCATTGAGCATGGATAAACCATTGTGGGAAATACACATTTTAGCAGCTCACAAGTGTGTGGTGGTACGTTTCCATCACGCGCTTGGGGATGGTGTTTCTCTATTGTCTTTGATGTTGACTATGTGTCGAAGAGTCGATGATGGTGATAAGATGCCGATGATCGAACCATCAGTCACTTCTTCTAGAAGTAACACTCGAGAGTGTGGTGCATATCGATTGTGGAAGTTTTTTAAAATGATGTGGTTTACGTTTATTTATATGTTTGAGTTTGTGTTGCGGGTTTTGTGGGTTCGAGACAGGGAGACCGTCGTTAGAGGTGGACCTGGGGTGGAGATGTGGCCAAGGAAACTCGCTACCGCTAAGTTCAAGCTCGATGATATGAAACTGGTTAAAAATGCAGTCGGTAACACTGTAAGTATCAACATGTTCGATTCTTACCAGTTTCATATTATTTATTTCTTTGAAACTAATTACTTTATAAGTAGTTTATCTTTAAATATTATAAGATTAGGTCAATGGTCAGCTAATCCATTAACTTATACCAAAAGAAAATTATTATAAACTAGAAGGATCCCGTGCGTTGCACGGGTTCGTCAATTTCGGCGTTAGTGTTAGGCAGTGTTTGTTCTTTGCTTTGTATTCGCTCTTCACCTTGTGTTCATCATTGAGCTTATTCCGTCGCATGCAAGATGAGGCCATGGTTCGTGCCCGGGTATGGGCTGAGGGTGTTTTTTTGGGTTTATTATTGTTGGGCTTCCACGTCTTTTTTATTTCTTACTTACCGTAACTTTTTTTTACTTTAAAAAATACTTTTACGACCTTCCATCCCATCAGGTCAGGATCAAGTCATTGATCGAAGCGAGAAGAGGAGAGGATGTCGTTTATCCTACTCCGGATAAAACGACTCGAGGTTTTGTTTTTTTACTTTTTTATCGAAGTATAAATGTAGCTAAAACGATGCCGTTATTTATTATTAATCTGAGTAGATGTTCGTATTAGTTGAATCCAAATAAAATCCCGAGGGGTAGAAAGCGTAAAAGTATTATTTAAAGTTAAGGGGGGAAAAACGCAAAACATATAAAGTGCAGACAGGAAAAGCTAAAAGTCGTTTAAAGTTTAGGGTGAAAAACCGTTATATTTTTTAAAGTCGAGGGTGAAAAAGCGTTAAAGTTTTTAAAGTTTGAGGGGGGGAAACCGGTATGTCTTTAAAGTTTAGGGGGGAAAACCGTTAAGTCCCTAAAGTCTAGGGGCTAAAATGCAAAATACCAAAGTATTAAAATATAATAAATGGCACATTTCCATATGTGGCTTACAAAATTAATAAGGAGAATAATGTCAATATCAAAATCATATATTAATTAAAATATGTAAATTATATATATAAAAAAGTTTATGCTTATAATCCAAGTGTTTTTTAACATGTACTATTGAAACGTTATATTTAGATAATAAACTATATAAAGCACAGTATGTATCTAATTTAATTAAAATATGTAAATTATATATATAAAAACAATGTAACATCTTTATCACAAATGAAAAGTCCTTGATCAGTCATATATAAATCCAACGACCTGCAAATTGTTTTTTTATTCTAACATGTTTCATCAAAAATATACAAAATATACGGGTACACAACTATAACTCCATTAAACTCGTGGACGGACGAAAGAAGGTAAGTTACAGAGCGGGGCAATGAAGGCTCGAGAAGTAGACAACAAGCAAGATCCCGCCCCCAAAAGCGGAGACCGAAGAACTGCTAGGTTGTCCAGGACACGTCTGAAGAGGAGGCCAAAAAGAAGAATAAATAAATAAATAAGATAAATAAAAAGCTATGAAGTACAGGAGTCATTTAATTCAAGTACTTAAAATGACTATCACAGACATGTATCATGTCTTGTCATTAATATCCGAAAGAATATTGCAAAAAATATTATATATGGTCATTTTTAAAAAATAGTCATACTAAAAAAAATATCATCGACCATCGTCTTGATATATTTTATTTTATTACTTGTTGTCGGTTTCTCCTAAAAAGACCAAGACATCCTTGATAAAATAAAATGAAAACATATCAACACGTTGGATGTTGCTATTTTTTCCATGATAACAATTTGTGAAAAAATTATCAAATATAAATTAGTGATTTGAATCCAATGGTCTTTGTCCTTCTTATTCTTATTTAATATGGACGAACCTACCAAGTACTTTCACAAAATTATTCATAGCCAGAAATGTCATAATAAGATATCAAGTTTGCAAAACCATCCATGTGGTTTAAGCAAATTGCATCTCAAACTTTTGGTGTCGATATCTTCTATAAAAAGATTGGAATGACTAAAATATTAGTGCGCCTTCAAATTCATAAAACAAAAATATAAAGGTATTTTCGATTTGGCCAGGAAAGTTTTTCAAAAAAAACTGATTTTTGAAAATATATAGAGTACGACTGCAATTGGGTAAATCAAATTGATAGGCTTTGCAATTAACTTTATTATATCATTCATCTTGTTGGACAAACATTATTTTCGATGTTGCAGAATGTTTGAAGTAGCGCAAAGCCTTAAACACAATCCATTATTGATTTAAATAGGTAGACACATATAATATTAATACTTAATAAGTTGTCTATACTACGAAGTATTATTCTTATTTCATTTCTATGCCCCCAACACCTTTTTAATGAGTGAATGTAACGTGTGGCAAGTTTGAGTCTCGTGTAAGATAAATATGAATAATACTTGTTTATTAAATATAAAAAAGTTAAATAAAAAAATTAAATAGACTAACAAGAAATACCATAATGGTGTTATCTTTTTAGTTGCCTAATGGCAAAACCTAAAGTGGTAGTTATTTTTAAATCTCAAGAGATAGATAAGTACTTGGTTTAATGATTAAGAATTTATTATTTAGGTTTTTTAAGAATGTGTAGTATGAGGGGTGGAGTCACGATGAGACAACAGTAGGCAGTTGTTCATACTAAACATTTTTTTTGTAATTTAAAAAATAGTTATATTTATGTTATTTTTGTAGTTTTTCTTCTATAAAAAACCAAAAGTCTAAACTTTGTCCCGCATAAACAATGAAAATTAATACCCTTGAAAAGTTCGCTTTAGTTTGCACCTACATGAAAAGTATTCTGGCTCCGCCCCTGTGTAGTATATAAACTTATCAACAATGACATCGATATAACTTATCAACAAGCGAAAATATTCATACAATATGTAAACTATAGAGGTGTTAGAAATGAAAGAATTTGGTTATAATTAAACAATATTATAAAAATAGTATATTTTCATAAATGAGAAAGCTAGTACTTCAACTGAACCAATTAAATGGATCATCTAATATATTAAAGAAAAGGAGAAAAACTATATATTTTATTTATTATTGTCTACTATTTGATAAAAGTTAACTTGAGAAATTGGAATAAGATAATTAGGAAAAATTATGAATCTTTAATATATAATAAAAGAGGGCCTTTAAATGTCATATGATTTACATCTCCATTATTTCTATTTTACACCATCTTACAATACATAATTACATTTTCTCTTTCATTACATCTCCATTGAAATAAAAAAAAAATAAGTTTAATTTATTTATAAATCGCTCAATTTAGACTATGATTTACCATATTGTTATTCTAAAATCTCCTCATAAAAATATCAAAACATGTATATAAATGTAAAAAGTATATTATTTTAACTATAAGCAACATATGTATAAACATAAACGTATATATATATATATTATTACACGTATAACATCGTCTTCTCATAATAAATTAAAATCTACATAAACCAAAATTTACGAGTCAAACTTTATCTTTTTTCGCTCTATCGCGAGAGAATGATCTAGTTAGTTTGTAAAAGGAAGAAAAAAGTTGTTTTGGGGGATGGGATTATGAGAAAATAAGTGATCCTATAACTGCTTTAGGAAAAAATAAATGCATTAATAAGTGATCCAACAACCAGTTTTGAATACTATACGACACCTCTATTCAGTAAATTATAAAACCACATTTATTAGGTTTGAAAAAAAAAATGATTACAAATAGGATATAGATATAGATATGGCCATTTTTCATTCTCACACCGTCAAACCAAAATCCTCTATTTTTATCCACATATGAATACTTTCTTAAAAACTCAACTATCTTCGTTATTAGGGGTGACCAATCGGCTTTAATTATTCGTGGTTTTTACCGCCTACTATTCCACCCAATAAACAAACCAAATTTAGTGACATCCACACGTTTAAATAAGATAGGCGTGTTCACTATTTGAATATAATCGAATTGTATAATTGGATAATCTATATCGGACTAAACGGTTCGAATTTTCGAATTTTTGGAGTAGTTTGGCCGAGAACCGAATAGTCCAAATAAACTAAACAATAGTTTATCATTATCTATTTTTCATGTATCTTATTATATAACATAATTACCTAATTATTTTACATATACTTTTTTACTATCTATCGTTGTTTATTTCCTATATTTTTCACCTAAAACTAATCCTAACTAATTTTCTCACCTATATGTATATTCTACACTTAATAACCTAACTTTTATTTTCATTTACCAAATATTTTCAATCCATTTGAACCATGAACATACATACCCTTTATATTAGGGCTAAACTAAATTCATTGTCAATGCTACAACGTTCATAATTCAATTGTTTAAATTGCACGGATATTTCATTGTCATTAATAAAATTTATATTTAGGTAACAAGAAAAACCGAAATATAAAACCGATCCAACCGAATTGTAATTTGGTTCGGATCTCAAAATAATTTTGATGGTTTGGATCCATATTTTAAAAATCGAAATCCAATTGGATTCACTTAATTGGATCGGATTAAACTGATTCATCCAAACGAACACCCCTAAATAAGAGTTTGATTTATTTGGTCGAGTTTTGAATTACCCAAATAAAATTAATTTCAAATTTTTATTTAGTTCTAGTTAAACAATTACATTTCTCAAATGTTAATTTAAACCATTTTAGCAATTCGCAATAGTCTATTTGCATTTATGTTTATTTGGATTTAAATTTGCATAATAGTATGTTTATTTGGATTTAGAGTTATGCTATTAGAATACTAATTATGTTACTATATTAGGTTAATAGAAACCATTTTTGACCATAAATATTTATTCGGGTTTTGGATAAGACCTGATTAAACATACGTAAAACAAAACCGAACCATTAAACCAATTTCTTAATTCAAAACCTAAAACCGAATCAACAACCCAAATAACAAATGAACTGGACGAGCTAATCTACTGATTTTAGTCTTTTACAATTAAAAAACCTTTTTAATATCCATTGAAAGCTAGAAAATAGTATATTGTACGATTAAAATTTTAAAATGTTGTCGATCCATTTCTATTTTCTGAACATTCTTCTTTTGGAAAGTTTTGACCATTGACTTAACTACCACACCATAATTTAGTACTACCAACATTGAATATGTGTATCCATATTTTACCCTATATACATTGTAATACTTGCTAGACAGCCTATGTGAACATCAAACACACATTGTGTACGTCGTTCTATAAACGCGGACGCGCATATGATGATGTGTTTGTCGATATCCGTCATCCCATTGAAATAGCAACACTTAACTACACACATTTAGCAAGAAATCTAATTATAAATCCATAAAACCCACTTAAACACAAACGAGTGGACACATATGAACCGAATCGGCTAAAATCTAACTTGGGACAATTCTTTTTTAAGCGTTTTTTATTTAAGTTACATAATAACTTCATTTCGGGAAGAAAAAAGATTATAAGAAAAAGAACAAGGTATATCAGTAGTCAACGGCCCCTTAAACTCAAAAACAACTCGTTATCCTGTATTTCCTTTACAAACTTGATTAACGATTATACAAATTTCATGTACTGAAATGCAGACAATCAACGACGTCCTTTTTGGAGTAATATCACTGGGGCTATCAAGATATTTGGAAATTCATTCAACAAAACGTAAATAACCTCTCCATTTTAGTCCGATTTTTAACTTCATAGGTATAAATATTTTTCAAAAAGGACTAAATTTACCGTTTCTTGTAGCTCTTCAAGAAGGGCTTCGAATCACTGGTGCAGCCATGGTTAATCTAAGAGCATCATCAGGACTCCAGGTTATCACCATTCTTCAACACTAACACGAACTTATGTCACAATTAACGAATGGGGTCTAAGATTAGGGATATAATTTGACCAGGAAATCAAAGAATTAATGAACAAAAAATCAGGATCGAGGTGGGGAAACAAATTTGGTATGATTCTCTTACCAATTTACTACCATAAAAATGGTTCCGATCCTCTGCAATATTTAAAGAGAGCCAAGAAGATGATTGATAGAAAGAAGCTTTCTTTAGAGGCTTTTCTATCGTACAAAATCGGATACTTTGTTATGAAATGCGTGGGACCAAAGGTGAAATTTGCTTGCGAAATCATAAACTTGATAGTTGATAATTCATATATTTCTATATAAACATAATGTACACTGGCTAACGGTTTTGGTTTTCAGTTTGCAAGCTTGCTTAATTACAGGATAGTTTGTAACACTAGTTTCACATTTTCAAATGTGGCTGGCCCGAAAGAAGAGTTCACGATTGCAGGTATCCCGGTTACCTACATCAGAGCAACGACTTCAAGCTTAGCACATGTAATAAGAATTTATAAACTTAAACATAAATAATGAATTTAATAAGAATATGTATAATGATTATGATAATGGCGGTGGTATGTTTATGCAGGGAATTACTATGCATATGGTGAGCTATGCAGGAAAGGCGGATATGCAAATTCTTGTCGCTAAAGACCTCATCCCTGACCCCGAAACTTTAGCAAAATGTTTTGAAGATGCGCTACTTGAAATGAAGAAAGCTGCACTGAAATTAACAGATGAAAATCCCTCCGTATTCCCAAAAAATTCTGCTTAGAAGTTACAAAATGTTTACTAGTTTTAAAAAAATATATGATGAGTATGGGGATGTGAACAGAAGCTATTAATCTCTATGACGATAATATTTATAAAATACGAATCCGAGAAACACAAAATTGTTTACAAAGGGATCGTATGTTTCTTACTAAATCTTGTATGCAGCTACGGAAGGCAGCTTCTTCCTGTTGCCTCCCCGTTTCCTTCTAAATAAAAGCTTTCTTAACAGCCTGGTACCTTTACTGCACTTTTTATATGGTACAATAGGCAAAGAACATGGTAAAACGTAATTTATATGTGGAGCAGATGCTTCTTTTGTTTCAGTAGTGTGTATGATGTCTTTGATCATACAAGAGTTTAGAAGACCATTAGTGTGAAAATCCTCATCTGCTGCCATATGATCACGTAAAGAAGAATATTGTGTCCACTCTGCTTTAATGTCCAATCCCTGCATGAACGTTAGGATTAAGCATTTCTTTCCCAAATTAGTCTTTCTATTTGGGTCGGATCGATTTCTGATCTCATCTGACTCATAATCCAGCTAATTTGAATAGATTACATATTCCAGATACACCAGCTTATTTTGATTTTGTTAACCACACTAATGTTGATTCAAAATGCGTCAAAACCACATATAGAAAGACTAACGAATATTTTTTGAACTTTACTTGTTATAAAGTTATTAGTATAATTCTTATCAAAAAGCTATTTAGCTATATAAACATCGTCCCACTAAAAAACTGTCACCATCTAGAAAAATGTGTTACCAAATTCATCACGTAAAACTTGAGTAATCATATAGATCAAATTTTTTGCCAAACCCGTCATATCAGATTTAGATCAAGACCCGACCCATTGTCAAACCTAGGTCGAAATGTTCGGTTACATAGTTGAAAATACTATGAAGGACGATTTCTAGGTAAGACTAATTGTGCATTGATAATACAATTATAGCAACTTACAGTCTGAAGCAGCTTCCCTTCTTGCTTAAGATCTTCTGTTCCCTCATCTTTACCGCAAACACTGTGCATAATATATTCCAAAGATCAAGCAAATTTTCGATTAATAGGCTTAATAAAATACTAAAAAAGAAAAGGGTACCTGGCTAATTGGAGTTGTAGCTCGAGACATGTTGATTCTAGCTCTTCAAGGTAATGACTTCTATCCTCCAACTCCATTTCCAGAAAAGATACCTTCCGAAAAGCTTCTTTTATTTGAGCTTTCGCGTTAGTAAGCTGCTGATCAAGATCATAATTAATTAATTTCAGATTTTCAAAGTGGTCTTCAGGCATTTTCTTAGACTCTTTCAAGAATTTAACTTCAGTTTTCAGAGAGACTATTTTCTTCTCTGATTCCAAAAGCTTCGTCTCTGTAACTCTATTTTGTTCATCACATTTTAGTCGAGCAACTTCTGCTTTTAAAAGGCGGATTTCATTCTCTTTCTTACATGTACGTTCTTTGAGGATCTTGTTTTCTTCTTCCACTTCACATAACTTGTTTACAATTAAACTCATCCGTCTATCCACTACTTTAGGATAGTTGCTCGACTTTGTTTTTGGGTTCCCCGGGATCCGCTTCTTCACTAACATCCGTAGCTTTTGAGGCTCAGCTTCTAACTTTGCCACATCAGTATGTTGGCTTCTCATTTTAAGCTCTTTCGCTAGAAGATGATACTCGTATTTCAAAACACTGTTTCCTCTTTCAGTGTAATCAAGTCTGGAAATGAGCTTGTTGAATTCTTCTTTAGCCTCGGACATCTGATTACCTACATCTTCGATTATTACCTTTTTCTTAAGAAGGGATTTATTCAGTCGAGCATTCTCAACTGATAAGTTTGCAAGTTTCTTCCTTGCTTCTATGTATTTCGACTCTAATCTCTTATAGGACCTCTCGAGGTTTACTCTAAGATTTTGCTCTACTTTCAAAGAACTATATTGCTGCACTGAATTCTTTAATGCAAATCTGTCATTTGCAGCAACTTTCTGTTGTAAAACGTTTTCTAAATCTTGCTTCTGTACAGCCACTAATGCATCAGCCCTTTCCCTCCCTAATTGTTTTTAAAGAAAAATCTATAAATGAGTCAAAAAAACATAAGAACACTAGTAGAAACATTAGTGATATCGAGGATTAATTACTTAAGTTGGCAATCTCGACCCCTTTATTTGTGAGAGGGTCGATTGGAGTTATCTTTCATCGCAAACGTATCAAATTGATAGGTAAAGGGGGGGCGGATGGGTTCAAAGTAGCCCAAAGTCATTTTTAAAGCATACAACCTCTTAAATCGGAGTATTGTTCTAAGGGTTTAGATAATTATTGAAGTAATTAGTAATATTGTTTTAGTATGAATAATTAACGCATGAATTAAGTATAAAAAAAAAGGACAAAAGGTGTTTCGGGTCAACAGAAGCCAGTTTTTAATCCGAACCCATTTTGAACCACCACCCAACCACTCGACCGTTCATCTTGTCATCTCTATTAAGGGGTGTTTGGGGGTTGCATATTTTAAGTGCATTTTGCATATAAAAAACATGCAAATTTTGATTATTTTATAAGGAAATAAGCACTTTTTCTTAAGTACCTAACTTGGTACTTATGTCAACGCACTTATTTTAAAGCAATCCAAGCCACATACTAAATAAAACAGTAGTCACCTGTGTTAGTTTCTTGTGTTGGGTTCACATGTTGAGCCACTATTCTATCTTTAGCATTGCATTCACAGAAAAGATAAGCTACCTGTTTACAATGTTTTCTCAGTTATAGAAACAAATACAATACTTTCTTAAAATGTAGTATTAGTAAAACTGAGGGGGTATTCGTTTCAGCTTAATTGCTATGAGCTTATGTAATTTTGAAAAGCTGATAAGCCCACTCAGAGTCGTCACTGAGTTTTTCGAGGCTCCGGGCGAAAAGCTTTCTTTAGGCCCGGATCAAAACATGTTAATAAGGTCCTAAAATTAACGTTTATTTAAAGAGTATAACGACTAATGGTTAATTAAAAAACACTAATCTTTGTAATATTTTTCATCAAATGAAACATTTATTTTGAAATGTTCTTCGAAACATCATATTCAATTAAAATATTTGTTAATTGATAAATAGTTCATGTAATATATAGATAGAAAGTAAAATTTTGAGGCGTCTAAAATTTTAGAGACCCAAACGGTCGTCTATCTCGTCCACCAGACGGCATGAGCCCCACTTTTTTTACTTTTTCGGCTTACGAGTTTATCAAAAGTTTTTGTAGGACCTTAAATAAATCATAAGCTTAGCTTAAATTGATAATGTCCTAGGCCCAAAAAAACGAGCTTCCGAGCTTTTCAAAATATACATAAGCCCAAGCTTGCAAACCCGGATAAATAAGCCGAAACAAACACCCCAAGTCTATACCTCTTTCTCATTTCCTGTAACAGAAATTTCAGGTTCACCGCTCACCACAATCGAATTTTCCAGAAATCCTTTCGCCCGAAACCATGTTTTCGTATCCATCTATTGTTCTATCCAAACACACTCACACAAAAGTAGTAGGAACACATTTATTTTTGAAAAGAAAATGACATACATACATACATTAGTTATATTAGTAAAAAGTTGGTTGAGACATTTGATCAAACAGGTGGAAGGAGTGAGCGGTGGGTGATGGGAAGAGAGACAATATAGATAGACGATGTCAGTGGTTATTATGGGAGAACGACACAACCGACTCAAACAAAGAGTATCAATTACTTACTTCGTGTCCTGTTCTCTGCCATCATGTTATGTATATGTATATATATATATATATATATATATATATATCATGTATGTATCTAACAATGTGGGTGGACAAAACGTTTTTATTGTTTTTTATTAATATTTCCCATAACCTTAAAAAAGTTTTCAAATGTTTTTACTTAAAAAATAAAAAAAGGACAAGACATATTACAAAATTAAAATGTACTTGGAGATAATTTAAAATATTTTATCAAATATTTATGAGTAAATTACATAGATCGTCCCTAAGGTTTATATGGAATTACGGTTATCGTCCCTAAGTTTAAAATGTTGCATGGATGGTCCCAAAGTTTAGAGTAATTACGGATTTCGTCCCTATTTTGGATGTCCGTTAATTACTGCTGTTAGCTTTCCCTCACGTGTTAAACACGTGAGGGTATTTTAGTCATTTCCAACTCTTCTTCCCCAAAATCAAATAAACCCTAAAAAAAAAAATAAGCTTACAAAAACACCCCTTCACACACCCACACACACACACACAATCAAAATGAGATTTATAATCAGATTCATAATCAGATTCAAATAAACACACACACAATCAAAATAATCAAAATCAGATTCAATCACTTTAGCCAGGCCAAGCCCAAAACCGATTGAAGAGTAAGAAAATGACATAATAGCTGCAACAACAGACACCAAAACCATGCTGCTGAAATCCGGTATTTGGGACATAAAAATCTGCACAACTCCAAACAACAGCATATAAATGCTGCCATCGTATTCACACTTAGCATATAAATGCTGCCCGGAAGTAGTAGTTTTCCCAACAAACACATAAAACGAGTACATAGAGCTCTTGATTCAGACGACGTTGAGGATGGAGGACGGCGGCGGCGGCGGTGGTGTTGGCAGCTCCGATCGACCGTTTGTGTTGCGTCTGTGAAGATTAGCTTTTTGAGAGGGATTAGGCCGTGCTCGAATGGCTCCCGCCGTGTGTGGATGTACACAGATGGTGATTCCGTCGTCATGTGGATCTGGGGTGACTGAGAGTGTGTGTGTGTTTGGTGATTGATTTGGGGTTCATAGATTTGATGATGGTTTTTTAGGGTTTGGATTGAAAAAGATGAAATTAGTAAGAAATGCGAAAAAGACTAAAATACCCTCACGTGTTTAACACGTGAGGGAACCCTAACGGTAAATTAGACGGACGTCTAAAATAGGGACGAAATCCGTAATTACTCCAAACTTTGGGACAATCCATGCAACATTTTAAACTTATGGACGATAACCGTAATTCGATATAAACCTTAGGGACGATCTATGTAATTTACTCAATATTTATTTATCCGAATGTTTTTGTTAAGGTCGTTTTCATATTAACATTGTGTTCCCGCGTGTTAATTTAACACTGCTTATAAATTAAAATGCTTTCAAATTAATTTTTTTGTATCATATTATAACAAGTAGGGCTAACCCGAAACATATGTAGAATGTACAATTGTACGAAATTCCAATGCCGGAGAGGCCTAATTTTTCAGTTAAAATCATATAAAAAGATGAATAAGAAAAATAATTATGTCTAATAACTTCAGAACTTGAGCACACTTTTATATCATGGATCCAATTTTCTTTTTTGCATCGGACCTGCTAACTCTTATGATTGCGTCTGATTTTAAATGTCTATGGATAAATACGATATCTTTTTCTTTTCTTTTTTTGTGCGCAGAAAAACATTAAATACGATATCGGAGTAATAATTCATATGTTGGTATTAAGAAATGATAGTAATAAATATATCATAAAGTCCTCTCAGCTTTACTGAAATATTTAGGTTACAACATTATGTTGTCATTGAATTTGGTAAGCTTATAGAATAACTTGTTACTTCTCATTGGAGCTACCATCGAAGAAGGCAATCACTAAAAGTGATGTTAATCCAGTTTTATTATTTTGTAAGACACAATCTACGTATAGGTAAATGTACCTATCCACTTATAGAATGTCATCAAATGTCGAATATAAAAAAAGATGAATTAGTTAGGAAAAATGGCTATCTAATTAATCTAGATATGATTTATAAAAGCTATAAAGCAAATTTTGAAAATTAACGGTAAAAAATATGGTTATAATAACATATTATTCGCATGAAAAGGCCTCCACACTACTACAGTGCTTCGATGAGGAACAAATCTATATGTGTTGTGTCCCTCAACTTATGTACGTAGCGTAGAAAATTTCAAAGTTTTTTGACATTTTATGTTTGGATACCCCTCATTAAGTTTTGGATACTCCTCGAAAACTAGAAAAACAAAAACACATCATAACTTAGATCGAAAATTTTGGGTTTTAGAGAAAGAAATTTGTGTTTTTGAAGGATTTACAGGTTTGTTTTAATGAGAGTATTTTGTTTGTCTTAGAGAGATAAAAGAGGGTTGGGCACAGAATGTTGAAAAAAGGTGCTGACAATTAATTGGTTTAATAGAGTATTACTTTTTCTTTCATTTTATCTTCGTACATGTTTTTTTTACGTTTCTATTTAGTTAAAACTACTTAAAAAAAAAAAAAATATTCATATTGTGATTTTCAAGAGTCAAGCTATGCTCAAATTGATAACAAGTCCATATTAATTAAAAAGAAGTTATTAATTATTTTCTTAATTTTATAAATTACAAAAATCTGTAAATAATTGGTTTAATTTTTTTTTTTGTGAAAGACAAATATTATATCATAATACATATTTATTCACTTTTTTTTGTGACCGATAATTTATAGATCAATAAGTCGTTCATATATTGTCAGACTACAATCTCTTTAAAACAATTGGTTTAACATCTAAGAGCACTCAGTATGATAATCACGATTGTGTGTGATTGTGAGATTTTTTTGATGACGTGACATCCCCAATGATAGTTGTGAGTTTTTTGGTAGAATGATAATGATGATTATGAGAAATGTGGGATCCTCGTTTTTTTTGTTTTTTTCTCTTTTAACATTTATATTAAAATAATAAAACATTATATTAAACAATAAACTACATTTAATTAAGAGTTGATTACATAATTGATCCTTGAGCTTGTTCCAATTTAACGGGTTCAGTCCATGAGTCGAAAATCATTCGGGTTCAGTCCATGGGTAATCAATTTGGCTACAAGAATAGTCCATTTGTCACTTAAAATGACTAAAATACCCTTAATAAATAAATATTGAATAAAAAACTAATTATCCCAATCACAAATCACAACAACAAAAAAAAACATGCAAATCAATCCCCAATTTCATTAAACCAAAACAAAAAATCAATCCCCAAAAATCCAAACCACCAAAAATCAATTGATTTTTACACAACACAACCCAAACCAAAAATCAATCCCCAAGTTCATCAAATTCAAACCCTAAATTTTCAATTTTTCTTCAATAATCATGTCTCGTGGTCTCTTACAGATAACTTTACCCTAGTTACCTGGCATATGTGTTTCGAGTTCACCCCACCTTTCCTTATTACGGGTCCAGCCAGACTTGCATCTATGCTGATCTTGGTTGTGGCAGATTGACCAAAGTTGGTAGCAGCAGGTGGAGATGGTTCAAACCGCTGCTGGTTATAGCCACCATAGTTCATCGGGCCACGAGGGTTTTCATAAGACGGGAAAGATGGTCTACCACCAATCTCAGCTTCATTATTGAAGAAAAATTGAAAATTTAGGGTCTGAATTTGATGAAATTGGGGATTGATTTTTGGTTTGGATTGTGTTGTGTAAAAATCAATTGATTTTTGGTGGTTTGGATTTTTGGGGATTGATTTTTGGTTTTGGTTTGATGAAATTGGGGATTGATTTGCAGGTTTTTTTTTGTTGTGATTTGGGATTGTGATAGTTAGTTTTTTATTCAATATTTATTTATTAAGGGTATTTTAGTCATTTTAAGTGACAAATGGACTATTCTTGTAGCCAAATTGATGATCCAGGGACTGAACCCGAAGGATTTTTGACCCATGGACTGAACCCGTTAAATTGGAACAAGCTCAGGGACCAATTATGTAATTAACTCTTTAATTAAAGTAGACAATTAACAAAATTATCTTTTTTTAATATAGCTAAATTTTAAAAAACAACTTTGGGATAAAAGTGTAAGTAAAAAAAACTTTGGGATAAAAATGCAATTAGCTAAACTATTAAGCCAAAAAGTTAAAAATTAATAAAAAAATAAAAATATATTATCTTCTTCCTTGTACATCCTTCCATCTGCGTTAAACCTGCAAAAAGTAAAATTGAAAAATAAGATTAGAAAGGAACGGAAAAAAAAACAAGAAAAGAAAGGAAATAAAAAAAATCCACAACGTCTCGTTATCCCATCAACGAGCCCACAACGAGTCCCACAACGAGGTGGGACGGTATGATAACGAGCACCTACACTCGTTGTTGGATGGACAACGAGTCCACAACGACTCCACTCCAAATGCTCTAAGTGGTAAAAGATTCAATAAAAAACATCAATATTTTTCAAAAAGAAATAAATAGAAGAAATAACAAGAAGTATAATTTAATAATATTTTAGATCTTTAATTATAAGAAAACTTAGAAGAAAAACTACATCACAGTAATCCCTTCCTTTACATTATGGTTAAAATGAATAATCTATACTATGCTAAATAATTTTTTGAGTTAATTACATAATTGGTCCCTGTGTTTGTTCCAATTTAACGGGTTCAGTCCCTGGGTCGAAAATCGTTCGGGTCCAGTCCCTGGGGCATATGTTTGGCTACAAGAATAGTCCCTTTGTCACTTAATATGACTAAAATACCCTTAATAAATAAATATAAATTTATTTTATATCATAAACACCCATCTTCTTCCCCAAAACATTATTCCCAAAAATCAAACCTAAATAAATCAAATCAAAAATTGCAGTTGCCCAAAAGTTGGACTTTCGAATATTCGAATCTACATTAAACGACTTCATATTATCAACGATTTCGTCAATCTTCCCTTCCATTTCAACTATTTCATCTTCCAAATCATTCAAACTCAAATCATCAACACGAAAAAGCGACGAGAGATTATTCACGTTAACATTCACATCGCATGACTTCCGTTGCGGTTCGAGAAAAGGTAATGGTATAGTATTTGAAACGGAGAAGCATTTGGTACGACAGAGATCTGTGACTGTGGCGGTGGTGAGACGTTCGGAGAGACATGTAGGACAGAAACCGGTGAAAGTGTCGTTGTGGTGGCGTTCAAAGGTGAAGGAGGAACGTGGTGGTTGGAATGGCGGCGACGGCGGTGGTAAGTTGTCGGTTGTTAGGTGATGATTCATTGTGAAGTGTGGTGGGTGTGAAGGGAAAAGTGTAAAATAAGGTTATGGTTTAAATCGGAGATCATGTGATATTGATACTGGTTTAAATCGGGTTTTGTTTGATAAGCCTAGAGCTTCTTGGGATGGGTATATGATTGGTAGGAGTTTTCCACGGTTGAATGTTAATCTTACACAATGATCTGATATGGTGATTCCGGTTGAAGATCCGGTTAATGATTTGAGGAAGAAATTGGAAGATTTGTTTTGATATGAATTTATGATATTGAAAGATTTGATTTGATTTATTTAGGTTTGATTTTGGAAATAATGTTTTGGGGAAGAAGATGGGTGTTTATGATATAAAATAAATTAATATTTATTTATTAAGCGTATTTTAGTCATTTTAAGTGACAAAGGGACTATTCTTGTAGCCAAACATATGCCCCAGGGACTGGACCCGAACGATTTTCGACCCAGGGACTGAACCCGTTAAATTGGAACAAACACAGGGACCAATTATGTAATTAACTCTTTTTTTACTAATTATCTAAAAATAATTTTGGATAGCCCTCAAATATTCACCTAGATCCGCCACCGGCTTCGATGCTACTCCCCACCCCACCCAAAACACGGGTTAATGTTGTCAGAACATAAGATACTTTCGCCAAATGTTTATTTTGTATAACATACTTTTTTTTTGTTTATTTAGGTACCTCAACTCCTTGAAACTTTTAAAATGGATAACGTACTTATTCTAATAATGATTTTGAGATCTAATTTGACCGGCTACCTGTTGGTTTCAGGTTACCCAAATAACTTGACCCATTTACAATTTTTAACCCGTTTTTATTATAAAACTCAAATCCATGTTATAAGTAAATGAAAGATGGAGCTGAATTCGTCAAAGATATAAACAAGCTTAGAATCCTTGACCCTTTTACGGAAAAGGAAAGTGTCGAGACTGTTGTTAGCCATAAACTCGTAGATGAGAAGTCGTTCTTGTGTTGAAGCTTTATAATCAGTTGTACTTCAGTCTTGAACTCTACGAGACCTTGCCCAGAGTTCCTCGATAGTCGTTTTACGGCTATTTCTTTTCCATCTTCTAGTTTACCCTGCAAAAATAGTTTAAAAACTCTAAAAAAAATCGCCACGAATACAAGCAAAATAACTATTTTAAAGACCGGGAAACATTTCCAATACCTTGTAAACAGGACCAAAACCGCCTTCACCAAGCTTATTTTCTAACGAAAAGTTGATGGTCGCAACTTGTATAGTACTAAGATTAAAGGAATTCATTTCTCCTGTGTCATCATCTTCCCTTTCATGTTTACTTGCTTCGGGTGAACTGTCACTAAACCCCACTTGAAATTCAGGTAACAATGAACCTGGAACAAAATAAATGGCTACCAAAATCAATCTCTTGTTACGAGAAAAGAAGTCGCTAAAAACCCCTGTGTGTGACGATATAAACCATATCGGTAAAGACAACATTTTTTCATCTTATTTATCGTATCTCGGATTCAATTTCATTCATATAAAGAAGTCATATTTTCTAGTTAATCAGTCATTAAATCCCCTGTTAAGTGTCTCCGGCGCTGTTAAAAGAAATGATGGGAATTCAAGTAGTAAGTTCATGGCGGCGACGACGGTGGTTGACGGGGGAGATGGTGGTGGTGTGGCGGCGGTGGAGGATAAAAAGATTAAGAAAAAGAAAAAAATGAATTTGAGAGGCCGGTGCTGTTGCTACTATGGTTTCTTAAGATTTGTTTTTTTATTGAATGAGTAGAATGAGAGAGATAGAAGTGAAGAAGACAATAAATGTGTTAGGTGGGAGTATGACGTCATTTTTGTGTCATGTGTGTATCGGTAACAAGTCACCAGGTGTTTTATTAACCGGTTTAGGGAGTTGAGGTACCTAAATAAACAAAAAAAAAGTATGTTATACAAAATAAACATTTGACGAAAGTATGTTATGTTCTGACAACATTAACCCCCCAAAACACACATACACACACACATAAAAGAAAAAGAAAAGAAAAAAGTTTTTAATTTGGTGTTTGTAAACTTCAAACGATGATTTGTGGAGCTAAAAATGGGCTTACCGAATCCTATAACAGTTTTCATAAAAAAATATTGCAAATAATATTCTTCACTCGTCGGTCAGAGAAAAAAAGTCAGTTTGTCGAGCGCTAAAGTGAGCTCGCTGAATCCATCTAGTAGACTTCTATAAAATGGAATTTGGAAAAATTTCCAAATTGAATTACCTCAATCGGGGTCTTTATAAGAGATTGTTGGTCCTGTTAACTACACATACTCTTACATTTTGGACCCTTAACACTTGGGTTAATTTTAGACAGTTTACAAAACACAAAATATAGATGAGTCGCAACTTAGAAGTTATAACATTAAAACATGGCTTGTTAAACATATTAAAAGATACTAGTCATTAGTTTCGTGCTTATTTACTCTTGAAGTTGCTTCCTTTCTTTAACACTTAAACCTCAAAACTTGATAGTCGTGTAAAACTTGTTCCATGCGTACTAAACGAAAGTTGTTGGTGAGTACGAGTTAGGATACATGGTTCTATCTTCCAAAAAGTAAATATAATAAACAGTAAGAGACTCTTTAAGTCGTAGTTAGATTTAAACCAAGTCGGTTTTATAGATAGGGAAAGTGGACAACTGTCCAAAACATCATCTGAACGGGGCCATGTTTTTTGTATGATCAAGTTATGTAAGTTTTTTTTTTTTTTTTTTTTTTTTTTTTTGGGAACAGCAACTCCTGCGGGCCAGTAATGGAGTATCTTTGTGCCACCATTACCAGCCACCCCCTCAATGCTTCGCCCAAGAGGAAACCCTCTGGAGAGGCTCGAACTCGAGACCTCTCCTTCATCAGGAAAACCCCTTACCAACCAGGCAGAACCTGATTGGCATCAAGTTATGTAAGTTATGTATGTTTATTATAGTATACTTTTGTACTATTTTTAAGCCTAGAAATTCAAATAATAAGTGATCAGTTTTGTGTTTCAAAGGTCAAAGTTTGAATTTTTTAAGCCCAAAAACCTAAAAGGAAAATTAATATAAAATATAAATTCACAATTAATCCATAATTATATTTACTATTTAGGGTTAATTACACATATGATTGTCAACTTTCTTTTACTTTTACTCGTGCACTTTCTTTTGTTCATCCTCAAAATCCAAAGTTGGTTTCGATGTTACCTTTTGACAACATTGTTCTTTTGAATCCATATTCAAAGCATATCTGAATATGATACTTGTTATATGATTATGTGTTCATATTTTTTTTTTTACAGATGTAACACGTACTTTGTTGAGTAGTATAAGAAATTAGTGTACGGTTGTTAAATTTAGGGTTTTTTAAAACTTTCTCTATCCAAACCCTAAACCTTAAGCACCAGTCGCCACCACCACATACCTCCTATTTGCCTGTCGACTTTGGTCGATGGTCCGAGGCCTTACTAACTCCACTCTTTTATGTACATTCCTTCTACCACCTCGTTTTTCATGGGGCTTTTTTTTATATCCCTTCGATAAGCATCATCCGCAAGGATATCAAGGCTTCAAATTGTTTTCCGACTAGTGTTAAAGGTCAGGTCGTTTTCAGTGAGAGTGTTAAGGGTTGGTATTTTTTCGCAAGAGTTTCAAGGGTTGGTCATTTTTTCTGACAAGAGTTTCAAGAGGTTATTTTCTTATGTAGTTCGAATAAGTGAAGCAAGTATGATGGGTGTTTGTAGTTTAGTTCAATGGTTGTAGTCAGTTTCGAGAGATTATTTAAATATGGTTATTTTCAAATGTGGTTCGAGTCGCTTTTAAGAGATTCAAGGTCAGTTTCAAGATGTTATTTTTTGCAGTCATTAAAGTGGTGGTGGTTCAGTAATGGTTGGGGTTCAAGTCTTCATATTTATGCTAGTATTGATTTTCGGTTGTTTTAGTCTTGGCAAGGGTTGCGAATTAGCTACGAGTTTTTCAACATGTGGATCCTATAATCTTGCTATTTCTTCTATCTTACGTTCCTATATCTTGTCATGCCACCACCCGGTCGAAATTGTTTGGTTTAAGGTTTTGGCGAGTATGTCTCAGTTGGTAGTTTCAGTGTCGGTTGCCACCCGTCTTCACACATTCTAACCGGTGATTTCCCTTATGTGGTTATGTGAAGTTAGATTTGAAATGTGGGGATTTTATCCTTCGATTGTTAGATTTTCATAGTTGTATTTCGAAGACTGTATATTTTATGGTCGGTTTGGTTAGAATTTATTTATTGTTATGTTGATAAGTTTTTAGTGTTGTTGAAGCTTGTTTTAGGATAACTGTTTGATGTATTAGGCCGGTTTTTTAGGATCGTTCGCCACTTGTTTTTAGGTCGTTGTATTTAAGGATGTTTGAATCATTGTATTGGAACATATAATATTCTTTTAATTCTACTATTTATAAATTATTGTCTTTCAAGAATATCATTATACAATGTCTAAAAGATGACAGAAATAAAAATAAGTTGACAATATATGTAAACATCCTTATATTATGTGAGTAACCTATTAATGGTATACCTATTTAAAGAAAATGGTTGGTTTTAAACATCATTATAGGTGATATATTACGTTGAACTTGTAATTCTACATGTATCTTGTAAGTTTGTAACATATAGAAATTAATATATGGATGACCCGTCTAACTTTTACTAGGCCACAACCTTTTTAGAAAGTGTGTTATTTGTTAAAATGAAAATCATAGGCATGTTTTTATTTTTTTGTTTAAAGCATCAAACGGTCATGATTTAAACAATTAGTTATGGTCATATCATTTATTACTCATGATATACAAATGTGGTCGCGGAGCTTCTAAGGAGCATGGAGGGGCTCCGATATGTTCGAAATTTCGAAACGTTAGTGTAAATTTTATGAAATAATAGTATAAATTTCAAAATGCTAGTGCATATATTATGAAATATCTGTTTCACCTCCCTAGGAAAGTGTTCAAGTTCCGCTATTGAATGTGTTCGTATTCTAGTTTTAAGTAGTATATATAGGAATAGTCGACATTTTAAGTTTTTTGGTTGTTGTTTCAATATTTTTTAACTTTTAATAAACTAGATACACCTTTGTTGAGTTTTTAGTTTGTATAAATATAAGAGTAAATTATATAAATGGTGGTTGCGATTTGTTCAAAATTATAGACTTTATCCATTAACTTGGAAGAATTACATTGATAGCCATTATGGTATGAAACTTGTTCATTTAGATGGTCTAAATTCTAGACAAAACATAGACTATATATATAACAAGTCGTTTGCAATTTGGACGAAACATGTAACGAGTAAAAAATCATCGGATGGCTATCTATCTTATTATGTTAGGGACATGTTTGGTAGGAGCTTTTATGGAGTTTTTGAAGTTTAAAGTTTTTAGAGAAAAAAAATTGTTTAAAATATGATTATATTTTGAACAAAAAACTGTGAAACTAAAAGTCTAGCTAGAAGGCTTTTAACTAGTAAAATTATACATTTATCTCTCTATAATCATGCTTTCTATTTAAAGATTTTAATTTATGGCGTTTTATATAATTTTACATTTCGAACAAAGTTTACAACTAATTTATAAAACGCTTTTAGGTAAATGAAAATTACAACTTTTAACTTTAAATAAAAATCATAATTATTACTAACAACTTCCGTTTTCAACTACAACTTATAACTGAAATTTCTAGCAACTTTAACCAATTGACATTCGTATTCAATTATCTATATCTATGCTAATATATAAAGCATATAAAATTTAGAACACATCCAATTATTTCATAAATTAATCCAAGAAATTCAAATTTTACATAAAAAATTAATTAAATTTAATAAATAAGTTTTATAATTTATAAATAATTTAATAAACTGTTAAATAATAATTTATACATAGTCTTTAATTATCCCTTGATATAAAAACCCGAATAATGATAATCTTTAATATTTAATTAATTTTTAATAAACATATTAATAAAGTTTATAACTTTTTATAAATATTTAAATATATAAAATAGTTAGAATAAAATATACATTACTAACTTCTAGAAAATTAAAATTGGCATAAAATTTAGTTAAAATGAAATAAAGTTAGCTAATTCAAAACATTTTCAAAGAAAAGAAAAACACATGCGTAGTATTATGTTTAATCATCAATATCTTATATACCATATGTAACGTGAGTTCGTTTCTATCATATTTATTCAATTGTTTCAATTATCATTTTTATATTATGTTTAAATATACGTTTTATGTAATTTTTATATAAAAAATTATATTCATTCTAATAACCAAAAAAATAGTAATAATTATATACCTTAATATTTTTGATATTATATGTTTTTAATATAATTATAATACGTAAATCGCATTAATTCTGTATTAACCCGCTACATAGCGCGAGTAGTTATTAGTTCAATAATATTCATTTCTATCCGAATATATCTTTGTTTAACCAGAATCGTAAATAAGAGGAAACACAAGGGCATAATAAAGCAGGCAATTTCCAGGATCCATCATCACACAACTTCCATTCTCCTAACCGTCTCATTTCAATTCCAGACTCCATCGCCATCACAACCAATCTCGCCGGAAATCTAACTTCCGACTATGGAGAACGAACAACAACCGCTTGTAGCGGAAGCCCTGGCTGTGAATGCGCCGGCTTCTTCATCATCAGAGAGTGTTTCTGATAAGAATTTATCTAACAGTAGTATGTATGACGATGATGATGATGATGATGAGGATGAAGAGGGAGATGTATGCCGGATCTGTAGGAATCCAGGTGAAGCTGATAATCCGTTACGCTATCCCTGTGCTTGTAGTGGTAGTATTAAGTTTGTTCATCAGGATTGTCTTCTTCAGTGGCTTAATCATAGTAACGCTCGCAACTGCGAGGTAGCCTTCGCTCTACCTTTATTCGTTTACTTAATTTTGTTTATCTTATGTTTATATGATATTTGACAACAGTGTTCTAAATGTTTTGATACGATCGAAGCTACTAGGACTAAATAAGCTGAACTTAGTGACATAATTGACAATTTTAGAGTGAAGAGTAGTAATTGGCTTAAGCAACCAATAGCTTCTTACCATTTACCAAACTGATGTAACTTTCTCTTTTTAAGTGTTGTAATAAGCTTCTTGTTTGATTAATTAACTATTAAACAGCGTAATCTAGCTGCCTAATTTTATTAAGCGGATTAGGGATTATAGGCTCAATCCAATAATTTATCTGTCACCCGAATTTGATCCAACATTTCTTCCTAACTAGCATGACTTGACCTAGGCTTGGCAAAGACAAGAGTATATTGTTATTTACACAATCTATGACAAGCCAAATATTTGAGTTTAGAGCTTGAAGAACTAAATAGGGATTTCTTAATATATTTGTGTATCTTCAAAATATTTGTTTACACCAAACACGTATAGATGATCCAAGGATAAACTCAAGTATTTTGTAAGCATGAATGTGGAATCTTGATTTGAGGATATAGATTTTTTTAAATCTGCAGGTGGCTTGCATTGACAATCCTTTAGACTTTCTGTCAGTTTTCTCTATAAGTTGAAGTTGAGTCAGTTTCAGTTGGGTTTAGCTTAACTCCCTTCTTACAGAAGAATAGATATATCGAAATCACGAATGTTACCATTACTCTCAGCACACTTTTTAAGAGGGGACAGGAGAGTGTAATTACGGGGACAGAAAATTTGTGTTACTTAACCCCATAGAGTAGGCAGGTTTTTTCTTGGCATAAACACGTGAATGTTTTTTAATTCTTGTGGGTAATATCCTAGAGTCTGCCATCCACACTTTCACTAGTATAAATATAGAATATATTTCTATTGAAATATCTTTTTCTCTCTTTCACTGGCTACAAGTACTTCAGGTTTGTTCATTATCATGTTAAGACATGATGCATTGAAAATTCCATGTGAAGATGAAATAGAAAAACCCTAAACGAAGATTTTCTCTTATCAGCTGCTCAGTTATTAGGGCATGTTTGGTAGGAGGGATTGGAAAGGAGAGAAATGGAATGAAGGACATTTTAAAGTCAAACAAACATGAGAAATGTCCTTCATTCCTTTTCTTTCCTTCCATTCACTCCTACCAAACATGCCCTTAGTGTTATGCACTTAAATTAACATTTGACCTATAACTATTCCATGCTTATAACAAGACTTTAACTGATGCTGCGATGTGTAATGCTAGTTCGAGTCTTTAAGTCCGTTCCTGGTTGCCTCTTATTTTTAATTACTTCATTAGCTGTTTAGAGGTTCTACGTATCTGTCAAACATGACGTTATTTAATAGAAAATATATCTTTGTTGTGGTTGGCTAATGTGTCCTATGTGTGAGCTTAGGATTCCATGGTGAATCTGTTGTGGGCTTTCACTTTGTTTCAGGGTAATTTTTCTTTAACATATCAGTTTTCAGTACCTGATGCATATATTGGACATGCAATGTACTAGCATGTTCATTTTGTTGTTGTCTTTGGGTTAATTTGTGTCAAGCTGGTCTATTATCGCTTGAGGGTGGTAAGAAGGTGATGTTATATTTGAAGAATGGTTTGTAAATTGGATTAAGGATTAAGTGGCTGTAAGCAGATCGTGAATCTGGCATATATTTTTTAGCAGCCATAGATTGTTGCTGGTTGAAGGTTTTTCTTTTTCTTTGGCATTTCCTTCTTGTTTATAACTGGTTTCCTGAATATGCATGCAGGTTTGCAAGCATCCGTTTTCATTCTCCCCAGTGTATGCCGAAAATGCCCCTGCAAAGCTTCCTTTTCAGGAGTTCATAGTTGGGATGTCAATGAAAGCCTGTCATGTGTTGCAGTTCCTTCTGCGGCTTTCTTTTGTACTCTCAGTATGGCTTGTAATCATACCATTTATTACTTTCTGGATATGGCGTTTCTCGTTTGTTAGGACTTTTGGTGAAGCTCAGAGACTGTTTCTGAGTCATGTCTCCACTACGGTTATTCTTACGGACTGTCTTCATGGGTTCCTACTCTCTGCAAGCATTGTGTTCATATTTCTTGGGGCTACTTCATTGAGGGACTATTTTAGACATTTACGAGAAATTGGGGGGCCTGAAGGTGATAGAGATGACGGAGGAGATAGAAACGGCGCTCGTGTTGCCAGAAGACAACCAAATAGAAACCCTATTGTTGAGGATGGTGCACAAGGAATTGGTGGGGCTGGTCAAATAATTAGAAGAAATGCAGAAAATGTTGCAGCCAGGTGGGAGATGCAAGCAGCTCGTCTTGAGGCACATGTTGAACAGATGTTTGATGGTTTGGATGATGGGGAAGGCGCAGAAGATGTCCCGTTTGATGAACTAGTTGGCATGCAGGGACCTCTTTTTCATTTGGTGGAAAATGCATTTACTGTGAGTAACTTTCTTCTGTTATTGTTCCTTTTTTTGTTCTCTTTTCATTCATGGCATGTTGGTCCATGCGTTTTTCAGCTCTTTACTTTCTTTTATCCTGCAGGTTCTTGCTAGCAACATGATATTTCTTGGTGTTATGATACTTGTTCCATTTCACCTAGGACGATTTATACTCTATCATTTATCGTGGTTTTTATCACCTGCTACAAACCCCATGTTATCAACTGTTGTACCGTTTACAGAGCAAGCACTTTCCCTAGCCAATATCACAATAAAGAATGCACTGACCACAGTTGCGAGTTTGACATCTGATCTCAGCCCAGATGACAGTGTAATTGGGCAGGTGGCGGAAATTATAAAAGTGAATGCTACGGGACTTACTGAATCATCAACCAATGCCACTACTCTCTTTTCAGCTAATATTCTACAAGGAGAAATCAGTGGGGCAACATGGGTGTCTGATGTCACAACTCTTGCTATTGGCTATATGTTCATTTTTTCTCTTGCCATTTTTTACTTTGGAACGGTTGCAGTAATTAGATACACTAAAGGAGAGCCTTTGATCATGGGAAGGTTTTATGGTATTGCTTCAATTGCGGAGACGATCTCTTCTCTTTTCAAGCAGTTCTTGACAGCAATGAAACATTTAACGACTATGATAAAGGTCGCCTTCCTTTTGGTGGTTGAGTTGGGGGTTTTTCCTTTAATGTGTGGATGGTGGTTAGATATTTGTACTTTAAGGATGTTTGGCAAGTCGATTCCCCAAAGAGTGGAGTTCTTTTCAGTGTCTCCATTGGCAAGCTCATTAATTCATTGGGCTGTAGGGATTGTCTACATGTTACAAATATCTATATTTGTCAGCCTTCTCAGAGGGGTATGTATCTGATAGAGTTTCATTTTGTAGAATTGGCAAAACGGGTAGGTGGTAAAATGCGTTCAGGTCAAAACGGGAAAATTCAGTGCTGGTTAAAAAACTGTTTTATCAGTATTATAGTGTAATTTCTTTCTTCAAATAAAACGATTTGGGATGCTGTAAGCATTTGAATTCTTTTAAGACAAATTTTTCCTTGTTTAACCCGTTCGACCTGTTTCATGTTTAGCTACTTATTTATATATTTTACCTGTTTGATCCGTTATGAAACATTTCAACCCACATTGACCCTTCTAATATAAATTTGGATTAGAATTCTCACCCCATATACATTCTACATATCTGATATTCTAAGTACCACCACTCATTTTAATGATTGCTTTTCATTGTGCAGATTTTGCGTCATGGAGTTTTATATTTTCTGCGAGATCCCGCAGATCCTAATTATAATCCCTTTCGGGATCTAATTGATGATCCGGTGTACAAACATGCTCGTAGGGTTCTGTTGTCAGTTGCTGTTTATGGGAGCCTAATAGTTATGCTTGTATTTCTACCTGTTAAACTGGCCATGCGAATGGCCCCTTCCATGTTCCCTCTTGATATTTCGTAAGATTAATTTTCATGTAAACTCTTTTGTTGTATTATTAGATGCATATTTTCTTACGGAGTTATCATTTTCTCCTGGCAGAGTATCTGACCCGTTTACTGAGATTCCTGCCAACATGCTTCTCTTTCAAATATGCATTCCATTTGCTATTGAGCATTTCAAGTTGCGGGCAACGATCAAGTCAATTCTACGTTATTGGTTTATTGCAGTTGGTTGGGCACTTGGCTTAACTGATTTTCTATTGCCTAGACCTGAGGATAATGTTGTACAAGAAAATGGAAATCGTGATCTTGTAAGGCAGGATAGGCTACATGCTCGACCAGGGGACCAAGGTCAGGGCGTGGTTGAAGATATGAATAGGATGAGACATGCAGAAGCTGATGATGATGAACAATCCGATTCAGAGTAAGATGTGACAAGACTTTGACCACAGTGCTATCATAATTTGAATTCTAACCATTAAATATGTTAGTACACAATTATATTATGACTCATGTTATATTATTTTTCTGGTCTTTTAGGAGGTACACTTTTGTGCTATCCATTGTGATGCTTTTGTTGGTGGCTTGGATGACACTTCTAATCTTCAATTCCGTGTTAATTGTGGTGCCTATATCGATTGGACGAGCATTGTTTAACGCAGTTCCTCTTTTCCCAATCACACATGGCATGAAATGCAATGGTAAGAGATTTTATTGAAGGCATGTCTGGTCATTGTGGTGTGATGCCCAGTAAGCTCCTTTTATATTCATATATTTGCTTTTTTGGGACTTATGAATGTGCCGGTTTGGATTGTTTTATCTCAAATGGCTCGAGTAATGAGAATTAGCGTACAAGTCAAAATTGGTGGTTGAAAGTCGCCCAAGGTTTATTTATATTGCATATAACATCCTAAATCATTTTATTCAAAAATCTAGGTTATTATAATTTAATATTGTTGGTTCTCTTTAAGCGTAACTGATACATTCATTTGTTATAAAAAGAAGTTGACAAAAAAGTGTCGGTAGGTCAACCCAACGGACCTGCGTCTAATTAAAATGACTCTTTTCAAGTACAAGCTTTTCTTTTTTAAGTCTTTTTTTTTGTAATCATCATTTACTCACCCTTGAGTGACAATTTGATACAGATCTATATGCCTTCATTATTGGAGGTTATATCCTCTCGACTGTACTGGCTGGTGCAAGGTATTCCATTGAGCAAATCAAAACAGAAAGAGTAACAGTTCTACTAGGTCAGATTTGGAAGTGGTGTTCGATTGTTGTGAAGAGTTCGTTACTGTTATCAATATGGGTTAGTAAAATCATATATCCGGCAGTTTGCTTCTCTTATACATGTTTCTTTCTTTCGCCTCATTTAACGTTGATGTTTTTGCAGATTTTTGTCATCCCAGTGTTGATTGGTCTGCTTTTTGAACTTTTAGTAATTGTACCAATGCGGGTCCCTGTGGATGAAAGTCCAGTTTTTCTTTTGTATCAGGATTGGGCTTTTGGACTCATTTTCCTCAAGATCTGGACTCAGCTGGTAAGTTCCTCGCATTGAAATGCAATTCTAAAAAAGCTGAAAAGGCTTAATTGCATAAAAAGGTAACTGACTTTGGCCAGAAGAAACCGTAAAAGTTAAACATAATCTAATTAATCACTTGAGATAACCGGTTTTCAAACGAGACTTCAGCTACTACGTCAGAAAGAGTCAACATGGTCGAAAGTTACCAACACTTGAGCTACCATTCATAATTTTGACTGGTTAGCGGGTCGGATTACCTTCGATTATTTTTTTGAAAGTTGGTTACTTATCAATAATCGTTTTTGTATTTTGATGTTTTATTTGGCCTAAAATAACAATTGACAAAAGTTAGCGTACCTTTTATGCAATTAACCCTTTTGAAAATGCATTCCGTGTTTTGTAATGGGTTCAAGATTTTTACAATTTGTTACACAGGTAATGCTGGATCACATGGCGCCTCTGGTGGATGATAGTTGGCGATTGAAGTTCCAGAGAGTGAGAGAAAATGGTTTCTCGAGGCTGCAAGGAGTATGGGTGCTACGTGAGATTGTTATCCCTATAGTCATAAAACTGCTAACGGCTCTATGCTTCCCTTACGTGTTAGCCAGAGGTGTATTTCCTGTATTTGGGTACCCGTTAATAGTCAACTCTGCTGTCTATAGATTTGCATGGGTTGGGTGCCTTGGTTTTAGTTTAATTTTCTTTTGTGTCAAGAGGTTCCATGCATGGTTTACTCACCTCCACAACTCTATAAGAGATGACCGCTATTTAATTGGCAGAAGACTTCATAACTTTGGGGAAGATGAGTCAGCAGCAACGAGAAATATATTATTGAATAATGACGGAGAAGATTCTGATGTAGGGTTGAGGCATAGGCACAATATTCCCCTCGAAGGGTGAAATAGCAAATGCAAAAAAAACTGTTTTAGGATATTTTTATTATGTGTAAATAATATTTGTGGATTAGACAGATAATACAGATATCAGCAGGTAGATGGTGATTACATACTTGTAACAACAGACATGTGATTTGCCGTTAAAGTCGTTAGTTTGTTCATGCTATGATATCATTTTTGTTTCAATAATAGCTTTTAATATTAAAGGTCATTTAAAATTACTTATCATAGGTTGAGGTGTTCAAAATATCAAGTCTACGGCTGAGCAATACCGACCGAAACCGAATGGCCCGACCGAAACCGACCAAAACCGATCCGATACCGGATAAGTCGGGTCGGTATCGGTATTGTAAAAAACAAGAAGTCGGTATCGGTATGTGTCGGTACTAAAACCGAAAAAGCCCGATCAGCCCGATTTGGCCCGATTTTTAAATAGGGTTATGTTTTTTTCTTATGTCTGTGAGTCTGTGACTGCTAATATTTCTCATTACTGCTGCCTATCGCTAGTCCGACTGGCAAAATAGGAAGAAAAAAGATCGAAATTCCATGGATCAAGAGAATCAAGAACACATACCATTTGAATCAATGTCATCTTCCATGCCTACCTATGAATCTTTCTCATCTCAACAAAACATACCAATTGAAGTAAGTGTTTTAACTTATTTTTTCATTAATTTTTGTTTCGAAATATAATTAGGTTTCGAAATTTAATTTTATAAAATTGAAACCAATTGGATTTTATAATAGCCTGCTGTTAATACTTTAATTCGAATTTTAATTTTAAAATTAGGGCTGCTGTGTGAATTATAATTAGGAATTTTTTATGAATTTTGTAGTGTTTTTAATACTTTAGTTCGAATTTTGTGTAGGATGATGATATCATAGACATTGATACTATTGGCAATGAAGATAATAAACGCAAAAGAAAAGCCCCAGCAAAGAAAAGAGAACCGAAAGCTGAATGTTGGAAGTACTTTAATACAAAGCATGAAGCGGATGAGGATGGGATCGTTATTAAGATGGCTTATTGCAAATGGTGTCCCGCGGTTTTCAAAGCCGACTCAAGAAAACATGGTACGCGACACTTGAACGATCATTACACTAATTGTAATAAGAACCCCGATATTGAGAAACTTAAGAAACAAAAACATCTAGCATTTAAGAAAGTTAAGAATGATGATAGTGGCACTAGTGGGATTTTAGAAACGTGGAAGTATGATGAAAAAAAAATCAAAGAGTCGTTGGTTAAGTTAATTATTCGTGCCGAGCTTCCTTTTAAATTAGTTGAACACCCGGCATTCATTCAATTCTCCTCGGATATGCAACCTAGATTTAATGTGCCCTCCCGTTTTAAGATTGCTAAGGATGTTGCTAATTTTTATCTAGAAGAGAGGAAGAAATTATACAATTACTTAAGCAAGGAGTCCACCACGGTCCATTTAACGACCGATACATGGACTTCTAGTTGTAATAGAATTAACTTTATGGTTTTAACCGCACACTTTATAGATGAGGATTGGGTAATGCACAAAAGAATAATCAATTTTAGACCAATTCATAGTCATAAAGGGGTGGATATTGGTAGGGCAATTTTGGAATGTATAAACGGATGGGGTCTAAAGGATGTTATGACCGTGACGGTTGATAACGTTTTATCAAATGACAAAGCTCTTGAATACTTGGTAGAGAATTTACCAACTATGTATGATAATGGTAAGCATTTTCACATAAGATGTATGGCTCATATTATAAACCTAATTGTCAAAGATGGTTTAAAAACGTACCAAAAGCAAGTAGATACCATAGCCTTGGCCGTGAAATACATAAAACATTCGAGCCAAAGAGTTGCTAACTTTAAATCCAGTGTTGCAAGTACTACCAACTCAAAGAAGTTTTGGTTTCCGAATGCCCTACACGATGGAATTCAACCCATGATATGTTGAAAACCGCCATTGAGTTAAAAGATGCTTTTATGGATTATGATTTTCACAACTCTTCATTTGCACGAGACCTAGACGAAACACCTAAGCGGGCGGATTTTGAGGTTTGTAAAAAGGTAGTTCAATTTTTAGAGAAATTTAAGTACAAAACCGAACTTGTGTCAAACGTATCAAGTCCCGTTGCTCATTTGTGGTTTGGAGAGGTACTTGATATTGATAAGCATCTTCGTGCGTGGCAAACGGATGTGGATTTTATGAAGATGATTGTAGAAATGAGAAAAAAGTATGACAAATATTGGGGTGATTACAAAAACATCAACCATTATATGTACTTTGCCGTTATTTTAGATCCCACGATGAAGTCGGAAATAATTGGTTATGGGTTTAGGCACTTGATAGAACATGGTTGTATGCCAATGGATCAATTAGATGAGGACGATAGCCAAGAGACGCCACTCGCTTTTAATACCCCCGATGAATTATGTAAGAAATTTGTAGAAAGGGTTGAGCTTGCAATGGGATCATTGTTTGCTTTATACAAACAAAAATATGGCACCACCACATCAAGCGAGTTACCAAGACCATCGTCTACCAAAAGTACTAGCTCAAGAATTCTTCGTGACAATGATTTTTTAAGTTCGTTTAAAGACAAAGTTGGAAACAAGTTTAGCGGGGGTGAAGACGAGTTGAAAAAATATCTTAAAGAACCGCGTCTAGAGCTAGACGATGATGAAGACTTCGACGTACTAACTTGGTGGAAGCTTAATGCTCCACGATTTCCAATCGTATCAAGGATGGCGAAAGGTAAAAAATAATTCTCGGTTTGATTTTTTCTTTTTTTTTGCTGCTGTTTTCTGCCTATTTTTTTGCTGTTTTTTTGCTTTTTTTGCTGTTTTTTGCTGCTGTTTTTTGCAGGTTTATATGCTGTTTTTTGCAGGTTTATATGCTGTTTTTTGCAGGTTTTATATGCTGTTTTTGTAGGTTTTATATGCTGTTTTTTGCAGGTTGTTTTTTGCAGGTTTTATATGCTGTTTTTTTTAGGTTTTATATGCTGTTTTTTGCAGGTTTTATATGCTGTTTTTTGCTGTCTTTGCTGCTGTTTTTTGCTGTTTTTTGGTAGTTTTTTTTGCTGTTTTTCTGCTATTTTGTTGCTGTTTTTTGCAAGTTTTTTGGTGCTGTTTTTTGGTGTTTTTTTTGCATAATATGTAGTTTATATGTAGTTTATATGTCACTTGATACTTGATAGTTTATATGTCACTTAAAAGCGTAATATGAATTATGAAATTGCCACTTGTTTTAGATATCTTGTGCATCCAAGTATCCACCGTTGCTTCCGAATCGGCGTTTAGCGCGGGTGGTCGCGTTTTGGACCCGTATAGGAATTCTTTATCGCCAAGCATTGTAGAGGCATTGGTTTGCACTCAAGATTGGAATCGCACATCTAGTAAAAACATCACTATGGATTCGATAGAAGATTTGTTGAAAGATGACGAGCTAGCTAAAGGTAAACACGAAAACTTATGGTTTAATGTCTATTTTTTAATTGTGATTATAGATTTTTAACTCGTTTTTTGTCATTTTCTAGAAATTCAAGATGGGATAGACAAACAAAAGGAAGAACTAACTCAAGGAAAAGCCAAGAATGTTCAAGATTAAATGTTTGATTGAATTTGGTTTGTTGTAATGAATTTGGGATAGATTTGTATTTGTAACGGTGTTTTGAACTAGAATTTGGTTTGTTGTAATGGTTGTTTGAACTTGAACTTGAACTCAAATTTGAATTTTATGTGTGTTTTTCGGTATTTCGGTTACCGAAAATTCAAATTTGAGTTCAAGTTCAAGTTCAAACAACCATTACAACAAACCAAATTCTAGTTCAAAACACCGTTACAAATACAAATCTATCCCAAATTCATTACAACAAACCAAATTCAATCAAACATTTAATCTTGAACATTCTTGGCTTTTCCTTGAGTTAGTTCTTCCTTTTGTTTGTCTATCCCATCTTGAATTTCTAGAAAATGACAAAAAACGAGTTAAAAATCTATAATCACAATTAAAAAATAGACATTAAACCATAAGTTTTCGTGTTTACCTTTAGCTAGCTCGTCATCTTTCAACAAATCTTCTATCGAATCCATAGTGATGTTTTTACTAGATGTGCGATTCCAATCTTGAGTGCAAACCAATGCCTCTACAATGCTTGGCGATAAAGAATTCCTATACGGGTCCAAAACGCGACCACCCGCGCTAAACGCCGATTCGGAAGCAACGGTGGATACTTGGATGCACAAGATATCTAAAACAAGTGGCAATTTCATAATTCATATTACGCTTTTAAGTGACATATAAACTATCAAGTATCAAGTGACATATAAACTACATATAAACTACATATTATGCAAAAAAAACACCAAAAAACAGCAGCAAAAAACCTGCAAAAAACAGCAACAAAATAGTAGAAAAACAGCAAAAAAAACTACCAAAAAACAGCAAAAAACAGCATATAAAACCTGCAAAAAACAGCATATAAAACCTAAAAAAAACAGCATATAAAACCTGCAAAAAACAACCTGCAAAAAACAGCATATAAAACCTACAAAAACAGCATATAAAACCTGCAAAAAACAGCATATAAACCTGCAAAAAACAGCATATAAACCTGCAAAAAACAGCAAAAAAAGCAAAAAAACAGCAAAAAAATAGGCAAAAAACAGCAGCAAAAAAAAAGAAAAAATCAAACCGAGAATTATTTTTTACCTTTCGCCATCCTTGATACGATTGGAAATCGTGGAGCATTAAGCTTCCACCAAGTTAGTACGTCGAAGTCTTCATCATCGTCTAGCTCTAGACGCGGTTCTTTAAGATATTTTTTCAACTCGTCTTCACCCCCGCTAAACTTGTTTCCAACTTTGTCTTTAAACGAACTTAAAAAATCATTGTCACGAAGAATTCTTGAGCTAGTACTTTTGGTAGACGATGGTCTTGGTAACTCGCTTGATGTGGTGGTGCCATATTTTTGTTTGTATAAAGCAAACAATGATCCCATTGCAAGCTCAACCCTTTCTACAAATTTCTTACATAATTCATCGGGGGTATTAAAAGCGAGTGGCGTCTCTTGACTATCGTCCTCATCTAATTGATCCATTGGCATACAACCATGTTCTATCAAGTGCCTAAACCCATAACCAATTATTTCCGACTTCATCGTGGGATCTAAAATAACGGCAAAGTACATATAATGGTTGATGTTTTTGTAATCACCCCAATATTTGTCATACTTTTTTCTCATTTCTACAATCATCTTCATAAAATCCACATCCGTTTGCCACGCACGAAGATGCTTATCAATATCAAGTACCTCTCCAAACCACAAATGAGCAACGGGACTTGATACGTTTGACACAAGTTCGGTTTTGTACTTAAATTTCTCTAAAAATTGAACTACCTTTTTACAAACCTCAAAATCCGCCCGCTTAGGTGTTTCGTCTAGGTCTCGTGCAAATGAAGAGTTGTGAAAATCATAATCCATAAAAGCATCTTTTAACTCAATGGCGGTTTTCAACATATCATGGGTTGAATTCCATCGTGTAGGGCATTCGGAAACCAAAAACTTCTTTGAGTTGGTAGTACTTGCAACACTGGATTTAAAGTTAGCAACTCTTTGGCTCGAATGTTTTATGTATTTCACGGCCAAGGCTATGGTATCTAATTGCTTTTGGTACGTTTTTAAACCATCTTTGACAATTAGGTTTATAATATGAGCCATACATCTTATGTGAAAATGCTTACCATTATCATACATAGTTGGTAAATTCTCTACCAAGTATTCAAGAGCTTTGTCATTTGATAAAACGTTATCAACCGTCACGGTCATAACATCCTTTAGACCCCATCCGTTTATACATTCCAAAATTGCCCTACCAATATCCACCCCTTTATGACTATGAATTGGTCTAAAATTGATTATTCTTTTGTGCATTACCCAATCCTCATCTATAAAGTGTGCGGTTAAAATCATAAAGTTAATTCTATTACAACTAGAAGTCCATGTATCGGTCGTTAAATGGACCGTGGTGGACTCCTTGCTTAAGTAATTGTATAATTTCTTCCTCTCTTCTAGATAAAAATTAGCAACATCCTTAGCAATCTTAAAACGGGAGGGCACATTAAATCTAGGTTGCATATCCGAGGAGAATTGAATGAATGTCGGGTGTTCAACTAATTTAAAAGGAAGCTCGGCACGAATAATTAACTTAACCAACGACTCTTTGATTTTTTTTTCATCATACTTCCACGTTTCTAAAATCCCACTAGTGCCACTATCATCATTCTTAACTTTCTTAAATGCTAGATGTTTTTGTTTCTTAAGTTTCTCAATATCGGGGTTCTTATTACAATTAGTGTAATGATCGTTCAAGTGTCGCGTACCATGTTTTCTTGAGTCGGCTTTGAAAACCGCGGGACACCATTTGCAATAAGCCATCTTAATAACGATCCCATCCTCATCCGCTTCATGCTTTGTATTAAAGTACTTCCAACATTCAGCTTTCGGTTCTCTTTTCTTTGCTGGGGCTTTTCTTTTGCGTTTATTATCTTCATTGCCAATAGTATCAATGTCTATGATATCATCATCCTACACAAAATTCGAACTAAAGTATTAAAAACACTACAAAATTCATACAAAATTCCTAATTATAATTCACACAGCAGCCGTAATTTTAAAATTAAAATTCGAATTAAAGTATTAACAGCAGGCTATTATAAAATCCAATTGGTTTCAATTTTATAAAATTAAATTTCGAAACCTAATTATATTTCGAAACAAAAATTAATGAAAAAATAAGTTAAAACACTTACTTCAATTGGTATGTTTTGTTGAGATGAGAAAGATTCATAGGTAGGCATGGAAGATGACATTGATTCAAATGGTATGTGTTCTTGATTCTCTTGATCCATGGAATTTCGATTTTTTTTCTTCCTATTTTGCCAGTCGGACTAGCGATAGGCAGCAGTAATGAGAAATATTAGCAGTCACAGACTCACAGACATAAGAAAAAAACATAACCCTATTTAAAAATCGGGCCAAATCGGGCTGATCGGGCTTTTTCGGTTTTAGTACCGACACATACCGATACCGACTTCTTGTTTTTTACAATACCGATACCGACCCGACTTATCCGGTATCGGATCGGTTTTGGTCGGTTTCGGTCGGTATTGCTCAGCCCTATCTCACAAGTAAGTCGTAAATGCATAACTGAATGAGCGGTTTATTTTGTCAACATCTATTTGCTAAGTCTCGAATCATATTCCTTGATAGAAGTTCTATTAATGCAAGTCATTATATATGATTGATTTTTTTCTCATACACTTGTTAGCTATATGTGTAAGGGATGACTCAATGCAAAAAAGTCGATCATGGTGGCATTAGAGAGGTATTCAAATGGGTACGTATAAACCTTCCAATAGTTTAAAAACATGCTCTTTAGTAGTCAAACTTTATATTTTTTGGGGGGTCAAAGTAGTTACGATTACACCAAAGTTACAATCTGTCCAGCTTTTATTGTTTACGATTCATGGGACTCGCAAAAAACAAGGGTTTATGTAAGGGTATGTCTTCCATGTGCAATTCCTTGTCTTATAAGAGAATTTTGGGATATGATACAACCGACCTACTCACCTATAATGATACAGAACGCAAAATTTTCTCATCATAATGACTGTTTCTAAACCGTACATTATAACAACATCAAACAGAATATTTGGATATTCCGTATGTCAAGCATGTAACACTAAATATTGTCATATCGAAGCACGAAGAGGATATCGTAAGTGTAACGCCCCGATCTTACAAAGCATACAAAATGATATCGAAAGGAACTTAAAAGGCAAAAGGGCGTTAAACTTATGCAAAAACAAACCGAATATTCAAAAGAAAAATCTCCAAAATGAGGTACTAAAAGATAATAATATTCTTAGGGAAGCGTTCTAAATCATTTATCTCTCTACGCTCGACCCCATTCCCCAAAGCCACTGAGTACCTGCCGTTTAAGAAAGAAAGAAAAAGAAAACGGCTGAGCGAATGCTCAGTGAACAGATATATACAAATGACACGGAATAGGTATGACATGCATAATAAGTAAATACAAAACTTATTCAAAAATACAAAGTTGCAAAACAAAACTTATTTTTAAAACAAACTTATTTTCAAAGCAAAATACAAATATGTAATATATCCACAACACCCAAAGTTAAATATATCAAAGTAATACAAACATATATTCATATTTTAGAAAGCCAAAATTTGTAAAATAATGCACCAAGAGTCAAACAAATAGGTAACAAATATCAAATGAAATCCTAGGGTAACACATACCACTAGTCTTTCCAAAAGGTGCAAACGTTTCGTATGACACTACGATAAACGTCCACCATCAAACACACAAATTTCCTAGGATCGATCCATACGCCTCTTATAAAAAATAATACTTAGTGCACCTTACCACAATCCGGGTAAACAAAAAGAGACGCCGTAGATATAGCAAAATACACCGCTACGGTCGATGCCACATTATTGGTGTCACAATAACGCGCCCATGGGACCTCCATGGATAGGTTACTCTTAGGTATATCTTGCAAAACCGTTTTAACCGACTTATATGTTACAAATTTCAAAATACTTTTACAAATATTCAAAGTGATTAATAGACTCCAAAATATGTTTAAAAAGTTATTTATAATGTGCGTAAAGTAGTTTAACCATAAACATAAAATATTATACAATGTGACATTTTATTTATTTTGAAAATCACGTGTCTACCCAACCGTTCGTTCTAATATTGTCACGAGTCACCATGACAACATTATCAATCTATTTACGAAATAATAACTTAACGGGTCCTTATCGGAACATGTAAAGCCACACGGAATGAGTGACACTTTATACGAATCACCGTACCAATTACCAAAATCCACGTGTTCTTTACCGAGTTGTTTCGGGACTTTTCGGGGCTGTTTTGAGACATATTAGGGGCTGTTTTCGGGGCTGTTTCGGGAGCTGATTCGGGACTATTTTAGGGGCTGTTTTTGGTGGGTTTTCAAGACACGGTTTTTGACACATAAAATACTTTTCGTTTACTCATTTTCAAATCTACACATGATCACAAATTCTCGTTAGTACACCAAATGATCATAATAAAATAATAGGATTTTAAAACAAAACTTAAACAAACTTTTATGCAAACATACATGTCATACCAATAATATTTCAAATCAATCAACAAGAATTTCAAAGAGACTTATACGAAATTTGTACAAACGGTCAAAAGATACACATACGAGAAGAACGATGAATTTGTATCAATAATCACAAGAAACATGTATCGAAGGAAGAGGCAAAACAATAAGGTAAGTTTCGAATAAAAAGAATGTTTAAGATAGACATATGTGCAAATATATTACGAATAACATAATACTTATTGAAAGATAATATATATGTACAAATGATCAAAGAAACATATATATCAAGAGAATTATGAAAATACGCATAAGGAAGCCATGAATCAAAATAAGGCACATAAGATATTGAATGAACAATATACGAATAAAATAAATACTAAAAAGAAAGTTAAGAATATTGGAACAATCAAAATAATCAATCGAAATATGACACCAAATATACATATAATGTATAGAATATCCGTACCAACAATAATACGAACAAGAGAAACATAATTAAAAGAGACTCGAAATATCCGTTCAATCGAAATAATCAATATTAGAAATAATCAATCTAACAAGACACCAAATATACATATAATGTATAGAATATCCGTACCAACAATAATACGAACAATAGAAACATAATTAAAAGAGACTCGGAATATCCGTACAATCAAAATAATCAATATAACAAATAGTCAATCGAACAAGACACCAAATATACATATAATGTATAGAATATTCGTACAAACAATTATACGAACAAGAGAAACATAATTAAAAGAGACTCGGAATATCCGTACCTTATTTCCAAACAAAATAATTGCAAAAACGAAAGAACCATCGAACGAATGCGATCAACGAACCAAATCTAACAAATAGAAAAGTATGAGCACAAAACACATTCAAATAGAGAGTTTGTAATATCCACTTATAACTTATATATAAGATTATTTTAACTCTCGAAATACAAAATTACGAATTGTATAAGTTTTTAAATCACTTTTCACATCATACTTTAATTATTATATACATAATCAATTTATTCAAAATATGTAAGGTTTCAGAAATTTTATAATTGTCTTAATAACTTAATTACCATACTTCAATAATCTACAAAAACAATCGTATATTTATTGGAACAAAAACCCATAGTATTTATATATCAAAACTAATAATAATAATAATAACAAATTATGACATAATGAAAGTTTATAACAGTTAATTTTGGTACAAATATTAAAAGACTCTATTCATAAAATAAGTTTATGAATTGATTAGCTCGATGTACTAGTAATAATATATTCGAAACAAAATGATCGATTAAAGATAATGTGTTATGAATTTATAAACGATGTCGGTTATATGATAAACCAAAAACTCTTTGAAGGTTAATAACAAAGCTAGGGGAGATACTTACATAGATAAACTTGAAAAATCCGAAAACGCTAAATTAGATCGAAGTCTTGATTTTCCCAACTCAAGGATACCAAAACGTTCTCTTTTGTTTTCTTGTTTCTAAAGCATCATGCATGTTGATAGAAGAAAGAAAATGGTGTTTTTCTTCTTGACAAATGAAAGAAAATTGTTTTATCTTGTTTAGTTATTGAATATTTAATATGAATCGGTGGGTTATAAGTTAACATTATGGGACCAAATTAATTATAATTCCTTCACCTCCTCATAAATATCATTTTAAGTGTAATTAAATAATGAATAAACTTTTCATATTATTAGACTTCATTTTTAAAACAATAGGAACAAAACCCGAAAGTTTGAGGTTTTAATTTAATTAACTTCAAAATTTATATTACGACTTAGTTTTAACTAAACAAAATTCTTCTTAGAATATCATAATAAAATACTTAGGTTATAATTTAAAAATATTTAGACTTACAAAACATATATTTTTATTTTTGGGATATTACAAATCTACCTACTTAAAAAGAATTTCGTCCTCGAAATTGAAGAAAGATACGAAACGAAACATACGAAGACGAGATAAGAACAATATAAACGATTAAATGAGTAAGTGATTGAACGCTTTTATACAAAAGGCAGATTCAAAAGTAGAACGAATTTATTAAAATACGAAAAAGAAATCCTAACCCAAAGCCTACCCAATCTCACAGGCCATAACTTAAGTCTAAGTTTCTACAGGAAAGAGCCGAAGCTCTGATACCATTCTGTAACGCCCCGATCTTACAAAGCATACAAAATGATATCGAAAGGAACTTAAAAGGCAAAAGGGCGTTAAACTTATGCAAAAGCAAACCGAATATTCAAAAGAAAAATCTCCAAAATGAGGTACTAAAAGATAATAATATTCTAAGGGAAGCGTTCTAAATCATTAATCTCTCTACGTTCGACCCCATTCCCCAAAGCCACTGAGTACCTGCCGTTTAAGAAAGAAAGAAAAAGAAAACGGCTGAGCGAATGCTCAGTGAACATATATATACAAATGACACGGAATAGGTATGACATGCATAATAAGTAAATACAAAACTTATTCAAAAATACAAAGTTGCAAAACAAAACTTATTTTTAAAACAAACTTATTTTCAAAGCAAAATACAAATATGTAATATATCCACAACACCCAAAGTTAAATATATCAAAGTAATACAAACATATATTCATATTTTAGAAAGCCAAAATTTGTAAAATAATGCACCAAGAGTCAAACAAATAGGTAACAAATATCAAATGAAATCCTAGGGTAACACATACCACTAGTCTTTCCAAAAGGTGCAAACGTTTCGTATGACACTACGATAAACGTCCACCATCAAACACACAAATTTCGTAGGATCGATCCATACGCCTCTTATAAAAAATAATACTTAGTGCACCTTACCACAATCCGGGTAAACAAAAAGAGACGCCGTAGATATAGCAAAATACACCGCTACGGTCGATGCCACATTATTGGTGTCACAATAACGCGCCCATGGGACCTCCATGGATAGGTTACTCTTAGGCATATCTTGCAAAACCGTTTTAACCGACTTATATGTTACAAATTTCAAAATACTTTTACAAATATTCAAAGTGATTAATAGACTCCAAAATATGTTTAAAAAGTTATTTATAATGTGCGTAAAGTAGTTTAACCATAAACATAAAATATTATACAATGTGACATTTTATTTATTTTGAAAATCACGTGTCTACCCAACCGTTCGTTCTAATATTGTCACGAGTCACCATGACAACATTATCAATCTATTTACGAAATAATAACTTAACGGGTCCTTATCGGAACATGTAAAGCCACACGGAATGAGTGACACTTTATACGAATCACCGTACCAATTACCAAAATACACGTGTTCTTTACCGAGTTGTTTCGGGACTTTTCGGGGCTGTTTTGAGACATATTAGGGGCTGTTTTCGGGGCTGTCTCGGGGCTGTTTCGGGAGCTGATTCGGGACTGTTTTAGGGGCTGTTTTTGGTGGGTTTTCAAGACACGGTTTTTGACACATAAAATACTTTTCGTTTACTCATTTTCAAATCTACACATGATCACAAATTCTCGTTAGTACACCAAATGATCATAATAAAATAATAGGATTTTAAAACAAAACTTAAACAAACTTTTATGCAAACATACATGTCATACCAATAATATTTCAAATCAATCAACAAGAATTTCAAAGAGACTTATACGAAATTTGTACAAACGGTCAAAAGATACACATACGAGAAGAACGATGAATTTGTATCAATAATCACAAGAAACATGTATCGAAGGAAGAGGCAAAACAATAAGGTAAGTTTCGAATAAAAAGAATGTTTAAGATAGACATATGTGCAAATATATTACGAATAACATAATACTTATTGAAAGATAATATATACGTACAAATGATCAAAGAAACATATATATCAAGAGAATTATGAAAATACGCATAAGGAAGCCATGAATCAAAATAAGGCACATAAGATATTGAATGAACAATATACGAATAAAATAAATACTAAAAAGAAAGTTAAGAATATTGGAACAATCAAAATAATCAATCGAAATATGACACCAAATATACATATAATGTATAGAATATCCGTACCAACAATAATACGAACAAGAGAAACATAATTAAAAGAGACTCGGAATATCCGTTCAATCGAAATAATCAATATTAGAAATAATCAATCTAACAAGACACCAAATATACATATAATGTATAGAATATCCGTACCAACAATAATACGAACAATAGAAACATAATTAAAAGAGACTCGGAATATCCGTACAATCAAAATAATCAATATAACAAATAGTCAATCGAACAAGACACCAAATATACATATAATGTATAGAATATTCGTACAAACAATTATACGAACAAGAGAAACATAATTAAAAGAGACTCGGAATATCCGTACCTTATTTCCAAACAAAATAATTGCAAAAACGAAAGAACCATCGAACGAATGCGATCAACGAACCAAATCTAACAAATAGAAAAGTATGAGCACAAAACACATTCAAATAGAGAGTTTGTAATATCCACTTATAACTTATATATAAGATTATTTTAACTCTCGAAATACAAAATTACGAATTGTATAAGTTTTTAAATCACTTTTCTCATCATACTTTAATTATTATATACATAATCAATTTATTCAAAATATGTAAGGTTTCAGAAATTTTATAATTGTCTTAATAACTTAATTACCATACTTCAATAATCTACAAAAACAATCGTATATTTATTGGAACAAAAACCCATAGTATTAATATATCAAAACTAATAATAATAATAATAATAACAAATTATGACATAATGAAAGTTTATAACAGTTAATTTTGGTACAAATATTAAAAGACTCTATACATAAAATAAGTTTATGAATTGATTAGCTCGATGTACTAGTAATAATATATTCGAAACAAAATGATCGATTAAAGATAATGTGTTATGAATTTATAAACGATGTCGGTTATATGATAAACCAAAAACTCTTTGAAGGTTAATAACAAAGCTAGGGGAGATACTTACATAGATAAACTTGAAAAATCCGAAAACGCTAAATTAGATCGAAGTCTTGATTTTCCCAACTCAAGGATACCAAAACGTTCTCTTTTGTTTTCTTGTTTCTAAAGCATCATGCATGTTGATAGAAGAAAGAAAATGGTGTTTTTCTTCTTGACAAATGAAAGAAAATTGTTTTATCTTGTTTAGCTATTGAATATTTAATATGAATCGGTGGGTTATAAGTTAACATTATGGGACCAAATCTATATTTACTTATAATGGAGGATCGTCGGATGGCTAATATTCGAGAATTTCCAAATAGTGGAATCGTATGCATTTGAAACTCCTGACTCTTTGTTTACCCTATATTTTAATTACCATAATGTGATTAATGGCATACTTATGCATTTGAAACTCCTGACTCTTTGGTTGCCCTACTTTTAATTACCATAATACATTTGAAACTCCTGACTCTTTGGTTGCCCTATGTTTTAATTACCATAATATGATTAATGGCATACTTATGCATTTGAAACTCCTGACTCTTTGGTTGCCCTATGTTTTAATTACCATAATGTGATTAATGGCATACTTATGCATTTGAAACTCCTGACTCTTTGGTTGCCCTATGTTTTAATTACCATAATGTGATTAATGCCATACTAATTATTGAGGTATTCCAAAGGTTGGTGGTTTTTTGTTTTTCTATATAAGTTAGTTCGAAAAGTTACATTTGCATCAACAAGCCCCGTAACTACGTAGAATCATGTCTCTTTCGAAAAACATGTCTCACTCCAAGATTGGCGCCCTTGACCCAACTAGAGAAGATTGGGTTGTTCATGTACGACTTTGTAGAATGTGGGAGGCAATAAATACGAAACTTGGTGATGTCTTACTTGGGTTGGAGATGGTTATGGCTGATGATGAGGTAATTTCTAATTTGTTTGATACAATAATTTCTACCATGTTAAATTAGTTTCTTACATGTTTTTTTTTTTTTTTTTACCAAAAAGGGCGGTTCGATACAAGGTTTCATCACTAGAAATCATATACGAAAGTTTAAGCCTCTTCTCGAAGAGGGCCATGTATATCAAATCTCGAGGTTCAGAGTGATTGAATGTCAAATGGGATATAAAGTTGTCCCGAATCAATACCGCATCCGTTTCAACATTGCAACATCGGTTCGTAAACTTGAAGGTGGTCATGAGAAGTTTCCATTGAATGTGTTTAGTTTCACACCAACCGAAGTTCACCTACAAAGAATCAACAACAATTCCCTCCTCACTGGTGCCGGTTTTTCTTTTCTCTAAGTGTTTATGTTTTCTTTCCTATATCCAGTTTTTTGTGGGTTGTTGTCGTTCAAATGACGCCTGGCTATGTGTTTATAGATGTAATAGGGTGTTTGGTAGGTGCATGCGAGATTATTCGCCTTGACAATGAAAAAAAAAGTGTGAAACGCGACGTTAAGCTATCTGTTAGCAGGTTATTGTTGTGTATTTTCATTTGTTTCTGCGTACCTATATCTTTTTGTCACGTTTATACTAACCTTCCCTTTTGTATGTTGCTTACTACTTACTAAATAAATAGTACCACTGACAAAGTAATGACCGTGACCCTTTGGGGAAAACTTGCTGAGTCATTTGACTACAGTTCCTACACAGCTGATGGGGAGCATGTTATAACAGCTATAACATCATTGACCGTTAACAAGTTTGAAGGTGTGTCTCCAGCCCTTAAGTAGGTAAAATCCATGTTCTATTGACATTCATAATTTGTCTCTAAGTGCAGGTGAGGTAGTCTATCGGTCCACTACCTCGAGCAAGGTCTACTTTAACCCGACAATCCCTGAGGCGGATCGTGTGAGGGCTAGGTGAGGAAGGAATTTGTCTCTATTTTCGTTGAATGTGTTTTTAATTGTCTTTAGTTATGTTAACATTTAAACATATCTATATTTACTATAATCTAGAGTTGTCGTTTCAATTACGTGCGAGATATTCCAAATAGTGGAATGATATGCATTTCAAACTCCTGACTATTTAGTTGCCATGTGTTTTAATTACCATAATGAGAGGTATAATGATACTTAAACTGTTCAGTTACCCTAAGTTAATAACAAATTTGAAACTTCCGACTCTTTGGTTGCCATGTGTTTTAATTACCATAATGAGAGGTATAATGATATTTAAACTGTTCAGTTACCCTAAGTTAATAACACATTTGAAACTTCTGACTCTTTGGTTGTCCTGTATTTTAATTACCATAATGTGAGGTATAATGATATTCCTGACTCTTTGGTTGCCCTGTGTTTTAATTACCACAATGTGAGATATAATGATATTTAGACTGTTCAGTTACCCTAAGTTAATAACACGAAACTCCTGACTATTTAGTTGCCATGTGTTTTAATTACCATAATGTGAGGTATAATAATATTTAAACTGTTCAGTTACCCTAAGTTAATAACACATTTGAAACGCCTGACTCTTTGGTTGCCCTGTGTTTTAATTAGCATAATGTAAGGTATAATGGTGGTTTTGTGTTTTTCTATATAAGTTTTTTTGCATCAACAAACCCCATAACCACGTACAATTATGTCTCTTTCGAAAAACATGTCTCACTCCAAGATTGGCGCCCCTTGACCCAACTAGAGAAGATTGGGTTGTTCATGTAAGGGTTTGTAAAATGTGGGAGGCAATAAATACGAAACTCGGTGATGTCTTACTTGAGTTGGAGATGGTTATGGCTGATGATGAGGTAATAAATAGGGAAGATGATAGGCAAAAGGACAAATTTGCCACTCATTTGAGAGGGAGGTTTTGAGAAGTTCGGAGCTCCAGGAAAAGGTCGGCGGCGGTTAACCGGCGAGAACGATTCCACACATATTCATTGATTTGATTTTTTTTTTTTTTGATATGAATATTCACTAATTTGATATTGGAAAAAGAAAAATAAAAGTGAGTAAATAAATGTGTTATTGTTGGAAGCTAAGTTTTATACAAATAGGTACAAACCATGTGTTTTAATTTTAGAAAGTAGAAGGTCGGTGGGGGTTAAAAACACAAAACACCCGATTCTGATCATTGTTCGTGACAAATCTCTTTAGAAATTGTCACCGCGCAACGCGCGGGAATACGCCTAGTTAATTATAATTCCTTCACCTCCTCATAAATATCATTTTAAGTGTAATTAAATAATGAATAAACTTTTCATATTATTAGACTTCATTTTTAAAACAATAGGAACAAAACCCGAAAGTTTGTGGTTTTAATTTAATGGACTTCAAAATTTATATTACGACTTAGTTTTAACTAAACAAAATTCTTCTTAGAATATCATAATAAAATACTTAGGTTATAATTTAAAAATATTTAGACTTACAAAACATATATTTTTATTTTTGGGATATTACAGTAAGGAACATAACCAAACATACTCTCTTTGTTAAATCCATATCTAATGAAGATGGTAGGAGCAACAACTTTGTTCAAAATATACGACGTGACAATATCATATTCTCTTTTACTTGGATGTCCGGAAAAGTTGATGCTACTGTTTAAAAGAAACGCAATTCCCATTGGCCTTTTGTTTTGCCTTTCATTAAGGCCAATCTCTTTCGAAAGTTGTATTGTATTGTTCGGTGTTTGTATATTTCTTTATCTAGAGTAAGAGTCCAAATGGGTTGAAACTTGAAATTACAAATTTGTGACAAGGTTGTAACATATTTCACTTAGCCTACTCATTTGCATGTGTTCCCTAACGATCTCATTATTTGCTTCTTCTTTTTTTTTGGTAATTCTAGCCCTTCGTTCAATAGCACATTGTTGGTTATCCGTATACTATAACTTTCTTAGATTGTAAAAATATAAACTTTATATGTTCATAAAGGTGGCAAAACAGGTGCGTCGGATCGGATTGAGTCACTGGTCATGTTAAAAATGGGTCAAATTGGTTCGGGTCAAAACCGGTTGAGCGAGTCCAGCTGACTTTTTCTTAATGTTTCATATGGATAAATTTTAGATTATATCCAATAACAATTTCATAGTACAGTTATTTCATTAAAATGGTCTAGGACACGTGCCTGTTTTAAACATTATGCAATTCACACACTTAAACTAATACTTAAGAAACAGAAATTTGGTTCAAACAAACAAAGAACGAACAAAACATATTTACAATGTTGTATGAGAAAGTTAAAATGAAAAAGTTGCATGTTGATGTCGATCTTTTTCCATATCTTATTGGACGAGCGGTGAAGTGGAAGAGATTAAACAATCTCAACAGCCATCAAAGTTTGTTGTTACAGTTTCTTGAGACTAAGTTTGTTATTTTATCATAGAGATGCCAAACAAAGCTACTCTTACGATTCTCTCAAATTTGACTTGATTAATTGTTTGAGCCCATTCTCGGAATTCATTCAATTAGATAATATATTCTTTACGCCTTTACAAGCTTATGTAGATTCACAGATAGAATGAACCTCGATAACACAGGATTACTAATAATTGAATGAGAGAAGAGAGATACCAAAACGTAAATTTTCATTGATATAGAATTGTGTTCCTATAGCTATAACTATCATTTTTCAAACTAGTCCCTCAACTCTAAAAGTATCAATAACAACTAAACAAGTTACAAAACAAAGAACTTTCCTAGACTTATAACACAAGCTTTCCCTCGCTGCCCTTTTTCCGCCGTACAGGGAATTCCAATTCTTTAAATTGCTTTTCTATTTTATCCCATACAGAGTGATCTACAGTGATCTACTCACATATACGAAGATTCTGCATCTGCATATTTAGAAAACATTAAAAAAGAAAGAAAAAAAAGGTTATAAGAGCCATTGGTTTGACTCACAACTTAAGGAGAAAACAGAGTACCTCATTAGCTATAAACGCCCTTTCAGGGGTGGTGTCCGAGTGAACCAACCCCTCCCATGCACCATAGACATCCCTTCTCTGTAAATCAGATTCAAAACACACGTGATCAATCAATCTACTACAATGAATAAACTTAAATCAATGAAAAAAAATTCAACTACAAACTAGAAAGCGGGTAGATACAACATCTGCATCTTCTAGGTACTCATACCATCCCATATATAAAATGACGAACTTCGACTAATAAATGTCATGATTATTTAATTACAATAAAGTCCGACTAAATATTAGGCATCACAAGTATTAAAGAAAATAAGTACCTTAGAAAATTCCTCCTTGGAAACTTCAAATTCCTTCTGAATACGGACTTTAACATCTGCTAGATTTTCACTTACATGAACTAACAGAAAAAAAGGCTCCCCGAAGTTTTGCCAAAGCTGTAAATAAAAAATGGAACTTTAAATTCACAATTCAACATGGTCATAACATAAATTTGCTCATATTTTTCTGTGCATCCGCTTTCTTGGTGAAGTGGTAACCATGAATCAATTGATCCCGGAGATTCTTCTCTTCTTTTGGAATATAAGGTAAGAAAACAAACCGTTTTTCCAAAATCAATTTTTTTAGTCAATTTTACATGCAATCAACATGATCATTTAAAAATGCTAGTTCAATGAAATTAATATCAATAGTATACCTTTCCCCTTATTCATTAAGATCAACGTCAACAGTGCTCTGTTTCGACAATCTAATGTTGAGAATTATAGGCTACAACACAACAAAAGTTGGAACCCAATCAATATGCTCAATATATCAAGGAAATATCAACCATCAAAGATTCCAAGCATACCTCCTACTTTGTAGCATGGTGAAAAACAATCTCCAATGTCTCCGGACATTCTAATTCTGGCTTCACTTCATAATACAAAATATCGGAAGCCTGTACCCGATCAGAGAAGAAAGAGTGAAAGTGTGTTAAATTATTGACATCATATTATAAATAAACCTGAAAATTCGCAAGTATAAACTTGATTGTAGTGAACCAGCATATCTAACATATGTTCTGCACCCCGATAATTGATGGGGTGAGGTTTTGATTGAGAATAGTAGTAGTGAGGAGTATGTCTAATTTTCAAGGGATCATCAAGGTTATTCCGGAGCAACTTTCTCCATAACGTTATCACATGTATCCAACTTCAACTTCGACCTGTCCATTCAAATTTAAGTATCAGGTCAACGGTAACACTGTAATGTTGATTAAAGAGACATCTGGTACAAGAAAGCCGGACTCACAACTCAAGTCAGAAATCGTCATCCTGTGGTCTATTAAGAGATCGAAAATGAACTATCTGACGATTTTTCACATATTCCAGAAATGAAGGAACGTTCGGATATCTATATTTCTCTTCAGTCTAATCCCGAGGGAGTTTTTGAAAGCAAATAATGTCTCCTTCTACGATCTAAAAATTTAAAATAATTTTTCTTCAGATCTCAAAATCAAAACCTTTAAATTGCATAAAAGTTGAGATTAAGACCTTGCTAGCTTTATATGAACTTCTCTTGTTAAGACGTTTACATACCACACATGGTTCGAACTGTATTTCCTGATAAACGATAGGTGACATATAGTTAGATTTTTAAAACTACTAGGGGAACTTGACAGAATACTGAGACGTCCTAAGAAACAGATAGGAATAACATACCTCGTATAACTTTGATATAATGTCCATTAGTTTACCACAACTTTTTCACAAAAATACGACCAAGATATCTGGAAGAGAAAAATTGTTACTATAAGATTGTCATCTAGTCTTGTTAAATAATAAAAAACAACAACTCCTGACCCACAAAAAGATTAAAATAAGATAAATTGACATAAAAAATACCGGAGTTTTTATAGGAGACGACACCGTTTATATTTTTCAAACTAGTCCCTCAACTTCTAGAAGTATCAATAACAAGTAAACAAGTTACAAAACAAAGAACTTCCGTAGACTTATAACACAAGCTTTCCCTCGCTGCCCTTTTTCCGGCATCCATGGAATTCCAATTCTTTAAATTGCTTTTCTATTTTATCCCATACAGAGTGATCTACAGTGATCTCCTCAAATATCTGAAGATTCGGATTCTGCACATTTAGAAAACATTAAAAAAGAAAGAAAAAAAAGGTTATGGGAGGTCGTGTTGAACCATTGGCTTGACTCACAATTTAAGGAGAAAACAGAGTACCTCATTATCTATAAACGGCCTTTCACGGGTGGTTTCCGAGTGAACCAACCCCTCCCATGCACCATAGACATCCCTTCTATGTAAGTCAGATTCAAAACACACATGATCAATCAATCTACTACCATGAATAAACTTAAATCAATGAAAAAAAATTCAACTACAAACCAGAAAGCGGGAAGATACAACATATGCATCTTCAAGGTACTCATACCGTCCCATATATAAATTGACGAACTCCCACCGATAAATGTCATTATTATTTTATTACAATAAAGTCCTACTAAATATTAGGCATCACAAGTATTAAAGAAAAAATAAGTACCTTAGAAAGTTCCTCCTCGGAAACTTCAAATTCCATCTGAATACGAACTTTAACATCTGCTAGAGTTTCACTTTCATGAACTAACAGAAAAAAGGCTCCCCGAAGTTTTTCCAAAGCTGTAAATAAAAAATGGAACTTTAAATTCACAATTCAACATAGTCACAACATAAATTTGCTCATATTGATTACCTTCTGGTTCTGTGCATCCGCTTTCTTGGTGAAGTGGTAACCATGAATCAATTGATCCCGAGGATTCTTCTCTTCTTTTGGAATATAAGGTAAGAAAACAAACCGTTCTTCCAAAATCAATTTTTTTAGACAATTTAACCTACAATTAACATGATAATTTAAATATGCTAGTTGAGTGAAATTAATATCAAAAGTATACCTTTCCCTTATTTTATTAAGATCAACGTCAACAGTGCTCTGTTTCGGCAATCTAATGTTGAGAATTATAGGCTACAACACAACAAAAGTTGGAACCCAATCAATATGCTCACTATATCAAGGAAATATCACCCATCAAAGATTCCAAGCATACCTCCTACTTTGTAGCATGGTGAAAAACAATCTCCAATGTCTCTGGACATTCTAATTCTGGCTGTGGGATGTCTATCACTTCATAATACAGAATATCGTAAGCCTGTACCCGATCAGAGAAGAAAGAGTGAAAGTGTGTTAAATTATTGACATCATATTATAAAGAAACTATAAAATTCAGAAGTATAAACTTGATTGTAGTGAACCAGCATATCTAACATATGTTCTGCACCCCGATAATTGATGGGGTGAGGTTTTGATTGAGAATAGTAGTAGTGAGGAGTAAGTCTAATTTTCAAGGGATCATCAAGGTCAATTTCCGGAGCAACTTTCTCCATAACATTATCATATGTATCCAACTTCGACCTGTCCATTCAAATTTAAGTATCAGGTCAACGGTAACACTGTAATGTTGATTAAAGAGACATCTGGTACAAGAAAGCCGGACTCACAACTCAAGTCAGAAATCGTCATCCTGTGGTCTATTAAGAGATCGAAAATGAACTATCTGACGATTTTTCACATATTCCAGAAATGAAGGAATGTTCGGATATCTATATTTCTCTTCAGTCTAATCCCGAGGGAGTTTTTAAAAGCAAATAATGTCTCCTTCTACGATCTAAAAATTTAAAATAATTTTTCTCCAGATCTCAAAATCAAAACCTTTAAATTGCATAAAGGTTGAGATTAAGACCTTGCTAGCTTTATATGAACTTCTCTTGTTAAGACGTTTACATATCACAAAACGATACGTGACATATAGTTAGAAATTTAAAACTACTAGGGGAAGTTGATAGAATAGTGAGAGTTCTAACAAACAGATAGGATTAACATACCTCGTATAATTCAATTTCTTCATCTGGACTAAATCCAGCTCTCTCGTTTAACTTTGATATAATGTCCATTAGTTTACGAGAACTTTTCACAAAAAAACGACCAAGATATCTGGATGAGAAAAATTGTTACTATAACATTGTCATCTAGTCTTGTTAAATAAATAAAAAACAACTCCCGACCCACTAAAAGAACAAAATTAGATAATTTGACATAAAAAATATTTGAGTTTTTATATGAGACGATACCGTAACTATAACATTGTCATCTAGTCCTGTTAAATAAATAAAGAAAACAACTCCCGACCCACTAAAAGAACAAAATAAGATAATTTGACATAAAAAATATCAGAGTTATTATATGAGACGATACCGTTTATATTTTTCAAACTAGTCCCTAAACTTCTAAAAGTATCAATAACAACTAAACAAGTTACAAAACAAAGAAATTCCCTAGTCTTATAATACAAGCTTTCATTCGCTGCCCTTTTTCAGCCATCCAGGGAATTCCCATTCTTTAAATTGCTTTTCTATTTTATCCCTTACAGAGTGATCTACAGTGATCTCCTCAAATATCTGAAGATTCGGATTCTGCACATTTAGAAAACATTAAAAAAGAAAAAAAAAAAGGTTATCAGAGATCGTGTTCAACCATTGGCTTGACTCACAATTTAAGGAGAAAACAGAGAACCAATGAGCTATAAAGGGCCTTTCAACGGTGGTGTCCGAGTGAACCAACCCGAGATACTGCTCCCATGCACCATAGACATCCCTTCTCTATAAATTAGATTCAAAACACACGTGATCAATCAATCTACTCATACCGTCCCATATATAAAATGACGAACTTTTACTCATAAATGTCATGATTATTTTATTACAATAAAGTCGGACTAAATATTAAGCATCACAAGTATTAAAGAAAATAAGTACCTTAGGAAATTCCTCCTCGGAAATTTCAAATTTTCCTCTCAATACGGACTTTAGCATCTGCTAGAGTTTCACTTTCATGAACTAACAGAAAAAAGGCTCCCCGGAGTTTTGCCAAAGTTGTAAATCAAAAATGGAACTTTAAATTCACAATTCAACATGGCAAAACATAAAATTGCTCATATTCATTACCTTCTAGCTCTGTGCATACTCTTTTTTGGTGAAATGGTAACCATGAATCAATTGATCCCGGGGATTCTTCTCTTCTTCTAGAATCTAATGAACGAAAACAAACCGTTTTTCCAAAATCAATTTTTTTTAGACAATTTAACATGCAATTAACATGATCATTTCAAAATGCTAGTTGAGTGAAATTAATATTAAGAGTAAACCTTTCCCCTTATTTCATTAAGATCAACGTCAACAGTGCTCTGTTAATCTAATGTTGAGAATTATACGCTGCAATACAGCTAAGGTTGGAACACAATCAATATGCTCACTAGATCAAGGAAATATCAAGCATCAAAGATTCCAAGCATACCTCCTCCTTTGTAGCATAGTGAAAAACAATCACCAATCTTCGAACATTCAAATTCTTGCCGTGGGATGTCGAGCAGTTGATAATACAGAATATCGGAATTAACATGATCATTTAAAAATTCTAGTTGAGTGAAATTAATATCAAAAGTATACCTTTCCCCTTATTTCATTACAATCAAAGTCAACAGTGCTCTGTTTGGGCAATCTAATGTTGAGAATTATACGCTGCAACACAGCAAAAGTTGGAACCCAATCAATATGCTCACTAGATCAAGGAAATATCAACCACCAAAGATTTCAAGCATACCTTCTCATTTGTATCATAGTGAAAAACAATCTCCAATCTTCGAACATTCTTATTCTGGCCGTGGGATATCTAGCACTTGATAATACAAAATATCGGAATTAACATGATCATTTATAAATGATAGTTGAGTGAAATTAATATCAAGATCATACCTTTCCCCTTATTTCATTAAGATTACGTCAACAGTGCTCTGTTTGGGCAATATAATGTTAAGAATTATACGCTGCAAGACAACAAAAGTTGGAATCCAATCAATATGCTCACTAGATCAAGGAAATATCAACCATGAAAGATTCCAAGCATACCTCCTCCTTTGTAGCATAGTGAAAAACAATCTCCAATCTTCGAACATTCGAATTCTGGCACTATATAAGTATTATTATCTAGATCGAGTTGTAAAATAAAACAAATTGGAGTTGTAATAAGAAACTGATTAAAATTACTTAATCCAAATAACATGGATAGTTCCAAAAAGAAATAACAAAACATGGAATTTGACAGATGATATTCCGACATAAGTTTTAATATTTATATTGTTAAATGTACTAATAAAATTAGATATACTCTTATTAGTAATTGTAATCCATTATTAATTAGGAATTAATATTGAAAAGGATGGAAATATTAGTAGAAAAGGCCTAAAATTAGCATAAATATTACAAAAACCTCGTCAATATTTGTTATCCTCCTAATCTGAATACAACCTCGACATATTACTTGACTTCCAAGTTTCCCCCAAAAAAACTATTTAACTCAATTTTTAGTTTCCTCATTCGTATCATTCAAAATCATTCATCAATGTCGAAAGCCACAAACGAAAAACGATGCAGAAAGAAAATAGCCACGTTGTTGTCGTTAATGTGTTTTCATGACCATGATCCTGAAGGTACTAACAGGACAATGCGTCAAAAACTGAAGGAGATTCAAGAAAGGGAGGCAAACAAGAACAAGCAAGTATCGACGAATGATAAAAAAGTTACGTTTATACTGTACAAGGGAGAATCTTCATCATCATCTGGAAACCGAATTAATATAGAACTAGATGATTCAATAAATCATTCTGATGTTGATGATGGTGATGATGATGATGGTGGTGGTGTTACGGATTTAAACGGTCTTATAAAAGTATAGATGGGACAAACGCTGAGTTGGTAATCGAGAAGAAGCTTACAAGTGATGAATTCTACGAGTTTCTTGACAAGAGATGAGAAGTGGAAACCGGAAAAAAAACGAGATGTTAGTGTGTGGGTGTTTGACCCAAAGAGGCGTAAATTCATATTGAATCTCGGGAAACATGTCTAAAAAAAAAACTATGTTCTGAAAACTCCGTGGAACGAGCTTTTGCTCGTGAATAGATTCAAGGAAAACATGATGTTACAGGTTTGGTCGTTTCGGGTTCATCAACAACTTTGTATTGCCCTTGTTCGTGTTAAGTAACTAGCTAAGGAAATAAAGATTGTTATCATTGTTTTTCAAGGCACACATAATCAGCCGTTGGGCCTATTCGAGTAGATTGATTTTATTGTTTATAATTTCCCTGATTTCAGAGAGTTAATATTTTTGTTAACTTCTTTTTGCATCATATTCTTGATTAACTCTTTTCCGCGTCATACTCTAAATCTAATTAAACACTTGAACATATATTGTTGATGATGATATAAATACAATTGTTGTGCTGTTTGTTGAACATATTAGTATGTGTTCTTAAATTTTCCATTGTTGCGATAATTGTTTCATCCCAAAAGCTACTTTCTGTTAGTTCGAAAGAAGAGTAAAATAGTTTTGGTCCGGCCAAAGGTGAACAAATTTTGACATATCTGTCTTTACATAATGTTGTTTTTCACTAAGAACAAACGCGTCAATTGATATTTCTTTTTAGGGTAAAAGAAGACCATAGGGACAAAAGAGTCAAAGAAAAACCCGAAGTTCGTTCAACCGGTTAGGTCTGGTTGACCCACAAACACTTTCGGTAAAAAAAATCACTGTAATGTAACTTTTTTTTCAATTAAAGTAAATAGAAGATTATGAACATTAAAACTACACTTTAGAAAACTTTTGACCCATTAACCATAATCCACTTCAACCCATTCTTAAGCAAATGAGTCATTCTACTTCTATATTTTCGTTTAATGAACACTTTTAAACAAGAACAAACTGGCGAAATTATATATTAATGTTGATAAATGATATAACCTCACAAAAATTATATTAATAATACTAGAAATATCTAGATCCGCGACTAATTCAAAATAACTTATGATGACACACTAATGTTTGATAACACTTCAAACTACATATTCTACAATACAAAATATCTAATCATAATCATCTCAAAACACATTAGTTTGAACCCCATTCACTTCCGGCTGTGGCTTAGAAACAATCTCATAAATAATGTCATCTACTTCATCATCTTCGTCTTCCTCTTCGTTCCCTGTTTGTATCATTTCCCTTGCTTTTGTTTCATTCTGTCTGTCCATTGAATCTTCGTAGGATGTTTCATACCACACCATTCCCCTGCCGATAATTCCTTTGTAGTGGAAATCTCTCATTCGATTTTGTTTTGCTTTTTCTGAACTCTTTGGCTCCCCCAGTAATCGTATCTCTATAGAGGGTTTTCAGGGTCATATTTCTCGTTTGCAACGGTTTTTGGATCATGGTACCTTCCTCGCTCGTCTAATGGCAAACCAACCGTATAGCACTTGATAATACAGAATCTCGGAATTAACATGATCATTTAACAATGCTAATTGAGTGAAATTAATATCAAGAGTATACCTTTCCCCTTATTTCATTAAAATCAACGTCAACGGTGCTCTGTTTGGGCAATCTAATGTTGAGAACTATACGCTGAAACACAACAAAAGTTGGAACCCAATCAATATGCTATCTAAATCAAGGAAATATCAACCATCAAAGATTCCAAGCATACCTCCTCCTTTGTAGCATTGTGAAAAACAATCTCCAATCTTCGAACATTCAAATTCTTGCCGTGGGATGTCGAGCACTTGATAATACAGAATATCAGAATTAACATGATCATTTAAAAATGGTAGTTGAGTAAAATTAATATCAAGAGTATACCTTTCCCCTTACTTCATTAAAATCAACGTCAACAGTGCTCTGTTTGAGCAATCTAATGTTGAGAATTATACGCTGCAACACAACAAAAGTTGGAACTCAATCAATATGCTCACTAGATCAAGGAAATATCAACCATCAAAGATTTCAAGCATACCTTCTCCTTTGTAGCATAGTGAAAAACAATCTCCAATCTCCAAACATTCTAATTCTGGCCGTGAGATGTCTAGCACTTGATAATACAAAATATCGAAATTAACATGATCATTTATAAATGATAGTTGAGTGAAATGAATATCAAGAGCGTACCTTTTCCCTTATGTCATTAAGATCAACGTCAACAGTGCTCTGTTTGGGCAATCTAATGTTGAGAATTATACGCTGCAACACAGCAAAAGTTGGAACCCAATCCATATATGCTCACTAGATCAAGGAAATATCAACCATCAAAGATTCCATGCATACCTACTCCTTTGTAGCATAGTGAAAAACAATCTCCAATCTTCGAACATTCAAATTCTGGGCGTGGGATGTCTAGCACTTGATAATACAGAATATTGGAATTAACATGATCATTTAAAAATGCTAGTTGACTGAAACTAATATCAAGAGTATACCTTTCCCCTTATTTCATTAAAATCAACGTCAACAGTGTTTAGTCTGGGCAATCTAATGTTGAGAATTATACGCTGCAACACAGCAAAAGTTGGAACCCAATCAATATGCTCACTAGATCAATGAAATATCAACCATCAAAGATTCCAAGCATACCTCCTCCTTTGTAGCATAGTGAAAAACAATCTCCAATCTTTGAACATTCTAATTATGGTCGTGGGATGTCTATCACTTGATAATACAGAATATCAGAATTAACATGATCATTCAAAAATGCTAGTTGAGTGAAATTAATATCAAGAGTATACCTTTCCCCTTATTTCATTAAGATCAACGTCAATAGTGCAGTGCTCTGTTTGGGCAATCTAATGTTGAGAATTATACGCTGCAACACAATAAAAGTTGGAACCCAATCATAATTCTCACGAGATCAAGGAAATATCAACCATCAAAGATTCCAAGCATAATTCCTCCTTTGTAGCATAGTGAAAAACAATCTCCAATCTTCGAACATTCTAATTCTGGCCGTGGGATGTCTAGCACTTGATAATACAGAATATCGGAAGCAAGCACCTAATCAGAGAAGAAAGAGTGAAAGTTTGTTAAATTATTGACATCATATTATAGATAAACCTGTAAAATTTTAGAAGTACAAACCTGATTGTAGTGAACCAACATATCTAAGAAATGTTCTGCACCCCGACAATTGATGGGGTGTGGTTTTGGTTGAGAATAACAGTAGTGAGGAGTAAGTCTAATTTTCAAAGGATCATGAAGGTCAATTTCCGGAGCAACGTTCTCCACAACATTATCATATGTATCCAACTTCGACCTGTCCATTCAAATTTTAGTATCAGGTCAACGGTAACACTGTGTTGTTGATTAAAGAGACATCTCGTACAAGAAAGTCGGCCTCACAACTCAAGATAGAAACTATCCTCGTGTGGTCTATTAAGAGATCGAAAATGAACTATCTCACGATTTTTCACATATTTTAGAAAGGAAGGAACGTTCGGATATCTATATTTCTTTTCAGTTTGATCCAAATAGAGTTTCTGAAAGAAAATAATGTCTCCGTCTACGATCTAAAAATTTAAAATTATTTTTCTTTAGATCTCAAAATAAAAACCTTTAAATTGCAGAAAGGTTGAAATTAAGACCTTTCTAGCTTTTTATGAAATTCTGTTGTCAATACGTTCACATATCACACATGGTTCGAACTGTATTACCTGATAAATGATATTGACATATAGTTACAAATTTAAAACTACTAGGGGAAGTTGACAGAATAGTGATACTTCCTGAGAAACAAATAGGAATAACATACCTCGTATAATTCAATTTCTTTATCTGGACTAAATCCATCTCTCTCGTTTAACTTTGATATAATGTCCATTAGTTTACCAGAACCTTTAAAAAAAAAACGACCAAGATATTTGGAAGAGAAAAATTGTTACTATAAGAATTTTATCTAGTCCCGTTAAATAATAAAAACAACAACTCCCGACCCACTAAAAGATCATAAAAAGATAAATTGACATAAAAAGTACTAGAGTTTTTATAGGAGACGATATTGTTTATATTTTTCAAACTAGTCCCTCAACTTCTAAAAGTATCAATAACAACTAAAAAAAGTTACAAAACAAAGAACTTCCCTAGACTTATAACACAAGCTTTCCCTCGCTGCCCTTTTTCCGGGAATTCCCTTTCTTTAAATTGCTTTTCTATTTTATCCCATACATAGTGATCTACAACGATCTCCTGAAATATCTGAAGATTCTTATTCTGTCATTTAGAAAACATTAAAAAAGAAAGAAAAAAAAGGTTATCAGAGGTCGCGTTCAACCATTGGCTTGACTCAAAATTTAAGGAGAAAACAGAGTACCTCATTAGCTATAAAGGGCCTTTCAGGGGTGGTGTCCGAGTGAACCAACCCGAGATACTGCTCCCATGCACCATCAACATCCCTTCTCTGTAAATCAGATTCAAAACACACGTGATCAATTAATCTACTACAATGAATAAACTTAATCAATGAAAACAAATTCAACTACAAACGAGAAAGCGGGAAGATACAACATCTGCATCTGCATCTTCTAGGTACTCATACCGTCCCATATATAAAATGACGAACATCCACCGATAAATGTCATGATTATTTTATTACAATAAAGTCCGTAAATATTAGGCATCACAAGTATTAAAGAAAATAAGTACCTTAGAAAATTCCTCCTCGGAAACTTCAAATTCCCTTTGAATTAGGACTTTAACATCTGCTAGATTTTCACTTACATGAACTAACAGAAAAAAAGGCTCCCCAAAGTTTTGCCAAAGCTGTAAATAAAAAATGGAACTTTAAATTCACAATTCAACATGGTCACAACATAAATTTGCTCATATTCATTACCTTCTGGTTCTATGCATCCGCTTTCATGGTGAAGTGGTAACCTTGAATCAATTGATCCCGGGATTCTTCTCTTCTTTTGGAATCTAAGGTAAGAAAACAAACCGTTTATCCAAAATCAATTATTTAGACAATTTAACCTGCAATTAACATGATCATTAAAAAATGCTAGTTCAATGAAATTAATATCAATAGTATACCTTTCCCTTTATTTCATTAAGATCAACGTCAACAGTGCTGTGTTTGGGCAATCTAATGTTGAGAATTATAGGCTGCAACACAACAAAAGTTGGAACCCAATCAATATGCTTACTAGATCAAGGAAATATCAACCATCAAAGATTCCTAGCATACCTCCTCCTTTGTAGCATGGTGAAAAACAATCTCCAATGTCTTCGGACATTCTAATTCTGGCCGTGGGATGTTTAGCACTTTATAATACATAATATCGGAAGCATGTACCCAATGAGAGAAGAAAGAGTGAAAGTGTGTTAAATTGTTGACATGATATTATAGAAAAACCTTAAAAATTCAGAAGTACAAACCTGATTGTAGTGAACCAGCATATCTAACAAATGTTCTGCACCCCGATAATTGATGGGGTGAGGTTTTGGTTAAGAATAGCAGTAGTGAGGAGTAAGTCTAATTTTCAAGGGATCATCAAGGTCAATTTCCGGAGCAACTTTCTCCATAACATTATCATACGTATCCAACATCGTGATCCATTCAAATTGAAGTATCAGTTAAAGGTAACATTCGGTAACATTGTGATGTTGATTAAAGAGACATCTGGTACGAGAAAGTCGAATTCACAACTCAAGACATAAATCGTCCTCCTATGGTCTATTAAGAGATCGAAAATGAACTATCTGGCGATTTTTGACATATTCCAGAAATGAAGGAACGTTCGGATATCTATATTTCTCTTCAGTTTGATCCCGAGGGAGTTTCTGAAAGCAAATAATGTCCCCGTGTACGATCTAAAAATTTAAAATAATTTTTCTTCAGATCTCAAAATCAAAACCTTTAAATTGCAGAAAGGTTGATTAAGACCTTACTAGCTTTATATGAAACTCTCTTGTCAAGACGTTTACATATCACACGTGGTTCAAACTGTGTTTCCTGCTAAACGATAGGTGACATATAGTTAGAAATTTAAAACTACTAGGGGAAGTTGACACAATAGTGATACTTCATGAGAAACAAATAGGAAAAACATATACCTCGTATAATTCAATTTCTTCATCTGATCCAGCTCTCTCGTTTAACTTTGATATAATGTCCGTTAGTTTACTAGAACTTTTCACAAAAAAACGACCAAGATGTCTGGAAGAGAAAAATTGTTACTATAAGATTTTCATCTAGTCCTTTTAAATAATAAAAAAACAACAACTCCCGACCCACTAAATGATCAAAATAAGATAAATTGACATAAAAAATACGAGAATTTTTGTAGAAGACGATACCGTTTATATTTTTCAAACTAGTCCCCCAACTTATAAAAGTATCAATAGCAACTAAACAAGTTACAAAACAAAGAACTTCCCTAGACTTATAACACAAGCTTTCCCGCGCTGCCCTTTTTCCGCCGTCCAGGGAATTCCCATTCTTTAAATTGCTTTTCTATTTTATCCCATACAGAGTGATCTATGGTGATCTCCTCATATGTATGAAGATTCTGATTCTGCACATTTAGAAAACATTAAAAAGAAATAAAAAAAAGGTTATCAGAGGTCGTGTTCAACCATTGGCTTGCCTCACAATCTCTTTTATCTAATAAAAGGGACTTGAGGCTGATGTCATATGACCGATGTGGCGATTTCTTAGACTGTCCACGTAGGAAGAGGATAGAGAAGGAATTAGTATGCTAATGTCATAAGTTATTTAAATAATTTTTTATTATTTAAATTAAAACTGTGTATTTCTTTTAAACTAAAGAAGAGATCTTGGAGAGTGTGTTGAGTTGCCCTGACACTCTTCCTCTCCAATCTACTTTTTCGGGAAAAGGAATCTTTTAGTGAAAGATATCAATTTAAAAAATTCAAATTACTACTATATTTTTCTATTTCAAATTTTTCTTCTTTCCTCTCATCAAAATATTCAGAGATTTCGATTTCATTATTTCAAATTGATTTTTGATTTAAATTTGAATCGAATTTAGAAGCAACATCAGGATCATTCGTATACCATGAAAAAGGTATTGATCGTATTCGTATGTTTTGTGACATTCGCGAATTTCTAAGTATATTTCTATCGTCGCGTATTCGTTTTATTTATTTATGTTCGTGTTTTGACCCTATCGTATTCCTTTTATGTTTTATCGTATTCGTATTTTATGAGTATCGTATTCGTATTTCTCGTATTTTATTGGGTATCGTATTTGTATTTTATGCGTATTTATGTTTATCGGGTATATATTATGTGATTCGAATCTTTATGTCGGGAACGTATAGTCTTAAGTGCCTTTAGTATAAGTCTAGTATGCTCTTATGATAAGTTTAGGGGAATTATGCCTTAATTATACGATTAAAATTAACGTTTAAAAAGTATTTCATTTTTAGTCCTTTCGGAAATTTATTACAAAACTAGTCCTATGGGAGAAATTCTATTACAATTTTAGTCCTTCCCAAATTCTTATTACAAAATTGGTCCTAAATGGATCTACCAACTTTCTTGTCTTATTATATATACCAGAATTTTTGTCCTTATCCCCTCATTTCACCTACTCACTCTCTCTCTCTAAAAACACACACAACACACACACATAAACCCTCCTCCTTCTCTCTACATTTTCCGGCGATCCGACCGTTGAATTTCCAATCCGAGACCAGATTATTGTTCACCATCATCATCTCTATCTATCCTCCGAATTTCGTTACGATCGGGTAAGTATTTCTCGGTTTTAGTTTTAAACTTTGTTATTTTGATTCAATACCGAAAATACCACTTTTCACCGTCAAAACTTGGATTTTATTTAAGATTATTGTTCCTAATCGTATTCTGGACATAGGGTTCCAATATGGGATCATTTAGATGCCTAAAACACTCAGAAATCGAATCCCGAATGCTATTTTTCGTAAAAACCCAGTTACATGCACGTAACTGAGTTACATGCACGTAACTGAGTTACATGCACGTAACTGAGTTACATGCACGTAACTGAGTTACATGCACGTAACTGATCTATTTCGCACGTAACAAACACCTATGGTCACGAAATTGCTTGTTACGCACGTAATTGTGCATCTCCCTCACGTAATTATGAATTACGTGACTTATAAGTCACGTAATAGTCCCCTTATGCACGTAATAAGCCTCTTGCACGTAATTCTTCTTGTTTATCACGTAATTATGGTCCTTTATCACGTAATTCCTTCATAAGCAAGTAACTAATCGCGTATTTAACACCTCTTGACCCGTAACTCTTGTATAACACGTAACTTGATACTTACGTGACTTGTAGTGCACGTAAGTATGAGGATCACGTATCTAGTTTGTTGACTATCCGAAACGTTTGTATTCTGTTATATCGATATTCCTTTTGGTCATATTAAACCCGTATAAAACGTTAATCATTAAGGCATAACCCTACTAGACTTAGAGATACTTAGACATGTTTATTTACGTGATGTTTAGGGCACTTAGACGTGGGAGCTTGACGGTATTATAGTATTTCCCGACATATTGTGATTTGGATCGCTTTGCTATCAGTGAGTTATTTCGCTGCCCTTTTTACCACTTTTACATTTTGGGCATGATTAGCGTTAACAAATGTATTTTATGGTATATTATTATGTATTATGGTATGTATTATGGTATGTATTTTGGATATGGATGCCTTGAGGTTAGCATTACCCAACTTGTTCCGCCTTTGTGGCAGAACGAGGCCCCGTATACACACCTGTTAGCTTTTGGCCGTCGGTTGTATATATAGCGCTATATGGGTCTAACAAGCCCTCATTGTTAACACTATTGGATGATGGATGCGCCCTGTCCGTGTTAGCAATGTTATGACCGTATTATTGATTATCGAGGACAACCTAGCGTAATGCACTAGGTGGGGTTAGTTGCCAGTATTGTTGAGGTTCAGGTGTATCGTATTTACCGAAGGCTATGATATTCTATCCAGTATGGTATTTATTTTATGGTATGACTATGGTATTTTTATGAAATGATTATGGTATTTTATGGTATAAGTATGAGTATTTTATCAAAAGGTTTTGTAAACCTCACGTATATTTTGAAACATCATTTTCAAAAGACTTATCTTCAAATCATAACACTTTTGGGTCAAAACGTATTGAAACTCTTATCCTATTATGTTTTTATTTACTATTGCGAATAATTCACCAACTTTATGTTGACGTCGTATTTTAACGCTTTTCAGGGATTTGAGGTTACTTTATTTGATGCTATGCTTTGATGGCTACGTGGATCTTTTGCATGGAGTTTATTTTGCTTTATTGAATTCCTTAGTATCCCAAACTCTGTAGCCATATTTTGATATTATTCGGATGATTGTAATAACGTATTTTACTTCAAACTCTTTTATCTATGTTGATTATGTATGGATTACTATGTTTGATGTAACCTTTGAATCTCTGATACCGTATACACTGCACACCTCGGTTCCGCCATTTATGCGGGGTGTGACAGAAGTTGGTATCAGAGCCAATGGTTATAGCGAACTAAGTGACCTTACGGAATCACTTAGACTATGACCTAGGATTTTGGACCTATCTGATTTACTCTATGTGCGCATTTCTTTCTTTTGTGGGCCTGTATGTGATTCGTATGCTTTATGTGCTTTTGTTTTGCGTTTTATGCTTTGAGGCCTGCTTGTTTTAGTCGCACATTCGGTTATCGTTCTTATTTATTCTGTTCGACTTTCGTAGAAGATGCCGCCTAAGAGAACTTCTACTAGGTCTACTCCTGCTTTCACTGCTCCGAGAAGGTCGGCAAGGCGAGGTCGCGCCAGTGTGAGAGCGGGTGCTACGCCTCAGAATACCACTGCTGTCCCCAATGCTACTTCCACCGCTCCGAATATCAGTCAGTTGATTGCGGAGCAGATTGCAGCGACAATACCAGTGATTGTGGCACAGCTCAAGGAGACACCGGTGCAGGATGCTGATTTAGGGTTTGAAGAACCTGTGATGCCGAGTGTTGGATCAGAAGGTACGGCGTCCGGGCGCGATGGTTCCGATGTGGGTAGAGCAGTGCACGTAGGATTCGGTGGACCGAATATTGTTATTGAAGATCCACCCAGAGGCTGTTCGTATAAGGCTTTTCTGGATTGCAGACCTACTGAATTTAAGGGTACTGAAGATGCGGTTGCTACCCTGCAGTGGTTTGAAAGGATCGAGTCGGTATTTGATGTCTCGGGATGTGCTGAGGAGTGTAAGGTTAAGTATGCTACATTTTTATTCCAAGGTAAAGCCCTCACTTGGTGGAACTCGGTGAAACGGGTTCGGAGTCGAGCTATTGTTGCCTTGATGACTTGGGAGAATTTGAAGGTTATTATGAGGAAAGAGTATGTGCCGTCGTCTGAGACGCAGAGGTTGGAGAACGAGTTGTGGAACTTAACTATGCAAGGTGCTGATTTCCGCGGGTATGTGAACAGATTCTATGACTTGTGTGTTTTGGCTCCTCGGCTGGTCCGCACGGAGACTGAAAGAATCGAGCGTTTCACTCATGGGTTGCCCCAGACTATGAGAGACCACGTTATTTCTCACCTTCCGAGTACTCTTCAGAGTGCGGTTGATATTGCTGGTCGGTTGACCGCAAGTGCGATTCGTGGTGGTACTCTCCAGCCAGTTCTGAGCCGAAGAGATTTTGGAAGATCTGAAAGAAGAGCTGTGGGCATTTTGAGGAAGAGAAGCCGTAGTCGTGATCAGAGACCTAGATTTCCTCAAGTATATGCTTTGACTGGTTCTGGAGCGGGTTGTCAGGGCGTGCGCCCTAAGTGTGGTACATGCGGCAGTGCGCATGCAGCTAATGTGGCGTGTTGGGTTTGTAAACGCTGCAAGAAGTTAGGCCACACTGAGCAGTTTTGTGAAAAAGTTACTGGAGCATGTTTTGAGTGTGGAGAAGTAGGTCACCGTCGTCATCAGTGTCCCAAACTTAAAGCACCTACTCCCCTTCCTACTCATGGTGCTGGTACTAGTGCAAGAGGAAATCCTGCTAAGAGCCGAGCTTTCGCCATGGAATCTTCTGAAGCTCATCAGGATCCCACTGTTGTCACTGGTACATTTCTTGTCGATGATTATCTTGCTTTTATTTTGTTTGATTCGGGTGCCGATAGAAGCTTTATATCTAGTGACTTCCGTCCCTTAGTAAACCGTGCTTCTAGTCCTTTAGAGCCTGCTTATGAGGTAGAAAGAGCCGATGGTAGATGTGCTTGTGTTAGAGAAGTTATTCGTGATATTCCCCTCGTATTAGCCGATATTCCTTTCTCCATTGACCTTATTCCTATGAAACTCGGTAGTTTCGATGTCGTAGTCGGTATGGATTAGTTAGCTAAGCATAAAGGCGAGATAGTCTGTTATGAGAAACTTATTCGTATTCAGAAGCCGGATGGAGATCAGTTGATTGTACACGGAGACAAGGCTGGGAAACGTCTTAAAGTCATCTCAAGTTTGAAAGTTCGCGAGTATGTCCGTCAAGGTTGTTCCTTATATCTCGCTCATTTGGTGAAGAAAGATTCTGCGATGAAGATTGATGGTGTACCGATCGTTCGCGAGTATTCTGACGTTTTTCCCGACGATTTACCTGGAGTCCCTCCCCAGAGACAAACCGACTTTCATATTGATCTTGTTCCTGGAGCAGCACCTGTTGCAAGAGCTCCGTATCGTTTGGCTCCTTCCGAGATGCTCGAGTTGTCGAAACAAATTCAGGAACTGGTCGATAAGGGTTTTATCCGTCCTAGTTTCTCCCCGTGGGGTGCTCCTGTTCTCTTTGTTAAGAAGAAGGATGGCTCCATGCGTTTATGTATTGATTATCGGGAGTTAAACAAGCTGACTGTGAAGAACCGTTATCCCCTTCCTCGTATTGATGACTTATTCGATCAACTTCAGGGTTCTTGTTATTTCTCTAAGATCGATCTTCGCTCTGGTTATCATCAGTTGAGAGTTCAGGAAGATGATATACCTAAGACTGCTTTTCGTACTCGGTATGGTCATTATGAGTTCATGGTGATGCCGTTTGGTTTGACAAACGCCCCTGCAGCATTCATGGATCTAATGAACCGTATTTGTCGTCCGTATCTTGACAAATTCGTTATCGTATTCATCGACGACATTCTGATCTATTCCCGAAGTCGCAAGGAACATGAAGAGCATTTGCGTCTTGTTCTAGAAGTGCTTCGAAAAGAGAAGTTGTATGCGAAATTCTCTAAGTGCGAGTTCTGGTTATCCGAAGTTCAATTTCTTGGCCACGTGGTTAGCGCAAAGGGTATTCACGTTGATCCTGCTAAGATTGAAGCTGTTAAAAGTTGGGTTGCACCAAAGTCACCGACCGAAATCCGTTCATTTTTTTTTGGGTCTTGCTGGGTATTATCGCCAATTCATCGAGAGCTTCTCCAAGATCGCTTCACCTATGACAAAGTTGACACAGAAGAGTGAACCATTCGTTTTGGGGTTCCGATCAGGAGAAAGCATTTCAGATATTGAAGCAGCGGTTGTGTAACGCGCCTATTCTCAGTCTACCAGTTGGTTCCGAGAATTTTGTTGTTTATTGCGACGCTTCGCACAAGGGTCTGGGTTGTGTGCTTATGCAGAATGGTAAAGTTATAGCTTACGTCTCGCGTCAGTTGAAAGTCCATGAGCAGAATCACACGACACATGATCTGGAGTTGGGAGCCGTCGTATTCGCATTGAAGATTTGGAGGCATTATCTGTATGGGACCAAGTGTACTGTATTTACCGACCACAAGAGTCTTCAGCACATATTCGATCAGAAGATGCTGAGCATGAGACAACGACGCTGGGTTGAGTTATTGAACGACTATGATTGCGACATTCGCTACCACCCTGGTAAGGCGAACGTTGTTGCTGATGCACTAAGTCGTAAGGAAACAGTCAAACCAGTCCGTATTCGTTCTATGGTGATATCTACTCAGACGAGCTTGAAGGCTCGGATTATTCATGCACAGGAAGGTATTATGACAGAGGACCGTGCTAAAGAGGAAAGATTGTATAAGTTGGCGTTGGAACTAGAACCGAAGGAGGATGGAGTTCTGTATTTCCTCGAGCGTATTTGGGTTCCGATTAGTATCCGTCAGTTGATTCTGGACGAAGCCCATACGTCTAACTATTCCATTCATCCGGGTTCCGACAAGATGTGTCACGACTTGAAAGATTTCTATTGGTGGCCGGGTATGAAGCGTGAGATCGCCGAGTATGTTAGCCGATGTTTGACTTGTTCCAAAGTGAAGATTGAGTATCAGAAACCGTCTGGGCTACTCCAGCAACCGAAGATTCCCGAGTGGAAATGGGAGCGTATTACTATGGATTTCGTTACGAAGCTTCCGAGATCTTCGAGTGGCTATGACAGTATCTGGGTTATTGTTGATCGTTTGACGAAGTCTGCCCATTTCCTACCGATTCGTGAGAATTATCCGATGGAGAGATTCGTGCGTTTATATATTGCCGAGATTGTATCGAAACACGGAGTTCCTGTATCGATTATTTCCGATCGTGATGCTCGTTTCACCTCACGATTTTGGAAGACATTCCAGACTGCTATGGGTACAAGGTTAGATATGAGTACCGCCTATCATCCACAGACCGATGGTCAGAGTGAGAGAACTATTCAGATCTTAGTCCGCGTCGGCCCAGCTGCGTACCGACTAGATCTGCCGGCAGAACTGAGCAGCGTACATAATGTATTTCATGTATCTCAGTTGAAGAAATGCCTGGCTGACGAGACGTTATTAGTTCCGCTTGAGAAACTCCAGATTGATGATAAGCTTCTTTTCGTTGAGGAACCGATCGAGATCATTGCTAGTGATGTTAAGCGTCTGCGACGAAGTAAGATTCCGATTGTCAAGGTTCGTTGGAATTCCCGTTTTGGAGCTGAGTTCACGTGGGAACGCGAAGATGAAATTCTGCGGAAGTATCCTCACCTTTCCCCCGGAAGTAGTACCAAGTGATAATTTCGAGGACGAAATTTCTTTTTACTTGGGGAGACTGTGACATTCGCGAATTTCTAGGTATATTTCTATCGTCGCGTATTCGTTTTATTTATTTATGTTCGTGTTTTGACCCTATCGTATTCCTTTTATGTTTTATCGTATTCGTATTTTATGAGTATCGTATTCGTATTTCTCGTATTTTATTGAGTATCGTATTTGTATTTTATGCGTATTTATGTTTATCGGGTATATATTATGTGATTCGAATCTTTATGTCGGGAACGTATAGTCTTAAGTGCCTTTAGTATAAGTCTAGTATGCTCTTATGATAAGTTTAGGGGAATTATGCCTTAATTATACGATTAAAATTAACGTTTAAAAAGTATTTCATTTTTTTAGTCCTTTCGGAAATTTATTACAAAACTAGTCCTATGGGAGAAATTCTATTACAATTTTAGTCCTTTCCAAATTCTTATTACAAAATTGGTCCTAAATGGATCTACCAACTTTCTTGTCTTATTATATATACCAGAATTTTTGTCCTTATCCCCTCATTTCACCTACTCACTCTCTCTCTCTAAAAACACACACAACACACACACATAAACCCTCCTCCTTCTCTCTACATTTTCCGGCGATCCGACCGTTGAATTTCCAATCCGAGACCAGATTATTGCTCACCATCATCATCTCTATCTATCCTCCGAATTTCGTTACGATCGGGTAAGTATTTCTTGGTTTTAGTTTTAAACTTTGTTATTTTGATTCAAACCCGAAAATACCACTTTTCACCGTCAAAACTTAGATTTTATTTAAGATTATTGTTCCTAATCGTATTCTGGACATAGGGTTCCAATATGGGATCATTTAGATGCCTAAAACACTCAGAAATCGAATCCCGAATGCTATTTTTCGTAAAAACCCAGTTACATGCACGTAACTGAGTTACATGCACGTAACTGATTGACCTAGGTTATATATAACTAATTTCTC